>CM014277.1:62541219-62560377 GCA_004135705.1 Alloteropsis semialata
GACGTCGTGCTCATTCGGAAGGGCGGGGTTGAGGGGGCGGGGGCGGTTGGCGGGCGGGCGGCGCGGTGGCAGCCGGGGAGGAGGAAGGAGGAGGCGGGGGCGGAGGTAGGCGGCAACCGACGAGAGGAAGAAGATGAACAGTGGGCCTAATGGGCTTTATATTGAACTTGGTTATCCAACTTCCGGTCGCCATATAGGACCCCCCGATGTGGTCTCCTTCTTCCTTGAGCTCCCCCTTCCTTCATTCATGGCGTCCAAAATTCTTGGGGGCTGAGGGGGGCTCCATGGAGCCTCAGGCAGTAGGGGGCTAAAGCCCCCCTTGCCACCTTGTAGATCTGCCCCTGGCATAAGATGTGGTTCCTGTTCCTCGTGCAGGGCGGAGGGGCCGATCTCGAGCTTCCCCTTCCTGTGTGCGGCCGAGCGACAATGATCACGCTCAGCCTCCAATATTCATGGCAGCTACGGCCTCAGCTGGGCAGCTTGTTGTTCACAGCACTGACCGACCTGAGGATACTCGATTGCCGGATGGAAGCCAGCGAGCTCACAGCCTTAGTGTGCAAGCATTGCCCAAGCCTCAGGGACCTGCACCTTTTCATCGACCTCGTTGCTGTCCCTGATGTTTCAGTACTCTCCGACTCCATGCAGTCACTGTTCTTCTCTCTCCACAGGGCTGTCTCTACCATTCCGAGGGCCCTGGAGCGAACCCTATACTAAGGGCCCATAGCGCTAAATTATTTTAGCAAAATAATAGTACTAATAGTATATAATTAATTCTTAAAAGAATGTCGACAGTACAAACTAAAGAGCAGCAAAATAAAACAAGAGTAAAGTCTATTTTTTACCATTCAACTATCGCCTCAATTTGGTTTTGATCATCGAACCGTAAAACCATGAATATTTAGCCACCCAACTCTTAAAACAATTCATATTTGGCCATAAGATGGTTTTGGTGGATGGTTTTGCTGACATGGATGCCATGTGGCGATGTGGCCCACTTGTCGGCCCTCCTCTCTCTCCTCTCACTCTTTCTTCTCTCCTATCTCTCTTCTCTCTCCTCTCTCTCCTCCAACAGCCGCCGGCCATCCCAGCGTCTCCGGCCGTCCTGCACCTCCCGGCCGCGGCGGAGCTCCAGCTCGCCTGGCAGGCCGCACTAGCCCACGGCGGAGCTGCTGCTTGCTTGCACGGCGGTACCCTGCAGAGATTGAGCTCGCCCGGCCGATCGTGCTGGCCCGCAGCGGAGCTGCTCGTCGCTCGCCGGTCAGCACTGGCCCATGGCTGAGCTCGAGCTCGCCCGGTCGGCTATGGTGGGGTGAGCCCCCTGCTCCTCCTCTCCACCTTGTCTCGCTAGCGTTGGCATCGCCGTCGGCGCGGAGGTTGATGCCCGCGGCACCGGCGCTGCATCAGCGGCGCGGAGGAAGGACAGGTCGGAGCTGCCGCCCGCCCGCGCGCGCGCCTCCACCGTCGAAGCGGTCGGCCTCCAGAGAGCCACCGCTCGACCAGCCCGCTCGCCCGCGCAGCCAAAGCGCCCACCCGTGAGCCGCCCCGCGGAGTGCCCGCCTCCACCTGCCCGTGCGCCTCCGCCGCTGGAGGGCTGCCCCACCCGCGAGCAGCCGATCCGCCCTCCCAGGAGCGCGGCCGCTATAGAGAGTTCGCCCGCCTACAAGCTACCGTCACAGGAGCCCCCACCCATGCGTTGCATGGCCGCCGGAGCCGCCTGGGCAACAGAGAGAAGAGAGGGGGAAGAAAGAGAGAGAGGAGAGAGAAGAGAAAGAATGAGCTGACATGCGGGCCCCACTGCCATGTGGCGTCCACGTCACCAAAACCATCCACCAAAACCACCCGATGACCAATTATGCACGGCATTCATAGTTCGATGGTCAAAGATTTCTGGTTTTGGAGTTGGATGCCCAAAACCAAACCGAGGCGATACTTCGATGATCAAAAATAGAATTTTTCCATAAAACAAATATGATCACCTCAAGCAAAGAAGCTCCATGACTCCATCAATCCTTGTTAAAAAACTCCTTCGAGCATTTCTTGTTGCAAAATCATTAAGGACACTATCCAGGTCAATGTCTTCCAAAATATCCTTCTCGATGGTGCACATAGCCAGACCATTCAATCTTTGCTGTAACATAGTTGACCTCAAACAATTTTTCAGTAATTTCAATTTTAAGAAACTTCTTTTCAGCCGAGGCAACAGTCACAGGCACAGTTAAGAGAATCCGATATGCAAAAGAGACATTTGGATAGCAAATTAATTATACAATAAAATAGGAACTAAACAAATAATAGTGGCTAAAATCTAGAATGTGCAGGTGTACGTGATTATGCAAGCCTGTGCTGATGTCTTTGATTTTGGGCCCCTCTTCCGGCTGGGCCCCCAGCCGTCGCCCCTGCCCCCTGCTGCCCGGGGGGTCAGAGCCGGGCGGGAATCCTATATAGCTTCCGGTGACTTTTTTTTTTACCCGGCTTCCATTGTTTAAGATTCATGCAAGCTAATATGGATGGATAAGATTCACTTTACTGAACAGAAGCGCAAGCGGAGCATGCACGCAAAGAGCAGGAAAGAAGACATGTGTTGCAACGTGAGAGGGGAGCAGTGGGTAGGACGGAAACAGGTTTCAAACTTCAAATGCTCGTTTCTCTTAAACCACACATCCAAATCGAAATCCGTTTGAACTATGGTATTCAGTGGAATTAATGCGTCGATATAAGATCCAATATGTTACTTTTAAAAAAATTATTTGAACATTCAACATTTCAATTACTAGTTCAACATTTTTAATATATACCATTCAATATTTGTAATACGTTACATCAACATTTTAAAAATAATGGCTAATCTCACGAGAAGATACATTGGCTAAATAACATTTTCAACGCTTCTAAATGTAATATAACAATAATAATCTCAAGATGTTGATCTCGTTTTGACAAAATGTTGCATTAAATATTTCATAATATTGACATGTGTAAAATTATTTAACTTTGAATTTATCATTTCAATATTTTGAACTAGTCGGACATTTTGGATGGTGTCGCTCAGCATTTTCTATGAACTATCTTAACATTTTTATAAACTATTTCAATATTTTTTAAAAAATATTGAAATGGTTTCATTGAAATATTAAATTTGGTTTACAAAATGTTGGATCCAACATTTTACAACGCTAGACATACTAGTTTAATAACGTTTTGAACGTGGTGCAGTGGTGTATGGAGCTTTGGTTGCGGTGGCCTCTCGTCATAGAAGATTGTACTGGTTAGGGCCAGTCATACTCCCTGTCATAGAATGTTGTACTAGTTAGGGTTGTCCATGTCCCTGCCATAGAAGGCTAAATTGCTTCGGTTCGGCTCCCTTGCCACAGAAGGCTAAATTGCTTTGGTTTCGGTTATACCAGTTAGGGTTCAGGGTTTGTTTGGGGGCGACTCCGTCCTATCGGGTTTAGAAGCATATTCGGGGTTTGGGGCGGCCATGTACCCCTTGCCATAGAAGGCCAAATTGCTTCGGCTTCGGCTCCCCTGCCATAGAAGACTAAATTGCTTCGGCTTCGGTTATACCAGTTAGGGTTCAGGGTTTGTTTGGGGGCGACTCCGTCCTATCGGGTTCAGAAGCATGTTCGGGGTTTGAGGCGGCCATGTCCCCCCGCCATAGAAGGCCAAATTGCTTCGACTTCGGCTCCCTTGCCATAGAAGGCTAAATTGCTTCGGCTTCGGTTATACCAGTTAGGGTTCAGGGTTTGTTTGGGGGCGACTCCGTCCTATCGAGTTCAGAAGCATGTTCAGGGTTTGGGGCGGCCATGTACCCCCTGCCATAGAAGGCCAAATTGCTTCGGCTTCGGCTCCCCTGCCATAGAAGGCTAAATTGTTTCGGCTTCGGTTATACCAGTTAGGGTTCAGGGTTTGTTTGGGGGCGACTCCGTCCTATCAGGTTCAGAAGCATGTTCGGGGTTTGGGGCGGCCTTATACCCCCTGCCATAGAAGGCCAAATTGCTTCGGCTTCGGCTCCCCTGCCATAGAAGGCTAAATTGCTTCGGCTTCAGATATATTTGTATTATGATTTATGCCTCTTAGGTATGATTCAGGTATATTTGCACTCTCATTTATGCAGACATACAATGGAAAGGGAGTTCAGAACATTTCAAATGTATGTTTATCATTTCACATATGTACTTATTTTTTAATTATATTTAATTGCTTAACATTTTTTTTGTTATCTTTTTAGGCTGATTTGGTTCCACTACGACAAAAGTTACTATTCCAGTTACTGTCTTACAAGCACAACAAATTCTCGGCGCAATTTATTGAGCTTTTAATCTAGACCAATGAAACTTCAAGGTATGCGATTTGTTCTACTTCTGATGCATTGAAACTTTAGAATTTGAAATGAAGCATTTCACTGGTTGTAGTTCTCAACAATTTAAATGTACCTCAACTTTTGTCTATATGTATGTCAACACTTGTCTATATCATTTGTACTTTTATAGAAAGGTAGCTCTATTCGTAGCTCAGTATTCCTTTAAATATAGTTCAATACTTATCTAAATTTAGTTCAACATTCTCTATAAATTAAATCAGCAGTTCTGTTATTGTTGTCAACATTTTCCTAATGTATGTCAACATTAGTTTAAATATTGTTCAACATTCATACAAATTTACTTCAACAATTTCTATACATTAGAAATTTACTTCAACATTTTCCTAGTTTATTGTTCAACATTCATACAAATTTAGTTCAACATTTTTCTAGTTTATGTCAACATTACTTTAAATATTGTAACCTTCATTGAACATTTTATACATACTATATCACCATTTACTATATTCAGGATCAACATTTCTGTTGTTGTAGTTCAACATTTATTTCATTCTTTGTTCAATATTTTTTTGAAATTATTTCAACATTTCCAATATATTAGATTTAAAAAAATTGATTTGAATTTGTTTTATATTTGGCAGGTTCATGTTGGACTTGATATGACTGCAGAGAGAGAGACACTTCTTTACTATAATATTTAATTTTTAGTTTCGAAATTTATTGTAATGCATTGAATTTTGAAACATGATCAGAAATATTTTACTTTATGCAATGCAAATTGAAACTTGAAAATTGTAGTTCCAAGTCCCCACCCGTTATGTACCCCCTTCAAACCACGTGCCCCGCAAAAAATTGAAATGAATGCACTGTATTTTACCATCGTGTTGAAAAAAAAAGTCAAGGCGTACGGCGTCAACATTTAAAAAAAGTCTTGGCGTCTGCCTACTGTCATCCTGTTCAAAAAAAAGTCATGGTGTCAACATTATCTAAATTTAGTTGAAAAAAATCACGGCGTCCGCCTCCTGCGCGCTCATTGTATTTTCGCTCGACTGTGTGTAAGCGCGTTGAAAAAATCACGCTCGTCCCATTTCGTGTAACGGTGGCTCTAGTTGGGCTTAGTATGTTTTTTAGATGGGCTTTAGTTGGGTTTAAAGCCAACACGCTTAACCAGCTTCCACAAGTTAGATAGGAGCCCCCAGAGCCGGGCCCGTCTGTCCGAAATAAAGGGGGCTTGAGCTCGTCACCCCAAAACTGGAAAAGCTCTACGTATCTAACAACACCACTGAGGCTCGTATCTCTGCCACGAAGCTTGCAGAGCTAGTCTGGCACGGCGACACATATGGTACATGCAGTGGCCACCAGTTTGAAGATGGACGTCACCTCCGGCTGCGAGAGATTGGTCAAAAAATCTGTACATGCGGCAATTCGATGAATTTGATGATTGCATCCTGGAAATCTCGCTCTCTATTCCACGGGTGTGTTGATATCAATGACTTCTCAAAATTATTTGGTCTTTTCTGACTGTCCTGAGATAGATTATTTTGTGTATGTCTACTCATGACAGGGAATTAACAGCGGGTACGAAAGCTTCTTTTTATTTGAAGAAGCAAACAACCTGCAGCTGCCCAAGTGTGAGACATTGAGCATATATATATATATATATATATATATATATATATATATATATATATATATATATATATATATATATATATATATATATATATATATATATATATATATATATATATATATATATATATATATATATATATATATATATATCGATCACTTACTACTACAGAATTGATTTTTCTAGTCACTATTTTTACAGCCGGTTTTGAAAAAGTGACACTAATACATTTTCACAGCCGGTTTATGGCTTGACCCGGCTGTGAAAATTTCATAGCCGGTTCGTAACAGGAACCGACTGTGAAAATCTATTTTCAAAGCCGGTTTTAAACTACAGTACACAAAACTTTTTTGTATTTTATTTTTTTGATATTTTATTAGACTAAGAGCACACAAGGGACAACAAAAAAAATTCAGCTCAATTGGATCTAAGGTGTGGTCTTTAAAAAATCATAAAAATTTGAAATGTTTAATATTAAAAAAGTGCAACATCGATTAGTTTATACACCCTAAAATGTTATTTTTGCTTATATTACAAGGACACAATTTTTAAATATTTTACACTACATATATGTTGCCAAGGAGCAGTTTTGGATTCTTTTTGAAATGATTTGCTAGTTTCTAACTATTAAATGAATTTTTAGGTACGTATTCTTAGTAATTCTAATTTGAACTACATGTCTCTTAAATATCTCGTACCAAATATTAGAAAAATAGTATCTAAGGACATATACTCTAGTTTAGATCAAATCCTAAAAAATATATGAAATATCAATATATTTGCTATGTATAATTCACACTTTAATTTACTCCTTTACTTGTAAAAATAATAACTATATCAAAAACTTGTCTAAAAATTATAAAAGTTGTCATGGAGTCATTTTATAGGTGTATAACCTTCTCATAAAAAAATCAATGCATTTGAAGAAAATTAGACTATATATTGTTCATAAACATATACATCTCTCATGCTCTTTCATACACCTTAAGGCAAACTTTGATGTTTGTATATTATAAAACTTATTTTTGCTCATATGATGTATAAATATGTTTTTACATGTTTTACACTGCATATAAGTTGTCATGGAGGAGTTTAGGAATTTTTTGAAATGATTTGCTATTTTGTATGAATTAAATGAATTTTTAGCACTTAAAAATCAATTTTCATACAAATATTTTTTATTTTTATATTATTTTTTGATATTTTTCCTGAAGGTACTCCCTCCAGGTTTTTTTACATATCGTATTAGCTTTGTCCTAAGTTAAAGTTATCCAACTTTGACCAAGTTTATACAAAAATATAAAAACATCTACAATATCAAATTTGTTTCGTTGAGTTCACCTTTAGAATATATGTTAATAGTACATATATGATTGATATTATAAATCTCACTATATTTTTCTATAAATTTGGTTAAAGTTTTATAACTTTGACTTAGGACAAAGCTAATACGACATCTATTAAAAATCTGAGGGAGTATGTGCTTGTAAGGAACTACCACAAAAATTGTCAACCTAATTGGATCAATGGGGTGGCTCTAGAATTTTATAAAAGTTCGGCAGAGTTAATATAAAAGGAGTGCATCACCCATTAATTCACAAGCAATGGTGTGGTGCAGTGGTTAGTGGATTTATGCACGAAACAAGAGGTCACAAGTTCGAATAATGAAAAATACAACAAGTGCAAAAAATTGTGTTATTGGAGGAGATGGTGCCTGGTTCATGGGGGAGGCTTCCCATGTGTTTAAAATTTTTTTTCACCAATTTAACATTTTTTTTGATTTTTTATTTCTGGTTTTCAAAATCATTTTCACAGCCGGTTTTTCAAAACCGGCTGTGAAAGTCAATTTCCACAGTCAGTTCTTGTTAAAAACCGGCTGTGAAAACCCTATTTTTACTGCCACTTTATTAGTGCCGACTTCGAAAACCGGCTGTAATGGGGAGAACCAGACTGGCTGTGATAGCAATTCTACAATAGTGTTACCTTCAAGGACATCTTCTTAACGTAGTGGTTCAATGGTTTACTCTTGATTGCAATTTTCAAACTTTTGTTCTTAGAGATTGTTGGGCTTCGTGATTTATTTTCTGTGAGCAACCACCCAAATTAAACTCATTTAGTCAAGCACCATCCCTTGATCAATTTAATTAAAGGGGCATAATCCAGTTAGTTCTTGAGGTATGTTGAGAGCAAGCCCAGAATTTATACACACCTCACAAAGCACAATCTTGGGTCATCATCACACATTCAACAATCCATACATATGTCCCAATACTTGAAAGAGTTTAAAGTTATTAAATAAATAAGTTCATGAGTTTTGCCTAAAAGCCTCTACTTTTGATCAAGTAATATTAAACAAAAGACATGACATTCTAAGCTAACTAAATCAAAAATCAATACAATTGCATGAATAATGAAGTGATCATACATCATGAGTTCAATCTTCCATGAACTCTAATTCAAAACCTACATTGACATCCAACATCATGGAGCATGCCCATGACCAAGAGAGCGGCTATTGCAATAGATTAAATACCCTGCAGAGGTGTACAACCGGACCCACACGAGACAAGATTTTCCGCCATACCCTAGGCCAAGGATAAAAGCGTTGGTTCATACCCCTATCTTTCACATACCCATACCCGACATTGATCGAATGGCCAGGATGGACAAGTGCAATGGAGACGCCGACTACACTCCATCACAATTCGTGCCGAATCCGCCGAATGCAAGGTCTACTCAGCTCCCAATCCCATTCTAAGTATGTGGTTTGTATGGAAAGTGCTCAAGAAACTCGACGACAGTGACACATCCTTATACAACCAACATCCTTATACAACCAAAGCAAGTCACCATACTTGCTCAAGCCTCGAGTCATCATTCTTAGAGCCCGTTCGGCTGAGCCTAACTGGGCTGAATTCGGCTGAGGCTGAGGCTGATAAGCCCATCGGCATTCAGCTGATTTCAGCCCAGCTCCGATCAGCCGAACAGGCCCTTACTTGCTCTTCTTTTAACCATCAACATCTACTTGATACAAATGTTAACAACACCCTATACCTCATAAGTGGTTGTGACCTTGCCACCTCTTGGCTTCTACCGTGACTAAGCATGACTAAGCAATTAAGTGTGACACCTAGTAAGCATACTCAACTAAAAAGAATTTATCTTAACCAAGGTTGATCATGCAACTAGTGGGTTCTAATCAAACATGATACCTAACAAAAACTCATGCACAATCAAGACTCATAGATTTATTTGATCCAAAATAGAAAGAGAGATGCTTAGTAAGGTGCCTGCCTTAAGGCTCGATGGAGATGTAGGAGAAGGACTCCGGCTCAGGCTCTGCCTCCCCCAACCTCTAGTATTTCGTTCTATACACGGATGCAATGATGCTTGGTAAATATATACGACATGAACGATTGCAATGATGCATGAATTGACATGATAAACAATGGTTAAGCATGCACAAAGTCTAAAAAACATAGGTGCGGGACGAGTAGGGGCAGACCGTCCGTCGGACAGTCCAAGCTCAAGTAGCATAATAGTGAACAGCTTGAGGAGAACAATCTGCAAAATAACCAAGGATCTATACCGAAACTGAGTTGTCTAGGTTCAATATCTAGTCATATGCATAACTGGAGAGCCTGATATCATCGAAGAAGTCAGGTGATTCAATATTTAGTCATACCCATTCTAGTCACGGTTCATGTTTCAGAATAAACAAAGCTTAAAGTGTTACTCCTGAGAATAATTAAATCAGGCAAATTCACTACCACAAACTGGCCGGAGATTTGGTGAGAATAAATTAAAGAAGTCATCCTCCCCTGGCTTACAAGAATCAACAATTGTGGTGAGCCCACTAATTTCATGAACTATACTAGAAAGGATGGCTTGCATGGAAATAAAAGAGATATGCTAATCTGACACGATGGTTTGTGCTTATGCTATCAAAAACCTCAAGCATTTGGAGGGATGTGACTGACTTGTAAAGCTGAAACAAATAATCCTGACAGCCAGCAATGTGTCATAATCTGATATCTGTTGTAATATGAACAATTTATATAATCTTTTCATTATTTGCACTTTTACATTACTCTCAGCCCTACAATATTTTAATTTTCCTATCCATGCTATGTTTACTAGACATGCAACTTAAGACATTAGGTAGAGAAGATCAAAGTATAAAAACAACATCAACAATAAAGCATCGTTTTAGTCCCAAGTATATATATTTGGGTAGGCTAATAAATCGAGTCTAAATTTAAACTGCTGAAAAAGCCTGTAAGAAAAAAACAGAAAGTCATGTAAGAATCCTCCTCCAAACACTGGTGCAAGTGTCACGAAATAGCAGACTATTTCATTACAATTTTTTCACTGGGCCTTGAGTATTCAGTTGAAACGTACTCGCCTCCGATCAAGAAACACATAGAATTCTATTTTAACGCTTGGACGCCACATGCTATGGACCTTCTCACATATCTCCTTGGTTAGTGGAGTAGCAGCTAAAAACATTGTATAATTGATGACCAATTTCTTCAGGACTGCTGCATTGCATTTGGATAGTAGCTCCATGATTTTAAATTCTTTGTTGGAACTTTGAAAGTTACAAATTTCTACTTCTTCAAGTGAGTTCAGAGCAATGTCATCAGTCCTGTAAATCTCTGCCAAGTGACAAGTACAAGATAATGGGCAAGAATTCACCTGGAAATAAAAAAGGCAATATCAATATATTAGTGAAGAATGTGTACAAAACGTAAACTAGATTTCTTTTTATTGATGTCCTGTTAGCTCTACATCATGCATAGATCCATGCAAGGACTGTACACCAATAACGACTTGTATATAATTAACACCTACCCACCTCATAGAAGTACAAAATAATAAACCCAGACCAGCTACTAGCCCGAGAATGGGTACAAACATTCTGAATAAATAAACTCATCCTCAAGGGAAAACCGATTAGGGAACCCAGCATTATTCTCCAATACCAATAACAAGTGAAAATACAACTGGATGACTATGATTAAGAAGACTCCTATGAAGTTAAAAGCATATACATTAGTACATTACCATTGAGGGGTCAGTGCAACCATGTAATAGCACGGAAATTTTCCTTGTACTGTTGCAACTCCTTAGAAAATGCAAGATGCCTGGTGCTGGGCTGTGACGATCCCAAACTAAGGATATTCTCAATATCTCACACCTGGGCAGCTGGGTTGCTTCATTCAAGAAGCTCTTGTAACCCTCTATTTCCTGTCATGAGTAGATCACAAAATAATCACTGGATTATCATGAAAAACAATTCCGATCCTTTTCAGAAAATTTGTTGATACTAAATAATACCCCACCCATATGGAATGATGGCTTGCAGTCTCAACATGTCAACTTCATCAAACTGTCGCATCAGGGTCATAGATCTTTGGGTAATATCTAGCAGCCGGAGCCGGCCAACATTGTCAAACTTGAGGTAACTTGAGTTACCTATCCAAACCAGTTCTGCGAGCTTAGGGCAACATATACGAGCCTCGGCGGCGCCGCATGGTGACAGTGATAGCTTTTGCAACATGGGTGCGATGACCTCTAGCCTCCATGTATTGTGGACAAAGAAACTCAGGGAGTGCAGCGAGTCTGAGAGCACAGAAACGTCGGAGACAGTAAGCAGTTCGACGACAAGGCACAGGTCCCTGAGGCGTGGGCAATGCTTGGACACTAGGGCGGTGAGCTCGCTGGCCTCCATGCGGGCAGAGCTTATCGACAGGGATGTCAGTGCGTTGAAAAAGCCATCCAGCTGGGGCCGGAGCCGCCATGAACCTTGGAGGATGAGCGTGACTGTTTTCGCTCGGGCGCACACGGGGAGCTCGAGCTCCGCTTGCCCCTCGACTTCCGGCGCAAGGAGCGAGCTCAGCCACGAAGGGGCGTAGAGATGGAGCTCGCCCACCACGCGCTGCGAGGCGAAGCGCAGCCACGGCACGGCGCGGCATGCCGGAACCGGGGGGCCATCGTCGTCGTTGTTGCGGAACGAGATGTGGAGGCGCTGGAGTGTCGGGGCGGAGTAGGCGCCGAGGGCAGCGTCGATGGCGTCCACCAGGACCGATGCCGGCGGCCTCCGCGGCGCGTCGGGGTCGGAGTCGCCGAGGAGGAGCTCGGGCATGTGGTTCCAGACGTGACGCCACCGGCGGGAGAGCACGCTGGTGCGCGGCGCGGCGCGGGCGGAGCCAATGCGGAGGAGGATGACGTGCAGCAGCTCGTCGGGGAGACCGCTGATGCGGTCCTCGCCGGAGCACTGGCAGCTGTGGCCTTCACCCATATCCGCCGGAGTTTAGGAATCGATTCGATTGGACTAGGATTAGGGTCTGCGAGGTTGGGGAGTCGGGGACGATCGGAAAGGTCAAGAGACGACGTCGTCGACGAGACTATGACTCTACGAGAGAGAGAGGACACCGCGGCAGTCTCTCCAAGCCTGGAAAGTTCACGATTGGGCTTTTGCAGATGGGCTTTCGGCCCGACAGTGCTTTTCTTGTGTCATGCACTCGTGCGTTCCATGATGGATTCATTTCTTTTATGGATGATTATAATGACAAGGGTTCCGGGTGTTAATGGGTCTTCAATCTTCATGCTTTTCTTGCTCCTTGACATAGAGTTTGGGTCGATCAAGAGACCTGACAAATCGAGATTCGTGGGTTGTGAGGTCTCCGCCGGCAGGGTGATTATACATTGCCTCTAGTGACACAGTCGGCGACCATCACAGCCCACAACTGTCTACTTCCTTGCACTCTTCATTCCTACCCTAGTGCGCTCTCCATTCCTCCCCTAGTGTTTTTTCCTGCATTGCCCTCCAACACTATCTTCGACCGGACTCTATGTACTCGCCTCCGATCTAGAAACACATAGAATTCTATTTTAACGCTTGGACGCCACATGCTATGGACCTTCTCAGTTCTCACAAATCTCCTTGGTTAGTGGAGTAGAAGTTAATAACGTTGTATAATTTATGTCCAATTTCTTCAGTACTGCTGCATTGCATCTGGATAGTTGTTCCACGAATTTCAATTCTTCGTTGGAACTTTCAAAATTACAAATTTCTACTTCTTCAAGTGAATTGAGAGCAATATCATCAATCCTGCAACTCTCTGCCAAGTTACAAGTACAAGAAAAGCGGGCAAGGATTTGCCTGGAAATAAAAAAAGCAATGTCAATATATTAGTGGAGAATATGTACAAAGAAGTAAATAAAAGTTTTTTTATTGATGTGGTGTTAACGCTACATCATGCATAGATCCATGCAAGGATTATACACAATTGACCACCTCCTGTACTAGGTATGCACCCCCCCCCAACCCCAACCCAAATAACTAGGTCAAGATCATAAAAGTACAAATAAATCCAAACCAGGAATACTAGCTCGAGGATGAATACATAAACCCAATAGCATTCATAACATCAGCCACCCCTCAAGGGAAAACCAATTAGGAAACCTAACATTATTCTAAAATACGAATAACAAGTGAATCGTCGCAATACCAAACAACTGGACTACTGTCAAGAAAATTCCTATATGGAAATAAAAAGCTTAGACATTATATTAGTACGTTTCCAATAAGTGCCCGGTACAAGCTAACCATTGCACAAAAAGCTTCCTCATACTGTTACAACAACTAAAAGAATCTCCAGCAAGGCCCCAACTTGAGCCCCTACTCAAAAAGAAGGGTCCCGGGATGAAAAAAAAAACTCAGTCCAGCAGAGCCCCAACTCGGGTCCTTACTCTAGGGAGGCACCTACTTTTCCCCTCCCGGCCCCTTCTCCCACGGATCCGTCGGGAGGCCCCTACTCGGCAGTTGTGGCCATCGCGCATGTGCTCGTGGACATCACCGATGGAGCCATGGAGGAGCAAATTATGGGAGATGGGGAGAAGGGCCACCTCACCACAGATTTGAGCTCATGCTTCGCTCCTGCCGGAAGAGGAAGAGGAGCGCCATGTTCGACCTCCATGGCGAGTGCCACTGCCTCCCTCGCGCTGTGGCGCGGGGATGAGCAGCCGGCCGGGGCGGGCTGAGCTGCCACGTGGGGATGAGCAGCCAGCCGGGGTGGGCCGTGCTGCGGTGCGGGGATGAGGGGCCGGCAGGGCTGGGCGAGATGCAGCATGGGCAACCGGGCAGGGAATGTCGCGGTGTCGGGCGTGCTTGAGGTCGGCTCAGGATAGCGGTGGCGGGGCCAGGGAATGAATGCGGGCGTGAACTAGGCAGCAGGGAGGAGGAGCGCGGCGGGGAGGTCGGAGGAGGAAGGGACGGAGGCACTAAGCAGATCTGCGGGGAAAGAGAAGAAAGGTGGAGATGTAAAAGAAGGAAAAAATAAAAAGAAAAGAATTGTCACTGACAAGTAGGTCCCATCCATCATAATTAAAGTAGGGGCTGCAATTCAGGGGCTTCTGCTGGAGCTAGCTACAAAATACAAGCCCCTACAAAGTAGGGAGGGTCTCTACTTAGAAGAGTAGGGGGCCTAAAGTAGGCAGGGGCGGAGCCAGGATTTGGGTATAGGGGGGCGGCAATGCCAACCGTGTAAGAAACCAATGCCAGTGATAAGTAGGCATCTGATTTACGTTTGATATTGTATGTTTCTTACATGGAATGGCTTCAAAACATTTCTTTCTTTCATTTCCATGGCTAAAACTGAATCCCTAAATTTTCAGTTTGTATATAACATGTACCTATTTTAATAAAACTAGGACTATAAAACACGAAATTGAGAGCTAAGAACCAAGAATCAATGAGCAAAGGATAATAACTATAAAGGAATTTATTTGGAAGGATACATTTGGTTCCGTTCACCTGGCTCTTCATTCGAGCGAAACAATAAGCTAAATCCCAAAGATTAAGAAAGGCATATTGGAGCAGCAATAGTGGACGCTTGGCTTGTGACTTGGGGAGTACAGCGCTGGCGCATAGCATCTCGGCATGCAGAGACGGACGGGAGGGCGGAGCCACACAAGCAGAAACGTAGAGAGATGCCACTGGCAAGCTATAGAGAAGTCGCACGAGTGACGGTCACCGTCAAGGCATTATGGGCCGGCAAATGGTGGGGCTGATATTGGGCTATCCTGATCACGTGATGTTTGGGGAGGGCCAATGTGCTAGCTAATCCTGGAGATTAGCGTGCTGTATTAGTGGCTTCTGTTGATTTTACGGGGCCATTAGGGGGGGCCAGGCCCCTGCGCGCCTCCTGGCTCCGCCCCTGAAAGTAGGGGCTATTGCTGGAGGTGCTCTAAGGAGATGCAAGATGAATGGTACCTAGCTGTGGTGACGCCACAGTAAGGATATTGTCAATATCTTACACCTGGGCAGCTGGTTTGTTTTATTTAAGAAACTCCCATACATTGTTGTATCCTATCATGCGTAGACATAAAAATAATCACTGGAATGTCATAAAAAACAATACTTTCAAGGAAAATTCTTGGATATATACCAACATACTGATGGAGTGAAGACTCCCAGTTTCAACTCGGCATAGGTCAAGGTCACATATCTTTGGCAAATTGTTAGCAGCTGGAGGTGACGGCTGACATTGTCAAACTTGTGGTAGTGATGGTCATAGGCGTGACCCCGCCAAACCACTTCTGCAAGCTTAGGGCAACTGATACGCACCTCAGCGACGTGGCATAGTGACAACTTTTCCAACATGGGTGCGACGACCTCTTGTCTTAGTGTGTTATTTTATGTTAATAGGAGAGAGAGAGAATCCCCCACCTTGTTTCATTTCATTGGCTCATATGGGCCCGCATGATACAGTTACAAGTTCATAATATAATGTTCAAGGGTTTACATTGCCGAATCAAAGATCGAGCATCACACTTCTCCTGGCTCCTAGGTTGGTTTTTCCAGGCTGATACAGGCCAAGGTGGATCGAATTGTTGACTTGGACCGATTGACTTAGACACTCTACTTCGTGCTTGTCGTCCTCCCTGCCGCGCCATTTTCTGCATCGTCGCCGCCTCCGGCATGGATGTCGACAAGATGTCCATCTCTATATTTGCTCCACGACTTCACATAGGCACGAATCCTCTAGCCTAGTCAAATGTATGGGTTTGTCGTTGCACCACCGCCGACGTTCCGTCACTTTGCTGGGGCTACCCTTTCTCCCCATCCTTCCCTTTAGATTTGCACGGGGAGAGGATATAGCTCCCGATCCCAGATTCTGAAACCTAAAGCTGCCATTGCCACAACAAAAGGAGTCGAAGTAGCGGTAGATAAGACAGAGAGCGCGACAGTCTAATGCTCAGTTGGATTGATCACTGAAAGATACCTAAGTCACGACTCAGGGCTGGTCTAGTAGGGATTATAGTAGCTTCGGTTTCACACCTGTTTTGCACAAAACGAATCACTGTAGTGCAAACCTGTTTCAGAAAACGATGCAAAAATGAACTAAAATCCGAACAAAACTACAAACGGCCCCTCACTCAAGTCGACCTATACTACAAATGTGATTCCCCAGTCTCATGTTCTCTTTCTCTTTTTTTTTGATCGGAGGATCATGATGTTCTTCTTTATTGAACACATGCACCGGCACTGCCAATCTCATGTTCTTTTTCTTTGTGGACCAACAAAAGCATCCTGCCCCCTTGTAATTTATTCCTAATCCACATGGGAGTTCCATGGAACCTCACGACACCGTGAATTTTCACGCTCTGTAGGGACTGTCAAAGAGAGAATCCTGAGGCCTCTACCTTCCTTCTACGGTTCTGCCATGGTGTCCCTCTTCCTTCCTTCTGCCACGGCGTTCGCTGAAGCAATTCGTTGTCCACTCAGAAAACCCTAACCCAAACACGTCTAATCGATCCGACTTCTACCTTCACCGCCGCTTATGGGTGAAGGACAGAGCCGTTGCTCCAGTGACGACCGCATCAACGGCCTCCCCGACGAGCTACTGCACGACATCCTCATCTGCCTCGGTTCCGCCAGGTCCGCCACGTGCACCAGCATGCTCTTCCGCCGTTGGCACCATGTCTGAGGCTCCATGCCCGAGCTCATCCTCTGCACCTACAAGGAAACGCCCCCTCGGCCGCCAGTCTCGTTCATCACCACCGTTGACGCCGCCCTCGCCGCCCACACAAGCTAGAGCCTCCAGCGCCTCACCATCGCCACCAAGCACTGCCGCTACATCTGGCCTAGGCATGTCGCCCCATGGCTGCAGTTTGCCTTGCACCGCGTGGTGGGCAAGCTCTTACTCGTCCTGCCTACGCATAAGACAGTGGCGAATCCAGGAATAAAAGATAGGGGGGCTGAACTTAACAAACTTTTTCTTAATAGGAAGCTTAGCACAATGCATCAACGTATTGGTGTAAAGAGTAAAGCTTTTTTCACGAAAACAAAGAGAAGTACATCATGAGAAGTAAAAAAAGGGAAATCTGAATTTTTGTTCATACCAAATCATGAATCCAAAAGATAAAGTGACACCCCCACGCTGTCACACTTGTTTTTCTTCTTCAAGAGGAGAAATCTACGCAAGACAAAATGAATTAGTGACAAGGCAAATAATAGCTTAAAAATTGGAATTAGAAGAAATTTAAGCATACCACTAAATTCTTTTTAGCTACTTGCATACGACGCTTTTTCATATCTTCAAATCGTTGTATGATTTTGTCATTAGAAATGCTTCTAAATATCTCTTTCTCAACAAAGCATATCATCAAATCATTGAGCTATTCATCACCCATTTTGTTACGTGAGTCTGTTTTTATATGAGACATAGCTAAAAAGACCCTCTCAACTGAAGTAGTGGCCACCGGAAGTGTCAATGTTAGCTTAATGAGCCGATAAACCAATGGGTAAGGTTCATTCATTTTGGCCTTGACCATAATTTCAGCAACCTTTGAAAGTTCTTTACATCCAAGGAAGTCCTGATTTCTTATAACACAGATGTGAAATTGTCTCATATGCATCTCTCACTGTCTCAACCTTGTCTTTGTACCAATCTTCCATCTCTCTATATGTACCCTTGTTGAGTGAAGTAGAAGACTCATTATGTCCATGAAAAGCATCACCTTGCATTATGAGAAATCTTGCAACATCTAAAGAAGATGTCAATTGAATCTTGTACCGACTTTCTTCCTCCTTAGTATACTTGGTCACTTTTTGAGACACACTTGTTTTTTGATTCATGAAATCATCACATTTCAACCGGGCATTAGCATGAGAATGAGAAAGACCATGTTTTTCAAATTTCTCTAAGGCCTTCTTCCATTTCTTTACACTGATCTTTGCAAATACATTACTCCCAAATTTGTCAGGCTTTCCCAGCTCAAAGAAAATATAACAATAGAAATAAAATGTTGCATCCTTAGATTCACTGTACTCCAACCAATCATAAGTCCCCAACCAATGCTGTTGAAAGTATCTCATTTCATCATTTTGCCATGTAAGAGGAAATGTATAACCCTCTGGCTTAGTTGGCCCCCTCAAAGCATATGCCCATTTTACCAGATCTCTAATCTCAAATGGGTACTCATCAATTGGTTTGCGCAGTCCGGGATCCCTAATAATATCTAAGGAACTAAACTCAACTCTAGGTCTAGTTGGTTCTCTTGGATTCTCATTAGTATCTGGAGTAGGAGAATTGCTACCACTAGAATAGTAATTGAACAATGTTCTTTTCGACATCTTGCAATCCTATGATTTAGTACTCAAAATATTGACAAACAAAAGAAATAGGTGGGTTCTTTTTCACTTTCTTACCCTTTTTGCAATCAATTAGAGATTCAGAAATTCAGAAGGGAAGAGACAAGAGGGCAAGAGCTCGGCTCCTCGGTCGCTCTGCAGATTCCGGCCTCGGCCTGGCCTCCCATTGGCCGTTGGACTTGCCCGGGAGGAGGCCACGATACGAGGCCGCCCCGTGCGGTGTGCGGGCGTGCAGCCCATCACCGGTCGCCCCGCCGCCATCGGTCGCTGCCTCGCAGAGTCGTAGCTAGGGGTTTGCTTGCAGGATTGGGCGGCCAAGGGGGATACCGGTTGGGCTGTGTTGGTCATGGGATAGCTAATGGGCTGTGACGGTTTTGGGCCACAAACGAAAATGCAACGGTTTGGGCCAATGGAGCTTTCCGGCTGAGCTGGCCCGACTGACGGAGATGAGGTCCGGAGAACCTATCTAGCTTCCAAAAGTCCGGAAAGCTAGATGGCTTCTGATTCCTCTGCCGTCCGATCTCTTTTTTCTCACCGTCC
>CM014277.1:62561377-62612102 GCA_004135705.1 Alloteropsis semialata
AGCCACCCTGTAGGCAAGCTGGGGCGGCTGCCCCAGCTACTGCTGGTGTTGCCCCCAAGGATCCCCCCTCTTCCCTAGTGATTTCTGCCCCTTGCTGCTTCACATCCGAACTCCATGGATGCCTGCAGGAGCGAGACGAAGAACAAAAACGAACCAGGAACTGAAGTGAGCAGCGCTGCAAGCCTCCTGGGCCTGATTAGGTGAAACACCCGCGCATGCTGTCCAAGCCCATTAGCGGAGCAAGGAAAGGCCCAGCAGCTCAGCCCAAAACTTTCTATCCCATAGCCCATCCGGCCATCTCCAACTCCAGCCGCTTCACTCAATCACTGTCCAATCCCTAGCAGGGAGTTGCTGGCTCGCGTCGCGCCGTCGCCTGAGCAGCGGCGGCGCCCGGCGGCGCGGGCGAGCAGGGGACAGGGGCCCGGCGGCCAGCGGCAAAATGGAAGGAGAGGAGGAAGAGCATGGGCTGTCGCCGCTGGGCATGGGGCATGGCCGCGGCCGCGGCATTGACAATGCCGGCGACGGCAGTGGCGGCGCAGGGGCGGCTCCAGCGGTGGCAGGGGTTGGCCGAGGGCGAGGGCGAGGCCAAGGCGCAAGAAGGAGTGCGCCTAAGAACAGCATTGGCAACAATAAGACCAAAACAAATGGTAATGGACTAATGGTCTTGTGCTCAGACAGCTCAGTTCAGTAGTATTGTACTATTGTTAGTTGTTAATCACTTTAATTGGCATTGTTTTGTTAGAAGTTTTAGTTAATTGACAAGTATTTTTGTGCAGACTTGAAGGATTATTTCACAATTTTGAGTCCCTGTTCAAGTTCAAGTGGCAGATTTCCAAGTACTCATGGAAGTGGCATTGCCACTGTTTTGACAGCAGCTGAAGTTGGAGAATCTGTTCAAGAAAATGAAGCTACTCAGACTCAGAGTGTGGTAAATGATACACCTATAGCACAGGAAGAAGGTACTCATGAGGATGAAGGTACTGATCTTATCATGGAATTTGACCCACTTGTTCATGTTATAGCTGATCCTGCTCTTAGAAAACCAATTGAAAGGTTTCATCCAAACATTCAGTCTGAGGTTAGAAGGGCTTATTTATTGAGAGGTCCCACCCAACCTATGGGACATAATTTTCCTCGCAAGCTTATTGGTGGTGATTCGAGAGTATTTCACCCGAGATGGTTTAAGGAGCATGATTGGTTAGAGTATAGTGTGTCAAAGGATGCAGTATTTTGCCACTACTGCTTTCTCTTTAGGCAAGAAGCCGAGCATGAAAAATTTGGTCACAAGGTTTTCACAAAGATAGGCTATGATGATTGGAAACATGCATATAGAGGACTTCCAGGTCATGTTGGTGGAGTTTCTAGTTGCCACAACAAATCTAGGTTATGTGCTATTGATTTTAAGAATCAAAGGGCAGGTATTGCCCGTAAAATTGAGGCTAATACAAAGACATCAGAAATGCTTTATGAAGTTCGTTTGACCGCTGCTTTTGATGTTGCAAGCTTTCTCATTTCGCAAGGCCATGCTTTTCGTGGGCATGATGAGTCTGCCACTTCCTTAAACAAAGGCAATTTTCTAGAAATGATTGATTGGTACAAAAAAAGGAATGAGGATGTAAGGGTGTCATTTGAAGAGTTATGTCAGAATAATGCTCGCATGACTTCTCACCAAATTCAACAGGATATTACACGATGTTTTGCAGAAGAGGTCACTGAATCAATAAAGGAAGAGATCGGGGATGGTATGTTCTCTGTTCTGATTGATGAATCCCGAGATATCTCAGTAGCAGAACAGATGGCTGTTCTTGTGAGGTTAGTAGTTATTTGTGAAGTGCATTGTGTCTATTTATATATCGCACTTGTCTAAGTAAACTAACTGTGAAATGTGTGATATGCCATGCAGATTTGTGAACCAAAAGGGAATGGTTGTGGAAAGATTCCTGGGTCTTAAGCATGTTGAGGATACAACATCAAATGCCCTAAAGAAAGCTTTGACTGAGATTCTTGCTTCTCATGGATTACCTATTGCTAGGCTAAGAGGGCAAGGATATGATGGAGCTTCGAACATGAGAGGTGAATTCAATGGTTTGCAAAAGCAGATTCGTGATGAAAACCCTTATGCTTTCTATGTTCATTGCTTTGCTCATCAATTACAATTGGTCATTGTTTCTGTTGCAAGCTGCTGCTCCTCTTTTGATGATTTCTTCAACTATGTTAGTTTAATTGTGACAAGTACTAGTGCATCTTGCAAGAGGAAGGATAAGTTACTTGCCAAACATCGTGAAACAATTTTACATAAGTTGGAGAGTGGTGAGATTTTTAAAGGGAGGGGGAAACACCAAATGACAAACTTGGCTAGACCAGGAGATACAAGATGGGGCTCTCATTTCATTACATTAATTCGAATTGAGTCAATGTGGGATTCTGTAGTCAAAGTGTTATCCATGATTCATGAGGATGAACGTAATCCTGGTCGTGCTGGTGGTTTGGTTCGGAAAATGGAAAGTTTTTCCTTTGTTTTAAATATGAAGTTGATGTTGAAAGTGTTCCGCATAACAAATGATTTATCTCTCTTGTTGCAAAGGAAGGATCAAAACATTGTCCAGGCCATGCAATTGCTTGTTGATGTGAAAGAACGTTTGATCAAATTAAGAAATGAAGGTTGGGAGCCATTGTTGGAAGAAGTCAAATCATTTTGTGTTGCAAAAGAAATTCCAATACCAAATATGGAAGAAGCAATACCAAGATGGGGCCGATCAAGGCTTGATGGCAACTTAATCACCCAAGAGCATCATTACCGTGTTGATACTTTCTTTGCAGCACTTGATGCTATTATCATGGAGATGAATCATCGTTTTAATGAGGTATCATCAGAGTTGCTTGTTTTCTTTGCTTGCCTTGATCCAAGGGATTCCTTCTCTAAGTTTGATGTTGAAAAGATTGCTCGGCTGACGGATATATATGTTGAAGATTTCTCTATGGCTGATCGTGATCTTATAAGAGATCAACTTGAAACATTCCTTCTACATGTGAGAAGACTTGATGATTTCAAATCTTGTCATGACCTTGCAAGCTTGGCTGTCACTATGGTTAGAACTGAAAAAAATGAAGCTTTTCCATTGGTGTATCGTCTTATTGAGCTAGCATTGATCCTACCTGTGGCAACATCATCGGTTGAAAGAGCCTTTTCAGCTATGCACTTAATCAAGACAGATTTGCGCAATAAGATGGGTGATGATTGGCTCAATAACTTGTTATTGTGCTACATTGAGAAAGGGATTTTTAGAGGACTTGATATTGATAAAGTTAAGAAGAGGTTTCAAGACATCAAAAATCGAAGGGTGGACTTGCCAAAGATCCCTAAACGATCTTAGTGCTTTGCTAGTGGTGTGTATGTTCTTTTAATATGTACCGGTATTTGAGACATGATCACTTTGTTATTATTTGCTAATTCATCTCTTTATGTAATTTCAGGTCTATCTATTTCTATGTTTTATTTTACAATGTATGGCGTAGGCGTAAGAACTATAAATTTGTTCTTCAAAATTAAGGTAACACCTTAGAACTTGTGTTTACCATTCATCTTTTGCATAGAATTAGTGCGATTGCTATATGTGAATGAGGTGTGAATTTGGCGCCTTTTTGCTTTCGGCCAGAAGTCGCCCCACCTATATATTTTTCCTGGCTCCGCCACTGAAAACAACATCAACAATAAAGCATCGTTTTAGTCCCAAGTATATATATTTGGGTAGGCTAATAAATCGAGTCTAAATTTAAACTGCTGAAAAAGCCTGTAAGAAAAAAACAGAAAGTCATGTAAGAATCCTCCTCCAAACACTGGTGCAAGTGTCACGAAATAGCAGACTATTTCATTACAATTTTTTCACTGGGCCTTGAGTATTCAGTTGAAACGTACTCGCCTCCGATCAAGAAACACATAGAATTCTATTTTAACGCTTGGACGCCACATGCTATGGACCTTCTCACATATCTCCTTGGTTAGTGGAGTAGCAGCTAAAAACATTGTATAATTGATGACCAATTTCTTCAGGACTGCTGCATTGCATTTGGATAGTAGCTCCATGATTTTAAATTCTTCGTTGGAACTTTGAAAGTTACAAATTTCTACTTCTTCAAGTGAGTTCAGAGCAATGTCATCAGTCCTGTAAATCTCTGCCAAGTGACAAGTACAAGATAATGGGCAAGAATTCACCTGGAAATAAAAAAGGCAATATCAATATATTAGTGAAGAATGTGTACAAAACGTAAACTAGATTTCTTTTTATTGATGTCCTGTTAGCTCTACATCATGCATAGATCCATGCAAGGACTGTACACCAATAACGACTTGTATATAATTAACACCTACCCACCTCATAGAAGTACAAAATAATAAACCCAGACCAGCTACTAGCCCGAGAATGGGTACAAACATTCTGAATAAATAAACTCATCCTCAAGGGAAAACCGATTAGGGAACCCAGCATTATTCTCCAATACCAATAACAAGTGAAAATACAACTGGATGACTATGATTAAGAAGACTCCTATGAAGTTAAAAGCATATACATTAGTACATTACCATTGAGGGGTCAGTGCAACCATGTAATAGCACGGAAATTTTCCTTGTACTGTTGCAACTCCTTAGAAAATGCAAGATGCCTGGTGCTGGGCTGTGACGATCCCAAACTAAGGATATTCTCAATATCTCACACCTGGGCAGCTGGGTTGCTTCATTCAAGAAGCTCTTGTAACCCTCTATTTCCTGTCATGAGTAGATCACAAAATAATCACTGGATTATCATGAAAAACAATTCCGATCCTTTTCAGAAAATTTGCTGATACCAAAAAAATACCCCACCCATGGAATGATGACTTGCAGTCTCAACACGTCAACTTCATCAAAATGTCGCATCAAGGTCATAGATCTTTGGGAAATATCTAGCAGCCGGAGCCGGCCGACATTGTCAAACTTGAGGTAGCGAGTGGTTGTCATCCATGATACCCAGCCAAACCACTTCTGCGAGCTTAGGGCAACAGATACGAGCCTCGGCGGCACGACATAGTGATAGTGATAGCTTTTGCAGCATGGGTGCGATGACCTCTAGCCTCGATGTATTGTGGACAAAGAACCTCAGTGAGTGCAGCGAGTCGGAGAGCACAGAAACGTCGGAGACAGTAAGCAGTTCGACGACAAGGCGCAGGTCCCTGAGGCGTGGGCAATGCTTGCACACTAGGGCTGTGAGCTCGCTGGCCTCCATGCGGGCAGAGCTTATCGACAGGGATGTCAGTGCGTTGAAAAAGCCATCCAGCTGGGGCCGGAGCCGCCATGAACCTTGGAGGATGAGCGTGACTGTTTTCGCTCGGGCGCACACGGGGAGCTCGAGCTCCGCTTGCCCCTCGACTTCCGGCGCAAGGAGCGAGCTCAGCCACGAAGGGGCGTAGAGATGGAGCTCGCCCACCACGCGCTGCGAGGCGAAGCGCAGCCATGCTGCGGCGCGGCATGCCGGGACCGGGGCGCCATCGTCGTTGTTGCGCAACGAGATGTGGAGGCGCTGGAGTGTCGGGGCGGAGTAGGCGCCGAGGGCGGCGTCGATAGCGTCCACCAGGACCGATGCCGGGGGCCGCCGCGGCGCTTCGGGGTCAGAGTCGCCGAGGAGGAGCTCGGGCAGGTGGTCCCAGACGTGACGCCAGCGGCGGGAGAGCACGCTGGTGCGCGCGGCGGCGCGGGCGGAGCCAATGCGGAGGAGGATGACGTGCAGCAGCTCGTCGGGGAGACCGCTGATGCGGTCCTCGCCGGAGCACTGGCAGCTGCGGCCTTCACCCATAGGAGTTTAGGAATCGAATCGATTGGACTAGGATTAGGGTTTGCGAGGTTGGGGAGTCGGGGACGATCGGATCGGAGAGGTCAAGAGACGACGTCGTCGACGAGACTACGACTCTACGAGAGGAGTAGAGGACACCGCGGCAGTCTCTCCAAGCCTGAAAAGTTCACGATTGGGCTTTTGCAGATGGGCTTTCGGTCCGACCAGATTGGGCCAGGCGTGTCGCCCCGTGGCGGCAGATGGACGTCACCTCGGGCCGGAATTCCTATCTCGCTTCCGTTAGCTGGTTTGTTATTTGGCTTCCACTTTAAGATCTGTGTGTATGTAAACATCCAACGTCTTCAAAACCGCGGGCTACCCAAAATATCATGGCCCAAAATATCAATTTGAGCTAGGCAGTTGGTCGACTGCCACATCTTCGAGTACAACAGTTGGTTGAGTACGTTATGTTAAAAGCTAGGAAGTTGGCCGAGCAACGTCATCAATTTGAAACTTTTGATTTCAATTTTCTCACATGTAGTAAATATGTATTGGATTCCGTTTGAACTACATTGCTATTTAGAATTTATGCAACAAGATAAGATCCAATTTGAATATATTTTGAATTTTTGTTTTTTTAAATCAACATTTCGAATATATGGCTTCAACATTTTGAATACGTATGTTCAACAATTTTGATATATTAGTTCAACCCATATAAAATATTGAATTTGTTTGCTTAAATTGTTAAACTAAGTTTTAATAGATGTTGACTCTAGTAGTTTAAAATATTGAGTATACAATATTTCGAACTGTTGGGTCATTAATAATGTGGAGGAGACGGTCTTTTTCGTTCCGTTTTCTATCCGTTGTTATATATTGCATTGCTTCTCTCCCTTATCCGAGGTGACGAAGTCGACATTTTCAAATTGTTTTCTCAACATTATCATATGTTTTTTCAACATTTCACCAACATTTCCATATTGTAACTTCAACATTTTGAAATTTCTTTGTCAACATTCCCATATGTTTTATTCAACATTTCACCAGCATTCTTATATGTTACGTTAGCTTTTTAAAATTACTTTCTCAACATCCCAATATGTTTTTTCAACATTTCACCAACATTCTCATATTGTTACTTGAACATTTGTAAATTATTTTATCAACATTCCTGGTTATTTAAACATTTCACCAACATTCACGTATTACTTTCTCGACATTCCCATATGTTTTTTTCAACATTTCACTAACATTCTTATATTGTTACTTCAACATTTCAAAATTTGCTTTGTCAACATTCCCCCTGCCATAAAAGGTTGTACTAGTTAGGGTTCTGGGTTGTTGGGGGCGACTTTGCCATATCGGGGTTTAGAAGGTTGTGTGGGTTAGGGCTAATCATGTCTCCCTGCCATAGAAGACTATACTGGTTAGGGCCGACTATGTACCCCTGCTATAGAAAGCTGTACTAGTTAGGGTTCTGGATTGTTGGGGGCGACTCGCCCTATCAGGTTCAGAAGTTGTTGCTGGGGTTAGGGGCGACCATGTACCCCCTGCCATAGGAGGCTAACATCGTAGGCTTCCATTCCCCTGCCATAGAAGGTTGTGCCGGTTAGGATTGGGGATTATTGGGGTGGGAGGGGCGACTGTCCTTACGAGTTTAGAAGGTTGGGGGTTGGTGGGACCATGTACCCCCTGCCATATGAGGCTAACTTCTTAGGCTTCCGTCCCCCTGCCATAGAAGGCTGTACTGGTTAGGGTTGGGGATTGTTGGGGGCGGGGGTTGACTCTGTACTTACGGATTCAGAAAGTTGGGGGTGTTGGGGACGACCACATACCCTCTGCCATAGGAGGCTAACTTCTTAGGGTTTCGTCCCCCTGCCATAGAAAGCTGCACTGGTTAGGGTTGGGGATTGTTGGGGGTGACTCTGTCCTATCGGGTTTAGAAGGTGTTGGTGGGGTTGGGGGCGACTACATACCTCCTGCCATAGGAGGCTAACTTCTTAGGCTTCCGCCCCCTGCCATAGAAGCCTGTACTGGTTAGGATTGGGTTGTGGGGGGGGGGGCTCTGCCCTAACGGGTCTAGAAGGTGTTGGTGGGGTTGAGGGTGACTCCATACCCCCTGCCATATGAAGCTAACTTCTTAGGCTTCTGTCCCCCTGCCATAGAAGGTTGTACTGGTTAGGGTTGGGGATTGTTCGGGGCTGACTCCGTCCTAACGGGTTCAAAAAGTTGGGGGTGGTTGGGGCGACCACGTACCCCTTGCCATAGGAGGCTAACTTCTTAGTCTTCCGTCGCCCTACCATAGAAAGCTGTGCTGGTTAGGGTTGGGGATTGCTGGGGGGCGACTCCGTCCTTACGGGTTCAAAAGGTGTTGGTGTGGTTGGATTCGACACCATACCCCTTGCCATAGGAGGCTAACTTTTAGCCTTCCGTCACCCTGCCATAGAAGGTTGTACTGGTTAGGGTTGAGGATTGTTGAGCGGCGACTCCGTCCTTACAGGTTCAGAAGGTTGGGGGGTTGGGGGCGCCCACGTACCCCCTGCCATAGGAGGCTAACTTCTTAGGCTTCTGTCCCCCTGCCATAGAATGTTGTACTAGTTAGAGTTGTGGATTTTTGGGGGTGACTCTATTGACGGTCGTTATTGGTACAATTTTAGGGCTAATTTGGCATTGGTTTTGGACTAATTCTTATACTAACCCGCCACTTGGCACCTGAAATAACCCCGTTTTTGAATATGTCTTGTATTTTGGAGCATGTTGTGAATTTACAGGAAATACGACATATTTGGCGGAGTTTAACGTGGACCAAAGCACCCACATGGATAAGGATTGAGGAGAAGGACCAGCCCGCGAAAGATGAAGACGAGAGGAGGCAAAACAGGCCCAGGCCGGCCGGCCTGGACCCTGTGAGCCAGCCGGCCTAGCCCATTCCGAAGCCCGTTCGTGCTCCCCTTTCTCCAGCGCGAAGTAAATGCAAACCCCAAGGGTTCCAGCCGCCATCCTTCACCAGAGACCTATAAAAACACCCCCGAGGGTGCCGTCAAGAGGAGAGCCATCGAGGAGATTAGATCTAAAGCCACCATTGGAGAGAAACACAAGGAGGAGACGCCGCCGGAGGTCCTACCCGTCGTCCGGACGCCATCTCAAGTTGGAGGACAGCAAGGAGCTCATCCTCGCCGGAGGCTTCCATACCATGAATCACGACGTCATGCTTAGCTTCATGGGGTAAAGTCCTCGTTTGTCCATGGGGTTGTAAGGAGATCTTGATTTGTAATTACCGAATCCTTTTATGAGATCAATCTATCATGTTCTTAGTTGATGGTGCTTTTCATCCTAATAGCCAACTGGCAGCTCTATGGGTATGCATCGCTTGTTGCTTTGCATACTTAGATCGCATCAACAATTTGTGTTCCTATAGCTCGATAGGTGAGTACCCTCGTGTAGTGACAGTATGCAGAGGGAAAGTGTTGAGTTTGGTTCACATCTTATTGATAGATTAGATTGGTTTTGTCTTGCTTGGGGATTACATCTCATAGTGATCCTAGATCCTATGGGCAAATGCTTCCATACCTTGTGTACTCCTCTCTACCGCTCATAACATTGATTATTATAGATTGTTCTTTAATTCATACATCACTTCAATCAAAAGAACATTCTTGCTAACATCATTAGTGCTAGGTTAAGCGTAGAAATCCCTTGTTCCGTGGATTGATAAACCTTGGGGGAATACTTCAAGGGAAAAGCTACAACCGATCCGTGCGCTTGCAGTTCGTAATTGGCGTGCCTAAGGGCCGTCAACAGACTCCGTCCTAACGGGTTCAGAATGTGTTGGTGGGGTTGGGCGACCACGTACCCCCTGCCATATGAGGCTAACTTCTTAGGAGATTGTTTTGTTTTGTTCAATGGTTTTTTTTGTTAGTCATGCGTACGGATTGTTGTTTTGCATTGATAATTATGTTGACATCATTTTTGTCCACTATGGTCAGGTTTTGCTCAATTTGGCTTTCAAAATTGATAATTTGGAAGGAGGTTCTGTTTCCAGGGGATTGTGTTCAAGTATTTTTCTTTCAATGTACATATTTCTAGTTCAGCAAATGTCTCCATTTGGTCCACCATAATCATTTGTTATATCTCTGAACCCACTTAATTTTGATCAGAAAACCCAACAATTTATAGTTTATTATGCCATATATTGGGTCATCGAAGAATACTTTCTTTTTAATTGTATCCCAACAATTTTCAATGTCATCATATGTCTATAATGACATAATATATCCATAAAACTAGATCACAATTAGTTTATAACAGGATAAACATTTAATTTAAACAATGTCAATATTTTCTATAAAATGATTCAATACTTCTTAAGAAAACATTCAACACTACTGTTTATCTACGTCAACATTTAACTAAAACTATGTCAACATTTTTCTGCAGTGACTCAACACTTCTTAAAAAATCATTCAACATTACTGTTTTTCTATGTCAACATTTAAATAAAACTATGTCAACATTGTCTATACAATGATTCAATATTTCTAAATAAATGTTTCCATCTTACTCTTAAGCTATGTCAACATTTAACTAAAACCGTTTCAACATTTTCTCTTAAATGATTCAATATTTCAGGAAAACTGTTTGAAACATTTATATTAACCTATTGCAACATTTTTCATTGCATAGGTGCAAGTTGATAGAAATTTGAAGAGTGGCGACGTGTTGAGAACTAAACAATTTCAGGACTGTTTCCTATATTTCTGTATTTGAAAATATGTGATATTTGTGTCCATTGTACTCATAGTTCACATTGTTTTTTTTAAGAAACTGCAACTTTAAATTTGTATTTTGAAGTTCCCACCCGTTACATTTTCCCCTTACAACCACGTCGCCCAAAAAAATGACGCACAAATGCACAGCAGTAAAAAAGTCTAGCGCGTGCTAAAAAAACTCACGTGGGACCAAAAAAAAGTCAAGCGCGCGCGCTGAAAAAAAAAACCCGCGCTAGGTATTAGTTTTTGTTTTTGGTTTGGAACGATAGAAATCACAAACCAGCTCATTTGATACTGGGCCGCGCGCTGTCTATATTGGGCTTTATATTCAACTTGCTTAACTGGCTACTAGTTACTAGATAGGACGTCACCTCCGGCTGCAAGAGATTGGTCAAAAAAATCTGTACATGCGGCAATTCGATGAATTTGATGATTGCAACCTGGAAATCTTGCTCTCTATTCCACGGGTGTGTTGATATCAACGATTTCTCCACAAAATTATTTGCTTTTTTCTGACTGTCCTCAGATAGAATATTTTGTGTATGTCTACTCATGACAGGGAATTAAAGGGAGTTGCAAGAAGCCAACAATTGAAGGACGGTTTCCATGTTGCTTGCTTCCTGTCACGCCTTATTGGCAATGTCTAAGCCCTTTACCTTCAAGGACAGCTTCTTAACCGTAGTAGTTCAATATGGTTTACTTGATTGCAACTTCCAAACTTTATCTTGTTATTAGAGATTATTGGGATTCATGATTTATTTTATGTAAGGAACCGCCCAAATTAAACCCATTTAATCCAACATCGTCCCTTAGTCAATTTAATTAAAGGGGCATAATATAGGTAATCCTTAAGGTATGTCGGGAGTAAGCCCAGGATTTATACACACCTCACAAAGCACAACCTTGGGTCATCATCACACATTTAACAATCCATACATATGTCCCAACATACATGAAAGAGATTAAAGTTATTACATAAATAAGTTCATGAGTTGTGGAGCAAAAAGCCTATGATCGCACTCATCATACGATAAACATCACAAAATAAGATGTTCCACAGTATATGCCAATAGTGCCCTTCCACATAACCACCGGTTGTCTACTCCTTCCCCGCAACTCCATCCGCGGGGTAAAAAAAAAACCAAACACGGCCTTCGGCTGCAAATCATCTGCAACAACTTAAAGACAACACCGTTTGGATAAAAGGTACTCCACATGACTTACCCACATAGGATATATGTGCCCGACACCAAGGAGAGTGCATATGCATAAGTAGCAAGGGTTGGCAAGATAAATAATTTTGTCAAAAAGCCTCTACTTTTGAGCAAGTTATATTAAACAAAAGACATGCCATTCTAAGCTAACTAAATCAAACATCAATAAAGTTGCATGAATAATGAAGTGATCATACATCATGAGCTCAATCTTCCATAAACTTTATTCCGAAACCTACATTGAACTCCAATATCATAGAGCATGATCATGACCAAGAGCGCGGCTATTGCAATAGATTAAATATCATGCGGGGGTGCACAACTGAACCACATGAGACAAGACTTTCTTCCATACCCTAGGCCGAGGATAAGCGTTGGTTCATACGCCTATCTTTCACATACACATACCGTTCGATCCTATCTTTCACATACACATACCATTGATCGAACGGCTAGGGTGGACTAGTGCAATGGAGATGCCGACTACACTCCATCGCAACTCGCGCCGAATCCACCCAATGCAAGATGTGGCTTATGCTACCCAGCTCCCAATCCCATTCTAAGTATGTGGTTTTGTTGGTGCCAAAAAAGTCAGGCGTTGACTTTCTGGAAACAACACTGTGGACTGGAAGATTTGCTTAAACTTCAGTGCAGGTCCAAAAATCTTGAGGTTCGTGGCGTGCCAGTCAATTTGACCTGAAATTGACAAGGTAAAATTTAATTAGTAACTTTAAGAAAACTCATCGGCCAAAGACCCGATTCGTTCCAGCAATCGGATCTAACATGAAGAGAAGTCCGACGCAAGCATGAACCATCGGCCTTGAGTCCGATTCGTGATGATATAGTATGCATTAAAATAAGCCATCGACTATAAAAGCCGAATCGGAGATGAATCAAGCTTAATCACATTCTTTATTACACATATCTCCAAAGGCATTAAATAAACTAAAACCATGTCACTAACAATCGGATTGGACCTAACTGAGACAGTGTTGCTAGCAGGGCGTCGATTTAGCCTATTTAGATAGATCTATGCATATTAAAGAACTTGCTTAAATCTGATTTATTTGTAACTTAAATATTAGACCTAAATCAGCTTTATAGACAATAAACATAGACAGATCTCTTGCGAAGCATATGATATATGAAATAAACAAGGCAAGTGGATCTTTTGAACAGATGTAAACTGCTAAGATAAAATAACAAGTCATGATAAAGGGTGAGCGATCTAAATGTAGAAGAGCGATACGCTTCAATCTAAAGCCTAGAACAACTCGATAAATTGGTAAATCATATAGACGAAGAAGGGTGATACGCCTCAATCTAAAGCCTAAAATAACTCGATAGATGTCGCACTTACAGAAAAACCGGAGATCAAGATGATGCAGCCCTGCTTGCTGAAGAACTCGATGAAAAGGGTTTGTTGGCACGAGGGCGGAACGTTCTTTATAATGACGCAGGGTTTATATTTATACCCTGGAAATCCTACTAATCCATGTCGGATATGACAATATCTCTAATTTATTTAAAGCAAATCTAATCTAAACTGCCAAAAGAATTACAACTGCTACAAACTAGGCCTTGAAGAAGCTTCCAGACTCACATCCTTTCTTGCAGTCGTAAATGCTCCGGTCTCACGTCACCGTGTCCGATCAGGACCCATAACACCATCAGAATCGGACTCGCCAGAATCGGACTCGACTCTATCCTTGCTTCCTCCAACATCGGCTCTAACACGGATCAATTTCTCCCCTTCGTCAGCCGTGTCAAAATCTGGTGTCAACAGGTTTGTATGAAAATTGCTCAAGAAACTCGACGACAATGACACATCCTTATACAACGAAAGCAAGTCACCATACTTGCTCAAGCCTCGAGTCATCATTCTTACTTGCTCATCTTTTAAGCATCAACATCTACTTGATATAAATGTTAACAACACCCTATACCTCGTAAGCGGTGGTGACCTTGCCACCTCTTGACTTCTACCATGACTAAGGGGCTAAGCAATTAAGCATGACACCGAGTAAGCATACTCAATTAAAGAGGATTTATCTTAACCAAGGTTGATCATGCAACAAGTGGGTTCTACTCAAACATGATACATAACAATAACTCATGCACAATCAAGACTCATAGATTTATTTGATCCAAAATTGGGAGAGAGATGCTTAGTAAGGGGCCTACCTTGAGGCTCGACGGAGATGTAGGAGAAGGACTCTGGCTCAGGTTCCGCCTTCTCAACCTCCGGTATTTCGTTTCTTTACACGGATGCAATGATGCTTGCTAAATATATATGCCATGAACGATTTCAATGATGCATGAATTGACATGATAAACGATGTTTAAGAATGCACAAAGTATGACTAAAGAGGTTGGGTACATTGCACAATTATAGGTGAAGCAAGTCTAAAAACATAGGTGCGGGACGAGTAGGGGCAGACCGTCCCTCGGACAGTCCAGGGTCAAGTTGCATAATAGTGAACAGCTTGAGGAGAACAATCTGCAATAACCAAGGATCTATACCGAAACTGAGTTGTCTAGGTTCAATTAGTCATATGCATAGCTCGAGAGCCTGATATCGAAGAAGTCAGGTGATTCAATATTTAGTCTACCCATTCTAGTCACGATTCATGTTTCAGAATAAACAAAGCTTAAAGTGTTACTCCTGCGAATATTTAAATCAGGCAAATTCACTACCACAAACTGGAGATTTGGTGAGAATAAATTAAAGAAGTCATCCTCTACTGGCTTAAAAGAATCAACAATTGTGGTGAGCCCACTAATTTCATGAAGAATTGCATGAACTATACTAGAAAGGATAGCCATGGAAATAAAGGAGATATGCTAATCTGACACGATGGTTGTACTTATGCTATCAAAAACCTCAAGCATTTAGAGGGATGTGACTGACTTGTAAAGCTGAAACAAATAATCCTGACAGCGGGCAATTTGTCATAATCTGATATCTGTTGTAATCTGAGCAATTTATATATTCTTTTCATTAATTATTTGCGCTTTTACATTATTCTCCGCCCTACAATATTTTAATTTTCCTATTCATGCTATGTTGACTATACATGCAACTTAAGACATTAGGTAGAGAAGATCAAAGTATAAAAACAACATCAACAATAAAGCATCAACAATATATATTTGGGTAGGCTAATAAATCAAAGTCTAAATTTGAACTGCTGAAAAAGCCTGTAAGAAAAAAGAAGAAAAGGCGTGTAAGAGTCCTCCTCCAAACTGGTGCAAGTGTCACGAAATAGCAGACCATTTCATTACAATTTTTTCACTGGGACTTGAGCATTCAGTCGAAACGTACTCACCTCCGATCTAAAAACACATAGAATTCTATTATAACGCTTGGACGCCACATATGCTATGGACCTTCTCACATATCTCCTTGTTTAGTGGAGTGGCAGTTAATAACGTTGTATAATTGATGACCAATTTATTCAGTACTGCTGCATTGCATCTGGATAGTTGTTCTAGAAACTTCAATTCTTCGCTGGAACTTTGGAAGTTACAAATTTCTACTTCTTCAAGTGAATTGAGTGCAATGTCATCAATACTGCAACTCTCTGCCAAGTTACAAGCACAAGAAAGCGGGCAACGATTCTCCTGGGAATAAGAAAAAGCAATATCAATATATTAGTGGAGAATATGTACAAAAAAATAAACAAAATTTCTTTTCATTGATGTGGTGTTATTAGCTCTACATCATGCATAGATCCATGCAAGAATTATACACAAGTGACGACCTCCTCTGCTAGCTATGCAAGCCAGCCCCCATAACTAGGTCAAGATAAAGTACAAATAAATCCAAACCAGGGCTACTAGCTCGAGAATGAATAAATACACCCAATAACATTCCTAACATCAGCCACCCCTCAAGGGAAAACCGATTAGGAAACCCAGCATCATTCTGAAATACGAATAACAAGTGAAATGCCGCAATAAACCAAACAACTGGACAACTACAGTTAAGACAATTCCTATGAAGATAAAAAGCTTAGATATTACTAGCAACCATGCCCGTGCGTTGCTATGGGTGAAGACCATTTGCTTTTCTAAATGAGTTACAGTAGGTAACTTGCTTTTTTTAATCTGATCGGGAGACGAAATTAAGCACAACTAATCCGATCAAGAGATGTATATGATTGAGCACTCCTAAACCTGTTAGGGGACACGATAAAGCATAGCTAATCTGATTGGGAGACGTATATGACGGACCGCTGAAACGTTTCTCGCTTTAGATTTAGACTAGCAAATATGCCCGCGCGTTGCTACGGTAATAGAAGTCAATATTATACTAACGTAAGATGTATTTCTATCTTCTTGCACAGCAACAAAAATCAACACCATATTAACGTGCTTTATATGTCTTGGTACCTATTTGGGAAGAGAAGAGACAATTAATCATTCTGGATACAAATATTTAATATAAAAAGGAAAGGTCTAGATTACCCTTTCAACTATTGTCAAAAGTTTAGTTAACCTCTAAACTATATTTTGGTTCAATTTACATCCGGAGAAATTCAGATGCATTGTGAAAGGAACGAGGCACTCCACACATCCGGCAACATGCATAGTGCTTTCTCGGGATTCATGATGATCCAATCATCCAAGCTGCTGGCCACGATGGATGCAAATTTTCTTCCATACAGAGCTTTCACATTGATGCTAAATTGACTATATACATGAAATTGCCGCATTATTGTGGCCTCGCACAAGACAAAATCAATAAACCCAATCTGGTAATCGTACGACGAGCACCCCTTGCCACCACCGACTAACCATAGGCATTTCATTGACCACCCTTCAAGCAGCCTACCTACACATAGCATGGCATTACTCACGCCCATGCCAGTTCCTCCAAATGTTTAGGGGCTGTTTGGAGGCTGATGCTAATGCTAATGCTAGTTACTGTTTATAACTTTGACCACTAATTAGAGATATTAAATAAAGGCAGTTTACAAAACTAGCTCCATAGCCCCTGTGCTAATTCGCGAGACGAATCTAATGAGGCCTTTGACCGTATGAACAGATGATGGTTACTGTAGCGTCACTGTAGGTAATTATGGATTAATTAGGGTCATTAGATTCGTCTCGAAAAGTTACACCCATCTGTGAAGAGGTTGTTGCAAATAGACTTTATTTAGTACTCCATGCATACAAGATTCCCTTTAGTGCTAGTGCTAGTGCTAGAGATCCAAACAGCTCCTTAGCCTCATTCACGGACAGCTCAGGCATAACAATAGCGGTGCGACCTAGGGCTTGTTTAGTTGGAATAGGAAAGTTTGCGAATTTTACTGTAGCAATTTTAAACCAAAGATTAGGAAGACTAAATATGATCTAATTATAAAACTAATTACATGGATGGATGGAAAATCACGAGACGAATCTATTAAGCCTAATTAAGCCATCATTATAAATTGTTTACTGTAGCACGACGTTGTCTAATCATGGCCTAATTAGGCTCATTAGATTCGTCTCGCAAAGTTACCCGGGGGTTATGGAATGGGTTTTGTCATTAACACACGTTTACTACTCCATAATGTAAGATTTCTTTTGATGAATAGTGAAAATTCAAAAAAGTTTGAAAAGTTGGAGCAACTAAACATAAACATGGCCCTAGGCTCTTCCAAGCGTACATGAAAGCAGAATGGAAAAGCCAAATTGCCTGGACATTAGACAGATTTTTTAAGCATCGTTGAAGCTGTAGGCCGGCGGTAGAGCGTATGGGGTCTTTCTGTGTTGATTCAGGCATGACCACGCTATCAGCCTATCGCTGTATGCAGATCGCCGCTCAGGCGCTCACTCTTGCCTGCCCCTTTCTGCCCCTCACACGGTCACACGTCACACCCTGCTGGCTTATTGGGCCAAGTTGCCCCTCAAGGAAGCCGCCCCACCGCGTATGCGCAGCCTTGGCCGTGTTCGGCAGTTGGGACAATTTTTTTCCCTAAATACTGTTGTTTGCATGGAGCCCTAAACGAAGTTTATTTACAAAATATTTTCACAGATGAGTGCAACTTTGCGCGACGAATCTAATGAGCCTAATTAATCCATGATTTGTACAGTAATGCTACAGTAACCATTCTCTAATCGTGTGGTCAAAGGCCTCATTAGATCCGTCTCACGAATTTGCCAGGGGTTGTGAAGGTAGTTTTGTAAACTGACTTTATTTAATACCCCTAATTAGTAGTCAAAGTAGCATTTAATGGAGGGACAAAAAATTTGTCCCTCCAACCGAACACGGCCAAGGACAGCGTGTGGTAGACGGAATCGCACAGTGCGAGCGGCGTGGAGGCGATGCGATCACAATCAAATACGGCGCGGGGAGGGCGGTGACGTAAACGCGTAACCTGCTGACGTAAAAGAACAGACGAAACACAAAGAACAGACGAAACACTTCTCAATTTAATATTAGGTAGAGATTAGAGAGAAATAGGTAAAGAAAAGATATAGTACGTTACCGATAAAGGCCCAGGACAAGCTAACAATTGCACAGAAAGCTTCCTTGTACTGTCACAACTCCTAAGGAGATGCAATATGAAGGCCAAGCTGTTGTGACGCCACAGTAAGGATATTGTCAATATCTTACACCTGGGCAGTTGGTTTGTTTCATTTAAGAAACTCCCATACATTGATGTATCCTATCATGAGTAGACATAAAAATAATCACTGGAATGTCAGAAAAAAACCATTTCTTTCAAGGAAAATTCTTTGATACCAACGTATCAATGGAACCAAGACTCGCAGTTTCAACTCATCAATTTCATCAAACTGCCGCATCAAGGTCACAGATCTTTGGCAAATTTTTAGCAGCTGGAGGTGACGGCTGACATTGTCAAACTTGTGGTAGTGATGGTCATAGGCATGACCCTGCCAAACCACTTCTGCAAGCTTAGGGCAACAGATACGCGCCTTGGCCACGTGGCATACTGACAGCTTTTCCAACATGGGTGCGACGACCTCTAGGCCTTGTTTAGATTCGTAAAAAGAGCCCAATTCGATAAAAAGCAACCACATTGAACTTTGTGCCCTCTCTCTACTTTTTCAATTCCCAAGGAAATCTGCTATAGTGAATTCGATCGAATTCACCCAATCTAAACAACAAGGCCCTAGCTTCAGTGTGTCATCTCAACGAAGAACAACAGTGATTGCAGCGAGTCAGAGAGCACAGAAACGTCAGAGACAGCAACCAGTCTGACGATAAGGCGCAGGTCCACAAGGCGCCGGCAATGCTTAGACACTAGGGCTGTGAGCTCGCTGGCTTCCATGCGGCCAAAGGTTATCGTCAGTGGATTGAACAAGCCGTCCGGCTTGGTCCGGAGCCGCCATGAAAGTTGGAGGGTGATCTTGATTGTTTTCGCTCGGGCGCACACGGGGAGCTGGAGCTCCAGCTCTTCCCCGTAGACGGGCGAGCCAAGCAGCGCCGGCATATAGAGATGGAGCTCGTCCACCACGTGCTGCGAGGCGAAGCCCAGCCACCGCGCGATACGGGAGGGCGCGACGCGGGGCACGTCGGCGGGGGACAGCGTGATGCAGAGGCAATCGAGCGCCGGGGCGGACCAGGAGTCGAGGGCGGCGTCGACGGCGTCCGGGAGCGAGGCCGGCGGCGGCGCTTCGGGGCCGCCGCAGGCGCCGAGGTGGAGCTCCGGCAGGTGGGCCAAGACGTGGCGCCATCGTCGGGAGAGCACGCTGGTGCGCGCGGCGGCGCGGGCGGAGCGGAGGCGGACGAGGATGCCATGCAGGAGCTCATCGGGGAGGCCGCTGATGAAGTCCTCGCCGGAGTACTGCCAGCTGTGACCTTCATCACCCATATCCGGCGGATTTTAGGAATCGAATCGATTTCGGTTGCACTTGGATTAGGGTTAGCGAGGTTGGGGAGTCGGGGACGATCGAATCGCTCCAGAGACGACACCCGCGGCAGTGCCCCCCAAGCCTGAAAAGTTCACCAATGGGCATTAGCGGATGGGCCGCTTTGGCCAGAAAATGCTCTTCTTGTCTGTCTCAAAAAAAAAAGGATAATGCTTTTCTTGTGTCCGGCGTTCTATGATGAATTCCTTTCTTTTGTGGATTATATGATGACAAGGGGCCCGGGTGTTAATGAGTCTTCAATCTTCATAATTTCTTGCTCCATGACATGGCCACTAGCTTTTAAAGTTCGGGTTGGGTTGTGAGCCTCTGCAAAATTTGCATGTCTAAAAATTAGGGTCTGATTGGCGGAGAGATTTGGGGTCTGATTGGTTGGGCACCAAAATTTGTCAAACCAAAATTAGGGCATGTCTAAAAATTTTGGCAGGTGTGTCTTGGCATCAAACCAATCGGAGGCCAAAATTTTGGCTGCCACTTTTTTGCGCTCAACCAAAGGCCATATTGTACCCAGGTTTTGGCAACTTTTGCTCAGATTTTTGGCAACTTTTGCCCAGATTTTAGCAAGTAATTTTGGCATGACTAGATTTTGAAATGCCCTAATTTTCGCAGGGTAAATTTTGGTGCCCAATCAATCAGACCCTTGAGCCTCATCAATGGCGACCAATATAGACAAGATTTCCAGTCTTGATGCCACAATCTCTAACCATCGTGTTTCCCTGACACAGAACAACAGCCACAGCCATTGCAGTGAATCGGAACGGATGGAGATATCAGAAGCATTAACCGGCATGATGGAGAGCCTCAGATCAGTCAGGCATGGGCACTGCGTGCACACTAGGGCTGTGAGTTCGCTTCCTTCCATGGTGCCAAAGAAGATCGCCAGCTGGGTCAGCGCCTGGAACAAGGGCGGGGTCCGGGAGGAACGTGGACCGCATGCGCATGGAGAGGCAGAGCACGCCAAACACACGCTCCGAAGCGAAGCGCAGCCACGGCGCGGCGCGCGCGGCCGGGATGCCGCAGTCACAGTCTTGAGTAGCCCCAGGGCCGGAGCGTCACACGCGGCAAGGGCAGCGTCGACGGTGTTCAGGAACAAGGCCGGCGGCGGCAGCGCGTGGACGTCGTCGTCGAGGACGAGGGCCGGCGGTGGGCCCAAGATGTGGCGCCATTGGCGTGACAGCACACTGGTGCGCACGGCGTCGCGGGCAGAGCCGAGACAGATTAGGATGACGTGCAGCAAGGCAGCTCGTCGGGAGGCTGCTAATGCGGTCCGCGCGCGCCGGCGTCCACGAGGGACGGGAGGTGGGCGGCGGCGATGGAGAGGAGGATGAGTTGACGGGGAACTCGAATCGGTTTCTTGGACGATTGGGGATTTAGGGTTTTGCGATTATAGGGGAAATGGGGAAAGAATCGTGGTGGCGGTGGCGGCAGCAACGACGAGGTTGGCGCTGCGGCAGAAGAGAACGGCTCCGCGACCGTCCTGGGTATAGATGGCCAAATGGCCGGCACGGCACGACACGGCACGGATAGGCACAGCACGACAAGGCACGGAACATCATTCGTGTCGTGCCGTGCTGTACCACGGGCTTGCGAGCAGGCCCAGGCACGGCGCGCCGGCGGTTTAGCCGTGCCATGCCGCCCAGTTGGCCCGCCGTGCCAGCTCGTGGGTGCCATGCCCGCTATCGCCGCCTTCTTGTTGCTTGCCGCGGCGGCCGCCTTCTTCCTGCTCGCTGTCGCCGCCGCGGTCGCTGCTCGCCGCCGCCCCCTTTGTGCTGCTGGCCACCGCAGCCATCGGGCATGAGAGCGTGAGGCCGCGAGGAAGAGAGAGCTGAGCGACGAGCGGAGAAGGGGAAGGCCGGAAGGGAGCAGACGAGCGCGGAGCAGGGGAAGGAGGAGCGCGGTCGAGAGGCGGGCGGCGGATACGAGGGAATCACGGTGGGGGCGGCGGCTACAGCAGAAGGGCTGGAGGATTTAGGGTTTGAGGTGAAGCTTATATACAAACATTTGGTGGGCCTCATCGAGCTGGCTGTTAATCAGGCCGGGCTGGCACTACGTGCCTGAGGAGCGGCACGAGCCGGGCCGGCACGGGCACGAAACAGGCCGTGCTCGGACCGCCCCCACCCCCCCCCCCCCCCCCCCCCCCCCCCCCCCCCCCCCCCCCCCCCCCCCCCCCCCCCCCCCCCCCCCCCCCCCCCCCCCCCCCCCCCCCCCCCCCCCCCCCCCCCCAGCCAAATTAGCGAGCTGCATGCCGGCCCACGGGCCACGTGCCTTATGGCCATCAATAGTCCTGGGTGCGTTTACCCTTTCTTAAAGGGCTAATTTGATTGGTGCCACAATGAAATACCATTACACTTCATCTATTTGTAAATATGCCATTACAATTCTTGAATTGCCTCAACCGTGTCATTTTATACGTCTTTGATGCTCTTGAACCCACCTACAAGCCATTATACTTCCGTATTGCTCGGAATGCCCCCCACTACATCTCTTTCTCCATCACACCAACATGCGGTCCCACGCTTCATCCCCTTCCTCCTTCTTTCCATCTCGATCCACAGCTCGCTTCCGCGTGTGGCTGTACGCCATTAACTACAGACGGTAGCAGCAAGCGCGTGAGCGAGCTGCACGGCGCAAATGAGGCAACCTCCGGGCTGCTGTTGCTGGTGGATTTGATTTTTGGATTTGACGTGGATGGATGGTGGACTTGGCTTGGGAGACTTCGGTGGTGGAGATTGGTGTGCTGCAGGCTGCAGCTGGCCTGCTTTGCTCGATGGAAAAGAGTAGCAGATAGAGGAGGAGGACTGGACTTGCTTGCAGTGCTGCTCTGGTTTTTTAGAAAGAAAAAAGCAAGAAAAAAAAAAGGGAAGCACAAGCTGGGACTTGAGTGCGGAGCGGGGAAGCCGGAGCACTGCGTGCGACGGCGAGCACACTAAAACGGGAAGGAGGAGCTCGAAGCGGCTGACTGTAGACGCGGACGCAAGTTCTAGCGGCCGGCGGAGGCAAGATGCAGGACTAGTGTCGATGGTGGAACCGACGAGGAGGGACGCGACGCCTAAAGGCCCAGCAACATATAGGCGCTCAGCGGCAACCATTCATGAAGGCTAGCAGATCGGGATGAGCAATCTGTATCGGAGAAGAGAGCGAGGAAGGAAATGACACATGGGGCCTACATGTCAGCATGGTGGAGAAAAGAGTGTGGTAGGGGTATTTTGGACAATACAAAAGTAAGTTGGACTGCAGGTGGATCCAAGAACGTAAAAACCGTAGAAAATGACACGGTTTAAGCAATTCAAAAATTATAATGGCATGTTTTCGAATAGGTGAATTGTAATGGTATTTCTCTGAACTTGCATATTTGCAATGGCACCAAACAAATTAACCCTTTCTTAAATGGGGTTTGGGCTTGACGCGTGGGAATTTCTATGGCCTTGTTACAGTTCGTTGGGCGGGGCTGGGCCGCTCCCTCAAAACAGAAAATGAAACTAACACAAGCATTACATTTTTGAAAAAAAAACATTAGCATTATATCACCTTTCTTTTTCATAATGCTCATAATATTGTTTGGAAATGGCATTTCACTGTTTTGGTTTTTTTTTTAAGATAGTACAAACAGAACCATGTCAATACTGCATCGTGCAGGTTTCTACTTTGTGGCAATTAACTCAATCCCCTAATGTACCCTATCGAATCGAAGAAAGACTTTTTTATCATTATATCTTCTCTCTTCCAAATGAAATTATGAGTGTTTGGTTTTTTTTTCTTCCCAGCTGATACGGCAAGAGGGCTCTCGATTTAGCTTAAATAGAGAGCCCTCCTGATTCGGAAGAGGGTGGTTGATCAGAGCGGGGCAAATGACAGAAAAGGGGAAAATAAAAAAAGAACAAACATGGATGAGAAATTGAATTTGGCGATAGCCTCCTCCTCCATCGAGCACCTCGTCTTCTTCGACGATCTCCATCACCGGTGGTTTGTGGGCGGAGCGGCCAGTGGGCCGCCTGGCAGTAACGATGGAGGGGTTAGGGTTAGGTGGTTTTGGGGTATGGAGGCTTCCATGGCCGACGACATTAGAGGGATGGTCGGCCCAACAGCTGAGTTGTTAGGAAGGGCAGGGGTGTGCGCTTGAGGATGGAACGCGGGCAGTGCGACACAGTGGGCTGTGCAGCAAAGAAGGTGAGAAGGGATATGGATTGGGAGGGGAAGGAGCTGAGGGGGAGAGGATGCAGTTGGGTGTGGGGTGGCGCAGGTTGGGGGCGGCTACGAGGCCGGCACAGGTGGAGGCGCCCGCGGGGCGACGAGAGGGCGAGACGCAGGCACAAGATAGTGCTGGTGGTGTCCACAAGGCGGGGAGGGCTCTTGATCGCATCTTATCAGAAGAGCCATCTCCACATGGTGAGTGGCGACCTTTTCTTTTCCTTTTATGTTTCTTTTTCAAATGAAATTGCAATCCATCTTTCGAGTTTTCCCTGTTTCTTTCGTTCATTTGCAGTGAATAAATTGTCCGCTGAGATGCAGGGTAGCCCTTAGAATTAGTTAATAGATACATTCTTTTTATCCACGAAATACAATATTCGGTCAAACTTTGGAGAACCATCTGATTGCTTGTCCCCGTTCTTTTCAACAATCGATTTCCTCTAGGAAGTATCGCAAAAAGACAGGACATAACAGTAAAACAGAAGAAAATTTCCCAAATTGGTCCATTTTTAAGGAACTGAAACATTCACTCCATTATAGAAAATCAATGTCGAACAACTAATAATAATAGGAGCAAACTCTAAATTGAACAGAATGCTGGTAAAGCCAGCAACAATCCTATATTTCTAGACAGATGCAGGCGAGTACCATTATTACATTTTGTTCAACAATATTTATCCAGTACAACGCACCCAATCCCGATCTGTAAACACAAAGAATTCAACTTCAATATTTGGCTGCCACATGCCACGGATCTTCTCACATACCTCCTTGGTTGGTGGAGGACCAAAGTCCATCCTATGTTTCAGAACAACCTTTTTCAGGATTGGTGCATTGCATCTGTACAGTTGCTCCAGAAATTCCAATGCTCCATGATAACTTGTATAGGTAGTGATTTCTACTTCTTCAAGTGAATTGAGGAATATATCATCAATTCTGCGACTTTCTTCCAAGAGACAAGGGCAAGATGGCAGGCAAGGTTGCCTCTGGAAATAAAAAATAGCAATATTAGTGTACCAATGTAGAACATGTATCGCAAAAAAAAAACTAAGTTTGCTTCTTTCTACTGTGATATCCACTCGGCTCTAAATCAAGCATACATCCGTACAAGGACTATATAAACTGTACAACTCCCTTTTTTCAAATGACAAACCAGTAGCGTCAAAAAAAAGAAGCCACTAACCAGAGATAGAAACATTACACTGGTTGAATGGTTTATATAGGCTACAAAACATTTTAAATACACTAAACATACTTATTAATAACCTTAGCCGTGCCATTATTACAATATAAAACCATGGTAAATAATAGTGCAAATAAATTAAGATTTCCTAGAGCTAAGAAGGTTTAGCAATTACCATTGCGTAGTCGCTGGTATCACGTAATAAAATCTTCCTTGTACCGCTGCAACTCCTCAATAGATGCAACACGCCTGGTACTAGCCCATGGTAATTATACTGTCAGCAGCTCTGCTACTGTGGACGTTACGGCAACCAGAATGAAGAAGCCGAACAGCAAGTTCTATGGGCCGGAATGGAAGCATTGAGTAGTTGCCTGTGTGCAAATCGGGCCCAACCCATGTAAGGCTCCTATATGAGCCGGGAGAGAGAGAGAGAAGAGTTAACTTTTGTCATGTGTAAACACTGAATCGGAAGAAGCTGTCCTCGCCTCTCGCTTGCGTGCGCTCCTGTGCTTCTTCTTCCTCGCCTTCTTCCTCCTCTGTTGCCTTCCCAGATTTCCAATTCCTCTCCTATCCAATTCCTTAACATTTGGTATCAGAGACACTCGTTCCTGGATCCGTTGAATTCCTGTCGCTGCTGAATCGGAGTTCCCATCGGTCAGGGTTGCAAACGAGCTTGGTTGGGCGCTACTGATCTGTGTCTCCCGCACGGATTGTGGATCCCGTAATTCCGGTTCACGCGAAACTGATTTGTGGTCGATTCACACGATCTGGAGTCCATCCCCACCCACGACCACTTCACGCGTTTCCAGCGCCGCCACGGAGCCATGAATCCCGAGACGAAGATCATCATCGACGAGATCTCCAAGCGCTTCGCCGAGCATGATGCGAAGTGGGATCGTCGCTTCTCCGAGCACGAGGAGAAGTGGGAGAGCAAGCTGGAGACCTCCAACTCCGAGCGCGATGACCGCGTCGCTATCCTGGAGAAGGCGGCATCGGCGTTCGATACCTGGCGCCCGGAGATCGAAGCCCATGTGGAGGACATCCGCATCGAGGTCAAGAAGCTCAACAAGCACTGGGATCGTGCTGTGAAGGACAACTCGGCCCCAAGCCCGGGGATTCTGTCTTCTCCACCTACGGCTCCCCAGCGCCCATCTGCTGGTGAGGAGGCCACCCGGCCCAACGGGCACCGCGTCGATCCGAATCCACGGGAGGATGACCATGGAGTCGTTACGACTCTGGTGCATCCCCCGGCCAATGGTGCGTTTCCTGATCCCCTTCACCAGTTTGGTCGTGTTCCTGTTAGATCTGGTAGTCAGTATGAGAATCGTTTCATGGAGGGTGGATCTCGTGGTAGTTCCCATAATCGTTTGCCTAAGTTAGTTTTCCCTGGATTTGATGGTGAGAATCCTAGGCTTTGGGTGAGTCGCTGTGATGATTACTTCGATATTTCCCCAGTTGATCCTCCTCTTAGAGTTAAATTGGCGTGTATGCACTTTACTGATGCTGCAGCACGTTGGCTTCCTTCAGTAGAAAGGGTGTTGAAAACGTGCTCCTGGGGTGAATTCTGTAGGCTTGTGTTGGAGAGATTTGGGCGTGACCAACATGAGTTGCTGGTTCGTCAACTCCTTCACATTAGACAGACTGGTCCTATTATTGATTACATTGAGAAGTTTGCATCTCTTGTCGATCAGTTAATTGCTTATGAGGGTACTACAGATCCTTTACATTATACCATGCGCTTCATTGATGGGTTGAAAGACGAATACCGTCCAGCTGTACTTTTACAACGCCCAACTTCTCTCGATACTGCCTTCGTGCTTGCTCAATTGCAGGAGGAAGTGTACGACCCAGGCAAGAGGAGGGAATTCAAAAAGCCAGATGCATCCTTTGGGCACAAGCCACCATTCAGAAACGCATTGCCTCTTCCTGCTCCTCCTTCTAAATGGGACAGGACAAAGGCCATGCCATCTGAAGAAAAGCGCCCAGGGGAGTCTGTCAAGAGTAAAACTGCGGAGGAGAAGTGGCAAGCTCTTCGTGCATTCCGCCGAGCAAAAGGACTGTGCGAGAAGTGTGCAGCAAAGTGGTCCCATGATCACACTTGTTCAGATTCAGTCCATCTTCATGCTGTGCATGAGTTATTGGAGGTATTCAGTGTGCCGGATAATGTCTCTCAGTGTTCAGGTGCATCACATGCAGATGATCAGTTGTTCTTGACACTGTCTTCAGCATCATTGTCCAGTTGCCCTGCTCCCAAAACTCTGTGCCTCCGTGGTTCAATTCAGGGTTATGATATATCCATTTTGGTTGATTCTGGCAGCTCCACTTCTTTCATCAGTTCTACAGTGGCAGCTCAACTCTCTGGACTATCACCCATTTCTCCCCCTCTGTTAGTGCAAGTAGCAAATGGTGAGAAGATATCCTGTCAGGCTCAGCTATTGCAAGCAGAATGGACAGTCCAAGGGTTTTCTTTTACCTCTACCTTGAAGGTGTTTCCTCTTTCAGCTTATGACATGATACTCGGAATTGATTGGCTTGAGCAATTCAGCCCAATGAAAGTGCACTGGAAAGAGAAATGGATGGCCATCCCATATCAGAACACTGTTGTTCATCTCTATGGGGACTTACCAGTGTCTCCAGAAGGGACCATTGTGCAAGTGTGTGCTGTGGAGGTGACTGCATCTGAGCAGATAGTGCTGTCCTTGCCGCCGGAGATTCAGTTGTTGATTGATGAGTTTGCTCAGTTGTTCTCGGTGCCAGTCGAAATGCCACCAACAAGAAGCTGTGATCACTCTATACCTCTGGTAGAAGGTGCAGCTCCGGTGCAGGTTAGACCTTACCGTTATGCTCCAGCATTAAAGACAGAAATTGAATCTCAGATCAAAGATATGTTGGACAATGGAATTATACAGCAGAGCAACAGTCCTTTCTCTTCATCTGTCATTTTGGTTAAGAAGAAGGACAATACGTGGCGCTTTTGTGTTGACTATAGGCATTTGAATGCCATTACAGTGAAGAGTAAGTATCCTGTGCCGGTTATCGATGAGCTGTTGGATGAATTATCTACTGCCAGATGGTTTTCTAGCCTTGATCTGCGTGCGGGCTTCCACCAGATTAGACTACGCTCGGGTGAGGAGTTTAAAACTGCGTTTCAGACGCATTGTGGTCAGTACGAGTTCAAGGTTATGGCATTTGGATTGACAGGAGCTCCAGGTACTTTCCAGTTCGCAATGAACTCCACATTGGCCCCTTATTTGAGGAAGTTCGTGTTAGTCTTCTTCGATGATATTCTTGTCTATAGTTCCTCTTGGGAAGAACATTTGCAACACCTCAGGCTGGTGTTTGAGTTGCTGGACAAGGAGCAGTGGAAGATTAAATTGTCCAAGTGTACCTTTGCTCAGCAGGAAATTAAATACCTAGGACATGTGATCAGTTATCAAGGAGTCAGCACAGATCCTGCCAAGGTGTCCGCAATTGCTAACTGGCCAACTCCTGCTTCTGTTAAAGAGTTACGGGGATTTTTGGGGCTCGCTGGTTATTACAGAAAATTCGTGCGTAACTTTGGTGTTATAAGTAGGCCACTCACTGAGTTGTTAAAGAAGAATGTCTTATTTGTTTGGACACCAGCTCATGAGAAATCTTTCTCAGCCCTCAAGTCTGCTCTTTGCAATGCACCTGTTTTGGCTCTCCCCAACTTCAGTAAGCAGTTTTCTATTGAAACAGATGCCAGCGGTTCTGGAGTGGGTGCAGTGCTCATGCAGGAAGGACATCCTCTGGCCTTTATCAGCAAGGCGTTAGGTCCCAAATCTCAAGGATTGTCGACCTACGAAAAAGAATACTTGGCCATTTTGCTAGCTGTTCAGCAGTGGCGTTCATATATTCAGCATGCTGAGTTCATTATATTCACGGACCAGCGAAGTCTCACCCAACTGACTGAGCAGCGCCTGCATACACATTGGCAACATAAAGTGTTCTCCAAGCTTCTCGGCCTTCAATACCGAATTGTTTACAAGAAGGGCACCGAGAATAGGGTGGCCGATGCTTTATCCAGGAAGTCATCTCATGATGTGCACTGTGCTGCCATTTCTGTCAGCTCTCCTCAGTGGCTCCAATCTGTCGAAGATGGGTATGATTCTGATCCTTACACCAAATCTGTTTTGACCAAGTTGGCTCTACAAGCAAATGCTGTTCCCCATTTTTCTCTGCATAATGGCATCTTGAAGTACAAGGGTCGGCTGTGGATTGGTGCTAACCCCAGCCTACAGGCCAAATTGCTTTCAGCTTGTCATAATAGTGCCATGGGTGGTCATTCGGGAGTGCCAAGTACCTATATCAGAATGAAGCGTTTGTTTGCTTGGAAAGGTATGAAATCTGCAGTCCATTCATTTGTGAAGTCTTGTGTTGTTTGCCAACAAGCTAAGCCGGACCGTGCTCGTCTACCGGGTCTCCTTCAACCCTTACCAGTGCCAGATGCTGCCTGGCAAACAATATCTATGGATTTTGTTGAGGGTTTGCCACAGTCAGGTAATGCTAACTGTGTGTTGGTTGTGGTTGATTATTTCACTAAGTATGCCCACTTCCTTCCTTTGCACCATCCTTTTACTGCTGCTGGTGTGGCCAAGTTATTCATGACTCAAGTTTACAAGTTACATGGATTGCCTTCGGCTATTGTCACTGACCGGGATAGGATCTTTACCGGTCAGTTGTGGAAGGAGTTATTCTCTTTGGCTGAAGTTCAGTTACAAATGAGCACCTCTTATCACCCTCAGTCCGATGGTCAGACTGAGCGCCTCAACCAAACCATGGAGACATTCCTGCGTTGCTATGTGAATGCTTGCCCTTCCAAGTGGCTTCATTGGTTACACTTAGCGGAGTACTGGTACAACACTTCCCATCATTCGGCAATTGGCAGATCTCCTTTTGAAGCATTGTATGGATACCTGCCTCGTCACTTTGGCATATCTGACAGTGACACGGTTGCATCAGTTGACATGAATACTTGGCTGCAGGAGCGACATACGATGACTGCTTTGGTGAAACAGCATCTCCATCGTTCTCGTGCTCGTATGAAGCGTCAGGCAGATAAACAACGTTCTGAGCGTCAATTTTCGGTTGGTGATATGGTTTTCCTGAAGTTGCAGCCATACATTCAATCGTCTCTCGCTCCGCGTTCCAATCAGAAGCTCGCCTTTAAATATTTTGGTCCCTTCAAAGTGTTGGAGCGCGTTGGTGCCGTGGCCTACAAGTTGCTGTTGCCTGTCTCTTCTTCCATTCACCCCGTCTTCCATGTCTCCCAGTTGAAGCCGTTTGTTTCTTCATCTGCTCAGGTAATTCCTGAGATGCCTACTGACTTGGAGTTGCCTCGTGTACCTGAAGTGATTCTGCAAAAGAGGTTGATTGCTAAAGGAGACAGCTCTGTGACTCAAGTGTTGGTGAAATGGTCTCACTGGCCCCGAGAGCTGGCTACCTGGGAGGACTACATTCCTTTGAAGCAGCTGTTCCCTTTTGCGCCGGCTTGGGGTCAAGCGGCGTCTCAACAGGGAGGGAATGTCAGCAGCTCTGCTACTGTGGACGTTACGGCAATCAGAATGAAGAAGCCGAACAGCAAGTTCTATGGGCCGGAATGGAAGCATTGAGTAGTTGCCTGTGTGCAAATCGGGCCCAACCCATGTAAGGCTCCTATATGAGCCGGGAGAGAGAGAGAAGAGTTAACTTTTGTCATGTGTAAACACTGAATCGGAAGAAGCTGTCCTCGCCTCTCGCTTGCGTGCGCTCCTGTGCTTCTTCTTCCTCGCCTTCTTCCTCCTCTGCTGCCTTCCCAGATTTCCAATTCCCTCTCCTATCCAATTCCTTAACATATACCCCGAGGTTATACTCAAGATCTTACATTTGGGCAGATTCTTCGTTTCATTCAAGAAGGTTTGGTAGGCAAATATTTCCTGTATAGATAAAGTAATCACTTAATTATACAAGAAAGAAAATAACTCTTTTTAAGGGAACTGTGAACTAAAGTTGCAAAGTCACACCTGCGGAATGAACATGGCCAGTTTCAATTCATCAACTTCATCAAATTGCTGCAAGAGGGACGTATTCAGACCGACTTCTAACAGCCGGAGGTGACGACCAACATCATCAAACCGGTGGCGGTGAGGATTGTAGACAGTGTGATCCCAGTCTACCTCTGCAAGCTTCGGGGCAGAGATTCGCGCCTCACTAGGGGCAGACACAGACAGCTTTTCCAGTCTTGGCGCCACAATCTCTAGCCGTCGTGTCTTCTTGACACAGAAACACAGCTTGCGCAGAGAATCAGAGCGAATGGAAACGTCAGAAGCACTGACCAACGTGACGGTGGTGAGCGTCAGCTCCATCAGGCGCGGGCACTGCGTGCACACAAGGGCTGTGAGCTCGCTGCCTTCCATCCGGCCATCGAGTATCCTCAGGTCGGTCAGCGCCCGGAACACGCCCGCCGACGGGGGCCGGACCCGCCAATCCCCTTCGACGCTGAGGTCGAACGTCGCCACCCCTTCGCACGCCGGGAGGTCGAGCACCGCCTCTTCCGCAGAGGCCTCCGGCGGCGGGGGCACGTGGAGCCAGAGCGTGCCCACCACGCGCTCCGAGGCGAAGCGCAGCCACGGCTCGACGCGCCCGGCCGGGGCGCCGCGGCCGTAGTCGCAGCCGGTCGGCGCGATGCAGAGCCCCTCGAGGGTCGGGGCGGCGCAGGCGGCGAGCGCGGCGTCGACGGCGTCCAGGAACGCGGCCAGCGGCTGGGGCGCGTTTGACAACGCTCTCTACCAACCGAGCAGGATGTCACAACTGAAATTAGTTAACGGACCTCAACCCAGTGGTGAGGACTTTGAGTTGAGGTTGACTCCAACAGCACAAGCGGTGAAGGTTTAGCTTACAGTTTTAGGTTGACGTGTGATGGATACATTTTTTGAATCCCGTTGATCGGCATGTAAATACAGGAAAGCCAAGTACTAAAAAAAATCTGATGAATCTGGATAAGTCTTGCTTAAAGCTTTTATTAGAAAATTGATATATTGTTCATGTCTAACGAATGGACACATATTTTTAGAGCCCATATATTATCAAAACTGTGCAATATGTTTGCGAATTAAACGTAGCTTAGTTGGTTAGGTTTCTTATAGTGAAACCTGCCTACTTGAGTTCGAATCACTGACTTGACATTGGTGTCGCATGTTTCTGGATTTATTTTAGGATTTAATATCTGAAGGGTTCGAGTCCCTGACTTCACATTGGTGTCGTATTTATTAGGATTTATTTTAGGATTTAACATCTGAAGATTGGAACAGCCGGCCTAGTATCTCAGTTGTCTCACGTGAGAGTATGCGTGTGTTTTGGTGTTTTGGAAAAAAAAATGTAGTGATGTTTCGAAGAAAAATACTATATATTATGTTTATGAAACCAAATAGTATACTTATGTTTCAATGTGTTGGCATAGGGTGGATTAGCTAGCATTGTTGGATTGACATAAGGCTGTGTCGTCATATTTCCAATCAGAATATACATAGATGCATTAACCAGAGCTACGATTAAAATTTGATGGTCGTAGGGGATTTACCAAAGAGCATAGTTATAGACACGATCATCAATGAGATGCCTGCCATTGACATGTTAGCTAGTGGTTGCTTCCACTGCTGCTTTGCGCCTACAATATGGAACATGACAATCTTTTTCTAGATACGTTTGGGCCGGTGCACGCCACGTCGGCCCGGCCCAGCCCGACAAGAATGGGCCAGGCCACTGAATCGATCTATCAACCATTCCTCTGCTGGTGTGTGAAAGCGTGCGTGAAGGAACAAGGAAGGCAGCAAGCCTCTCCGCCTTCAAGTGTTCAACTGACGGCGGCGCCTCCGACGAGACGCCGGAAGAGAGACCCTGCCGCCGCCGCGGCTCCAGCGATCGATCCCGCGGACCGCCTCAGCAAGATCCCAGACGGGATCCTCGCCCAGATCCTCTCGATCCTGCCGGCGCAGGAGGCCGTGCGGACGTGCGTCCTCGCGCGGGCCTGGCGCGACGTCTGGAAGCTCACGAGACGCCTGCTCATCACGGGCAGCTCCGTGCAGGAGGCCCGGCGATTCGCCGACCCCCTTCTCCGCCTCCGCCTCCGCGGGCTCGAGGGCGCCTCCCTCGACGCGTGCGAGATCATTTTCGATGCGCCCGAGGACCGCGCCGTGGACGGGGTCCACCCCCTCGGCCGTGAGCACATGTCCAGCGTCAACAGCTGGATCCGCCTTGCCCTGCGGTGCCAGGTCAAGACGCTCCGGGTCGACATGGTTGGTCGGATGGACCTCGAGGTCTATCTGCTGATGAGCACAAGCCCCCTCGCGTCGCAGCACCTGACCAAGCTCGAGCTCAGGGGCGTATCCACCATGTGTAGGAACCTCGATTTCTCAGATTGTCCTGCGTTGGAGCGCCTAGAGATCAGCGTCTGCAACTTCTGGGGTATGAGGAAGATGACGTCGCCGTCGCTTAGACACCTGGTCATCACATCCTGCGAGTCTGCTGAGGATTCTCATCGCTTTCGGATTTGTGATCCACGTCTGGTTTCCCTGAGGCTGGAGGACAAAGATTTCAGGACTCCCCTGCTAGAGAGCATGCCGGAGTTGGTGGAAGCATATGCCGACATTGGCTCATACCTGGATGGCTGCTATTGTGATGACCGCATGGGTTGTTATCACGTTACGCGAAGTGGACACATCTCAGATACTGACTCTGAAGAAGGTTCAGGTTCAGATGACGATTATGCTGAAGAAATTACCACAAAGTGCATCCTTTTTGAAGGTTTAGCACAAGCGAAAGATCTAGTGCTGATGGTTAACGGGTCAACGGTACTCCTGAACTTATATGCCGTTCGTGGCAATCAATTATTATATCTATGTTCCAATCAAAATTGTGCCAGATGATAGAAAACATATACTTTCACATTCATTCATTCCCACCATCTGGGGTTTATAAGTAAATATATGATCGTTTTTAGCGACCGAAGTAAATATGATCATGCGTGCAGTCCAGATAAAATAATACATATTTACTATAGTTCTTTTGTTTGCAATCTGGCCAGTATATTATCAGAAGAGATCTGAGATGGTGCCCCACATTTTCCAAGTTGAAGACCCTGGTACTCAATGGTTACTTTTGTGAGCCTGCTAGTTGTGGTGCACTGGCATGTATCCTTGAACGTGCACCAGTTTTAGAGAAGCTCACTGTTATATTTTCTCGAGGGGTAAAAAAATTTCTAAACTGGCAACCACTATGCATTGCTGCAAATGAGTTTGAGTAAATTACTATTGATTGATCTTGGTGGCTTCATTTCCTTTGCTGCAGGTTACAGGAAAATATAAAGTGGAAGTGAAAGGATGCCTTGATGCAACAGTGGAATCAACTATGCTATCACACCACCTTAAGATAGTTGAGATCAAATGTGAAATGGTCAATGAAAAAATTCTCAACATTCTGAATTTTCTGGGTACACTTAACATATGTAAGATAATGACCAACTCTTGTTTTCTTATACGGCATTTTTGTGTCTTATATTAGCATATATGGTAGCAACACTAATAATTTGCTTGATACATGTCTATATGCATGTGGCAAAATATGTTAGAAGAATGCAAATAAGAAAAAACGCACTAACAAATCAATTCTCTGAACAAGTCTTATACACAAACATATGCATAGATAAGCCTTCATGGTTTCCATATGATTTTTTACATTTTCTTCTGTTCATATTTTGTAAAGAATGAAACAAAGCAATGAAGAAAAGTACCAAGATAATTAGAAGCAATGTGGATTAAACCAACAGTAAGAGGGCCGTGTTCAGATTGGCCTGTAAATTTTTTGCAGCCTACTTTGACCACTAATTAGAGGTATTAAATTAAGTCAGTTTACAAAACTACCTCCACAACCCCCCGCAAATTCGCGAGACGAATCTAATGAGGCCTTTGACCGCACAATTAGAGGATGATTACTGTAGCATTACTGTAGCAAATCATGCATTAATTAGGCTCATTAGATTCGTCTCGAAAAGTTACGCTCATCCGTGAAAAAGTTTTGTAAATGGACTTCATTTAGTACTCCATGCATGCAAGATTCCTTGGTGATAATTTTTTGACGTGTCCCTCTGAACACGGCCATATGAGGGTACCACACTTCTGTTGCAGGTTTTATCCACATAGAAGCTTATTGTTGTTAAAATAAATTGCACTGCATAGCTGCATGTACTACTTATCAGGGTTGGTTACGTTGCATGTACAATTGTACATACCACCTAGATGTTTGTTCTGAACAGGAAAACAGATGTTTGGATGATGAAGTAGCTCTAAAATACACACTATCATGTTGATGACCACTTTATTATATTAGATTGTAATTCAAGTTTTCCTTGCTTGGTGGCAACCTTTGTAACATTTCAGTGCCAATTAGTCTTGTAATCACTATCTTACCATGCTAAATTGTTTTATTTTACTTTTCTTCTTTCTACCGAGTACAGGAACACTTGTAATAGATGGCCACCATTTTTTGTGTGAAGATGCGATTAACCAATACTGTCATACCACAATACACATATGCATGGACATGCACGCATACTCTATTCAGTTTGTGTTTAGACATTTGACACAGTACTAGAACTGGTGCCTCCATATTTCTCAGCCTTTACGGTTATATATATGGGTATTTAGGCAGACTGGGAGAAATATTATGATCAGATTGACTTTTCACACACTAGTAAAATTATGATGGCAAATTTTCATGTCGAAGACTGCCAGTCTCTAAGGCATCTATCATGTATAGTCTGTTGGAACAGGCTGAGTAATTAATTGTCTTAGGTTTCAATTCTAACTCCATTCTAATAAAGCATCTGAGTAATTTGCTTATGACGCAGGGAAGTAAATCCTTATGGACTGAATTCCATTCTTGATTTCTTGTATAGATCCTTGCCATGTTTCGATTCGCTGTCGATGTACCTTGAACTTATCGTGCTTCTCATTTTTGTGCAGGTTTCCAGATCAGAGTAACAGAAAAATGAAGAAGGAACAAGTAGCTGTCACTTAAACGTGGATACTAAGAAAAGCAATACCAAGATTAATCATGGGACCACTCTATGAAGGATAATGTTGTTTCATCATGTAATTTATCTGTTTAAGTCCTGCTGCTAGGAACATGCACGATCTCCAGCATCGTTTATTATTTTGCCAGCTAGGCCGTGCTGTGTGGTTTTTAGAGTCACGTTGCCAAATAACTGGCTCGAGGTGCATGTTTGCTTACTGCTATGTGTTAAGAACCTAGTGACATTGTATTATTTTACTATGTCTAAACTACGTTTAAATGCTGTGGAACACTTCATTTCTTCTCTAAGGCCAGTCTCAATGGGGAGTTTCATGAGAGTTTTATGGCATTAAATTCGATGTCACATCAGCAAAATTGCTGATTTGGCAAGGTAATTACTATGGTGAGTTTCATCAGATGAGAGAGGAGTTTCATCTCTTTGAAACTCATTTGACACAGTTACCTAGTTCTTAGTCTAGATAAATGTGCAATTAAACTCCCGATTGAGACTGGCGAAGTCGTCGTATCTTGAATTTTTTACGCCGGTGAGTGAGAATAGAAGTGTCAGCCCTGCTAAGGGCCTGTTTGGTAGAGCTCCACCTGATTCTGATTCTCTATTGAAGCTGATTCTCTGAGAGAAGTGATTCTGTGGCTGAAAGTGATTCTCTTTGATTCTCTACCAAAACTATCAAAATCGAGGTGGAGAATCACTTCACAAAATCAGGAGAAGCTACTTTTTCAGCACCCAGCCCCTTAGTTCATTTCAAAGAATCACTTCATAGAATCAGCTGAGAATCACTTCTCTCTGAAAAACCGTTTGGCAGAGCCCCTGCTGGATTCAGTCGAGAATCAGCTTTGAGAGCTCTGCCGCCTAACTTTCTGCAGCCTGAAGATAATAATGAAAGCGGCTGGCTGATCTGAATCATGCAGAAGGCCGGCGCCAGGGTAAATGGGCCGGGAAGCCCAGCCGCCGCATTTCCGGCCCAGAATGGGTCAGGCCCATTGAATCGATCTATCAATTATTCCTCTGCTGCCGTCGTCTTCTCCCTCAAATTCCTGCTCGCACCCGTTATGCAAGGAAGGCTCGCCGCCGGCCATCAGCTTCGACCTGGGGCGGGGGGGATCTCAGGATCAATCCATGGCGCCTCCGACAAGACGCCGGAAGAGAGACCCTGCCGCGGCGGCGGCGGCGGCTCCAGCAATCGATCCGGCGGACCGCCTCAGCAAGCTCCCGGAGGAGATCCTCGCCCAGATCCTCTCATTCCTGCCGGCGCAGGAGGCCGTGCGGACGTGCGTCCTCGCGCGGGCCTGGCGCGACGTCTGGAAGCTGACGAGACGCCTGCTCATCACGGGCAGCACCGTGCAGGAGATCCGGGGATTCGTCGACCCCCTGCTCCGCCTCCGCCTTCGCGGCCCCTCCCTCGACGCGTGCGAGATCATGATCGATGCGGCCGTGGACGAATTTGGGGATCCGATCCACCCCCTCGACAACGACCCTGAGGGCATGTCCAGCGTCAATAGCTGGATCCGCCGTGCCCTGCAGTGCCAGGTCAGGACGTTCCGGGTCGACATGGGCGGTCTAATGGACGATCGGAGCTTCCTGCAGATGTGCACAAGGCCCCTCGCATCGCCGCACCTGACCAAGCTTGAGCTTAGGGGCGTATGGACCAGGTGTAAGCACCTCGACTTCTCATACTGTCCTGCGCTGGAACGCCTAGAAATCAGTTTCTGCAACTTCATGTATTTGAGGATGATGGCGTCCCCCTCGCTTAGACACCTGCTCATCACATCCTGCGAGTCTGTTGATGATCCTTGCCGCTTCCAGATTTGCGCTCCACGTCTTGTTTCGCTAAGGCTGGAGGACATGCAGTTTAGGACTCCCCTGCTGGAGAGCATGCCAGATTTGGTAGGAGCATATGTCCAGATTGGCTCGTTCTGGGATAATTGCTCTTGTGATCATCCCATGGGTTGCTATCACGTTACGCGGGCTGGACACATTTCAGAAAGTGAACTTGAAGAAGATTCAGATCTGGATGATTATGCTGAACAAATTAAGATAAAGTGTGTGCTTCTTGAAGGTTTAGCGCAAGCTAAAGATCTAGTGCTGATGGCTAAGTCCTCAACGGTACCCCTGAACTTATATGCCGTTGGTTCCAATCATTTTATATATCTGTGTTCCAGTAATAATCGTGACAGATGATATAAATCATATATTTTCACACTGATGCATTCCCACCATCTGGGGTTCATAAGTAAATACAATTATGTGAGCTATGGTCCAGATAAAATAAGTCATGTTTACTATAGTTTCTTTGTTTGCAATCTGTCCAGTATATATCAGAAGGGATTTGCGATGGTGCCCCACATTTTCCAAGTTGAAGACCCTGGTACTTGAGGATCACTTGTGTGAGCCTGCTGATTGTAGTCCGCTGGCATGTATCCTTGAACATGCACCAGTTTTAGAGAAGCTTGTTATATTTTCTCGACAGGTAAAACATTTCTAAATGGACAGCACTGTTGCACTCTTGCGATTGAGTTTGAGTAAATTATTATTGATTGCTCTTGGTGATGACTTCCTTTGGTGCAGGCTAGAGGAAAATATAAAGTGGAAGTGAAAGAATCGCTTGATGCAACAATAAAATCAACTATGGTATCACACCACCTGAAGATAGTCGAGATCAAATGTCAAAGTGACAATAAAAATTTCCTCAACATTCTGAATTTTCTGGGTACACTTAACATATGTAAGATAATGACCAACAACTATTGTTTTCTTTTACTACATTCCTATGTTTTATATTACTACATGGTAGCAACACTGATTTTGCTTCATACAATACTATGTGCATGTGGCAAAATTGATAGAAGAATGCAAATATGGAAAAATAACGCTAATAAATCAATTCTGCGAACAAGTCTTGTACACAATATGCAGAGATAAGCCTTCATGTTTTGCATAATTTTGCAGCTTCCTTTCATATATAGAATGAAATAAAGCAATGAAAAGAGAAGTCCCTAGATAATTAGAAACGATGTGGATTAAACCACCAATAAGAGATACATGAAGATGCCACACTTTTCCAGAATAGAAAGCTTCATCAAATTCATTTTGTTAGGTTAGGTTTTATTGTTGTTAAAATAAATTGCACATGCATATATGTATGTACTACTTATCAGGGTTGGTTGGGTTGCATGTACATACCACTTAGACGTTTGTTCTGAACAGGAAAACAGATGTTTGAATGAAGAAGTTCTAAATTACACCCTGACATCTTGATGATCACTTATATTAGATTATTATTATTCAAGTTTTCCTTGCTTGCTTGGTGGCTACCATTTGTGACATTTCAGTACCAATTAGTCTTGTAATCATTATCTTAGAAAGTTGTAGGGTACCATGTTAAATTATTTTATTTTACTTTTCTTATTTCCACTGGAGTACTGGAACACTTGTAATGGATGGCCACCATTTTTGGATGTGAAGATGTGATTAACCAATAGTTTCATACCATAATACACATATGCATGGACATGCATGGCTACTCTGTTCAGTTTGTGTTTAGAACTCGTCCCTGTCAAACTACTTTTGTCTTTGATTCTTTTTTAGACATTTCACACAATAGAACTGGTGCCTTCATATTTCTCAGCCTTTGCCATTATATATAAAGGGTATTTAGGTTGATCAGGGAGAAATATTATCATCAGATTTGCTAGAAATTTCTTTTGACATAATACATTTACAATTTTCTTCTCACACATTCAAGTAAAAGAATATGGCAAATTTTCATGTAGAAGACTGCCAATCTCAAAAGAATCATGTATAGTATTTTGGAACAGGCTGAGTAATTATCTTAGATTTCAATTCTAACTCCATTTTAATAAAGCATCTAAGTGATTTGCTTATGATGCAGGGAAATTCTTGTGGACTGAATTCCATCCTTGTATAGATCCTTGCCATGTGTCCAATTCGCTGTCGATGTACCCTGAACTTATTGTGCTTCTCATGTTTGTGCAGGTTTTCAGATCAGAGTAACAGAAAAATGAAGGAGGAACAGCTATCACTTAACTGTGGATACTAAGAGAAGCAATGCCAAGATTCGGCATGGCATCGGAAGCATCATACTATGAAGCATAATGTTGCCTGATCATGTAATTTATCTGTTTTAAGTCCTGCTGCTAGGAACATGATCTCCGGCATCGTTTATTATTTTGCCAGCTAGGCCGTGCTATGTGGTTTTCATAGCCACGTTGCCTAATAACTCGCTCGAGGTGCCTGTTTGTTTCCTACTATGCATCGAGAACCTATGTCAAAACTGTGCTTATACGCTGTATGGCACTTCATTTCTTCTCTAAGTGAGTCATCTTATCTTGATTTTTTTTCCTTTGTACTATTGCAGTACTCGAAACGGTCAGATGTCATTGCATTTTTCTAAGCATTTGAAACTTCCTTTCTAAGTGAAATCGAATGCTCTTTCAGATGGAGTGGTAGAGAGTCTGGTTAAAGGATTTCACATTACTTTAATCACAATATAACAATAACCCCCAATATTCAGTCAGCAAGTGATGGTTTTGAAGCAGAAGTTTCGGCCTGCATTCAAACTCTGCACTTTGGAGCAGACTCATGCTTGTGGAGAATTGAGGGCCTGTTTGGTAGAGCTCCACCTGATTCTGATTCTCTATGGGAGCTGATTCTCTGAGAGAAGTGATTCTGTGGCTGCAAGTGATTCTCTTTGATTCTCTGCCAAAAACTATCAAAATCAGGGTGGAGAATCAGGAGAAGCTACTTTTTTCAGCTCTCAGTTTCTTAGTTCATTTCAGAGAATCACTTCACAGAATCAGCTGAGAATCACTTCTCTCTGAAAAATCGTTTGGCAGAGCTCCTGCTGGATTCAGTCGAGAATCAGCTCTGGGAGCTCTGCCAAACCGGGCCTTAGAGACAGATGTGCTAAACCTGAAACATGCTTTAGAGATCACTGACTATGACTTCAATCCGCAGTGTGTCCTGATCAGATGAGCTAAATTTCTGCTCTTGAGCAATTTCATCTGACTTTTTAAGGTTCTGTACTGTCCACGCGATGGAAACATAAACAGAGCTGCTCATTGCATTGCTGTGACTCTGTGAGTGCTGCAAACCTGGAACCAAGGCATATTGCTGTTGTGGCCTGATGTGGCCCCTGATTACGTATTCTCTCAGGTGCCCAGCGACTGTCCGCTGGTTTCTATATAAAGGAAAACTTGCCTTCCGCCAAAAAACAAAAAAAAACTAATTCTAGTCCAGGCCACCTGTAGGAACAAATCCAAAATTTTCATCGTCCCCCTCTGCCCTATACATAGGGCGAAAAAGGGTGAAGTAACATAATTTGGCAAAGAGAAATTTGTTTTTACCACTAAAGAATCCTCAACTTTAAATGTACTAGTCATGTTCCTCTTATTTTTGCCTAGCTGACTTGTCAAAAGTGACACTCTCTTCTCAAGCCATTTGTTAATCAACAAGAGGCAAGTGAGAATAATAACAAATAAACATCGCAAAAATAGCAGAATAACAAATCATCGTGATTAGATACTAAAGTACCGCAGAGTTTGGAGAATTCAAGCGCTATAATCACATGGATCTGACCAGAAACAGAGCACCAGAAACGAAACGAAAAAACACAAAGACTGTTCTCGTGTGTTGCAGGATTGAAAGCCCCTACAGGTTCAGGCGAATGAGCTGCCACGTCACTGGACTACCGGGGGAACAGATCCACGTCAGCACTGAGCACAGCTACGCACTACGCGAGGGTGTCGACGACCGGCAGCAGGGTCATCATCTTTCAAGATCAAACCATGCATTTTTCACAAACAGTAGACCACATGCTTATTGCTAATTTACACGTACGCATGCAAGAAATTCAAAAAGCTTCTGCTCCATCTATATGGGTGGTCAATTCTCCGGCGACGGCACAGCGGCCCTGGCCCTGCTGCAGCACGGGCAGGCGCCGTGCACGGCGGCGAGCCACGGCAGTGCGCGGCCGGGGCGGTACGAGCGAGAGCACGGCAGCGTCGTGGCCCCCTCCGCCGCCTCGCCCCGCCACCGCCGCGCCTCCTCGAGGCAGACCGCGCAGAGCACGGACGACGACGACGGCGCGCCCGCGGCCCCCGCCGCCCCGACGCGCGTCTCGCTGGCTGAGAAGCCCGGCCCAGGCTGGCTGCGGGCCTCCGGCGTCGGCGCCTGTTCCGTGCGCGCCGGCACCGCCGTCTGACACCGCCGACCGGCGGAGCCCCGTGCCTTGCCTGCCTGCGGCGCTCCTCCGTCCCGCGGGAGCCGCCGCCGCGCCGACCCTGCGTTCTGGTGCTGGAAACAGCACGTGCGCCCTCGCGCCGCCGGCGTTGGTCGATCGAGAGGTGAGCTGCTTAAGCCGTGGAGGCCAGAGGGCGCCGGCTCGTCACGCCAGCGGTGACGCTGGTCACTGCCCGGCCCATACTGATGCCTCTGCTCGAGCTCCAGCGCCGCCGCGGTGTCGCTGCCGCCGCGGCAGGGCATGCGACGGCGCCGCCCGAGGCAGGCGATGGCCACCAGCATCGGCATGGCGGCATCGATTTGGCGTAGCCGCGTAGGGGGGAGAGGGCTGGATTTGACTAGTGCGGGCTCAACTAGGTGGCAGTGGATTTATCAGCTGCACCGATGTCTATCCGTAACCAGTGATTCCAGCGCCAAACCGGCTGGGACCTGATTACGTTTCCCTTTATGTTACCTGAACCAAACACCACCAAAATAATACCAAAGGGGAAAAATGTTGAAATTGGATAAATCTTGGTTTTATTAGAATTGATGCATTGTTCATATCAAATGGACATACTCCCTCCGTCCTGAAATAAAAGGCATTCTGGGTTTGTCCTAAGTCAAACTTTTGAAAGTTTGATTAAATTTATAGAAAAAAGTATTAATATTTAGCAAATCAAATAAGTAAAATGTAAAAATATATATCACAATGAGTCTATTGATGCTCATTGGATATCAAAGTTCATCTAATTTGACTTAGGACAAAACTAGAATGACTTATATTTTAGGACGGAGAGAGTATTTCTGATACAAGCCCATCAAGAAAAACACTTAACTCAAGCCTGAAACCTTTCTTATTAGTCTCCATGTCAAAACTACCGAATATATTTGTTGAACAAAGTAGAATATATACTTCCGAATACTATCATAGCATTTTTTAAATGACATAAAGCGGGATCAACAGCCAACCGAAAATTTGGTAAAATAAACTACAGTGTCATGCCACTTATTAATTTATGCAAAAGAAATAAACTATGATGATAAGTCAGCAAATAATTAGACAACGCCAGGGGAAAAAACAGAACTGCATACCCACTTGTATCTATGAAATGTTAGCAGTCAAAATATTTAGAAATATATGTCACTAGAGCTACGTCCAAAGGACATGGTTTAGTGGCCTAAGGCCCAAGAGGAGTTACCAAGAGCATATCCTGAGCAGCTCCTAGATTGATGTCCTGTTTTTTTTTATTGTTTGAAAAAAACATTGGGCCAAGCAAGGTGGTATACTGGTATGGATAAAAATTGCTGGTAATTCAGGAAAATCACTGCAGCACACATTAGTACATCCATCACCTACCATGGAGATTTTCGTCCACTCAAAGATAAATTAACGACGAAGATTTGGCCTGTAGCAAGTTGGGTAATGATTTTTTTTTTTGAGGAAGCAAGTTGGGAAACGATAAGAACCGAATTGTCGAGTGGCTGACTTGGCTTGCTGTTTATGGGCCAGAAAAATTTAATTGTAGTCGAGCACAAAGCATTAATTGGGCTTTAGAGAAATCCAATTGTAGTCCAGCCCAAAGCATAGATTGGGATCCTTCTTGAGCCAATGCAACTGAACGAACAAATTCCAAATTTTTCATCGCCAAGCTCTTTGACCAAATAGAATTTTTTATTTTACCACTAACCAAGCCTCATTTTTAAATGTAGCCACCTCCTTTTTTTTCATTATTCCTTTTTTTTCTAGCTGACTTGTTAAAAATTACATTTCTCGGGCCATTTGTCGGTCAAAAAGGGGAAAAGCAAATGAGAATTTACAGTAAAAAATAACAAAATACCGGAACTACAGATGAAGCACTACCGGCAAAATTCAAACGCATACATATCCCAGCTCCTGTGATTGACATGGATTTCGAACCCAAAAAGAAAAGCATCAAAAGCTCCAACTACCCTGCATCTAAACTTTTCTCTATGTTGCAAACTTTCAGTTGTTGCAGCAGCCTATACAAACCAACCAAAAAAACCTGAAACAGTTCTTTGTCAGCGACAGATTTGCCTGCATGACCGGGCTGCCACGTCAGCGGAGGCAAGCAGCTCCACGTCAGCAGCAGGCAGGCCGCAGCTACGCGCTAGGCGAGGGCGTCGACGGAGGGCACGAGCGCCCGGCAGCAGGGGCAGTCGGGGTGGATGGCGAGCCAGGGGAGGACGCACTCGGAGTGGTACTTGTGCGAGCACGGCAGCCGCGTCACCCGCTCCCGGACCTCCTCCAGGCACACCGCGCACACGTCCACCATCGACAGCGTCCTCGTCAGCTCCGCGCGCCGGTGGGCCGGCGACGCCGGCACCGCCATCATCGTCGTCGAGGAGGTGGTGGGCGCCGGCTGTGGCCATAGCTCGGCGCCGCCGCCGGGCGCCAGCTCGGGCTGCTCCTGCCGGTGCTGATGCTGCTCTCGTCGGCCCCGACGGGCGGAGGCCGCTCGCCCCTCGCGCTCCCCCATCAGCCGGCTCCACCTGCGTTCAATGGCGCTAAACTGTTAGATCATGGGGCAGTAAAATAGCAACGAATAGCATGTGGTTTGGTTATTATTCTGGCATTTTGCTGGTCAAGATGACGCCTCACGCCAGAAGTGATTCAGGGAAAAACAGAGCACACTGATGATGACTGAATATTTGAACGATTCAGGAGCTTGCAGTCAGTTCAGTTTCTTGGCAGCCTAGAGTCAACACCTCTGGTTGCTACAGTAGTGATTTTTCACAATTTGACATGGGAGGCAAGGGAATCTAACCAAGCTTGATATATGTTACTCCTGTGACTGCCCGTTTACTCGACTGAAACAGATTGAGGTGTTCTCTCTTTTCACCGAACCCTTTTGGGATTAGTCAACTTTTTAACCACATGCTACACTTGCAAGATTGTTCCATCTTAAAGTACGCAGGCGATTACTCATTAGAATAATTGAGGCGCTAGAAGACTCTAGAACCCTCTAGAACAGATGACGAATAATGGAATCGACAAAAGAAGATGGCGGCAGTTGTACACTACAGTTGCAAATCATGTGACCCGGCCACCCGGGAGAAAGGGGGACACTCCTTTCCCATGTGGGTGCTTGCTACGGCTGCCTTCTAGTGATCCGATCACGCGATTCAGACAGCAACAAGGATGGAAATCGCAGGATCACAATGCTCCACACACGTATCGTTGTGCTCTGTGTCTCCGAGAACGATCTAACTTGGGAAGTTTCAGAGAATTGGAGCCCCCGATGCGCCGCCGCCACCAAACTGTCTTGGCTTATGCTGTTGCGATCTAGGAGCTCACATTCAACGACAGCTTAAATCTTATGTATCCAGCAAAGAAAAAAAAACAATTGAGCGAAACCGCGTGCGATGTCGCTTTCAGTAGGTTCTCGACGCCTATGAACTGAATTACTTTAAACACGATGGTTCTTTTAGTCTTTCACCTGATCTAGGTGATCTAGTTTAATTGGTGCATGGATGCATTCGAGAAGTTTGCTACGAAACGGAATGTTTCGGAAACAGAGGATCGTGTTGGGCTCCCAACGAGATCATGAAAAACAGGGGAGGTGGAGGGAGGCAAGGCAAGGCAAGGCAACCGACCTGGACGGCGACGCCGACGGCAGCGAGGCGCCGCGCAGCTTCTCCTCGAGGCGGATGCGCGCCGCCAGCGCGGGCCCCGCCACGGCCCCCGCGCGGTGCGCGTGCGCGTAGTGGTGGTGGTGGTGCTCCGCCCCCGCGCCCGCCGCCGCGGACGACGCGCCGTCGCCGTGGTAGTGCACGCGCCGCCGCCGCGCGAGCTCCACGCCCGGAAGCATGTCCTTCCTCCTTCCTCTTCCTCCCGGCGACCGGACGCGGTGGTCTCCTCGGCTGGGGTCGCGGCCTCGGCGCCGGCCGTCTCCCGCTCCTCCCGCCTCCTGATGCTCCTCTCGATCGGCGGGCGCTGGACGCGGATGGACGTGGGTGGTGGAGTGACCGTGAATCTTCGTGGTGATCTTGGATTCTTGGTCCGGTCTGGGCGTCTGGCTATATATGGTTGTGGTGAAACGCCGAACGCGCGCGGCAAGAGGGAGGGAGGAGGAAGATGAAGACGTGGCGTGCTGGACCGCGGGCGCGGGAGGAAGCTGCGAGGAAAACGCGAGCCGAATTCCAAAGCCCACGAAGAGATACTATATGCTCCGGGCTGAAATTAGCCGGAGGGCCAACCGACCTCCGTGTCTGATGGGGACAGCGGAAAGGCCGCTTGTATTGTACTCCGTATGATGTGGCCAGTGCAAAATGGAAATCGTTACGCTAGTCTACCTGCATCCTCAATTGTAGGGTCATATACCCAACGCCAAATGTAAGCATGCATCAAAGAATAACGGGAGTAAATATAAATAACTTTTTTTACGAAAAAAAAAACGTATAACGGCAAGAGACTTAAATGTAGGACGATACCCTGCAGATTAGGCAATTTTCAACCTAGCAACTTAGCAAGTAGGCCTCAGACCAATCCCAATGGAGGTTTTATTGAAGTTTCATGCACATTAAATAACGTGACACATCAGCATAGATGATGACATAGCATAATATTAATGAAGAGAGAGAGAATGAGTTTCATCAAGATGAAACTGTGTATACACTGTTTCCAAGACTATGAAATCCGATGAAACTACTATTAGGAGCTATAGAGTTTCATTTCATTCCTCTCCATCCAATCATGTTTGTCGCAATAAATGATTTGTCTTGCCTATGAAACCACAAAATGAAACTATCCATTGGGAGGTCATATTTCATCTATCAACTCAAGCATAGTTAGATGACGTGTCATTTTTGGAAATAGTGAGATGAAACTCCCCACTGAGAATTACCTTAGAGCCTGTAGAACAGCTCCCATGCTCAAGTCGGTATGCATGGAAAAAAAATCAACAAAAAAATATAAGTTGGTAGATGATGCAAAGGTGCGTGCTAATGCAAAAATTGAGAAAGAACAAAATTTTATGCAAGGCGAAACAAAAAAAGTGAAAAATCAGAATGTTATTGTGTCTTTTTGGGAAAATGTCATTGGGTCGTGTGAACTGTTTATTTGAATCCGCAACTAGCATCTATTCATATGTTGATTTGCCTTTTTTTTCTCTTTGCACAAAATTCTGTTCCTTCTCAAATTTTACATTAAGACAGATTATTGCAACATGTATCATCCACCTATGTTTTTGATAGATTTTTTTTTTTGGATGGTTGATGTCTTGTCTTTGAATGGGAGCATGGGGAGCACCTAAGGTGGTTGGAGCACCAGATACATTCTCGCCTGGGCCTGTTTTTGGGCCGCGTTTGTGTCGCGTCAACGTCGGGAGCACGAAAAGGTTCACCCGCACGAGTATCATCAGTCGCATGTTTTTGGCTTGCGCTTATGTGACAGTAGTACAGTACAGCACAACAACGTGAGACAAGAACCGGAGCCCGTGCATCCTAAAAACGCCACAAAGATATTAGATAGTCCTTACCACTCTTCTCGAGAAGTGAATTAATTTCTTTTCTAACATCGGTATTCATGCACTTTTAGCACGTGTTTATTGTTCCTTCCAAGTGGGACCCATGGGCACACGCAGATATCCCTACGCGGCTACGCCTAATAATAACACGAGAGAATTCACTCTCAAAAAAAAACCCCGAGAGAATTCGAAACTGGCTACTCCTAGTACCTGAGATCGCATCCCGGTATCAGCTGTGTGATACGGCCACCCAGCCGCGATGGCGACCGCCACACCCGCGCGCAGGCCCGTACCTAAGATTTGGAGGCCCGGTGCAAAGAACCAAATGGGGCCTATATTTTTGTCTCGACATGTTGGAGAGCTGTGTATCGCTATAAATGGGTCTCTATATTTAAAAGATACAAATAACTAAAAAAATTTGAATTTGTTTATGTATATGTATGCTTTTTGCAACACTAAGAACTACATGATAGGCATTTATGCTAAAGAAGTTACATGGTAAACAATTGAAAATGATGATAACCAATAAAGAGAGAAATTTGTTGGTGATCTAAAATTGATGCTAAGATGTAGAGTTGGTAGAACCGAAACCCAAACATCTTGGTTCCAGTCCAAGAGGAATACAATATGGACCTAATTGATTGATGCTAGCATGTATCCAAATCTGGAAGGAATGGACATCAAGACATCAACAAATTGATACGGAGAGGATTCACGTCTTGGGAAGACAAAATGTAGCCAGCAGTCAGGATGAGCTAACAGGGCTTTGTTTTCCTAAGGTTACTATTGACTAAACCTATCATTAACTGCTGGTTGGGGCCCCTAACTTTTGGGGGCCCTGTGCGGTCGCTCCGATTGCACCATGCAATCGACGGGCCTGCGGGCTGCGCGGCCGCGCGTATCGGCCTGTATCTCCACGGCGACGGGGCAAAACGGTCAAAGCGCTAGGAAAGGGACGCGTACGAAGCTTCCGTGGGCCCCACGCGTGGTTTGTCTTTGTCCTGCCTCCGTGCCCTAGGTGGCATGTATGCTAATAGTCCTAGGTGGCAATGTAATTAATGCTATAAAAACCACCTAATTGGAGGGTTGGGATGGCCTTAGAGCAAGTCCAAGAGCTCCTCATTCCAATCCCCAATAGCAAAAAAATGAGTGTATTGGAGATGGAGGAGAAAAAAACAACTCCAACAGATCCCCAATAGCTCCTATTTTTTCTCCATTGACAAAAAACACCTCTCCATCCCCACTATAGTGGAGATAGCTCTCTCATCCCCAATCCCCACATTTTTGGGAATGACTTATTGGGAAGCTGATGGAGCAGTTTTTCCAATAATCTAATATCTTGGTTTTGTCCATCCTAAAATCTCTCTATTGGAGATGAAATATTCTCAGACTGTTGAACTTGCTCTTACAGTTCTCTCGCTCACGGTTTATTTTTCTCGCTCACGGTTTATTTTTCTCGAGAATTCGATGGGAAATAGCCGCCATCTTGCTACTGCTACAGGGAGACGACGACGCTTCGTCTGAGACGGACGGAGTACGTGGCGTACGCGGTGTTGACTTGTATCTCTGATTCTATCATTGTTAGGCTTGAAGATCCTACGAGCCAGAGTGTACGTCCCTGTCTTCTCTCACGTGCCTTTGAAGACGAGCAGCCCTCGTACTCGTGCTGACTGGCTTGATTTCGCGACGGGATGGCCCACCTTCCGTGTGGTGTACGTAGGATCTAATATGGTCGCCGTATCTTATCATTATCGCCGAGGGTGATGTGTAAGGGCGTGTTTAGGGCATGTTTGGATTGTGCTCCATTTTGCCTTACCAAATTTTGGTTATGACTAAGGAGGTGTTTACTTTCCCTCTCATTTTGCAGAACGAGGTCATTTTGCGAACTACGCGCTTTCCAATCCACTTTTTTCTCTCTGTGCACGCGGCCCAATGCGTCCATTTTGCATTCTCATTTTACATTCTATGTAACTAAACACCCCCTAAATCGTGGGCTACTCCAAAATGATGGCAAATTAGCATTTGGATTGAAACCCTGACAATTCTAGTCAAATCTATTAAACTTCTTAGTATGACTTGTGGGCTCCATTTGTTATTATTATTTTTTGCATCGAAATATAGTTAAATGACATCTGCTTTTATAGATTTAATTCTCAGGGATTTAAATATGCAAACAGAATTGTAATTAGTTAAGCCATTTAAGAGATATTAGCCTTTAACTATCATAAACACATCATCATTGGGTTTCGTGTGGCCAATCAAATTCTCCCGCTGCTGTTGCCGCGCGTTGGCTGCCGCCAAATTCATTGGCGAAGCTTTTGCTCGCCCGTGTTTTCGCCAAAGCTGTAGTGCAGTTTGCGTTGGTTACAATTGGCACGCCAATAGTTGGAGCTGAGCCAAATAGAGGCCAATTTTTAGAGGCGTGCCAAATATTTGGTTTGGACAACGTTGGTAGCAAACCAATAGTTGGAGCTGAGCCAAATAGAGGCCAAATTTTAGAGACGTGCCAAATATTTAGTTTGAACAACATTGGTAGCAAACCAAACGTGCCCTTAGTTCCTCCGTTTTGAAAAACATTATGTATTGCGAAGCGTTCTCTCTCTTGGAGTACGCTTCCCAATGCATAATTTTTTTTTTGCAAAATGGAGGAACTAAATACGTCCTAAGACTATGAGCTTCCGTAGTTTCGTATTGTGACTTTGGGTTCCTATACTTCCTACTCAGTTGATGAGGTAGCGACGCTGTAAATATATGTAGGACATACGGTAACTGTCTTTTCTTGCTCTCTCGAAGTAATATGTTATTTCCGCGAGAGGACAGGTTAAGCTGGTGCATGACGTAGCCAAGCTAGAGCGACACTTTTTT
>CM014277.1:62613553-62628661 GCA_004135705.1 Alloteropsis semialata
GCGCTGGTGGTGGCCGCGGCCGGCTCCGGCGGCGTTGGCGGCGTCTGCTGCCAGCGCGGAAGGTGAAGGCGGCGGTTGAGACCGGGCGCCGCCGTTTCTGGCCGTCCAGGGCCATTGCGGCCTAGGATGGTGGGGCCGGGGACGTGCCGCGTGCGGGTGATGGTTGCGGAGGCGAGGTGGTGGTACTCCTCTTCGCTTCTCCTCGACGTTGATGCTGGTTCGGCGCCGCCTTGGTGGTGGGGTTGGGGGTTGTGCAGGTGCATTCTGGTGGCTCCGAGGTGGTGCTTCGAGTTGTGCTGGGACTCTTCTTGCAGAGGCGTTGTGGGTGCGATGGGGAGCGGGCTGCTGGCATGGCCGGGGGCGTGCGGCAGGCATGATGCCGAGTCGGGCGAAAGCCTTCACTAATACCGTTGTCGGTGGTGATGGTGGCGGCGCCCTTGGGCGTCGTTTTCCCCGCTGGGGGGCATCATTGCGGGGCATCATGTTCTTGCAGCACGGCGGTCGGGCTCTCAGGGTGAAAACCTTGTCCATCTTTGGACGTGCGACGGTGGCGCCATTGGCGTCATGCCCTCCTTGGAGGCGTCGTTACTTGAGACCCGCCTCGGCTTGTGACAGTGTTGGTGGTGTTTGGTTTGGTGGTGTTGCCTGTGCGTAGCGGCGGAGGAGGTGCGCAGTTTCCGTGTTGGCGGCGATGTGCAGAAGGCCCATGGGTGCTTGATGTCTTGAGCTGGCGCGCAAGATGCTGTGGTGACCTCGGTGACGGCTGGGCGGAGGTGATGCTCTCAATGCGGTTTCAGTTACCTGAGTCCTTGGCAGAGGAGTGTGAGGCGGTGGGTGAGGCGAGGCCCCCACGCAGAGTGGCTAGGATCAGTGGTCTTCAATGGTGCTGCGACGGGAGTGTTCTGCTGAAGCATCGCGGGTGCAGGGGGATCGACGATCGTGTGTGCGCAGTTTGAGGATGATAATCCCATGGCGGAGGAGTTTCGGCAGCCGCTCGGACTTGCAGCGGGCTGCTGCCTTTGGCGTGGCACAGCGTTGGTGACGACAGCGCAGTTTTGGACGGCTTGCTTTTAGCTCCTCTCCTAGATGGCGGTGGTGGTGGTGTAGCATTGTGTTGTGTTGTGTTGTGTTGTGTTGTGTGTGTTTGTTTGTGTGGTGGTGCTGTTCGCGTCGGCGCGTTATGTACAACTGCTTTCTTCTTAAATGATATAGCAGTGCTCCTGCTTTAATTTAAACAAAAAGAGATTGGATTGGTAATCTGCTGGAGCATCTTCGTTATCAAAAGGACTATTTTTTGGTATTGGAGAGAGGAATGAGTAATCTGCTGGAGATGCTCTTATTTCTGTGATAGCCGAACGAATAATTTTTTTTTTAACAGCCGAACGAATAACTTAAACCCAACACGGCTAACGAATAACTCAGACCCAAAACTTCTCGCGGCCGACGTGTATGAATTGGAAAAAAAAAAAACCCCAAAACTTCTTGCGGCCGACGTGTATGAATTGGAAAAAAAAATGTACCAATTTTTTTGGGAAAAATTATACCAATTGCTACACGTATGGTTTGGAAGCGACTGGATGAGGCTCCTCGTGTGACCGTGCCCCTTTTTGGGCCTTTTTCCAACCCTTCCATCGCAATCCATCCGCCGCTTCTATTCCTTCCGTAAAACCACGTATAAACCTCTCACCAACAGCGGCGGCGACGCGACACCTGTCTCTCTCTCCCTCCCCTGGTCTCTCTCTCTCTCTCTCTCTAGCCGTTGCGATCCCCCGCCGGCGGGCTGCTTCGGGCCTCCCGGCGAGCGAGCGAGGTAAGCGATGGACGCCGCGGCGGGCGGCGGCGGCGGGGAGTGCCACGCGGCGCAGGTGGTGGGCGCCGACGGCGAGATGGACGTAGCCGCGATGGAGCGGTTCGCGGCCGCCGCGGGGCTCCAGGGGCGCGGCCTCTCCTACGCCGTCGTCTCCATCCTCGGCCCCCAGGGCAGCGGTACGTTTAGCCGGCCAACACCCCTCCCCTCCCTTCCACTCCCCCTTCCGATCATCCAGTGGCGGATCCAGCCCTAGAAGCAAGGGGGCTCTCTTTCCCTTCTTCTTCCTCCTCTCTTCTCTCTTTCCCTTCTTCTTCCTCCTATCCTTCCTTCTCCTCTTCACTATGCCCAAAATTTTGTAGGGGGGGCTTGGGGGGCTCCAATGGAGTTCAAGGGGGTAGGGGGGGCTTGAGCCCCCCCTGCCCCCACGCTGGATCCGCCCCTGCGATCATCCTCGTCGCACAGCACAGGGGGGCGGGCCGCCTCACCCCCGCGGTAGCGTTCGATTTCAGGGGAGCCGCCTCGCCTCGTTCGGTTCCGTGCTCGTGCGGGGTGCAGAGAAACAGACGCGCGGCCGTGGATGCTGCGCTTTTTTTTTTGTTCGGGGATGGGATTTCCGTTATTCCGTATGCTAGGTTCGATTTCAGTTACTTCCGGTGATCGTCGGGGTGAGGAATTGGGGATGATGGGGAGAGCAACCGCGGCGATTTCGATTCCGGTTGCTTGCTCATGAAGCCTTGTAGCTCAATTTGTTCCGCAGATTACGACATGTTCTAGGCTTCTAGCAAGCTTTGTTTTGTTTAGGCGGTTACTAAAATTCAAAACCTCTGAGCTGACGGCTGCTCTGCTCCACGGCCAGGGAAAAGCACCTTGCTCAACCATCTCTTCGGGACGAGCTTCAGGGAAATGGATGCCTTGCAAGGAAGGTAACCACGCCACCGCGGGCACTGAACCGGCTGTGCTAACATTGTCAGACTTCATCAGCTGGTTTTGGTTCGTTGCAGTGTGCGGAATTCTGGACCAACCCTTCTTTTTTGTTGTTTGATTGATTGATGGCAGGCACCAGACCACCAAGGGGATTTGGATCGCCAAGGCCGTTGGGATTGAGCCGCTCACTGTTGTCCTGGATATGGAGGGCACGGACGGGAGGGAAAGAGGGCAGGTGAAAGTTTACTTGCAGAAATGTTCCTGAACAGAGTTTTTCGTGTTCTTTTTTTTCCCCATGTGCAAATGATTGGAGTAACTGCACGCTCGCTATATGCATGTTCTTGTGTCCCTTGTGCCTTACCTGCTGAGGGATGTCCAGATTTTAAGTAGCTGCTCTCCTATGTACTACTGCATTTAACCAATGAAGAAGAAAATGGCGTGTTTAGTAATTACTAATTAGTAGTACTTGGCTTGATTCACATGCAACATTAGTGCCCTTGATAACTTTGCTGTATGGATCTTCAGGACTACCATACCATGTTGTGATTAATGTCTGCAAAAAGATACCATGTTGGTGATTAATGCATCTGTTTGGACCTATACATTTAGCAACTCACTTGAGAATCTATTATTTTCACTTTAGTTAGACTAATTTCATTTGAATCAATCATACCTGTTCTCAGTGCCGAGTTAAGATTTGCTTGCAGTGCATCAGCTTAAAATGTACATATTCATTCATTGGTTTTTTCGTAATTTTGACATTTTTCTGCTCAAGTGGTGCTCTAGTGTTTTCCATTACCACTCATGAGCCCCTAGTTACTGTTGTATTGATAATGTTATTTATCCCTTGTGTACTATTTATTTGTATTATTATTGCAGGATGATACTGCTTTTGAGAAGCAGAGTGCTCTGTTTGCTCTGGCAGTTTCAGACATTGTTCTGATAAATTTGTGAGTAATTTCACATATTACTGCTTTATCGAAATTTAAATTTTGGTGAGTTGAGAGATGTTTAATTATCATATGATCTGCAGGTGGTGTCATGACATAGGACGAGAACATGCTGCAAACAGACCTCTTTTGAGAACAGTATTTCAGGTGATATATCTCTTCCAATGAGACGCTGTATTTCATTTCTCTACTATTCAGTTATTTTATTATTGTTTATCTATTTAAGGTTTTGATGCGTTTATTCAGCCCTCGCAAGACAACACTGCTGCTTGTTATCCGCGATAAAACAAAGGTCTGTACTGTAGTACTGTACGGTTCCATAGACTGAGATCCAGTTACTTTCTCTATTTGTGCAGTCATGTATTTTCAGATGGTTTGACTCCTTGTGCTCTGTTTTTCCTGTATTGCAGACTCCACTAGAGTACCTAACACAAGCTCTCAAGGATGATATTCAGAAGGTGCCAGTGTTTTATTATCTGCTCACCTGCTTTCCTCTTTGTCAACAGTTCTCATTAATTGTTGTCTTTTTCTACCAGATATGGGACTCTGTTCAGAAACCAGAAGCCTACAAGGAAGCAGCGCTTAGTGAATTCTTCAATGTCGGTGCATCAGTTTTTTGAAAGTGAGGCTTTCATGCATCAACTGACTTATATTTTCTGCTACATAAAGGTGGAGGTTACTGCTCTGTCAAGTTATGAAGAGAAAGAAGAACTATTTAAGGAGCAGGTACACTTGGACGTTCAAGTACTTCATTTTTCTCTCTTTAATGTACCACAACTCCCTTCATTTCTCTAATGGCTGCAGAACTTTTGTCTTCATTGGAACATACGATCTCTGAATTTATGTATACTTTATTCCACTTTAATGCCTTCTAGTGTAACGGACTAACGGTGTCATTTATTTTCCTTTCTTACAGGTTGGACAACTCAGGCAGAGGTTTTACCATTCAATTGGACCAGGTGGTCTTGCAGCTGATAGAAGAGGTGTGATACCTGCTTCAAGTTTTTGTCTCAGTGCACTGCAGATTTGGAAAGTAATACGTGAAAATAAGGACCTCAACCTTCCTGCTCAGAAGGTTACTGTGCCATTCTTTGCCATCAATTCTACAAAACTAAAACAATTATAATTGTGTCGTTTGAAGATGCCATCAATTTGTTTTTGGACACTATATATTTAAGATGTGACTCTTTGTTCTGTTTCCTAGGTCATGGTTGCTACTGTTCGATGTGAAGAGATTGTGAATGAAAAGCTGAGACACTTTTTGTCCGACGAGGTAACAATGTTCTTATGTTTTAGGTCTGTATTATTTGATTAATTGGTCGAATGGATATTGATTTTTCTGCTCTGCAGGGTTGGTTGGAGCTAGGTGCGGCTGTAAAATCTGGTCCAGTACCAAGCTTTGGAACAAGGGTCAGAGCTATTCTCGATTCTTATCTATCAGAGTAGGTACCCTGACTAATCATTGTGGCCTTTATTTTTACAAAGTTAAGATTAACATCATGAATCAGTGCATTCAACAGCCTGAATTTGCTATAGATTTGACTATCTGGCACATTTCATTCTCTTGAGTCATGAGACATAATGCTAATGCATTTCCTTTCATGTTGCATGTTTAGGCTTTTATACAATGTACTGTCTATGGAAACTAAGTTGGTATCTGACAATCAATTTAATTACTCTCTTCATTATAACGCCCTTGGTTTTCTCCTTTGTTACTCCTGCAAATGCCCATGCGTTAATGCGCCAGTACTAGGATAAAGTGCTCTATCCTCTTGTAACAATTTAACCTACAAACGGGAGAATGCAAATTCTCAAAACACTGGGAACATTTCTGAGGTGACTGACCACATTTTAGTCCTGGATACCGCAAGGCGCAGAGGTGCCATAGGTTATTGCGGTTGGTGTTTATAAGCAATGTGACAAATTATCATACTATTTTTGTTGCAGGTATGACATGGAAACCATGTATTTTGATGAAGGTGTAAGAACTGCTAAGCGGGCACAATTAGAATCTTCAATGCTAGATGTGAGTAACTCATTTCTGATGACCAACTCCATCTCAGTTGATGATATCTGCTAGTTAAGCTCAAGGACTAATATCTATCTTTGCTTAAGAATCAGTTATTCATGATATTTTATCTCTTCATTTGTTATTTTCTAATGTTTGACTATATATTCGAACCACTGTGATCATAATGCAAGATCTCAACCCTTTACGATAGCTAGATCTTTCTCATGCACATCTAAGTCCTATGTGATGCAAAGTTCTGGTTGATATAATGTTATAAATAGGATAATGTTTTTTTTTATAAAAGACAACTTCTTTGGAAGTTAGTAGACTGTTTCATCTTCCCTGTAGCTGGCGTTTTTAGAGTATCATGAAAAAAAATCTTGTTTTGCAGAACACATATCCTGCTCTTGAGACAGTGATAGAGCACCTACATGATGTGGCCCTCAACAAATTCAAAACTGATCTGGAACAATCATTAAGGATCAGAGAGGGATTTGCAGCATCAGTTCGTCAGTGTGCTCAGGCTGCAATAGCAGAGTTCGATGCTGGGCTGAGAGGTATGTTTGCCAATAGATGTGCTGGGAAGAAAATGTTTAACCATCTAGTTAAACAAGATATTCCTTTGTCAAGTTTAAACTCATTTAGTCCAATCTCATATGTTGCCATAAAGTTATTCTCAACATCTCATTACACGCTTGGCTTCAGTTAGATTTTATTTTTGAGCTTCAGCTGGACAAGACCGTTAGGCGTTAGTGCAATCCTAGGCTCCTGAAGTTCCTTACCCATCTTTTGTGTCTTTCTGGAATGGTGAATGATGCTTATATAATGGTCCATTGGAATCCCTACTTCCTAGTAGATGTAGCCGTTGCCTTTAATGCAGATATTTGTGCTACTCATTATCATGTATCTTTTCCACATGCATGCTTATGTGTCTTCTATATTTGCTAATCTACAGTTCACTGATGTCAAGTCCTTGTTCTTGTTTACGCAGATGCAGTAGTAAAACATGTCGAGTGGGATGCTTCAAAAGTTAGGAACAAACTGCAAGAGCATATACAAGCTCATGTAGAATCTATTAGAAACACAAAATTGGCTGAACTAAAAGCTAATTATGAGGTTACCTTCCTTGATAATGAAATTTGTACGTCAAGTCATTTTCAGAACATTCCGTTCTTATCTTTTGACATTTTGCCATTTCATATTGCAGAAGAAGCTATCAGATGCACTTGCTGTGCCTGTACAATCCATACTGGAAACTGGCAAGAGTGACTCCTGGGCATGCATTCGGAGACTATATAGGCGTGAGACTGAAGATGCTACTCTTGCATTCTTAGATTCTCTTTCTGAGTTTGACCTGGACCAGACAGTTTCCAGCAAGATGGCCTCAGACTTAAGGGAACATGCAAGAAATGTAGTGGAAATGAAAGCTAGAGAAGAAGCAGGAAATGTTCTGATGCGTATGAAAGAAAGGTATATATTTTTTCTTTTGTTATTTGAAGGAAATTTAGAAAAAGGTAATGCAGTGTTAGCTTTAACGTCCCACTACCATGAGCACTCATATGTTTTCTCCTAATATCATTGGATGCTTTTTTAGGTTTTTTACTGTGTTGAGCCGCGACAGGGATTCGATGCCAAGAACATGGATTGAAGATGAAGATATCCGTGCAATCACTAGAGAAGCACGCCTAGCAGTATTGATACTTGATTCTTTTTTTTTCAGCTAATCAATATTGTACCACTTCTAGGGTGTCTGACCTGATTTATAATGTTCATCCATAAGAAATATAATCTGTATCTCATGTTGTGCTGCAGGCTTTAATGCTCATGTCTGTAATGGCAGCTATACGGTTGGATGATAAACCAGACAAAATAGATCGGGCTCTGATTACTGCTCTTCTAGACAGCAGCCCCCTTTCCCAGAAGAGGAGCGTGGAATTTACTTATGATCCACTTGCTTCAAGCACGTGGGAAGAGGTTTTGCTGCCTACACTGCACTTTGATTTTGATGGTTTGTTAGGATGATGTACAGTTAGGAATAGTTTGGAATGCTTCTCTAATTGTGCAGGTGTCACCAAAGGATACACTAATTACACCAGTGCAGTGCAAATCCATCTGGAGGCAATTCAAGGCAGAAACAGAGTATGCTGTTGCCCAAGCAATGTCTATGCAGGTATTTGTTTTCCAGTGGCTTCTCAATTGCTCATCCTGTTTGGGATCAGTGCTTGCATAACTATGATCCATGTTCATAGTTTTGTTGGATAATCAACTAATGTAATTGATTTTCTTGGTTTCACATACTTCTGAATATAGTCCCAGATTCCATCGGTGCTTCTTTTTCCAAATTTAGTGTACTTTTGCTGGGTCATTTGTATCACTTGCATTTTGTTGAATTATGTTTATGATACTTCTATATGAATACATTTTGCACTTTGCTGATCAAATTCTTTCAATCTGAATTCCTCCTACCAGGAATCTCATAGGCGTAGCAAGACCTGGTTGCCACCTGCATGGACTATTCTTCTACTGGCAATACTAGGTTACAATGAATTTATGTTTCTTCTCAGGTAATCATCCCACCAGAATAATGTATTATTCGTTTTTGACTTTTGATCAAGTAGATTTCAATATTGGCACGTGTAACTCATTTTCTTTTGCTGATGAACAGGAACCCATTGTACCTTCTAGGGCTGTTTGTTGCCTTCGTGCTATCATATGCCATATGGCTGCAATATGACATCACTGCTTACTTTCGCCATGGCACGGTAAGCACATAAAAGTTGCTTTACACAGAAGTTAGATCCCAAAGCTGCATCATAGAGCAATGTTTCTGCTCCTGGAATTCCACCTTTTGTCTTTATCAAGCAACATAATTCTTTTTTATTTCTGCCTGATGATTTCAGTGCGCGACCTAATCTTACTGTTGTAATTTAGCACTGATCTCAACAATGGGCTTATGCCATGTGCAGCTCTCCGCTTTTCTTACAATTTTATCGAGACTGCTCCCCACGATCATGGACCTCGTGACTGCGATCTTCAACATGAGCCACAGCCGCCAGAAGCGATCCACACGCCGGTCTAGCTGCCCCCCACCAATCCATACTCAGAGCTTCAGTAACCAGACACGGCGACAGGCTCAAGTTCTGTACCGGACTCCTGACTTGCCATCCTCATCTTCCTCTGTGGACTCGAACAGCGGTGATGAAGATGAATCTTAAGCTGTATGTAACATCCCTGTGGGAGAAGCAAGGGCCAGTACTAAGGTAGCCTTCAGGGGTTATAGTTGACGAGGAAACTTTGTGTCGTTGTGCTTTGGCTATGATGTGTAAATGTATTGTGAGATGAAACGATTAACTTGCGACAGGCAGAAAACAGAGCATGATCGTCTGCAGAGTTGATGGTAGTAGAGAGCAGAGCACTATTAGATTCTTGAGTAGTCCAACCAGAAATATGCATGTATAATTTGAAACGGAGGAAGTATAGTGCTGGACGATAGATCTGCCACAGGGTGTGTCAGCTGCAGTATGTGCTATGTTTAGATATACAAACCTACAAGTTCGTGTACAGATGCCATGCTATATGAAGATTTATTAGGAGCCTATTTGCTATGCTTAAGTTGCTAAGGCCATGTTTAGTTCGTAAAGTTTCTGCAAAATTTCGTGAAAGTTGTGCATTGAAAAAAAGTGCCTTCTCCTTTGCGGGTCGCAACACGCTTTTCAATGTAACTTTTATTATTTTTTTGCAACTTTCACGGACTAAACAAGACCTAAGCTCCTATGTCATCCTCTGTCAAATAGATGAGTATTGTGAATGATAGTTTATTGTCGATACCAAGTTTATAACTTGAGGAACATGTACTAAAGATTCTTCATCCACATGTTAGGCCATGTTTAGTTGCTCTCCAAAATCCAAACTTCACTGTTCATTAAAGGGAATCTTACATGCATGAAGTAGTAAACGTATGTTAATGACAAAACCCATTTCATAACCCCGGGTAACTTCGCGAGACGAATCTAATGAGCCTAATTAGACCATGATTAGACAACGTCGTGCTACAGTAAACAATCTCTAATCTCTAATGATGGATTAATTAGGCTTAATAGATTCATCTCACGATGAATCTAATGAGCCTAATTAGACCATGATTAGACAACGTCGTGCTACAGTAAACAATCTCTAATCTCTAATGATGGATTAATTAGGCTTAATAGATTCATCTCACGATTTTCCGTCCATCCGTATAATTAGTTTTATAATTAGATCATGTTTAGTCCTCCTAATCTTAGGTTTAAAATTGCAAATTCAAAAAAGTTTGAATTTTTCAGCGAACTAAACATGGCCTTAATCTTAACTTTTAGCATGTCCAGTTGCCACTTGGTTGTATGGTTTTACGAAGTAGGAACAATTTAATTTATAAATTTTCATACGAATATTGTAGAAAATGAACCAGAAGACATTTGACAACAGTTACTTTATTTAACACAACATCTCACTGGCAGTACAAGCACACTCAAGACAAACAGTGTCACCAGATAAGCAGGTCCCTCGCACCACATCACATACGGTACCAACAGCGCTCTCGTACGGAGAGCCGTCGCCACGCATGCAGCCACCGCTCTTTATTCCTACGCCTCTACGTACAGCAGCGAGGCGCGTCTATACACACATGCGCATATACAGGTGTATATACGGACGAACGAGCAGCAGTACGTACTTGGTCCATCTCTAGTCCCTGCAGGAGGCCGGTGACACGTGTACACACCCTTTATTACTCTCGCTGTGCGCCACGCCATGCGCGTCACACCACCTGGAGGATGGCGCCGGCCACCGTCTCCCAGCCGCCGCGGCCGCCTTCGCCCCCGTGGTGGCGGCGGCAGTCGCGCATGCACCGCTGCCTGCTGTCGTAGTCGTGGTGGTGCTGGCACTGCTGCCTGCAGCGGTCACCGTGGTGGTTGTCCTCCTCCTCAGCGTCGGCGGCGCGGTCGTCGCGGCGGCACTCCTCGCGCTCGCATGCAGTGCCTCACGCACCGCCGCTGCGTCTCCCGGTGGCCGGCGTGGTGCTGGCACTTCTCCTGGCACCGGTCGCTGCAGGAGCTGTCCTGCTCGTCGGCGGCGTCGTCGCGGCCGCCGGCGCCCTCCTCCTGTTGCTCGCGCTGGTGGCAGCGTTGCAGGCACCGCAGCCTCGTCTGCCAGTCGCTGTGGCGCTCGCACTTCTCCTGGCACCGCCTCTCGCCGCGGCTGTCCTCGCCGGCGACGTCGCGTTCGCCGGCGCCGCCCTCCTCCTGTTGCTCGCGCTGCTGGCACCGCTGCATGCACTGCAGCCTCTTACGCCAGTCGCTTTGACGCTGGCACTTATCCTGGCACCGTTCGCCGCGGCGGCTGTCCTCCTCGTCGGCATCGCGGCTGCCGCCCTCCTGCTGCTCCTGGCGGCGCTCGCAGGCCTCGACGCAGCGCTGCTTGCTGCCCCGGTCGTGGTGGCGCTCGCACTGCTTCGTGCACGAGCACGGGCAGTGGTCGGCGTCGGCGTCGCGGCTGCCGCTGCCCTCCTCCTCCCGGCGGCGCTGGCAGGCCTCGACGCAGCGCCGCCTGCTGCCCCAGTCGCGCTGGCGCTCGCACTTGCTCTGGCACGAGCACGGGCAGCTGTCGCCGTCGTCCTCCTGCTGCTGCTCCCGGCGGCGCTGGCACTCCATCAGGCAGCGCTGCTTCTCCTGCCAGTCCCCGGCGTGGCGGCGCTCGCACCGCTCCCGGCACTTCTTGCAGTTGTAGGCGCGTCCGCCCTCGTACGCCTCCGCCTCCTCCGCGTCGTCTCCCTGCTCCTCGCTGCGGCGGCACTGGCGCATGCACTCCTGGATCCGCCACGGGTGGTCCTGGTGGCGACGCTCACACCGCTCCCGACACTTCTTGCAGTTGTAGGCGCGTCCGCCCTCGTACGTCTCCGCCTCCTCGGCGTCATCTCCCTGCTGCTCGCGGCGGCGGCACTGCCGCATGCACTCCTGGACCCGCCACGGCTGGTCCTGGCCGTAGCGGCGCAGGCACTTCCACCGGCACCCGCCGTCCGTGTCCACGCCGACGCCGCCGTCCTCCTCGTCCTCCTGCCGGTGCCGGTGCCGGCACTCCTGCTCGCACTCCCTCCGCCGCCGCGTGTCCTGCCCGTACTGCCACCGGCACCCCTCCTTGCACCACGACCGCTGGTCCTCCCTGGGCTCCCCGTCCGCCGCCACCTCCGCAGCTACGGCATCCTCCTCCGCTGCGGCCGCCGTCGCCGCCGCGGACAGCAGGACCCCGGCGAGCAGGAGGACCGCCCACCACACGCCCCCGCTACCCTTCCCCATGGCGCCGCCGCCCTGCTGGTGGCTACTTCCTACCGATCACTGCTGCTACTAGTAGTAGCGATAGAGGAGGGATCGAGGACGATGGAGATGCGATGGGTGCCGATGGCCATGGACGAGGATCGGTATTTATACACGCGCGCGCGGCGCGGGGGGAGTGGGGATATGATCGAGCGACGCGGCGCGTGGACGCCGACACCGGACGGGACGTGGCGAGGCGCCCGGCGACGTGGCAGCGCGCGGGGCTCAGGCGTGGCGCGGCGACGCCACGTCGTCGATTGCGCGGGCGTCAGGGGCTCGATCGGTGTGACTTGGCGGGTAGCCCCGTGTGCCTGCACTGCACTGCAGTGGGGGCAGGGTGGGTGCGTGCGAGTGATGAGAGAGTGAGCTTGCGTCGACGGCCGAGGTGGCGCGGCGAGCGGGGCGCCGCGGCGCGGCCGTTCACCACGTGGCCGGCGGGCGCATCGGTGGAGAGACGTGGAGTGCCAGGGACGACTTGGAGTGCTCGCAGGTTGGCAACGGGGTAGGTGAGGGGGTGTCCCTGGGGCTCCTATATGTCTATCGGAAGGTGTCTAACAAAATCATCTATAAGGCCTATTTGTAGCAAACTAGGCCCAGCAACTAGCGTGCCCAGCAACCAGCATGCGCGGCGGCTGCTGTACAAGTTTTTTTTTCATTTTCGTTCCGTTAATACTAAGTATTAGACTTTTTTTTACGCAGCGGCTGTTGTACATCTTTTTTTTCGTTTTCGTTCCGTTAACATCAAGCGCGCTAGAGTTTTTTCGTAGCAAGGAAGCTGTTGTATATTATTTTTTGCTGGGTCCGTGGTTGCAAGTGGGAAAATAAACGGGTGGGTACCAACTCACAAATTGAAGTTTGAAGTTGCAAATTACTAATATAGCTTAAGAAATGAAGCTTTAAAGTGCACATTATCGATAAGACAATCCACTTCTACAGTCTAAAAAATTAAACAGTGAAAAATTAATGTAGCTTTTGCTTGGACACGTGAACTTTGACAGGTTGATCATGCCGAAACCTGTGAAGAATGAAACTGTGCTCAAACATTGTTTTTATTAACTTCAACATAACAAACCAAGAAATGTTGAATATTTCCATTGATGATCATTATAGTAATGTTGAAAATTCAACATAGTAAAGTTGAAATGTACCAAAAGATTTTTTTTAACTAAAGTTAAGTTCAACAATTCCACATACACATAAAGTTGATCATGCAGGACTAATTGAATTGAAGATGCAAACCTAAACCCTAACCAGTACTGCCTTCTATGGCAGGGGACCCGAAGCCGAAGCAATTTCGCCTTCTGTGGCAGGGTATACATGGCCGCCCCAAACCCCGAACATGCTTCTGAACCCGATAGGACGAAGTCGCCCCCAACAACCCTGAACCCTAACCGGTATATCCGAAGCCGAAGAAATTTGGCCTTCTATGGCAGGGGGTACATGGCCGCCCCAAACCCCGAACATATTTCTGAACCCGATAGGACGGAGTCGCCCCCCAATAACCCTGAACCCTAACCGGTATATCCGAAGCCAAAGCAATTTGACCTTCTATGGCAGGGGGTACATGGCCGCCCCAAAACCCAAACATGCTTCTGAACCCAATAGGACGGAGTCGTCCCCCAACAACCCTGAACCCTAACCGGTATATCCGAAGCCGAAACAATTTGGCCTTCTATGGCAGGGGCTACATGGCCGCCCCAAACCCCAAACATAGTTTTGAACCCGATAGGATGGAGTCGCCCCCCAACAACCCTGAACCCTAACCAGTATATCCGAAGCCGAAGAAATTTGACCTTCTATGGTAGGGGAGCCGACGTCGAAACAATTTGGCCTTCTATGGCAGGGGGTACATGGCCGCTCCAAACCCCGAACATGCTTCTGAACCCGATAGGACGGAGTCGCCCCCCAACAACCCTGAACCCTAACCGATATATCCGAAGCCGAAGCAATTTAGCCTTCTATGGTAGGGGAGTCGAAGCCGAAGCAATTTAGCCTTCTATGGCAGGGGGTACATGGCCGCCCCAAACCCGAACATGCTTCTCAATATAAAATCTCCAAACCTCGAACATGCTTCAACAATTTGATATGTTGAACCCGATAGAACTAGTTCAAATATTTCAACTATAAATAGAAATGTCGAAATAAAAATCAAGGTTGAATAATTTTAAACCTGTCAACATTGTGAAATATTTAGTTCAACATTTTGTCAAAACTAGGCAACATCTTTAAATTGCTATTTAGACATTTTTGCAACAAAAAGTTAATAGAAAAATAATGTAATTGCAGTAGTCCAAAAGGCATGAATTTAACACAATAAAACAATAATCTGTATCTTCGGTGAACTGAATACTAGTTGTGTTAGTAATTCGATAATTTTGTTATAGATTTTGTGACTAGTATGTTTGAAATACTAATATAGTATAATCAACTTCTCAAAAGACTAGGTTCAACATTCATATAAAATTAGTTCAACATTTCGGATAAACTAGTTCAACATCTATACAAATATTGAAATCGTATATTCAAAATGTTGAAGGTACATATTAAAATATTGATACCATGCACTTTGGATGTTCAATTTTCAAAAATATCAGAAATAAATTAAAATATTTTTATATTGGGTCTTGTTTTGTTGCATAAATTCTTAAAAGCACTATGGTTCAAACGGGATCGAAAACGGATCTACGGTTTGAAACAAAAATGCGATTATATTTTCACGCCCAAAAGAAATCCCTTCACCCAGCAGCCAACCGCGCACCAACACGTTGCTGCTCCCCACCCCAAAGTCGCATGTGCTTGATGCTGATGTCCCCGCCTTCTTGAATCCTGTCTGTCCATTTAGCTTTGCACCAATCTCAAACAGTGGAAGATAACTACAGTAATTTCTTCCGGAAGATATATAGGAACCGCGGGGTGTCCCTTGTGGGTATAGTTGGCCAAATGGCCCGTGGCCCATGGGCCAGCCCGCGGCACGGTATTTTGGCCCGGTCTGGGCACGGCCCGGCACAAAGCTTCACGGGCCCGTGCCGGCACGGCCCGTATACCGTGCCGTGTCTGGGAGGCCTT
>CM014277.1:62629790-62643985 GCA_004135705.1 Alloteropsis semialata
CTGTGGGCCATCCGGGCCCTGGTGAAGTGTCGTGACACGCGAAAAGCCCCTACCTGGCGCGCCAACTGTCGGGGTTCTCTACCGCCGGCAAGTAAATTTCTACGATCGCGCGTCGGGGCCCGGATGGTGACTCAAGAGACAGGGGGTTTAGACTGGTTCGGGCCTCCGGAGAGTAATACCCTACGTCCAGTGTGTGCCGATGTTCTCAAGTCCAAGTCTGTAGTAGGGGGTACAAACTGGTCGGGAGAGGGAGAGGGTCCCAAGTCCCTGTGCTGTGCGAGTGAGCGTGCTGTTCGTGCTGTGCCCGAATGTTCAACTGATCTCCCTCTCCCCCCACTGGTGTCCCCTTGTCCCCTTTTATAGCCTTAAGGAGAGAAGGGAGCGGGGGGTAAGAAAGAAGAAAATTACATGGGGAGTCACTGCCCCCGAGGCCTTTAGCTGGCGTCGCGCGCCGAGCCGTACAGGGAGCAGGTGTTGACGGAGTGGGCGTCCCGCCGGACCCGGGATCGTACATCCCGGGTGGTTGGTGTAAATGTCTTCTCGGGTAGGCTCCCGGGTAGTTCCCGGGTCGTGGTTGACTCGCTCGAGGCCTTCGGGTACTCCAGGTGTCCTCTTCGGGTTCCAGGTGTCGTCCATGGGCGCCTGGGGTCGTCCTTGGGCGCCCGGTGTTGCGCATGCGTTCCTCTCAGAACTGTAGCGTTCCTGTTCGGACGAGACGGGTGCTACTGTGGCTGTCGTGGCGAAGGACGGACGCCCATCATGCTCTGACGCGGCGGGTACCAAGTGGGTACGGCGCCGGATGGGCCGGGACGTGGCCGGGTAGTTTTACCCGGAGAGCCTGAGACTCCTCGGAGGCGGAGAACTCCCCGGGCGAATCGGAGAGCTCTTCGGGGGCGGAGAACTCCTCGGGCGAGCCGCGAAGCCACTCGGAGGCGGAGAACTCCTCGGGCGAATCGGAGAACCACTCGGAGGCGGAGATCTCCTCGGGCGAATCAGAGACCCGTCGGACGGCCTCCGAGTCGTCGGGGTATGGGGAGTTCGCTTTGCATTGGATCTTCGGCTCTCGCTTTTGAGGGGTGGATTATTGTGAGGACCCGGATTAAGGACTTGATTGGGTACCCCTAATTCAGACCCTCGTCAGCTTTAGTAACAGTTTTTTTGCGACCGTGCCTTAGCACGTTTTTCATTAAGAGGAAAGCAATGCAGTTTACACACCGGGTCCCATGCAGAGGATGGGTCGGTCAAAACAAAATAAAGTTACTAAACGTTTAACCAATCGGCGACCACGGCAGCATCAACCCCCTCCACCTCCGAGTTGACTAAGGAGAACGGTGTGGCCAGGTGACTCCATCCCGCCTGTCGGGGGTAGACCCCCAGGGGTACCCAGAAGGCGGATTGGCCCAACCAGCAAGGGGCGGCCCAATCCGAGTGCAACTGGATCGGTTTGTCAGACTGGGTGGCCCACCAGTCGGGAGGCCCACCAGTCGGACGAGCCGGATGGGCGCGACGGCGCGCGCGGCAAGGAAAGAAGACGGCGTATCCCGCAAGAAGCTCGGAGATCAAGATAAACTAGCCGGAATTATAGGGAAAGATATCTGTAATCGTTATAGGATCGCATCCTTGTATTTCGGGTAGGTTACGATCTCTAGCCAACTTGTAACTCAAGGCAGCCGGACTATATAAGGCGCCTTGAGACCACCCTCCAGAACACGACATTACACAACAACAACATCTACGAAACCTAGGACAGAACCCAACTACGGAGATCCTTCAGGAACTTCATACACAGCAATACAATCACCCCCAACACAGGACGTAGGGTATTACGTCATCCTGACGGCCCGAACCTGTTCAATCCTTGCGTCTTGTGTTACCATCGGCTTCTGATCCTCGATCTGTCCCTCAACAAATCAACCACGTAGGCTACCCTGTGTGGACTGCCGGGTCCAAACATCCGACAGTTGGCGCGCCAGGTAGGGGTTGATCGACGAGATCAATCAGCAAGATCGATGGCAGATTCATCTACAAGAAAATTCCTTCAATGGTGGTTGCTGTTCATCGCGATCCGGTAATCACCGAGTCGAAGACGCCGAGATCCCATCTCCAAGCTAGCTGCGTGGTCAATGCGACATATACCATGCGACCGCCGCATCTGTCAAGACAAAGATCATCATGCGAAGCCATCTACAACTCAGAGTGCGAGACTGCCGCCGACGCCGACCACGTCGACACAAATCGGCACCGCGTGTCTCTCGTATCGGCCCAGAGCTATCTTCGTGGCAGCTAGAGCTCGATCCGATAGGAAGTATATCTCCGAGCCCAGCTGTATGGTCACGGCCCACAAATTTCCATCTAGCACGTACTCTTACATGGGAAGTTTACTTATCCTTGGTCTATTTTCCAAATTTCTTCTTCAATTAAATCAGCCGGTATATGTTTCTGATTATTCCATCTGCTAACGTGTGCCTCAACTTGTTGCATGCATGGCCGGATTGGAGTCACGCTCCTGGGCAGGATCCATGATGCTGCTATGCACGCATATACCTCAGGAACGGCCGGTACACATGCTCTTGATTCAACGACGAACAACTGGTGGAACGTCTTGAACGGATCCGACTAGCCGACTTCGTCGACAACCGTGTCCACACGGATAAGACGTCTATACTACGACACATCAATTCTCCAATTCGGACACAAATCAAGCTAAGTCATACTTTAATATTTTCACAATATTTTTCGGTCACCACACATCTCCATATACATGTCTCTATGATCATCGCCGGCTACCCTTGGTTTGTTCCCGACTGCTTATACAGCCCGAGCGCTACACAAGCAGTCGGGCAACACCCAACGGACGCACATATAGCATTTTTCTCCATTGTTTATTTCTTTTTCCACTCTTGTACAAGTCGCTAAAGTACTCGGGAAGCATACGCCTTAATCCGTGAAGCCTCGACTCTTCCGTACGCCTACGCTCCTACGCGTGCATGCGGCCCAGCTCCCTGCGCTATTGACTACGGCTATCGGGGATCAGGTGCATAAACGTAACAGGATAACTACCCGAGGAAATTAATAGACTTAAAGAGTTGGAAGTAGAAATTCTATTACATACAACGCCGAATGTTTTTCTCCAGAATTAGTATTTGCTACACCATATACTACCTATCCTTCATATCTTCATTGCAGGGCACAGGTTTGGATCCCGAGCTTGCCTGTTACGCTCGGGGGCTGGACCACTCGGGCATCGCCGCCAGCTGAGTACTCGAGTCAGTTAGTACTCGGGCTGGTACTACACTCCACGATGGTCGCTAGCCGAGTGCTTTGCAGTACTCGGGCTGGCGCTACACTCCACGACGGTCGCTAGCCGAGTGCTTTGCAGGACTCGGGCTGGCGTTACACTCCACGACGGTCGCTAGCCGAGTGCTTTGCAGCACTCGGGCTGGCGCTACACTCCACAAGGATCGCTAGCTGAGTGCTTTTGAGTACTGGGCTGGCGCTACCACATGACAAGGAAGACGAAGACTACTCGGCGTGCTCAGCCCTCACGCTCGGGGGCTGGCGCCGGGACGACTACTCGGCGAGCTCCGGCCCTCACGCTCGGGGGCTGGCGCCGGGACGACTACTCGGCGTGCTCCGGCCCTCACGCTCGGGGGCTGGCGCCGGGACGACTACTCGGCGTGCTCGGCCCTCACGCTCGGGGGCTGGCGCCGGGACGACCACTCGGCGTGCTCAGCCCTCACGCTCGGGGGCTGGCGCCGGGACGACTACTCGGCGTGTCTCGCGGGACTCCGCCGGTCCTCACGCACGGGGGCTGGACGCCGAAATTAACGTCGGATGATCTAGCCAGATGCTCCTTGACTAACCCTTGGACCGATTCCTTCGGAATCGCTTCAAGGCTCGGGGGCTACGGCCAACGGACGCACCTCGCGGCGCATCCGTTGATTGTCTGATGACCTCAGAAGAAGGCTACTAACCCTTGGACCGATTCCTTCGGAATCGCTTCAAGGCTCGGGGGCTACGGCCAACGGACGCACCTCGCGGCGCATCCGTTGGGAAACGGCTCTTTTCTCTCTAGTATCACGCGGTTTCGCTTCCAACTGCAGCAGGCTCGACGCTCATCAGACAGCACGACCTCGCCGACTTGTCTCTCAACCACGTACTACTCGGGGGCTTGTCGGGGGTAGACCCCCAGGGGTACCCAGAAGGCGGATTGGCCCAACCAGCAAGGGGCGGCCCAATCCGAGTGCAACTGGATCGGTTTGTCAGACTGGGTGGCCCACCAGTCGGGAGGCCCACCAGTCGGACGAGCCGGATGGGCGCGACGGCGCGCGCGGCAAGGAAGAAGACGGCGTATCCCGCAAGAAGCTCGGAGATCAAGATAAACTAGCCGGAATTATAGGGAAAGATATCTGTAATCGTTATAGGATCGTATCCTTGTATTTCGGGTAGGTTACGATCTCTAGCCGACTTGTAACTCAAGGCAGCCGGACTATATAAGGCGCCTTGAGACCCCCTCCAGAACACGACATTACAACAACATCTACGAAACCTAGGACAGAACCCAACTACGGAGATCCTTCAGGAACTTCATACACAGCAATACAATCACCCCCAACACAGGACATAGGGTATTACGTCATCCTGACGGCCCGAGCCTGTTCAATCCTTGCGTCTTGTGTTACCATCGGCTTCTGATCCTCGATCTGTCCCTCAACAAATCAACCACGTAGGCTACCCTGTGTGGACTGCCGGGTCCAAACATCCGACACCGCCAGAACCCAATATCGACCCTCAACCATGATCGCCTGTACCAACACATGCGGCAGACGAGACTGTCTATTGAAGATCCTATTATTACGTTCCTTCCACAACATCCACGAGATGAGGATGACGGCGGTGTCGAAGGCTGGCCGGTACGTCCTGTCAATTCTTTTTCGAGCCTATAACCACCAATCCGCAAAACAAAGTACACCATCTGGCGGGGCGACCGACTCCCAACCAGCAGCAGCAGCAGCAAAGCAAGTCCTGTCAATGCTTTAGTAACAGTTAGTAGGAGTATATTATTTGAAGACAAATTAGTGGCTCAGGCTTACTTTTAAAGATTTTCTTAAATTCCAATACATCGTACACAAAAGAAATGTGAGAGTATTTAGAGTGAGCTACATATGCGGAGCATAGTAAGTGGTCGCAACCCAATTTTCCCACTTACCCAAAGCAATGGCATAAAATTCCCCTATTGGCATTAACCCAAAGGAGCTAAGTGGTCATTTTTTAAAACATTTTTTTCGTGACTCTAGAGTTTGGAATTGGTACGGTTGTGGTAAACTGGTAATAGGAAGCACATGCAATGCAATATGTCTTCTGCATCCAACTGCATATGGCGCTTGCCATACAGTTGCATTGCATGATCCTTCACCATCCAACTGTTGCTTTCATAACTTCGTACTACTACTAGTACTGTACTACTTTTCCACCATTCCCTCCATATCATTGAATCATTTTTCAAATTTCAAGTGATGAGTGTTTCCTCAAAGGCCCACATGAAAAGAAACACATCCTTTTTTTTTTCTTGTCTCCAAGATTCACAGCCAACTTTGTCAAGGCATAAGAGGAAACATTGCCACATTGGCTATAGCTGTACAAACTTACATTGCAGATCGTGTGATATTGTAATCGAGAACCAAAAAGAAAACCTGTACGGGAGGATTTGTCTTGCTAGGCACAATTTGGATGAATTGCTGTGACAAGAGTTCAAGATGGGCTCCTGGCCCATTTTCAAATTCTGGAAGCCCAGTAGTGCTATTGTCTACGGGCCAATATGAAAGTCCCAATGTATGCGGTCATACGTTAGCATCCCAAGCACAAGAAGCCCCAACAATAAGTCAAAGTTTGGATATTTACAGTTTTACACGATACAACCAATCGATGTGATAATAATCTACTAAAAACAACTTATATGAATATTACTTTGAAGAACAGACATATTTATATTCATAAGTTTAACTGCAACTCAAGCCAGTGAAGACAGTCTTCCCTAATTCCATACATTCACATCCTGTTCTTGCTCCTGTTGCAAGCCGGGCTGGCGGCTAGGCTGGTGATCCACACCTGGTCCGAGACCACCGGTTCGTCGTCGTCGTTCCGGTGCCACGTCCACAGCGCGTGCGTCGCGTTCACCACCTCCAGCCGCCCGTGCCCGAAGCTGGCCTCCCGGAACGCCGAGATCGCCGGCTGCGGGTCGATGTACTTGTCCGCCAGCCCCTCCCGGTTGCCGCCGTCGCCGACGGTGACGTACACCGGCCCGCACGGGTCCTCCTTCCCGCCGTACACGCGCGCGAACCTCTCGTACGCGTGCACGTGCCCGGCGAACACGGCGTCCACGCGCGCGCCGTACAGAAGCTCCTCCATGGCGTCGCGCATGGCGTCGCCCTCGCCCTGGTGCGCCTTGTTGCTGTTGTACCACGGCGCGTGCACCAGCGCCACCACGAACGCGGTCGTGCCGCGGTCGATCGCCGCCAGGTCGCGCCGGAGCCACCGGTACTGCGCGCTGCCCCTGCCGTAGTCGGTGTAGGAGCCCAGCATGATGACGTGCACGGCGCCGCCGGCCACGTCGAAGGAGTAGTAGAGGTTGTCGCCCGACGGCGAGGCGCCGGCGTCGTACGGCATGCGCCACCGCGCGTTGTAGGCCTTGAAGGGCGTCGGCTCGATGAGGGGCAGCTTCTCGATCTCGTGGTTGCCCTCGGTCACCATCCATGGCCGCGCGCTCGCCAGCGGCTCCACGAGGCGGCCGTAGGAGTCCCACCGTGACTGGATGAAGTCCGCGTACGAGAGGTCGCCGGGGAGGAGCAGCATGTCGTAGTCGGCAGCCGCGATGTGGTTCAGGGTCGACTCCGTCCATCCGGTTTGGCCGAAGTCACCTGCCAATATCAACGTCCGAATTCAAGACACACTGTTGTGCCAACTGCCAACGACTTGGCAACATTTTCATGAAGCTCTTGCAGCGAAACAAAAATAGCAGTAATGTGCATTACCGACGACGACGAACTTGAAGGGGAGGGTCGCCGGCGGCGTCCGGAAGGAGAACTCGCGCGACGGGTTGGAGCTGCAGCGGTAGTAGTACGTCGTGCTGGGCTGCAGGGGACCAATGACGGCGTCGTGGATCTTCCCGGAGTGGTAGAGGACGTAGGAGTAGGTCGTCGTGCTTCCGGTCGCGGAGAGCGGGTACTGGCCTGAAGTTGTGCCATAGTCAACGGTCGCCGGCGCGTCGCCGTCGGTGATCCATGTCACCCTCATCTTGTCAGGGCCGACAATTGATACATGCACCTGAATTTTGCGCAATTTGTGTCAATGGCCAAATTTATTTTGTACATACAATGTTTCAATTTGTAGTTCAATGTTAACTTTTAAAAATACAATTTTGACAATTTGTCTTATTCAAAAAACTAGTACAAATAAATAGAAATATGAGTCGTATGTAAAGTATTTTTATAATAAAACAAGTAATAACAAAATAAATAATACTAATGTAATTTTTTTGAATATGACGAATGGTCAAATATGCATTAAAAAGTCAACACTGAACTACACTTTGGAACGGAGGGAGTACAAGTTTCTACCGATGTTAAAAGGAGCTGATGAAAGAGCAATGATACACAAGTTTGCTGAAAAACTTTTGCACTGACTTAGGGCTTTGGATCCAACCAGCTAAAATTTAGCTGATTAGTTGGGTGCTCCCAGCTAATCAGTTAAACTTTAGTTGGGTGGTAGGTAAGACACTGGCTAAACTTTAGCTAGGGATCCAAACATACCTTCTAGCTAAAGATTAGCTGGGTGGATCCAAACAAACTATAGAGCTGAAAACGTGGTAGCACACATACGGCACAACACCTTGTGTGATTGTGTCCTAAATCTGGTGATGTTATGCGGATATGTTTGTGTTCTCTTTGTGAACAAGCAAAACCATGTTTTGGTTGCTTTACTTGGTTCGAATTTGGTGGATCGTGTTTTCCTTGCCTAAAGTTGCCAAGCAAAGACTACTGGGCAAGGTTGGGCAAGACAACCAAACGAACCCTTTCTTTTCCAAGTTTGGCACCAGCCGCCATGTGCCCATATCATGTCATCTAGTACATGGGACTATGGGGAGCAATTCGATGATGGTTAATTTGCAATGAAAGACGGACCATATATATGCAGCATCACATATTTGGTCATGCTGTACTCCCAATTTCAAACCAATCGAGAGAAAAAAGAAAAGATGAAGAGAGAGTAGATCAAGAGATTGCCGTGGCTGCAGCACTAGCTCTCTGGCGATGGATTGATTGCACCATCAGCAACACTAACCTAAAGAAACTTCTCGTGGATAGCCCATGATTAGCCACAAGAAACACCAAACTAAAGCACATAGGCCAGACGGCAGGCCGACATGGTCAGAAACGATAAACAAGTAAGGGCGGGGATGAATGGGAAAGCAAGAATCCCAAAGGAGTGTCTTGTTTAATTTGTTCTCCCTCCTTGTTGTCACACTGACCCCTCACCGTGCACGCAGTGGCCGTGTTACTCCTAGTGTGAATCCAACATAGGCCCTGTTTAATTCACGTCACCTTCCTACCTCGTACTACATCAAGAACCGTGTCAGTTCATTTCTTCTCTCTATGCACGCAACCCAATGCATACACTTTTCACTTTTTCACACGAATTAAACAGGCCCATAGTATTCAACTATATGTTCATGCTCCTAGATAACCCAACAGGAATCCTGAATGGCATATATAATATGTACTATATTCATTATTTGAATATTAGCATGAACACAACAGAGACGCCACGCCGGGAATGAAGCGGCATGTCGACCAAGGTTTCTAGTTTGCTACTGGGGTAGGGGCGCAGGGAAGGATATTCGTCTTGGACTCTTTTTCCTTCTCGTACCAGACATTTTCTTGTGCTGATTTCAGTTCAGAATATACGACACCAGCAGAGCACGCAAAAAGAGAAATCACGAGAATGAGAAAAGGTGTACAGTGTACTATGCGACGCGGAAATTTTGCTGTGACATATGCCTGATTGATTTTTCAGGATAGCCTGAGCCCTGAGATTGGATTTCAAAGAGCACCAAAGCTGAAGAACATGTCCGAAAAATGGATCAAAAGCGCGGGGCGTACCTGCTGCGGCGTCTGGTCGTCGCCATCGTCGTCCTGGAGCAGGGACAGCGTGGCCCTCGGCGGCGGCCGCACGTACGTCGAGGTCACGGCGCGGGCCGCCGGGAGCGCGGACAGGGTGGAGGCGGCGAGGACGAGGAGCGCCAGCGCCATGCTGCTTCTTCCCACGGCCATTGCGACAAGATATCGGTCGTGTGTGGGGGTGTAAACTGCTGCTTGGACTTGGAGCAAGCAAGCTGAAAGGCTGAAACGGGGACACGGTGCGGAATGGCGGCAGGCCTCCAGCTTGATGCGTCCAAGTCACAGATTAATGAGCTCCGATAGTCCGATGAATGAAGCTACCAACGGGGTTTAGTATTTCAGACTGTCGGGGTACGGATCTGGCTTTTGGATATGCTGTTTCTGGTCAACTCTTTTGGTGACTTGTTTGGTTCGCTAATGTTTCGTTGATACGGTTTTGCCAACGGGTTTGGACTTTGGACATCTGAAGAAGGAACAGGGAGAGTCAGAGGAGGTTGAGTGCAGCAGGCACAGGGAAGTAGGGCTGTCAACAAAGCTCGAGGTTCGTGAGCTACTCGGATTCGGCTCGTCTGAGGCTTGTTTCGAGATCGGCTCGAATGCTAAACGAGCCAAGCTCAAGCTTGATCTAAAGATCGCGAGATTTTCGAGCTCGAGATCGAAAAGCTCGAGTAAGCTCGTCTATTACGGTCAGCTATGACTTTGCGATGTGTATATACATGTATTCTAATTTTTTTTATTTAGATGCATTCTTTGAACTTTCAAATTCTACAAATAAGACAATGAGTCTAACTCTAATTGTTGTATAGATTTTGATTAAGTAGATCTATGACTGATAAAAATTTAAAGCTCGTGAATTACTCGTGTTTAGCTCGCTATAAACTCGACTCGAGATCGGCTCGACTCATAAACGAGCCAAGCTTGAGCCCAGCTATAGGCTCGAATGATTTTGAGGCTCGGATCGAGCTCGGCTCGGTACTTAACAAGCTCAAGCTTGAGGCGTTGAGCTCGCTCGAGCTCGGCTCGTTTACAGCCCTACAGGGAAGGGAACGTGGGGAGGGAGGTGGCGGGGCGGGGACGCCGTGTTCTTCGGCGGGCGGTGGTTTTTGTTTTGGCCGGCTATTTTGATGTCAAGTCCGCCGTGGCTATCTCAAAAAAAAAAAAGTCCGCCGTGGCTGACGGGAGATAGTGGGGAGAGCCACGACAGCTTGGCCACGTACGTGTCCGTGTTGACCATCTTTATTGCCATTTTTTGCTTCTCGTTGTTTATTTAAGGTTTCAGTTTAGCTTTTCCTGTACGTGTTTCTTTCTTTATAAAGAAGTTTTTGCCCCGCCATGTTATGGGAGCATTCCGTGTTTCCTTTGAGGTAGCACTTGCCACTTGGCACACCGATCTACCACTAGCTACTTTTACAATTGTTATCATTATGTATTGTTCATCAAGGTTACATTGTCAACGATATACACATATCACTAGTTTTATGTATTGTTACTACTGGCTTCTCGAGATTAGTTAGAGGAGGATCATCCCAGCCGGATATCGCCGTTGGCGACAAGAAATAGAAGAAACTCATCTGCAAGCGGTGGGCCTTCCGCAGAGCATTATGGAGGTCACGCGCGTCTGATCGGTGGCCGGGTTTCGAGACTTGAGTTTCATTCTTTTCCCGCGACAGATCGCTGCAGCCCAGGTCGTAGGTCCTCGTTGTTCTTTTCTGTTGTTTGTTTGTTTGTTGTGTGGTGTTTGTGTAGTGTGTTGCTATTTTTCTTGTCTCTGTTGTTACTGTTTTTTTAAACTACAATTGTAAAATTACTTCTCCTCTTAGGCCAGTCTCAGTACACAGTTTCATGGAGAATTAGGTAACTGTGTCTGATGGGTTTCATGGGGATGAAACTCTCCTCACAAATGATGAAACCTCTCTCCTCTCTCCTCGTAAAGGTCTTGCCATGTCAGCAAAATTGCTCATGTGGCATATTATTTAATGCTGATGAAACTCCTGATGAAACTCACTGAAAATGACCTTAATGATATACGTGTCAATCACAACTTTCTAAAAAAAGTACCAGTTATTTGGCTGGCGATCCACCCAAGACGGCACAAACACAAAGGGTAGAAAGGTACCGGAATATTAAAGGAACATATCAAAGCGTGGAACACTGCCACACTATTTGGAAGGGCTAGCAAAAAAAGATTTTTTTTTACAAAACCTTAAATATGACATACCTCACCTAACTAGGTTGTCGTCGCGCCGAAGAAGATCCCAGCGGTATCAAGCCTATACATCTTGCGCATTTTTTTTTCTTACTAGGTGATCTTCCATCTCGCGCAATTTTTTCATACTATGGGCCTATTTAATTCCAGTGAAAGTTGAAAAGTGGTGAAAACTTTTTGCATTGGAAAGCGTGTTCTGTAAGAGAGGGCACGGTTGTCAGTGTGAAAACTTTTTGGTAACTCTGGAAAGTTCCTGGAATTGAACAGGCCCTATCCCACCTATACATCACTTCTTCACATAACAAGGAGTCAATACTATTTTTGACCCTTGTTGTCTAAAATTTTAATTCAAAGTCATAGATCTCATCGAAACGTACGCGCCAGGTAGGGTCCCTTGCGTGAAGATCGATCATATCAATCTCATCAATTTCTATGGCTATGACCCGATGAATCACCGACTCGAGCGAAAAAGGTCTCGTCGTTTCGCCAACTCGAGCGAACGCCAACGGAGAATACAACTCGTCGATCGGGCGTGATCCCGATCAACACCAGGAAACACTCGATCATTAATCTCCAATCCACTCCGTTACTGGAAATTGCTGCATGCTACCTGCCAAATCCAAATCCGATCCGCCGACTTGCCGACTCGAGCAAACATGTGGGCTTTAACAGATTTGGCCCGATCAAGATTAGATAGGGTGCAACTTGCCTACCCGAGCAAGTAACCGAGCTCTACCTAGTCGAGTCATGTCAACCAGCTATTCGTCGAAACCAATGATCCCGGTTGCATAGCAGCCAAAATCAGCCCGTTGTAGCTTATCAACAAATTGGGCTCAATCTGATCGGGCTTGATGGCCACATCGAACTCCTAAACTCCCGAACAGTCCGACATACCCGAACAGACAAGCCTGATCAGATTGTTGCTGCACTATTTGGTTTTCTATCGCTTCGAGGCTAACAGGAGTTTACTCTTCCAGTTTAATATTTTATTTATTCTGAATCTCTTATATTTGCAATGGCTGATCGCTAACATGAGTTTCTTTACATGGCTAACACTAGCAGTGATCGGCTTGCGCAGACTTAAACTCGATTATTATACAAGATCGTGCGCTTGCCCTTTCTTTCGCAGAATTTGCAGTGTGAGAGGCAACGACCGCGAGGATGCACCCTATGGCAAGCTTGGCGAACCCCAGATGGCGTCTACGACTCGCCGCGCTGCAAGCGTCATCACTAGGCCTGCATACAATTTATCTTCATCGTCGAGTGAACACTACTGCATCGGCCTGCTGACTACTCGACCTGTTGACCACACCTTCGACGAGTTTTATAACAACGGTGTCCAGTCGGGGACGAGTTCCGGCCAACCAGCTTCACCAAACGACCCTCCACTCGGCCATGACAGAAGACGACGCTCGGGGGCTAGCCCAAACAAGAGGCGATGTGCCGATATCCGACCGTGACATTGAAACAGCTAAGCGATATTTCAGATACTTTTACAGTTTTCTATTATTCTATTCAATATGTTGATTTATACATCCGTGATAAATAAATATGGAACTAGCAATAATCTTGCATAAATTCGATGACGGGCGGCTATGTTTAACACATACGGGTATCAAAGAGATTGTCGAACATCTCGCCCTTGGTGAAATTACAAACGCCTAAACTGAATTTGAGCAACGGAATTATCTAGTCTAGTAAGACGCATTAAGACGTTAGCTTAAATTTATTACGAATGTATAGACAATCTTTTTCTATCGAAGTATATACTCGGGGGCTCCATCGCATACCCGAACACATACTCAAATTGGGCATATTTATTTTTACTATATTATTTACTAACTGCCTTTTCACATAAGCATAAGTGGCTATTCAAAGCCTCAATATTCGTATTTACAATATCTATTGAGCTGATTCTGAGATACTGCATGTCCAAGTATCCGATCTCAATGATTCAAACTATTCTAATTCCTAAGGCGCTTGATTGCAAGAGAGTCCATTGTGCTCGACGGAGCACTCGATCTCAAGCAAGCCCGAAGCGCATTCAAAGCGTCTGACCATAAAAGAGTCCAAAGTGCTCGACGGAGTGCTTGATCTCAAGTGGGTCCAAGGTGCTCTACTATTCTAAAAGTGCTTGATCGTAAGAGAGTCCATTGTATTCGACGGAATACTCGATCTCGAGCGAGTCCAAAGTATGCCGAAGTACCAAATCATAAGAGGGTCCATTGTGCTCGACGGAGTGCTCGACCTCGAATGATTCAAGTACTCATTAATACCAAAGTACAAATCATGAGAGGGTCCATTACGCTCGACGGAGTGCTCGACCTCAAGTGATCCAAGTACTAAAATATCAAGGTACCATCATGAGAGGGTCCGTTGCGCTTGGCGAAGTGCTTGACCTCAAGTGATCAAAGTACTCATCAATAATCAACAGTACGGCCACAAGAGTGCCTATAATACATGCCCAGTATTTGGTCTCAAGTGTAAAAAGTACTCATTCTATTTTTAACGAACCCGAGTATAATGCTCGGGGGCTTTTCCAAACATGTTGCCCTGAACATGATGGTCGGGGGCTACAGATTCACAACGCTTTCTAGTCGTTCCTACAGCTTTAACTGACGTATTTGCGAGTCAATTTATTATTTTGCAGATTACCTGTTACTAGCAATCAGATCGCGTTTGTCACGCTCAACATTACTTCAATCAACATGTCTGATATATCAGATAAGTTTCTCAATTTTCCAAGTTTTATTTCCTACAGTACTTCTTCTACTCTCTATTCGATATCAACGTCCAAATAGAGAGTCGAGGGC
>CM014277.1:62644985-62655801 GCA_004135705.1 Alloteropsis semialata
CTAACTCCATTCTAAAAAAGCATCTGAGTAATTTGCTTATGATGCAGGGAAGTAAATCACTACGGAAAATCCCAGTTTGCCGAGTGTCTCCATGTTTGCCGAGTATTTTTTCTCGGGCACTCGGCAAACAACTGTTTGCCGAGTGTTTTTCAAAAAACACTCGGCAAAAATGGGGTTTGCCGAGTGTTTTTTAAAAAACACTCGGCAAAGATATTCTTTGCCGAGTGTCAAAAAAAACACTCGGCAAACAATATCTTTGCCGAGTGTTTTTTTTGACACTCGGCAAAGGTACTGTTTGCCGAGTGTTTTTTTTGACACTCGATAAAGTCATAATTAAAACCACATTTTGAACTGGTAAATCAATTCAAATTAAAAAGTTTTGAACTACAAAGTTGTATAACTTCTCAAGATGTAAAACTTTTAGTTTGGTTATTTCTTCATTCGATAAATTTATATGAATATTGTTCACAAAAATCTATATCTCTCGTAGAGTTTCCTGAAACTATAAGAGAGATCTATAAGATTTGTGAACAATGTTACTCTCACTACATCGAATGAAGAAATGACATATATCAAAGTTGTAGATCTTCAGAAGTTATATGACTTTGTAGTTTAAAATTTATTAATTTGAATTTGTTTTGCTAATGAAAAGTACGTTTGTAGTTCTCAAAATTTGAAATTTGAGTTTTTTCAAATGGCCACGGATGAATAAACAGTCAAAATAAGAGTTGTAGATCACAATAAGTTATGAAACTTTGTAGTTGACAACTTTTTCATTTGAAATCATCTGGTAAACAAAAATTAAGTTTGAATGTCCTCAAATTTTAAATTCAAATTTTATAAACGACCTCGGATGGAGAAACTACCAAAATGAAACTTGTAGATTTCAAAAAGTTATAAAACTTTGTAGTTGACAAGTTTTTAATTTGAAATCGTTTAGGGCCTCAAACAACCAATTTACACTCAGTTTAGTATAATATGGTAAGAATCAAAACAATATCTAATTACAAGTGAGAGTGTGGTGCAGTGGTAGAGAAGGTCACACGCGAGAGAGAGGTCGCGGGTTCAAATCCCGCCGACCGCGTAGCGTGCAAATTTTCCACGAAAAATGGCACAAATAGCGACTTGATGGCTTGGAGGGTTTGCCGAGTGCTCGAGAAAAGGCATTCGGCAAACAGCTCTTTGCCGTCGCAGTGTTTGCCGTGAGCTGTTTGCCGAGTGTTACACTCGGCAAACACTTTGCCGAGTGCATTTGGGCCTTTGCCGAGTGCACTCGGCAAACACTTTGAGCCGGATTCCCGTAGTGAATCCTTATGGACTGAATTCCATTCTTGATTTCTTGTACAGATCCTTGCCATGTTTCGGTTCACTGTCGATGTACCATGAACTTATCGTGCTTCTCGTGTTTGTGCAGGTTTTCAGATCAGAGTAACAGAAAAATGAAGAAGGAACTCCTATCACTTAACCGTGGATACTAAGAAAAGCAATACCAAGATTAATCATGAGACCACTATATGAAGGATAATGTTGTTTGATCATGTAATTTATCTGTTTAAGTCCTGCTGCTAGGAACATGCATGAATGATCTCCAGCATCGTTTACTATTTTGCCACCTAGGCCGTGCTGTGTGGTTTTCACAGCCACGTTGCCTAATAACTGGCTCGAGGTGCCTGTTTTCTTACTGCTATGTGTGTTAAGAACCTAGTGACATTGTATTATTTTACTATGTCTAAACTATGTTTAAATGATGTGGAGCACTTCGTTTCTTCTCTAAGGAAGTCGTCGTATCTTGAATTTTTTACGCCAGTGAGTGAAAATAGAAGTGAGTGAGAATAGAAGTGTCAGCCCTGCTAACTGTCTGCAGCCTTGAAGATAATAATGAAGCAATGGCTGGCTGATCTGACTCATGGAGAAGAGAAGACCGGCGCCAGGGTAAATGGGCCGTGAAGCCCAGTAGCCGCATTTCCGGCCCATAATGGGTCAGGCCCATTGAATCGATCTATCAATTATTCCTCTGCTGCCGTCTTCTTCATTTTCTTCCCCAAATTCCCTGCTCTTCTTCGATTTTCCCCACTATCCAGTTCCTCCGCTGGTGTGGAGTGTGAAGGAAGGCTCGCCGCCGGCCATCAGCTTCGACCTGGGGCGGGGGGGATCTCAGGATCAATCCATGGCGCCTCCGACAAGACGCCGGAAGAGAGACCCTGCCGCGGCGGCGGCGGCGGCTCCAGCAATCGATCCGGCGGACCGCCTCAGCAAGCTCCCGGAGGAGATCCTCGCCCAGATCCTCTCATTCCTGCCGGCGCAGGAGGCCGTGCGGACGTGCGTCCTCGCGCGGGCCTGGCGCGACGTCTGGAAGCTGACGAGACGCCTGCTCATCACGGGCAGCACCGTGCAGGAGATCCGGGGATTCGTCGACCCCCTGCTCCGCCTCCGCCTTCGCGGCCCCTCCCTCGACGCGTGCGAGATCATGATCGATGCGGCCGTGGACGAATTTGGGGATCCGACCCACCCCCTCGACCACGACCCTGAGGGCACGTCCAGCGTCAATAGCTGGATCCGCCGTGCCCTGCAGTGCCAGGTCAGGACGCTCCGGGTCGACATGGGCGATCTACTAGACCTTCGGGCCTATCTGCAGATGAGCACAAGGCCCCTCGCCTCGCCGCACCTGACCAAGCTTGAGCTTAGGGGCGTATGGACCATGTTTAAGCACCTCGACTTCTCAGACTGTCCTGCGCTGGAACGCCTAGAAATCAGTTTCTGCAACTTCGGGTGTTTGAGGATGATGGCGTCCCCCTCGCTTAGACACCTGCTCATCACATCCTGCGAGTCTTGTTGATGATCCTTGCCGCTTCCAGATTTGCGCTCCACGTCTTGTTTCGCTAAGGCTGGAGGACATGCAGTTTAGGACTCCCCTGCTGGAGAGCATGCCAGATTTGGTAGGAGCATATGTCCAGATTGGCTCGTTCTGGGATAATTGCTCTTGTGATCATCCCATGGGTTGCTATCACGTTACGCGGGCTGGACACATTTCAGAAAATGACCTTGAAGAAGATTCAGATCTAGATGATTATGCTGAACAAATTAAGATAAAGTGTGTGCTTCTTGAAGGTTTAGCGCAAGCTAAAGATCTAGTGCTGATGGCTAAGTCCTCAACGGTACTCCTGAACTTATATGCCGTTGGTTCCAATCATTTTATATATCTATGTTCCAGTAATAATCGTGACAGATGATATAAATCATATATTTTCACACTGATGCATTCTCACCATCTGGGGTTCATAAGTAAATACAATTATATGAGCCATGGTCCAGATAAAATAAGTCATGTTTACTATAGTTTCTTTGTTTGCAATCTGTCCAGTATATTATCAGAAGGGATTTGCGATGGTGCCCCACATTTTCCAAGTTGAAGACCCTGGTACTTGAGGATCACTTGTGTGAGCCTGCTGATTGTAGTCCGCTGGCATGTATCCTTGAACATGCACCTGTTTTAGAGAAGCTTGTTATATTTTCTCGACAGGTAAAACATTTCTAAATGGGCAGCCACTGTTGCACTCCTGCAATTGAGTTTGAGTAAATTATTATTGATTGCTCTTGGTGATGACTTCCTTTGGTGCAGGCTAGAGGAAAATATAAAGTGGAAGTGAAAGGATCGCTTGATGCAACAATGAAATCAACTATGGTATCACACCACCTGAAGATAGTCGAGATCAAATGTCAAAGTGACAATAAAAATTTCCTCAACATTCTGAATTTTCTGGGTACACTTAACATATGTAAGATAATGACCAACAACTATTGTTTTCTTTTACTACATTCTTATGTTTTATATTACTACATGGTAGCAACACTAATTTTGCTTGATACAATACTATGTGCATGTGGCAAAAATGATAGAAGAATGCAAATATGGAAAAATAACGCTAATAAATCAATTCTGCGAACAAGTCTTCTACACAATATGCAGAGACAAGCCTTCATGTTTTGCATAATTTTGCAGCTCCCTTTCATATCTTGTATAGAATGAAATAAAGCAATGAAAAGAGAAGTCCTTAGATAATTAGAAACGATGTGGATTAAACCACCAATAAGAGATATATGAAGATGCCACACTTTTCCAGAATAGAAAGCTTCATCAAATTCATTTTGTTAGGTTTTATCCGCACAGAAGATTTTTTGTTAGGTTTTATTGTTGTTAAAATAAATTGCACATGCATATATGCATGTACTACTTATCTGGGTTGGTTGGGTTGCATGTACATACCACTGACGTTTGTTCTGAACAGGAAAACAGATGTTTGAATGAAGAAGTTCTAAATTACACACTGACATCTTGATGATCACTTATATTAGATTATTATTATTATTCAAGTTTTCCTTGCTTGCTTGGTGGCTACCATTTTTGACATTTCAGTACCAATTAGTCTTGTAATCATTATCTTAGAAAGTTATAGGGTACCATGTTAAATTATTTTATTTTACTTTTCTTATTTCCACTGGAGTACTGGAACACTTGTAATGGATGGCCACCATTTTTGGATGTGAAGATGTGATTAACCAATAGTTTCATACCATAATACACATATGCATGGACATGCATGGATACTCTGTTCAGTTTGTGTTTAGAACTCGTCCCTGTCAAACTACTTTTGTCTTTGATTCTTTTTTAGACATTTCACACAATAGAACTGGTGCCTTCATATTTCTCAGCCTTTGCCATTATATATAAAGGGTATTTAGGTTGATCAGGGAGAAATATTATCATCAGATTTGCTAGAAATTTCTTTTGACATAATACATTTACAATTTTCTTCTCACACATTCAAGTAAAAGAATATGGCAAATTTTCATGTAGAAGACTGCCAATCTCAAAAGAATCATGTATAGATCCTTGCCATGTGTCCAATTCGCTGTCGATGTAGCCTGAACTTATTGTGCTTCTCATGTTTGTGCAGATTTTCAGATCAGAGTAACAGAAAAATGAAGAAGGAACAGCTATCACTTAACCGTGGATACTAAGAGAAGCAATGCCAAGATTCGGCATGGCATCGGAAGCATCGTACTATGAAGCATAATGTTGCCTGATCATGTAATTTATCTGTTTAAGGGGGTGTTCAATTCCACAAAATTTTTCACCAAAGGAAATCTTATATGCATGGAGTAGTAAACGTGTGTTAATGACAAAACTCATTTCATAACCCTCGGTAAATTTGCGAGACGAATCTAATGAGCCTAATTAGGCCATGATTTGCAACAGTGATGCTACAGTAACCATCCGCTAATCATCTATTAATCATAGATTAATTACCGTCATTAGATTCGTCTCGCGATTTTCGGGCGAGATCTATAATTAGTTTTATTATTAGTCTACATTTAGTACTCTTAAATGGTAAGATTCTTTTTGCAAAATTTTTCACTAAAATTTTTCACCGGAATTAAACACCCCCTAAGTCTTGCTGCTAGGAAAATGATCTCCGGCATCGTTTATTATTTTGCCAGCTAGGCCGTGCTATGTGGTTTTCATAGCCACGTTGCCTAATTACTCGCTCGAGGAGCCTGTTTGTTTCCTGCTATGCATCGAGAACCTATGTCAAAACTGTGCTTATATGCTGTATGGCACTTCATTTCTTCTCTAAGTAGGTCATCTTATCTTGATTTTTTTTTCCTTGTACTATTGCAGTGTACCGACCAGAGGAACCGACCAAATTAAACTCATTTAATCAAGTGCCGTCCATTGGCCATTAACTCAATTAAAGGAGCCTAATCCCGGTAGTCCTTGAGATGTGTCATGAGCATGCCCAGGATTAGGGCTGGACGAAAAGCTCGTGACTCGTTAGCTCGCTCGGTTCGTGACAAACTCGGCTCGGCTCGGCTCGGCTCGGCTCGATTTATTAATGAGCCAGGTCGAACAACCATTTCAGCTCGTTAGTATAACGAGCGAGTTCGAGCTAGCTCGCGAGCTTAACGAGCTATGCACACCAGCAAAAGAAAAATAGCAGATGGAGCATACTACGTAGAAGCCCAATGAAAAAATACGGCCCAATAGGCCTAGGACCCATCCAGCTGAACCCTAGACAACCTCAGCTCAGCACCAGCCCCCACCGCACCGTCACGGTCTCCCAGTTTCCCTCGCGCCGCTTCCCTCTCCCCTGCGTCGGTGTCTCGCCGCCGCACACAAATCTCGCGCCGCCATGGGAGCGCACCCGTGCCTCTGCTCCCCGCGCTCTCCCCACAAACCGTAGATCCAGTTCGCCCCTCTCCCGGAACCTCCTGTGCTCTTCTCCAGCTGTCTCCCGGTCGAAGCGACGGCGAGCAACGAAGCGCGGCGCTGCTGCCAGGTCTGTGCTCCGCACCTCCACCTGTGAGGTCCGCCTCCCACGCATTGGTGCAGTTGGATGTCGTGTGCCATCAGTGGCACTAATTTATGTTGGTGTTTTTTTTTGAAGATTTTATTTTCTGTGTTTGTACGGAGGGGAAAAAATCAAATTTGTTGCCTGTGAATCATAATTCAGAGTTGAAGTGTATTAACTTAGCGTGAATCTTGCTTGTGAATCATGATTTTGTTGGTTTAAATCTTGCATGTTTTCCATACAGGCTTCTTTTGTTGCTGTTTCGTACTGGGAGAGAACACTGCTCGAGCCAGCTCGTGAGCTGAACCGAGCCGAGCCAAGCTGGCTTTTCTGCTCGTTTGGTTAACGAGTCGAGCCGAGCCAGCTCATTAAGATAACGAGCTGACCCGAGCCGAGCCGAGCCAGCTCGTTATCCACCCCTACCCAGAATTTATACACACCTCACAAAGTACAACATAGTGAAACATCATTACACACATAGCATACACACATAGTTCACATACATAAAGAGGTTCAAATTATTACATAACCAAATTCAGAGTTTTAACAGCGGAAAGTCGACATCGTACTCATACGATAAACCAAAAGCATTATAGAGAGTCCACATTATATGTTGATAGTGCCTCTCCACGTAAGCCATCGGCTGTCACTCCCTACCCGCGCCTCCGTCCACGGGGTAGAAGAAGCCAAACACGGCCTCCGGCTGCTCATCACCTGCATCAACTTAACGGTAGCACCGTGAGTACAAAGGGTACTCCACAGGACTTATCCACATAGGGTATATGTACCCGACTCCAAGGAATATGCATATGGATAAGTAGCAAGGAAGGGTTGGATAATTAATTTTGCATAAATGCCTCTAGTAGATCATTCACCAATACATTTGCATAAATAAATAAGTGATCAAGTGACATAAGCCCAATCTTCCATGAACTCATTTTCGGTACCTACATTAAGATTCCAACCTCAAGAGCGTGCTCATGATCGAGAGCGCGGCTATTGCAATAGATTAATACCCTGCAGGGGTGTACAACTGGAACCACACGGAACAAGACTTTCCACCATACCCTATGCCTAGAGTAAGCGTCGGCTCAAGTCCCTACCTTTCACATATCCACAACCGACAATGATCGAACGGCCGGGAGAGACAAGTGCAACGGAACCGCCGACTGCACTCCATCACCACCCACGCCGAATCCGCCCAAAGCAAGGTGTGACTTATGCTACTTAGCTTCCATTCCCGATCGAAGTATGTGGTTTGTACGGATAGTGCTCAAGAAACTCGGCTACAATGATACATCCCTATACAACTCAAGCAAGTCACCATACTTGCTCAAGCCTCGATCATCATTCTCATAGTTGCTCATCTTTTACTCATTCACCACTAACTAGTAGTAATTGTTGTCAAGCACCCTATAGCTCGCAAGGGTGGTGACCTTGCCACCTCTTGACTTCTACCATAGCTAAGCATGGCTAAGCATTATACGCGTGACACCTAGCAAGCATACTCTTCTAGAAAGGATTGATCTTAATCAAAGAGGATCATGCACCAAAACATAGTATATAAATTAACTCATGCACAATCAAGACTCATAACACAATTTGATCCAAAATAGGGAGAGATATGCTTAGTAAGGTGCCTACCTTGAGGCTCGGCAGGGATGTCGTCGGAGAAGGCCTCTGGCTCGAGATCCGCCTCCTCAACTTCTGGTGCTTCGTCCTCTACACGAATGCAATGATGCTTGATAAATAAATATGCCATGAATGATTGCAAAGATGCATGAAATGGTATGATAAACAATGCATAAGCATGTATAAAGTATCTCTAAATAAGCTAGATACATAGCACAAGTGTCGCTGAAGCAAGCCTAAGTATATGGGTGCTGGACGAGCAACGGTGGACCGTCCGCGTCCAGATGGCGGACCGTCTGACCATAACGACGGACCCTCCCGCGGACAATCGGGGATCAAGTGCGGATCGTTATGGTGAAAAAGAACCGACTTGGAACAAGTTTTTGGACATAAGGGCGGACCGTCCGCAGTACAAATTTCAGCACTCGCAGAAATGGCTATATCTTCTATTCCGGGGCTCGGAATGACCTGCGGACTGTCCGGTTGCGAAGGGCGGACCGTCCGCAGTTCAAAGGGGTTGTGCGACTCAGAAAAGTGCGGAGGCTCGGGTGAGAATCATTCATGAACGGCGGACCGTCCGCGCCCAGGTGGTGGACTATCCGCGCCTGCGGCCGTGGCTCCCCGGCGAGTTCGCCGCTGGTGACTCCGGCGACCGATTGGGATGGGGTTTGTTGCTATAGACTCCTGGGAACATGGGGAGTATGGTTTGGCAAGTGTATTTGACATGCACTAAGGTCTCTAAGCTCTAGGTCATCAATGGTGATTTGCTCTAATGGAGATCAAGAACTCAAATCCTAGGCAATGTCCATGGATCGGGGGATGGGGTAGCTCACCAGCGGCGAGAGTGACTCCAGTGAGATGCCACGGGTTGGAGTAGAGTGGCGTTGGCTTGAGCTCGGGTTTGGCTTGACCTTGGTGAAGATGGTGGAGAAGGTGATGGAGAAGCTTGGGGAAGCTCCTAGCTCCAACTCCGGGGATGAAGACGAGGTCGTGGTGGTGGAGCGCGTCTCCGGCGAAGCTCCAGCGATGCTCCGGTGAGGTGGACGGGCTTCAATGGTGGTGGAGGTGGTGGGGCTCTCCTATGGCTTGGAGGTGGAGAGAGAGAGCTCCTTGGGTGAGTGGAAGGAGAGAGGGAGAGCTGAGTGCTCAGGTGAGGGAGAGGGCCTCGGGCTGACGAGTGGGCCCGAGGGGGTGACGTGGCGTGCGAGTTCTGCGCCCGCGCCACGCACGCGCAAGGCGGTGGCGGACCGTCCGCGGTTGACGTGGCGAGGGACTGACCGTGCTTAAGTTGACCGTGATGATGTGGAGGGGCGGACCGTCCGCATGTGTTGGGCGGACTGTCCGCCATGGAAAAGTGAAAGTGGGCTTAGCCCTATAGTTTAATGCATAATGATGTTCTTAATGATGCATGCTTAGCTTAATTAAGATTAGGGTCATTACATGCAGTACTCGAAACGGTCAGATGTCATTGCATTTTTCTAAGCATTTGAAACTTCCTTTCTAAGTGAAATCGAATGCTCTTTCAGATGGAGTGGTAGAGAGTCTGGTTAAAGGATTTCACATTACTTTAATCACAATATAACAATAACCCCCAATATTCAGTCAGCAAGTGATGGTTTTGAAGCAGAAGTTTCGGCCTGCATTCAAACTCTGCACTTTGGAGCAGACTCATGTGATGGTTTTGAAGCAGAAGTTTCGGCCTGCATTCAAACTCTGCACTTTGGAGCAGACTCAGGCTTGTGGAGAATTGAGTTTCCTGTACTGTCCACGCGATGGAAACATAAACAGAGCTGCTCACTGCATTGCTGCGAGTGCTGCAAACCTGGAACCAAGGCATATTGCTGTTGTGGCCTGATGTGGCCCCTGATTACGTATTCTCTCAGGTGCCCAGCGACTGTCCGCTGGTTTCTATATAAAGGAAAACTTGCCTTCCGCCAAAAAAAAAAACTAATTCTAGTCCAGGCCACCTGTAGGAACAAATCCAAAATACCGTGTTTGGTTCATTTTGCCAAAAAATTTGCCAAAGGAATCTTGCATGCATGGAGTACAAAATGAAGTCTATTTACAAAACCTTTTCATAGATGAGTGCAACTTTGCGCGACGAATCTAATGAGCCTAATTAATTCATGATTTGCCACAGTAATGCTACAGTAATCATCCTCTAATCATGCGGTCAAAGGTCTCATTAGATTCGTCTCACGATTTTGCCCAGGGGTTGTGGAGGTAGTTTTGTAAACTGACTTTATTTAATACCTCTGATTAACGGTCAAAGTTACATTTATTACACGGCAAAAATTTTGCCGCCCAAACCAAACATACATGCGAAAAAGGGTGAAGTAACATAATTTGGCAAAGAGAAATTTGTTTTTACCACTAAAGAAACCTCAACTTTAAATGTACTAGTCATGTTCCTCTTATTTTTGCCTAGCTGACTTGCCAAAAATGACCCTCTCTTCTCAAGCCATTTGTTAATCAACAAGAGGCAAGTGAGAATAATAACAAAATAAACATCGCAAAAATAGCAGAATAACAAATCATCGTGATTAGATACTAAAGTAGCCGCAGAGTTTGGAGAATTCAAGCGCTATAATCACATGGATCTGACCAGAAACAGAGCACCAGAAACGAAACGAAAAAACACAAAGAAACGAAAAACCTGAAACTGTTCTCGTGTGTTGCAGGATTGAAAGCCCCAGGGTCATCATCTTTCAAGATCAAACCATGCATTTTTCACAAACAGTAAACCACATGCTTATTGCTAATTTACACGTACGCATGCAAGAAATTCAAAAGCTTCTGCTCCATCTATGGGTGGTCAATTCTCCGGCCGACGG
>CM014277.1:62661849-62683669 GCA_004135705.1 Alloteropsis semialata
CATCCCGACCTTCCGGTCCCCTTGTAGCCAATACGACCGTGAATTGACATGGGAAACAGCCATTTCTACTGTTCATAGCAGTTTGACATGGACACGCTTTTCGCAAAGCATGGTGCAAACTACGGACCGTGGAATATCCCGATGACTCTAAATTCGACGCACACGTACCGTTTTGACCTCCACAGAGTGTTAGTGGTGAAAGTTGTTGTGGGTAGCGAGGCGAGTGTCCATAGTAGATGTAGTTATATATAGGACACAAGTGGATACTGGATATATGCATATACCGTTTTCATTGTGTGAAGTGTGAGCCATGCGCCTCCAGCACATGGGAATAAAAATTCACACATAATATTGTGCTAAAATATCCACTGTCAACACCACACTCAAATGTAACACGAGTCCCTGACATTCTTGCCAGACCCTGTTTGGACCCTGTAACACCATACTGGATGAACTTGAGGGGCAATGTCGTACGTGTAATCCTGGGACAGGGAGAGGAGCGGCGGGGAGCATGGTTTTACCGGCTCTGTGGATTCGCCTGTTTACGGTGGGTGCTTCGGCCATGGAGTTGTTTTTAGAAGAACCGTTTGGTATGGATTCGTGAGAATCTGCTCCTGAAGCTGCCGTAGAATCCATACCAAACAGGACTCATAAAAGTAACAGGCAAGTGTTTGTGGTATGGTTTATATATATTACACGTACGACATTGCCCCTCAAGTTCACTGTATTTACAGTGAAAATGCCATCGAAACCTTATCCCTTCCCCTGCCCCGAGAGTCCACCGTCCGTGCGTCTCTCTCCCTCCCACGACCCTCTCTCTCTCGGGAAAAAAAAATTGGCAACGCCGGCGGCGCTGAATGGCCGACGAGTGGGGGATCCCGCCTGCAGAACCGGCGGCACAGTCAAGTGTAGCCTCGCCGTCGGCAGCGACTGGAATGGATGAGATTGGTGAAGTACAAGCTATGGACCGGCCGCCGACGAGGACCACCTCTGGCCGGGGTCGGGGCTCATGTGCCCACGCGCGGGGATCCTTTGCTCCCCGACGAGGAGGCCGCGCACCCAGGCCGCCACCGGCCACTGCTATTCCTGCTGCAACTGTGGACATCGAAATCACTGATGCAAGGTAAAATCACTTGCCATAGCATACCATTGATATGAATGCACTATGTCCTATATGGGTTATGAAAAAGAACTGTGTGCACATTTTATAGCAGTGGGTTGTGTATACTGGTAGATGTTTGATTCTTACGAATTTTGGGTTATGAAATTGGTGCTGTTGGCAACAACAACAATGACACTGCAGATTGGTGTGATGAGAACCTTAGGATAGTGTGTGAAATATTTGCTGATGAGGTTGACAAGGGAAATCGATCAAACACACATTTGAGTCAGACTGGTTACAAGAATGTGATAAAAAGGTTTGAAGAGAGGACTGGTCTTCTGTATATTAGGTTACAGTTCAAGAACAAATGGAATAAATTGAAACAAGACTATGGCATTTGGAAGCAACTGACCTATCATGAAACTGGTATAGGATGGGATGAGAGTGGGAGAAATATTGTCATGACTGATGCTTGGTGGAAGAAAACAACAAGAGTAAGTACAATTCTTGTTGCAATTCTTGGTCCATTTCAATGTAAATCACTCTTGTCATTACTGAACCTTGTTTTTTTGTCACATGACAGGCTATAAAGGGATGTATGAGGTTCAAGCACAAAGGGCTCCAAAATGAGAAACAACTGAGACAAATGTTTGAAAACCTTAGGAACACAGGTGATGAGCATTGGTTTGCTTCAAGTGGTGTTGCATCTTTCCCAGCAAACCTGTCTCATGAGAGTTCACCCATTAATGTTGACGAAGATGAAGATGAAGCTCGCAATGGAGATGATGACAGCGAACCAGAGGAGGTGACACCGCCAAGTGCTAAAGGAAAGAGAAGTGGAGCCTCTGGTTCTAGTACCATCAAGGGAAAAAAAACCTAAGACAAGTACTAGTCATTGGTTTCAAGAACAAATGACCAAAATTGTGGACATGAATGAGAGGACAACTGCATCTTGTGAGTCCATTGCAATGAGGGAGGATAGATCTGGTTGTTCCATTGGAAATGACATGGCTTTGGTTAAGGATTGTGGTGTTCTTCCAAGAACAGATCTGCATTTCACTGCATCTCTTGTTTTTACCAAGAGATCTGAAAGAGAAATGTTTATGACTTTGGACACCCTTGAGGAGAGGCTGGATTGGTTGCAAAGGAAGCATGAGTGGATGAACCAAAATGCTATGCCTAAGTAGTATCATTTGAATTGGACCAATGTATCATTTTCTATGTTCTATTTGCTTTCACTTGAAAACCAATGTTGACACTGGATACCCAAATAGACTTGGATACTTGGCACCATACAAAGGCGCAAGATATCGTGTGCCGAATTGGAGGAGGGGTCCGGCTCCAAGTGGTGAGCAAGAGCTTTTTAACCATTTGCATTCAAGTATTCGCAATGTCGTAGAGCGATCTTTTGGTGTGTGGAAAATGAAGTGGAGAGTTCTTCTCCAAATGCCGAGCTACCCAATGGACAAGCAAAAGATGATTGTTGCTGCAACCATGTGTCTACATAACTTTATTCGTGAAAACCATGCAGATGATAAAGATTTTAGAAGATGTGATCGGAATCCGGATTATATGCCTACTATACCTTCAAGATATAGGAGACATCATATATCCCAAAATGCAGGAGACATGTCGACTTCGGAATCTGATGATCGGACTATGTATAAATTTTGAGATGACATTGCAAGAGCTATATTTCTTTCTAGACCAACATGAGCATGTATGCTTGGTTGTATGGTAGCTTGTATGTTTCAAAGCTTTGTCAAAAAGTATGGCTACTTTTGTAAACAACAAGTCAGCAATTATTATTTATGCAACATGTGCAAATTCATATTTTTTTATTTTCATATTTCATAGTTCAATCTGGTCACCCATTCAAACATTAGAATTATACCATTGAAACAAGTCACATAGCTATGGGCATATTGGACTTTTGTCTTCCATCATCCATTCATTACAAACAGGAGAATCTGTTTTGCCAAACGATTTTCAGAACGGATTCAGCTCCTCTAGAGAATCTGCTTATCCAGAGGAGTCACAGCTGGAGCTCAGCCACAGCCATACCAAACAGGGCATAAATAATGTATTAGAGGTTTGATATCTTTGGCATGTGAAGACTTCTAGCTGTTAGCCTATGCCACTTGTGTCTCAGTTCCAATGAATTTCATTTCATTTTCGTGTGCCTGATTTTGGTTCTGAGCAAACACAGAACTGTAGGTTAATTTGAGCAAACACAGCTGTTGAATGTACCGATGCGGGTCATTTTGGCAATGTTGTACATTAATGGCCGACAGTTGTGCCATCTGCCGCTCTACTACTGAACTGAAACGAGACATATATTAAAGATTAGTCATCAGGTCATATAACTGCAAGGGTCAATAATCGATTTTACAGTATGAGACTCAACAATCGAAGTCCTCATGCCTCCCAAACCTATAGACGTGTTATGTTCACTACTTGAAAACTCCATGCCATGTCATGTGCTGCGAAAGAGAAAAATAAAATAAAAGAAAAATAGTGGAACCCGAGGTGTAGCCACATATATATCGGGATGGTTGACATGATCTGTGTCTCTGAGACAAACTGAGAAAAATAGTTATCGCGGCTTTAGGAAAAAAAGGCATTATTGCAATGGAACTCAGCAGTCAGCACTACACATGCATCAGTGAATATGTAGATATCTTCTGCAGTGGTTTATGCAACGCAGTCACTGTTTCTGGCAGACAACCTAGTTAAACAATAGTGACCAAGAAATACATCAACGAAAAAAATTATACCCTTCAACAACAGAGGTACCAATAAGACACAAACATTACGTGAGAAACCCACTTTGGTAACGGGCATAGATGGCCATTAGTAACGGGGAATGCACCCGTTACCCTTTTTGGAAAAAATGGCTGCTTTTGTGGGCCCACTGGTCAGACAGTGTAACGGGCCAGTATAATGGACTGTTACCAATGTCAGATAGAGGTAACGGGCAATATCGGTTGCCCGTTACAAAAGGGCGACCCAACAGTCTCTTTCTGGGCCCACTGGTCATATGTCGTAACGGGCATATGTGGGAGCCCGTTACAAATATATGATAGAGGTAACGGCGTCTCGTAGTGTCTGTTACATGTGGGCGTTACCTATACCCAACAGTCTCTTTCTAGGCCCACTGGTCAGATGTTGTAACGGGCTTATGTGGGAGCCCGTTACAAATATCTGATAAAGGTAACGGCCGTCTGGTAGTGCCCGTTACATGAGGGCGTTACCCATCACCCAACAGTCTCTTTCTGGGCCCACATGGTCAGACATTGTAACAGGCTTATGTGGTGGCCCGTTACATGGGTCTGTTTTAGTAATGGGCATTTAGTAGTGCCCATTACCTTTATTGATGTAGGTAACGGTCTATTGTGGTTGCCCGTTACAAGTAGGGGTTACCCATCGCCCATCTGTTCCTAATTTGTAATCGGCGTTGTTTATTGCCCGTTACCTTTATTTGTGCCACCCCCACAAGCTCTAGCCAGTTTTCTGGCTGCATCCTGGAACCAGCCAGGATTTGGCAGCCACTAGTCAATCACATCACAAACACAGCCACCAGTCAATCACATCACAAACACAGATTGATATACATATCACATATATACATATCACATATATGCACATCACATATATACACTATTACACATCAAGTTTGTGAATCAAGTTTCCAAGTATCTCATCATACACATGGAATCTGAATCAAGTTTCCAAGTTTCTCATCATACACATGCAACAAGTATCAAGTTTATGAACTCACACGGACATCTGCTGGACCATTATGGAAGCGGCCCTTTGGGTCGACGATCTCCTTGAGAATGAACTCGCACAGCATCCCCTGGAGCATCCTTAGTGCTCCTTGATCTACCGCTGCGGTGGGAACTTTGTAATCCTGCATAATACAATTATTATGAGAATACAAGTAAAAATCAGTTTCTAAAATCAAAATGGAGACTATGAGCAGAGACAAGAGGCTGAGCAGGTATACATACAGAAACCTTTTTCATGATGCTTATGTTAGAGAGTAGGTCCAACATGTTCATTGCAACATAGAATCCACACAGTAAGCTCCCAGATGGCTGCTGAGCGCACTGCATGAAGCGTACCATAATGACTCAAGTTAAGGCAGTACAAAATGCGTATGAAGGGATCCAAAAAAAAGCCTCGTTCTTACCAGAAAATCTGTCTTGTGCACCAGTTTAGGTTTACTTTTTGACTTTGTTTTCACATTCTTAATGTGCTCTGAAAAGGCCCTGCATGATCAGCAATGTTGATTAGAAACATTAAGAGATAGAATTTTTGTAACAAAACCTTCTTACCAGTTCACAACTTGTACGACATCCTTGAACTTTCGCTTTGGCCAAGTTTTAGCAGAATCTATGTACCAAACAACACTCCACTTCATTGCAATGACCACTAGTACCCAGTGGCCACCGGTGTTGTAGGCACCCACCACGTAGTCGTGCTTTATAGCCTTTCTAATTGTGTTTGATACATATTTGGTTTGGAATTGAATCATTGTGGCCAAGAATATCTGTGGGTCCAAAAACCCAACACTGCACTTCATATCCTCTGCAAGCTTCATCAATATCCTACAAATAAACTAATTGTTAGCATGAACTTTATGGTAAAAATTATAGAATATATGTTTTAGTGTGAAGGAACTTACAATGTCCAGCACCTTAACAAACTAACATCCAGGCCATCCAGGTTGAAAAGGTCATATAAGTCATTGAATCCAATTGTGAAGTTTAATTCACCATCACTGTCAAAGTATGATGCAGCCAATTTTGCCAGAATGCCATCAGTACCATTCGCACTTTGAGCCATGACATACTGATGCAAAGCTTCACAACTTGGCCCAGCAACCTTTAAAGCCTCTTCTAACAACATAGGCTCACCAGGCTTGTATTTTATCTTCTGTGTAGTCCAAACATTGGCAACCTTCTGTTGTAGCCGCCGCTGCTGCTGCTGCTGCTGAGGCGGAGTTTTGCTTATTAGCTCCTACTGCTGTTGCTGCTGCTGAAGCTGCTGCTGAGGCGGAGTTTTGCTGATGAGCTGCTGCTGCTGTGGCTGCTTCTGCTGCTGCTGTGGCTGCTTCTGCTGCTGCTTCTGTTGCTGCTGCTGTTGCGGAGTCTGGCTTTGCTACTTCTGCTGAGGCTGATGTGCTATGAAGGCATTTTCAGGCAGCTGGCTCTGTTGGTCACTGGCTGCCTGCAGTAGCTAAGCTGTTGTTGCTGCAGTAGCTGAGCTGCTGCTGCTGCTCCATCTGAAGCTGTACCAGCTGATGTGGCTGCAGATGTGGGAGCTCTCGACCTAGGTGGTGTAAGGATTCTCATCCTTGGCCACTGTATGCGTTGCATGAGAGAATCACCTAGGGTTGTGAGCTCATCCCATACTGGGATTGGCAGATTGATGTGCCTCGCATTGGCCCACACATAAGTAGGTTGCACCACAGCATACCCATACTCTATCGGTACTGTATGGCAAGTCTTTTGATCTGGATAGACAGTGGCTAATGCGAGCTCCATGTCATACCCGCTGCCATCCAAAAGACTACACTTTGTGGGCTCTGTCAGCAGATCAATTGTGTCCGGCTCAAGTGATGGAGGTACACTGCAATCATCCTCATTTTCAATTGCTTCTTCTTCCTCGCAGCTACTCTTGTGTACTGCCTGGGGGTTACACAGACCATCCGGTATGTGAACACTTGCAACTCTTAGCAACTCCACAACTCTAGTGATTGCTTCACCAACTATCTCTTCCTTGTCCGCATCAGACCTCCTCTTCATCTTCTTCCTGTACATTCCAGCATACTCTTCGCCAAATCCTGTACCCTAGCCTTGTGAACTCGACACGCCTCAAACTCGACCTCGATGCTCTGGATTCTCAAGAGCCGCACTCAGAACATCATGCTCCCTAACCCCAGTGAAAGAACCATCGCTAGCTTCAGCTACATATCTTTCACCTTATCTGCTACCTCCGCCACCAGAGGGGAACTGAATGTTATGTCCCCACTAGTATCGGTTCTCTTTTCTTTCTGCAGCTAGCTTTGCATCCTCCTCCTCCCAATCTTTCCTTTTACGAGCATAACCTTTTCTGCCCATCTTGTGCGGCTTAGTGTGCTTTGCTCTCTTATCTTTCATCTCCTGGCTCGTCTGCTCAAAAAATTCAGAATTGGTAGTCTCCACAAACTTCTCCCAGTCTTGTGGCTTCAAAAAGGGATGCTTCTCAAAGGGAAGCACGTCTTGCCTCACATAATCTGCTCTTAAATGAGACTTGAATAGTCTGTGCAAACTTCCAATCTCTTTCAAAGCTGCCTTAATTGCCTTCTTGTGCTCAGCTCTGGACAGATTGGCTGGGTACTCTAGCTTTTTCTCTAAAACAGTGAACAGGCCAATCTTGTCCTCCACTGGGAGTTCCTCAAGCTTGATGTTGATTGACACCCTCTCCCGAGCAATTAGGCCACAGACCAATACAAATCTATCCCTCGCAGCATCTGGGACAGGCCAACCTTGGTCATCAAGTCCAGTTGCAGTCACCCTGTCATCTGGCCATCTGGTTTGTGTCCTTGACCTGCGGGCTCGAGTACTACTCCCAGCAGTTTGTGATGAGTGAGCCTGTGTAGCAGGTTCACTGTTGGCATGTGCATCAGGTGCACTGTTGTCACTAGAGGAGCTCTTTGATGAGTGAGACATGTAGCTCCTTGTAGGCTGCATAAATTCAGAGAGTCCTAAATTAAAACATCCTAGATAGTGATGCTACTGCACAGCTAGCACTAAATTGATACGCAAAAAAAATTAAGTTTATCCAGCCTGATGATAGAGTGAACCATGTAGTGCCACCACGCCGGGAGTTATAGGGCACAAGCGATACAGAATAAAGCCGCCCATGCCACATGCCACTCTGGTGGATTTTAGTTGGCAATGCTTACATAGTTCAAGCGATCATTAGGCTGGTAAACTAGAACAGATTGAAACATATTCCTAATTTAAAACTTCCTAGACAGTAAATTGATATGCACCAGATAGAGGCTTAATAGCTAAAACTAATAGAAACTGAAACTACTAGCTACTTGCAAACAAGCTACTATAAAGATTGCAATCATGACTTCATTAAACTTAAACTGCTGCTCTGCTCACCTCAGAAATGAAGCTCTGATCTGAACCTGCACTTGGCCATTGGATAAATTCAGAGAGATCCTAAATTAAAACATCCTAGACAGTGATGCTACTGCACAGCTAGCACTAAATTGATATGCAAACAAAATTAAGTTTATCCAGCCTGATGATAGAGTGAACCATGTAGTGCCACCACGCTGGGAGTTACAGGGCACAAGCGATACGGAATAAAGCCGCCCATGCCACATGCCACTCTGGTGGATTTTAGTTGGCAATGCTTACACAGTTCAAGCGATCATTAGGCTGGTAAACTAGAACAGATTGAAACATATTCCTAATTTAAAACTTCCTAGACAGTAAATTGATAAGCACTAGATAGAGGCTTAATAGCTAAAACTAATGGAAACTGAAACTACTAGCTACTTGCAAACAAGCTACTATAAAGATTGCAATCATGACTTCATTAAACTTAAACTGCTGCTCTGCTCACCTCAGAAATGAAGCTCTGATCTGAACCTGCACTTGGCCATTGGATAAATTCAGAGAGATCCTAAATTAAAACATCCTAGACAATGATGCTACTGCACAGCTAGCACTAAATTGATATGCAAACAAAATTAAGTTTATCCAGCCTGATGATAGAGTGAACCATGTAGTGCCACCACGCCGGGAGTTACAGGGCACAAGCGATACGGAATAAAGCCGCCCATGCCACATGCCACTCTGGTGGATTTTAGTTGGCAATGCTTACACAGTTCAAGCGATCATTAGGCTGGTAAACTAGAACAGATTGAAGCATATTCCTAATTTAAAACTTCCTAGACAGTAAATTGATAAGCACCAGATAGAGGCTTAATAGCTAAAACTAATGGAAACTGAAACTACTAGCTACTTGCAAACAAGCTACTATAAAGATTTCTAAAGTTAACCACTAAAGTTCACTAAAACAAGTCAAAAAACTAAACTTAACCTCTTGTAAAAGGTAAACAAATTTAAGATCAACATATTTCTAAAGTTGTCATTGGGCATAGCTACTCTGCAGATCAATTCCAATCAAACCCTAGTAACTGAGCAAATCCTAGGATCTAGGAACAAGCAAATCCTAGGACCTAGGAACAAGCAAACCCTAGGAACAAGCAAATCCTAGCAATGCTTACACGGGAGCAGGGAGAAATAGATCCAAACTATCAGCAGAGCAAACCCTAGGAGGAACAGGATGGTCGCGGCGATGGGGAGGAGACCCTTGGAGCAGAGCCATACCTCTTGGAATCGGCGATGGGGAGACCGGCGGCGGTGTAGAGGATGGTGGCCTCCCTCTTCTGCGTCTTCCCCCTCTTCTCCTCCCTCTTCTCCCCCTTCCCCCTTCCACCAAGCGCGCGGAGGAATAGATCCGACGACGATGGCGAGTTAGGGGAGACCGGCGGCGGTGTAGAGGATGGTGGCCTCCCTCTTCTGTGTCTTCCCCCTCTTCTCCTCCCTCTTCTCCCCCTTCCCCCTTCCACCAAGCGCGGAGGAATAGATCCGATGACGATGGTGAGTTAGGGGAGACGACGGCGGTGGTGCGGCGGGGAGATGTCGTGTGGTGCGGTGGGGAGGGACAGCAGTGGTGGGGAGACCCTGGCGGCGGCGGCGGCGGGCGGAGGCGGCTAGGGTTTGGTGGGAGAGAGCAGAGGCGGCTAGAGGAGAATGACGACGCGGCTGGGAAATGACGACGCGGCTCGAGTTGTGGTGGGGTCATAAGGGCTATAGGTAACGGGCGTTCCCAAAAGCCTGTTACCTATATGAGTTAAAAAAAGCAAAAATGCAATAAAACAAAAATGCAAAAAAGGGGTGGAGCGCGGCCTTCGAACTGCGGCCGCTAGCCTACAACGCAACAGACATACCACTACACTACTCAAGTAAGTTCGGTATTGTTCATCATGGAAGTTTACTTATACTGAGTTAAAAAAAGTAAAAATGCAATAAAACAAAAATGGAAAAATAGGGTGGAGTGCGGCCTTCGAACCGCGGCCGTCTAGCCCAACACACAACAGACATACCACTACACTACTCAAGTAAGTTCGGTATGGTTCATCATAGAAATTTACTTATACTGTCAACTTTTTTATGTTTTCACGGCTATAAGTTTCAAGCCGGCCCCCTCGTCCTCCCACTTCCCTCTCGACTCAGCAACTGCCCCTCGTCTTCTCGCCCTCGACTGCTCTGGCGGCGCCCTACTCTCTTCCTCGACAGCTCCGGCGACTGCGGCGGCGATGAGGCCATCCAGGCAATCTCTCCGAATGCGGCTGCAAGCCCGGGATCTGGCGACCGGACGTTTCACCTTCGGTCCCCCCAAGGCGGCGGCGGCGGCGACCGGACGTTTCACCTCCTCCTCGTCAAGCGGCGGCGGCGGCGACCGCTCTCCACCTCCTCCTCATCACTCGTCAATCGGCATCCGCATCGCTGATGACGAGGGGCCCTCGAGTTTCATCAACAGGAAGGGGAAGGGGAAGGCGGTGCCGGCGGCCAAGGGGAAGGAGAAGGAGATGGCGGCCAAGGGGAAGGAGAAGGTGGTGGCGGCCAAGGTGAAGGAGGAGGAGGAGGAGATGCCTCCGGTGAAGAAGAAGAAGAAGATGAAGTCTCCGGTAAGGGTTTTTTCATTGCATTTTCAGTTTACTGCTGATGAGGGCTCAAATTTGATCAATACACATACAAATTCAACAATGAGGCTCAAATTTCATCACACCTTTCAAATTCAACAATAAGGCTCAAATTTGATCAATACACATACAAATTCAACAATGAGGCTCAAATTTCATCACACCTTTCAAATTCAACAAAAGGCTCAAATTTGATCAATACATATACAAATTCAACAATAAGGCTCAAATTTCATCACACCCTTCAAATTCAACAATAAGGATCAAATTTGATCAATACACATACAAATTCAACAATAAGGCTAAATTTGATCAATACACATACAAATTCAACACTAAGGCTCAAATTTCATCAATACACATATCAAAGTTGCTTTTTCCTTGCTTTTTGGACATGGATTGTTTCTCGATGGTCGGTTCTTAGGTATGGTGCTTTATCATTCGCCGAGAGTCGGGGCATGTATGAAGTGTCAAAGGATGGAATTTCGTCAAATTGGTTGAACTCCTCCTCCTCAACAACATTTTGAACCCCAACAATCCTTTTTTTCAGGCATAACCACATACCAGTTCTTCTTTGCAAGGTCGGGTACATAGAACACTTGTTGAACATCTTTGGCGAAGACAAACGGTTCATCTTTGTAACCAAAGACCCATAGATCAACACTAACAAATCCATATTTGTCCTTGGTCACGCCTTTCTTCCCATTGACCCATCGACACCGAAACAAGGCTACCTTGAATCCTACATAGTCAAGCTCCCAAATCTTCTCTATTTGCCCAAAATATGTGTTGGACTCTTCTTCGTTGTCGACGGCCTCTACACGCACACCACTGTTTTGATAGATGCTCTTGGCATCTTGGGCCATGGTGTAGAACGTGCATCCATTGATATCATATGCTTGGTATGTTGTAATAGTGAACAATGGCCCCGCTGCTAGTTTTCTTATCAGATTATCAGTTATAGCAGTGCTGGCGTTCTGGACATAATCTCGGAGCCAAGTGTTAAAGCCTTGCATGTGCTTCTTTGAAACCCAAGGCTCATTACGGTTAGGATTCCCTTCACGTAGCTGTCGCATGTGCTCGTTGACATACGGTGTAACTACGTTGGTCTGTTGTAGCACGGTGAAATGAGCCTTGTTGAAGGAATCTTGACCTGGAGTGATTGACTTTTCCCAAAGGTCCCAACACCTACAAGCCTACCTTCATGCCTTGAATGAGGAACACCAATGGGGTTTTCGGGGTCCATATAACCCATGGCCCACTCCACTGCTTCGATGGTACCATAGCCACGAACCATGGCTCCCTCCGGAAATGACCGATTATGTACCAATGATTTGAGGAAGCCATAGAACCTCTCATATGGAAACATTTGATGAAGGTAAGATGGGCCAAGGTAGAAGATCTCCTTCGCAAGATGTGCTGTTAGATGGACCATGAGATCAAAGAATGAGGGTGGGAAAGTAGCTTCAAGCATGCATAGGGTCTCGAAATGCCTTCTCTCTATCTTCAACAGTGCATCCTCATCAATCACCTTCTGTTCTATTGCATTGAAGAAAAAGCACAAGCTCATCACAGCCTCGCGAACCTGTACTGTCTTGATACCTCTAAGTGCAACAGGAAGAAGAACTGTCATCAACACATAGCAATCATGAGATTTCATCAATTGGAAATTCAATTTCATATCCTTCACCGACACTAGCCTCTTGAAGTTTGATGAGTAGCCTAAAGATACTTTCAAACCATGCAAAAACTCACAGAATTCAAGTCTCTCCATCTTTGACAATGTGGTTGCTGCTACGTGGAGGTCCATCCCCGTGTCTGTTTCCTGTGCATAGAGCTCCGGCCTAATGCCCATATCTTTAAGATCCTCTCTTGTATTTTCATGATCTTTTCCTTTCCCCCTCTGTTGTAACAAAGTTCCACACAAGCTCTCACACACATTCTTCTTGACATGCATGTTGTCAATCGAATGACGCACATCCAACACCTCCCAATACTCTAGCTCCCATAGTATTGGTTTCTTGTTCCATATCCCTTGCCCATCTTCTTCTTCACCATCTCTCTTCTTTACTTTGCCAAGGATGGTCTTTTTTGGTAACTTCTCGATAGTTTTGATGCCTTGGACTCGCAAGTGGACTTCCATTCCGGACGCATGCGGAGGTGCCATTCGTTTTTCCTTTTGCGCATCAAACTGACAATCCATGTCCTGGTATGGATGTTTCTTGGGGAGCAAATGACGGTGCCCCATAATTACGAATTTCTTTGAGTTTCTTAGCCACAATGAGCATGTTTCCTCTAAGCAGTGGGGGCAAGCTGCACAATTTCTTTTACTCTGCCCAGAGAGGTTGCGATGAGCCGGGTTGTCGTTGATGGTGGTGAACAACATGGCGTGCAATGTAAACTCCTCATGCTGGAACTCATCCCAAACCTCCTTCACACCAGGCTTCCAAAGTGTCTTCAAGTCATCAACCAATGGCCTCAAGTAGACATCAATACGGTCACCGAGTTGCTTTGGCCCAGAAACCAAGATTAACAACATCAGGTATTTCCGTTTCTTGCATAGCCATGGTGGAAGGTTCAACACTGACAGTACGACAGGCCACGTGCTATGCGTTGAACTCTGGTTACCGAATGGGTTGACGCCATCTGTGCTCATAGCGAACCGAATGTTCCTGCAATCTTCGGCAAACCAATCATAGTGGGAATCAATGTTACCCCATTGTGCTGCATCTGTGGGGTGCCTAAGCTTGCCATCAGCCTTCTTTCGCCCTTCCCTATGCCAACGCAAGAGTTGGGCCTCCTTTCATGTCGCAAACATGCATTTCAAGCGGGAAATGACGGGGAAATACCATGCCACCCTCACAGGACCCCCTCTGTTACTACCCTTCTTCTTGCCTCTTATCTTCACGGGCTCGTTCCCGTCATCGGCATTATCTCCGCCATCTTTTTGCCTCTTGTACCGATTGAACCCACACTTTGGGCAATTGTCAAGGTCCTCATATTCTCCACGGAACAATACACAACTGTTGATACATGCATGGATTTTTTCAACCTCTAAACCCAAAGGAGATATTATCTTCTTTGCCTCGTAGACAGACTTGGCCACTTGGTTTCTGGTAGCATGTCGTTTAGCAAATCCAATAGATGTTTGAAACTTTTGTCGGTCCAACCGTGAGCTGCCTTAAGCTGCAGAAGTTTGAGATCACCAGAAAGGTGAGAGTACTTCCGACAACCAGGGTAGAGGGGTATCTTTGAATCTTCCACGAACTGTTTCACCTTTGCTAATTCAGAAGTTGTGTATACACCTTGAAACTCAACATCTCTCACCATCTGATCAACATTGTTCACACGAGGCAACTCATCATCATTGAAACCCGTAACTTCTTGGTCAGTCATATCCTTAGGTCGCATCACAACGGGTGGGGATGCTTCATCTTCCTCAAAGTTATTTCCGCATTCTTCTTCCCCTGCAATAATGATAAATCAAGGAGTTAAGACATTCTGCTGCTTTACCCTATAACAATGAGAAATCAAGGAGTTAAGACATTCTGCACTTGTTTCACCTTCGTTAAGGACTTCAGCATGGCGTCGCGCTTGACCTTCATTAAGGCATCCTGCTTCGCCTTCATTAAGGCCTTCCTCACCATGCCTGTTCCAACACGTGTAATTCTTTGTGAATCCACGTGTGATTAGATGATGGAAAATGTTGTCCCGTTGTCCGAACTTCTTCTGGTTGAGACAATCAAAACAGGGGCAATACATCGTAGGCACCCCCCGGTTTCTCATGTCCACCTCTACTTGATCAAGAAAACCATTGACCCCACTTAGGAATGACTCCCAAACTCTGGGCTGTCTGTACATCCAAGCCCGATCAGCCGCCATCTACAAGTTCAATAAATAAATGTGTGTTACGAAATATATCATCAAAATCTAAAGACACTAAGCTAGACATATAAATTCAACAAAAGGGCTCAAATTTCATCAATACACATAGAAATTCAACATAAAGGCTCAATTTCATCACTACACATATAAATTCAACAAAAGGGCTCAAATTCCATCAATACACATATATAAATTCAACAAAAAAGGCTCAAATTTCATCAATACACATATATAAATTCAACAAAAAAGGCTCAAATTTCAATACACATACAAATTCAACATAAAGACTCAATTTCATCACTACACATATAAATTCAACAAAAGGGCTCAAATTTCATCAATACACATATATAATTTCAACAAAAAAGGCTCCCCTGTACAGGGGAAGGGGATGAGCTAGGTGGAGGTACGTGTAGGGACAAAATCCATACCGCGCGTGGGAGGAGGAGAGGAGGGCGGGGAAGGCGGAGGTGCTGCCGGCCGGTGATCACCAGCGCCGATGACGACCGCCGCGCATGCTACTAGCTAGCTCGTGCTTTGGTCGATCGCGCGCGCGCGGCACCGAAGAAGCAGGGCGCTCATGTGCTCGATCTCGGGGAGGAAAGACGGCGGCCGCAGCGACGACGGGGAGGAAAGACGGTGGCCGGCGGAGGAGTGGACGCCCGCCGGCTGCTGCTCTCCGCCGACAGCAGCCAGCCGCGGGAGGCGACAGTGCCATGCAGCTGGCTTAGCTGCAATTATTGAGCTCCAAGACTAGTAACCGGCGTTACATGGCCACATCACGGTACGTTACCAGTAGCAATACATGTAACGGGCCTTAACAGCCCGTTACTTATATGAGCCTTATCAGTAACGGGCCTTAACAGCCCGTTACTTATGTGTGCCTTATTCGTAACGGACGCATTTAACGACCGTTACTAAAAGTAGTAGTAACGGTTATGAGTGCAGCCCGTTACTAGAGATCCCTCATCAGTAACGGGCTTTGCGGTGGCGAGGTCGGGCTCGGGCCAGCGAAGCTTATTGGTAACGGTCATTGTTTAGTGCGCGTTACTGATGACAAGCCTTGTAATGGGCCTCATGGGGCCGTTACCAATGCCGCGTTACTTATTTGAGGTTTTCACGTAGTGAAAGAAAGAGTAATGTTCGCCCAAGATGCAGAGAACAAAGTTTTTACTTGAGATGACAGATTTAAGGAACTACAAGTGAAATAAAGAATTAAAGATATTTCAAAAAATTATTTGCATCCAGTTACTAGTAGAGCTTACCAAGACAATGCTACACAGAGCTACTGCATTGCAGATGTATAGTCTTATGTTAGCGAATGGTTGAACGGCTTGTGCCTTTCTTGTGCCAATGTCCGAATGTGCCTTGGACTCGCTCGCCACGACGTCGTCGCTCCGCAACACCCGCCCGCTCCGCATCGCTCCCCAAAGGCTGCCAACTCGTGTGTCCGTTAGGGCCTGTTCGGATCAGATTCACGCAGCTCCACTCCACCAACTCCACCATAGAGCAGATCCACCGTGGAGTTGCAAAATATGGAGCACCTCTTGAGGAGCTTCACAAAAAACGTGGAGTTGGCCTCCAGATTCACGTTTTTCGTGGAGCTGCAAAACGTGGAGCTAGTGGTGTTTGGCTTGGAATTGTTGGAGCAGAGCTAAAAAATGTGGAGCAGAGCGGATCCAAACACGCCCTTAGAAAATAGATCATGATGTACTTGTATAAATGTAACATCCATCGATCAGTACAACTTGTGGTTGATCTCTATCTCTTCCTTCATCGTATCAGAGCCAATAATATACAAAATCATGCATGGATTGAGCATCCCTTCAGTGGATGATACACCAGAATATGTAAGAAACTAAACCAAATAAATCTAAGTAGTGGCCTACAACTAAACTGAGAAAATGTCTCAAGCCTGTTGATATGTATGTACATACATCCATGAACTCATCGTCCTTCGTCGATGTTGGCACTGGCACCAGATCGGGCACTGCATTCAGGCTCCCTATCACACCCCAAAATTTCATATTTTGGGATGTGAATAGATTACACTAAATAATATAAAGGATTTGGAAATTACTAAAATTTTCCAACATTTATATTTTGTTATAGGGAATTTAGTATAAGGAAATATTGCTTTTCTAGAACAAATTAAAATAACATAGGTTCTACGAGCGGTTGTTGTGTTCTTGTCGTGGTGTGTTTTCAGCGTTGGCACTCCAAGTCCTCTCAGACATCAAATAGGTTCCCCTGGGAATTTTATGGACTTCTCTGCATTTTATTCCAATTTCTCCTAGAGCTAAACCTATTTATAAGAAGCTTCTAGAAATCTTTTTATGAGCTCCAAATATTTTATTTGGGTTCTTTAGGTCCAACTCTTTCTCCACTATACCACAGCCCAAGATTGCCGACTACATTACAGTCGGTATAAGCAGTTTCAACGTCTGATGATCCATTGGTATAGACATATACCAACGCCTGCTATTCGTCGTTGAAAATGGCGTCGGTATAACTTATACCAACGGACCTTTCTATACCGACGGACAATCAGTTGGATACATGGAACTTATACCGACTGAGATTCGACCTAGTATATATCTATAGCAACCAATTGTCCAACACAAATGATTTAAATGAAACAACATACATTAGCATAGGCAGTCATCAAAATTGCCTCAAATTTGTTCTATTATCCATGCATAAGCAGTCACGACAACATATGGTCAGCAACAGGAACATTGGCATCCATTCATTCAGAATGAGCATACTGAAACATTAATTTCATCCATACAGTTGCTTGTCCAATGTAATGTGGCATTGAACATTAAAATGCCACAAACTAACCTAGCCCATATGCATCAGGTCTGCACAGGATCAAAAAATAAACATACAAATATCATTTGTGACCAAAAGCCCTCAAATTTGCATTTCAACCAGCTGTCAACATTTCTACATCTTCCATTTGTGACCAAAATATCTGAATTTACTACTACCAATCTCACAGCTAGCCTTGTTTCATCTCTAGGGACTCCAAAACAAAACAAACACAAAAGCTTCCACATGAACACATTGATTGGCTTGCAACCAGCTTCAAGTGTCCTGCCTAGCACTTCTCCCAGAATTTCCTGAAACACAATGTCATGGTATCATTGATAGTTTACATCAATGTTTTTAAAAGGGAAATTCCATACAGCCACTCAAAAAAGCAGCTATCAAATTAGTGGAAGGAAAACTTTGCCATTCTGTCATTAGGGATGTTAGAATAAGTACCTGCAGCAGCCTGGGGTGATTTTGATGCCCTGCTAACCTTCAACTAGAAAATGTATATAGTTAGAAACTTGGTCAATCATCACATATTATAAAAATAAACAAAGACAAGTTTAGGTTATTACTTTTCTATATGGCCATGCAATTGACATCATAAAAGCATCTGCCATAGTGTTCATCTCAGGATAAGGGTGAGGCAGAATTGCATCCCTCTTCAGCACCAGGTTCACAATAACTTCACAAAATTGCTTCCCAAGAGCCTGGCCTCCTACCATACCGTTACACAATCTCCTTCACCCAATAACGGAAGCAAATCCTCTGCAGTACTGCAGAGGGACTTCTGTCACTGTCAGGTGGGCCAGATCACACATCAGGCCCACCAGTCAGTGGCGGTGAGTCCCTCTGCAGTACTGCAGAGAAGACTCACCCCCAATAACTTCTCAGGTAGAAGATGTCCACAAAAAATTAAATTCTTGCAACTACACCTTAAGCTCCTGCAGAGGTAGGATGCATAAGCTAAGTATTATTTAAAAAAAATGGACTCATGCAGATCTAGTAATGTTTGTTGAATATATACAATTGTTAGAAATAATCCTGTATGTGTCTGTATCTGTCCAAGTTCAGGATTAGAGTGTCCAGGTTCAGTCTCTGTCTAGATGCAGAGTTTTTAGAGTTAGCAGATTTGTAGCTAGCAGGTTAAGGAGAACAATAGCCAATCATAGCAGCTATGGTTGTAGTTATTGGGTGATTGACTGAGGCCAAAGAGTAGCCTTGCGGACAGAGCAGTAGGATAGAAAAAAAAAAGAAAAGGCAGCAAGCAAATGCAGCACCAGTCCACTATGTGCATGTGTGTCCTCTGTGCTGTTGAGGATTTAGGCCTTATACCAAAAGGTATTAAATCTGAATTGTATTCTCACAAAATTGAAAAAAAAACTGAATAAGCCACTACTGAAAAGAGATTCATTGTACCTTGGCTACAATATTAACCTTCAGTGAGCCAGCAATGTCTCAGTCAGCAACTCATGGATGAGGCCGGAAAGGAGGTGGCTGTGAAAAGGCAAAAGTTAGGCAAGCATCAAACATATTTTACAAGATGTAATGCTTATGCAAGCTATCTAGTACAATCAATGACTACCATCTTCAGCAACAAGGATACATGTATGCATTCACCATTGCTCTCTACACTCACTGTTGCATAAAAATATAGCAAATAAAAAATTTGCATCCTTCAGTAATGTAAATTAGGAACACAGGGCACCAAATGTATTCCTAAAATGTAGTGCCAAGTGAAACAAGAGTGGAAGTGCTTCATGCTTACATGAGCCATTGATCTAAAACAACGAATATATAATTTTAAAGTGAAACAGAACTAAAATGCCTATGTTAGCTCTATGTTTCACCATTAAAAAGCTCAGCATAACAAGATAATGATTAGACCGTTGGGGATTTAGCCCGCCGACAAACGTCTTTTTACTTGTTTCGTATTATTTCAAGTATATACAGAACATTAGCCAACTTAGATAAAGCCATTTGGCTTCGTTTAAGTTCTAATGTCCCAATTTGGCTTCGGTAACATGGCAAGTGTCACTCCAAAACAATATCATTCAACGGGTTTAGAAGCCGATCTGATGGAGTGATAACACTATTGAATGCAAAAGTGCAATGATTAAGCCACTAGATGGCTTCGGTTTGTATTATATTGCAGGTTCTTGGAGATACCATTGGCTTTTGGACGCAGGGGAATGGCTTTGCTGTACTCCGACTCAAAGGAAGCCAAAAGGAGACCTACATCGCCGAGTCTCGGAGACGAAGCAGATTTGGACCAAGTCTAAGCCAAGTCAAACACGGAGTTGCAAGTCTTCGGATTCACACTATAGGGTGTAAATGTACCAAAGTGCCCCTGGGCCATCTGTGTTGTATAGTCTAGAGGATGATGCCTGATTTCCAGGGGTACAATGGGGATGTAAAGACCCTTGGACTCCCTATAAAAGGAGACCCATCTCCCACATGTAGAGGGTTGATTCCCGAGAACACTGTTGATAAGTAATATTTTATTGCTTGTCCCTGTTACTCAGTTTCTTCCGTTGCTTGGGTTCATTGGCTTCGGCTACTAACCCAACAACTGGCGCCCACCGTTTGTGCAGTGCACGAACAAAACCTACGATAACCACCATGCCACCAAAAAAGCCAACCAAACCAACCACCACTGTGGAAAACACAATCACTCATACCGAAGCTGCTCTCCAACCCTCAATCCTACAAACCAGCCTACCACCAATAACCGAAGCCATTCTTGACGATCAAAAGGCTGATGAAGAAACCCTTACCACTGAAGAGAGAATGCATAGGCTCGAAGAAAGGCTTCGCCTTCGATGCTTGGAGCAGCAGAGAGAGCTGGAGGCTGCACAGCTCGAATTAGAGCAACAAATGCAAGAGGAGGAAGAGGATCAGCAGCATCAATTGCTGCAAGTCAAGAAGCAGCTGGAGGAGCTGAGGCAAGCGAAACAGAGGAGGCTGAACAATACAAGCTCAAGAGCTGAAAAGCTGCGTCAAGAACTCGAGAAAGCCAAAAAACAAGTTGCTGAGCTCCAAGCAGAGCTTAACTGAGCCAAACACCACCACCAATCCACCAAACCATAACTCTTCATCCCAAACTGGCTTCCAAACACTCCACACCCGTCCTATTGACCATACTTGCCCACTCTCCGAAAGCCTCCAATTGGCAAGATGGCCACCTTCTTACAAACCCATTTCTCTACCAAGATACAATGGCCTCACCGACCCAAAGCAGTTTCTCATGAGCTATGAAGCTGCAATAGCTTCGGCCGGGGGAGATGATGTAGTACTAGCAAAATCTTTCATCATTGTCTGCGATGGCACAGCAATGAACTGGTACACGAAGCTGCCAGGCCTATCAATCAATAGCTGGTATGACCTGAAGAGGGAGCTCATCAAAAATTTTAGCATTATGGGAGACCAATCACTCTCATACGCTGAACTCACTACACCAGCAGCCGAAGGAGCCCCTAGAGGACTACTTCCGCAGATTTGTTACTCTGCGCGCTCAAGCTCCACACATCCCCGACGAAGCAGCAAAATTCGCAGCAATACAAGGGCTTCGCCCTGGATTGTTTGCACAGCATATCGCAAGAGAAACACCAGCTACCTTGCAGACCTATATGAGGAGTTCAAGAAATTTGCGGCAATTCAAGGGCTTCACCCTGGATTGTTCGCACAGCACATTGCAAGAGAAACACCAGCTACTCTTGCAGACCTATATGAGGAGTTCAAGAAATATTGTCGATCTGACAATGACAACCGAATGAGATTGGCTAGAGAAGCCATCATGAGAAACCAATATGAGACACAAGCCAAAAATCATAAAGCCACCACCACAACCACAACTACCAAAACTACTCCCATCAAACCATCATGAATGTTGAGAGTCCGCCTTCGTTCCAAGAGAACAAAACCAATTACCCAGAAAGCCAATCCCACAGCCAAAGAAATGAGCCCACTCAAAGGGGCGGAAGAGCCGGCAGAGGCCGAGGAAGAGGAAGAGGCCCACCTTCGGGACCGGAGCTTTTTTGCCAATATCACGGCAAAAATCACACACATGGCACAGAGTAGTGCCGAGACATCAAAAGAACTATCGAGAAGCTAAAAGCAGAGAAAATCCAAGCTACCCAAACGAAGCCACCTCTGGCTTCGCAGCCAAGCACCCAAAACCCTTCCCAAGCTATCCAACCATACTACCCAGTATATCCCTCACTAAACTCAAACAC
>CM014277.1:62684308-62698210 GCA_004135705.1 Alloteropsis semialata
GTGCGGCGCGCGGCGGCGTGTGGAGCAGCTGCGCCGCGCGGGCCTCCGGCCTTCCGTTTTTTTTTACTTTTCTGAATTGAATTGGAGATGTGGAATCTATGGATTGTATCAATCTTGTTATAGAGCGCTGGGTTTTTGAATGATCTGCGAGATTCATGGACGAAAATTGATTGCTCAAGATATTCATCATCCATCGTCTTTTTTTTCTTGATGAATATTCATGGATTGGAGAAACTGGATTGGAGAAACGGGATTGGAGAAACTGGATCGGAGAAACGGGAGTTTTTTTTTATTTCATCAAAATTGCTTTGGTACCGGGTGGTGAGGATCGTGACCAATGGCTCAAAGTCATCGGTCACAGATGCTGAGTACCGGTTCTATAACCAGTACTGATGACCGTTGTCACCCGGTACCGACGTGAGGTTCTTCAGTAGTGACAGCTGACCAAGTCTCAGATGCTTTCCTTTTGAATTAACCCGCGGAGGATCCTTTGGTACAGGGTGGTGTTATCAACCGGTACCAAAGGGTGACCTTTAATACAGGGTGGTGTTACGACCCGGTAAGGGTCCTCGTGGCCTACCAAGTTTAGACCTGGTACCAATGACTACCATTGGTACCGGGTCTTAAAAAATAGGTACCAACGTGGGTTAGGGGATGACAGATAGCAAGTTTTCTTGTAGTGATCATTAGTAATATTATTTATGATTTTTTACCATGACGATGAAAAGTTAAAAAAAATGTTTGACATAGTGCAAACTAGAAATATATTTATAGATTAAAGGTAGTATTTTATTAAGTGATGTAGGTCCACTACCAGAAAGCAGAATTTTCTTGGAGGCCAGAAACCTCCAAGTAAAGTACTAAAACCGCCAAGGAAAGGATTCCTGGAGTCAGCCGTCAAGCAAATTCCGCCAACAGTAGCGCAAAGGAAATTCAATTACCTTGGAGGTAGACAGTCAAGGTTTGTTTCCTCTTGGCGGTTTGGCCACCAAGGAAACTAGGGCACCATCAAAATTGCAAACACGCAAGAAAATGTTTGAACCAACGAGAAAATAACTTTCCTTGGCAGTCGGTGGCTGCCAAGGTAAAACATGTTTCCTTGGCTATTGTGACCGCAAAGGTAATTCTTGTTTCCATGGCGGTTGACCCCCCAGGGAAATAAATACAGCCAACAAAACAAAGCTTACAATAATCAATGAATTATACTCTGTTTCCTTGGCTGTTGACATCTCATTTTAGCGCACGTATCCAGCACAAATTAATTTGAACTCATGATGCATGCCAACCATAAAATTGCTACAACATATCCGTAACAACCATATATGTCTGTGTACACTAATAGCTCAAGTGGACATGGACTGCATGTAGAAATGCTTCCAAAACTAAACAAAGCAAAACAAAAAAGCTAACATACAGGGTTTCATCTATTATCTACTAACCGGCACCAGAAAGATTCATCATAATGTGCAGAGTTGCCAACACTAACGAAACAATACACAAAAATTAGAACTAACATGGGAGTCAGCTAGCTTCTTCTCCCAAATCTTTATACAAATACTATAGAGAACTAGGCAGCTCAATATGCTCCTTTTGTGTTTCTGTACCTGGGATGATCAAATGACTAGGTTACATAGATCCGTCGATAGTCAAGTTCAAGTTACCCCAAGAGTGAAAAAAAATGTGACAAGGTTGCATGAAATGGATTATAGTCATGCTCATAGAAGAATACTCATCTTTAACTAGAGGCGGCCTACCTTGGCATGCCATCCAGCCAAAAGAGGAGAGGCAAAAGGGCATCACAAAGGAAATGATGTATTCTTTGGCTGCTTGATTTCAGCCCCCAAAGGAAACTGTTGACCGCCAAGAAAATTCCGCTTTCTGGTAGTGGTAGATGTTGTAGTAATAATCATACTTGAAACAAATTTGCACAAGTATAAATTTCTACTATCTATGCCCTATATGTATTTTGATTACCCACAAGTTCGACACAAAGAAATAGTGCTAAATCAAAAGAAAAAACATTATGGTGTTTTCAGGTGATATATATCTGTAGTATTGTTAAAGATGACTTTATGTTTTTTAAGTAGGCTGACTTTCCCTCGCCAATAGAGATGGCAGCGGGTCAGGTAAGATTGCGGGTAAGGCATTTGCATGCCTGCGATGCTTGCCTTTGCCCGCCCGCGAGCGTGCCCACGGGCAAAATTCTTTGCCCGCATCGGCACCCGGCGGGTACCCATCAGGTATCGGGCGCCCGTCGGGCATGCAACAAAATCACATAAATACATAAATAGAAGTATATATGCCAGTAGAAATTTCACACAAAGTAAGCCACAATCAACACAAATGACTTAATCAGTATAGAAGATGACACTTGAGAACGACCTACCAATAAATATTATTCATGTATACAGTGATACAGATGTAACATATACCTATTGTTCATAGGGCATAGTCAAAGGCATAGAATGACAACAAATAGAAGACAGTCATGCACTTGCACATTACACTTCGCCTGACTTGCACAACAGCACAAGGCAGAAGCCACATATGCACACACGGCCACATACAAGCCAAATAATTATTACATCGATTGGGGGCCGGAGCGGCGTGAGAGGCGGAAGACGGGAAGAGGAATCAGACTCAGGAGGGAGGGGGCAGCGGATAAGGTTGCTTGGGTGCAGCCAAGAGGAGGAATCTAGCGGGGTTTTTTTTTTTGCCATGGGCTATGTATGTGTTGATGGGCCTCTGCATCCAGGACTAGTTTACTAGACCGGGTAACCCACGGATTGCCCGCGGATGAGATTTTATGCCCGCTATGCCCGCGGGCGAGATTTTGTGCCCGTACCTTTATCTGTGGGCGAATTTTTGTGTCTGTACCCTATCTTGTCGAATATGAAACCCGTGGGTATCCACGCCCACGGGCAGGATTGCCAACCCTACTCGCCAACCAAAAGTACCAATGCGCCAACAATATTATAGCAATACTAGAATTATAGGATAATAAGTTATTTACACAGTTTTATTTTTTTTTCCATCGTGCACCTGAAAAGTTAGTACTCTTCTTGCATTCAAATTCTTACCAATACCACTCGCTTTCCTATTATTCTATTATAGTCGAATGATAGTAGCAAACTTCGATACAGCATCCACACACCTTTCTTCCTACCAGTTGTATCTCCCCCAAATTCATATCCTTTGTTTTGCATGAAAAAGAGGCTCCATTCCATCAAGCATGTACCATACATCCCAGATGTAAAATAAGAGAGGATTATTTCTTCTATTTGTCTTGCACACGTGCGCCCAACAAGTGGAAATACATATTTCAGTGTTTATGTTTCATGACCTAAGCAGTCTGGATTTTAGGTAGCATAGAGTACATATGTGCATCTTCAGTAGTAATACACTAAAACTCGCTAAGCTTGTCTGTTTCTTGCACGACGCGCTTGCGCTTCCAACTCCAAAACTTTAATTCCTTCGTTCCCTTATTGCTGCAAGACTCTTTGTCATCTGAAAATGCTAAAACCTGAGTATAAATAAAGAATATGGCACGGCATCATTACCATGCAAAAAGAAATCTCGTAGCCTCTCCAACTCAAGACTCCGACCTAGCTAAGCTGGGACACCACCGGCGATCTCCTACCATGGCGTCTTCTCGCAAGCTCCCCCTCCTCTTCTTCCTCCTCCTCGGGGCCTTCCTCGCCGCGGTGGCGTCGGCGCAGGAGCAGGAGTACTGCGGGGACTCGCTGGCCGGCCTGATGGAGTGCCGGAGCTTCATGTACGGCGGCGCGGCGGCGCCCTCGCCCGCGTGCTGCGCGGCGTACGAGGCCGCCTTCGACGCCGACCCCTTCTGCCTCTGCTACGTCGCCGACGGCACGTTCGGGCGCGCCACGGGGTACGACGTCGAGGTCGCCGACGCGCTCCGGATCCCCGCCGCCTGCGGCCAGGCCGACCCGCCCATCCAGCTCTGCAGCAGTAAGCGATCGATCTTCACCTCCGCCTAGCTCCGACGAACCTCTGCAATAATGCCTGATCAACGTCACTTTTTTTTTCTGATTGCTCGATCTTTGTCGTGTTGCAGTGGAAGGGCTGGTGCTCCCTCCCTACGCGCCGGACGGCACGCCGGCGCAGCCTCCGGTCGCCGCTGACGGTCCCACGGCGGAACCGCCTTCAGGTAACCATCTGCCGCCGCCTTCAGGTTCCTCGGAATCGCCGCCGCCGCCCCTGCCAGTGCCGACCTCCAAGGGGAACAAGGAAGAAGACCTGTTCTGGCTGATCGTCGGCACCGCCGGCGCCGTGATCCTGTGGTGGTCGGCCGTCCTCTAGTTTTTTTTCTGCTTAATTAGGTTGATATATATCTATTTGAATAGTGTTATTAGGACAGGCACATATGCTAAAGGATGATATTACAGATTGATAGGGAGTGGTACTGTAGTAGTGATAATCATGTTTGAACTTTGAAACATGTTGGCGACATGTAATTACAATTTTTTGTGCCTTATAATGTGTCACGTGATTTGCCTGCAAGCTCACATATCAGATCACTAAATCGGAACAAAAATCTCTGGCAGTATCCTCAGGAATTGGTAAATATCAGAATCTCAATCAGGTGTAACAAGCAACCAGGACGTCAAGTTTTATTCTGCTTTTGCTTGGTAAAGCATGCACCATGCCCATGCACAACGCGAATCCTGTTTGCTTGCGTTAGAAAGTTAACAGTACTTATCTTTGTTCCTAACCAAGAAGATCAGTGCCTTCCCAGCTCATAGGCCAACTCGAATCCCCAAGATCCCAGGCACTTCCAGGCTGTACAAACCAGAATAAGCTAACGACCGTGGAGATGGATCCATCTCAATATATTGGTTCTCTCTGAACTTGGGTTAACGAACTCTGCCCTGCAGATTTCAGATCTGGAGATCAGTTGTCTCTGAACTCTGGCTTCACCTATTTCTTCCAGCGGGAAACCTGAACCATGCCCAACTTGAACTCAACATTTGTGCCATCAGAATAAGCTACACCGAATTTGATTGCTGACTGTGGAGACAGATTCATCTCGATATATTTGGTTCTTTCTCTGAACTTCCTTGCAGAATTCTGACCTGCATGTTTCAGCTCTGAAGATCAGTTTGTCTCTGATGTCTAGCTTCACCAATTTCTACCAGTGGGAACCTGAAACATGCCCAACTTGAACTCAACAGATGTGCCATGTTTCATTCAAATTAAACCATATCATCTAGTCGACAACAGCCCATCAGCTTTCTTCAACTTCTTCCAGTTGGAAACCACAAACCATGCACAACATCCAGTTTTCTTATGGAACTAGATATGCCACTCTGTTGGACCAGAGCCATAATACCAATTACCAAAGGGTGTCATCTTGCATGAATATTGTTGCTCCATCCACGATCTGCTATGTTTGAGTCCTGAAGAGGGCATTAGCCGGTTGTCACCAGGGCATTCACTGCACACACAGCTTTGGTATCACAGGCAACACTTGTTTCATGCAGTAGCACCCCAAATATGTCACCTCAAAAGGTACATGGAGGTTCTAATTTTCTTCCATGTGAAGCGAGATGACATCCTCAATAACAACTTTCAAGAATATCTATGTCTCCTGTCACCCAAAAATGGATCCAATGGTAGCCTTTTAGCACAGAGAGCTGCCACGTAATCCTGATCGAATACCAAGTTGATTGTTTTAAAAGACCATCGTACAGATGATCCACCCACAAAGATGATATTAGGATGTGATAGCTCATGCAAATGAACCTTGAACCATAAGAAAAACCATGGTCAGCCTTCTATTCTATTGCAACAGAGATTATATAAATACTCAACGAACAAATATAGATAATCAGTTGATAGATTAAATTAGTACTGCATGATGAATTTAAAGATCGGCATGATGCTTATCCAGTGAGACAAATACAAATGTAAAATATAAAGTGAGGTTGCTATGGGCCTAGAGGGCCCATATGGCTGCGGTAGTGTTCACGTGAACAGTACCCATGGGTACTGCAGCACAGCAGCCGCCGTCGATCTTTCTAAGTTAGGAATTAGGAAGCTAGGAATTAGGAAGTTAAGGATTAGGAAGGATCTAGATGTTAGGATGGCTTGCAAGCCAAGTAAGTTAAGGTTCCTTAAGAACCAAGTCGTGTCTCCTCTATATAATAGAGGCCCCATGTACCAAATAAATCAAGTAAAGAATTAAGGGGTAAAACCCTAAAGCTCTCAGCTCCCCTCTCCCTGCGCCGCCGCCTGCCTCTACGCCACCACCATGGGCACCGGGCGCCCCCTCTCTCCCTCTCTCTAGCCTCCAGATCCAAGGGGGTAGCGAAGCCCATCACAGAGGTCAGCAACTAACTCGAGAGAAGTTCTTTGTTAGATTATCAAAGAAATGGATAACAAATGAAACGAAAATGTTAAGTTCGTAAAACAAGCTACCATCAGTCAAGATGAGCTTGTGTCTCAAAATTGATTTTCCCAGTGTCGCTAAACTACTTGTTGTATAACTCTATAAAGACAACATTTAGAAAGTCAATAAGATATGGAATAAGCGACATGGAACAAAAGAGAGAAAACCAAATGACTTCTTTCATATGTCTACATCAAAATATTCTAGGAAAGTCAATAAGAAAGAAACTGATGTAATTAGAATTTCACAATCTCTTTACTGAACAATAAACAATCTTTACTTCCTACATAAAACAACAGCATTACCGTGTATGGATACTTGGCTTCTATATTCAACATATGTCAAAATTATTAATCCACACAAACCATGGAGGCTAAGTTAATTACCTTCAATCATGACAACAAATTCCAGGTATATCGGCATTCACCATTCACCAAATCCTCTAGAACCGCCATACCCATTTTCTAAATGGTAAAAAAAGGAGTCCATTCACACAACATAATCTCTGTCATGTAGGACTGACAGACTAACTTCATGAATAAGTGGCAGCCCTCACAAAATTGTGTTACTACTTACTCGTTCGCAAGATGTGATATCCCATACCTGAAATTACCATGCTGAAAGAAATCACAAAATTTTCACTGTGCAGCAGAACAGCTTCTCTATCTCCATCTCACAAATCAACTAAATTTCCCACCAACCTCCAGAAGGATCTTATCACTTTCTGGATGTTTATCATCTCCAGCTGCAAACTCATGCTTAGGGTCATTCAGCTCCATCCAACTGGAGCCTGTTTCTTTGGAGACCCCTTGGAGTTTCATTACTCCCCTCACCTCCTCAGCATCGTCCCAACTGCCAGATTTTGCGTATATCTTCGATAAAAGCACAGATGCTCCATCATGATTAGGATCCAACTCCAAAACTTTCTTTGCCGCAAATGTGCCAAGCTTGAGATCACCATGCATCCAGCATGCTGCTAACAGAGATCCCCAGATAGCTACATTGGGCCTTAAATGCATTGACTCTGTGAGATCAACTGCTTCTTGCAAGAGTTTAGCCCTTCCCAGAAGATCCACTATACAACCGTAGTGCTCATGATTGGGCTCAATCCTGTATTCTTGAACCATACATCTAAACAACAAACGACCTTCATGAACCAGACCAGCATGACAGCAAGCATAAAGTAAATTAAGAAACGTTACTTTGTTCGGTTCAACACCTTCATTTTTCATCTGCTCAAACAAAACTAAGGCGGACTTTCCATCGCCATGCATAGCAAAAGCAGCAATCATACTTGTCCAGGTGATAACATTCTTGTGAGGCATTGCATTGAAAATATTCAAGGCAAGACTAATACCCCCACATTTGGCAAACATATCAATAAGAGCATTGCAAATGCGCAATATCTTAGTCAATCCATTACTCTCAGCAAAGGAATGGATCCATCTGGCTTTATCAAGGGAACCTAAATTGGCACATGCAGATATGGCACTTAACACAGTAACTTCATCAGGCCTGACACCATGCTGTTGCATATCACTGAATAAACTCAATGCTTCGTTAGGTTGGTTACTTTCAGCATATCCTGATATCATAGCACTCCAAGACACCACATCCTTCTCTGGCATTCCATCGAATATGGAGCGAGCCACCTCCAATTTTCTGTTCTTGGCATATCCGAAAACCATGGTGGTTGTTGATACCAGATCTTTCCTCAGCATCCCATTGTATATCTTTTCTGCCATATCCATTTTGGCACAGCTAGCATACAAGTTTATGAGAGAACTACTGAGGTGAGCATTGATAAGAATGTCTGCCACTAACATGTATGAGTGGATTGCTTTCCCAGTTCTTAAATATCTAATATGCCCACAAGCTGATAGAACAGTAGCAAGGATCAATTGGTCAGGAAGGACTCCAGATCTCTTCATCTCAGCAAACAGAAGCAAAGCTGCTTTATAGTTCTGAGTCCGACAATAACTGTCAAATGATATTAGAAAGGTCTAAAACAGTTTGCAGTGAAAAGTGCAACTGTCAAATAGTAGCATACAAAATGGAGACTACATAGTAGCAGTAAATAAACAAACCAAAATGGATAGTTACTTATTTATTTTTCTGAACTATGTAAAAAGATGAATGCATTAGAAGGATATGCCATTCACCTAGAGTTAGTGCATGCTAGACTGAGATCTTTTAAGAAACTAAATGTTGGGTCATGACACGCCATTCCTCGAGTATTTGACTCACATGGATAATGCACAAAGTATATTCTACTTTCTTAGAACGCCCTTTAATTGCATTACTTGCAGCTTACCAAGTTTTGTTCAAAAACGTAGAAAAGAAATTAACAACTAAGCAGTTTTCATAATCATTTAAGGCATTACGTCACTGCCAGGTCACCTCCTGACTACAATTTTCCATTTTCACCCATGTAAAGTTTTTTGGCAACCGCACAAACAAACATGTCAGATCCAAGCGCACAGCGCGTTACCTATCAAGCATGACGCCCCAGGCGACGACGTCCCGCTCGGGCATCCCGTCGAACACCCTCCGCGCATCCTCCACGCGCCCGCACGCCGTGTACGCCCCGACCAGCGCGGTCCCGACGAACCCGTCGCCCAGCGCCCCGACCCTGACGGCCGCCGCGTGAGCGCCCGCCACGTACGCGTCGGCGCCGTCGCAGCGAGCCGCGGAGCGGAGCAGGGCCGGGAGCGCGCGGGGCCCCGGCGAGGACAGGCCGACGCGGTGAAGGCACGCGCAGGCCGCGAGCGCGAGGCGTGGCGAGAAGGCAGAGGCGGCACGGATCGTGGCGAGGTGGGCACGCTCGGGGTCCAGTGGGCCGGCGGCGGCGCCGGGATGGGTGGCCGCGGCGGAGGAGGGCGGCGCGGAGCTGGCGCAGGTGGTGCGCGTGCACCTCCATTGGGAGGGCGCGTTGGCTGCTAGCGTTTATTTGAGCCGTCCGATGGGTGGTTGGATGGACGAGATTCATTGGCCGTTGGTAGTTGAATCAAACATGAGGAAAACGATATGGCATAGGTTTCTCTTCTGCTAATGTTTCCTTAAAAGAATAATTGCACATGTAAAACTTGTTTAAAATAATACAGATACAGTAAATGCAATCTATATTTATTAAGCTCAATATAAATGTTTCAAAACATTACATTGACTTTTCATGCACTTTATGAATTTGTGGAGCTATGTATATAACCACCAAACCACATCCACATTGTTGTATGCCACAGTATCCAGTGTTCTTGGTTGTAGCTTGAGCGCACACATAGTAAATTAATCATCTCAAACCCATCCTTCTTTGGAATGTTACGCTACTCATCATCGGCACTTCTGCACAATTTAAAGCCCATTCCCATCACAATACAAGAGATTAATGTACAAAGATTGAAGCATTCGTGTTTGTACCGGTAACCATACTTAGTTGCATACCTCAAGCCGATGGAACCGGACAAGCGTAGAGTAGGGGCACTTCACCTACAAAAGGTGTAACCAATTGTAATTTCGAACTAATATAATAAAAACTCAGTTGTCATATCATGTTTTTGTGTGTTGTAATCATGAATCATTTTTAAATATTGAATTTGTGGCCAGCTACCACAAATTTGTGAGGGTATCAAATCATAGTGATGAAGGTAAGATAGTTTAGTTGTGAGAATGATATATTTTTCCCATACTAATAGTATAGTAATATTGGACGCTTATTCTTGAAAATTCATCTCACATTTGGCGAATAATGTGAACCATTTTTACCGAAATGTTAACTCCAATTCATAATATTTTTCCAGAGTTGAAATGATTCTTATTTTGCGGCAAGGTGGGCCCGCTCAGAGTCCGGGTGGGCCGTCGGTGGTGCCGGGATGGGTGGCCGCGGCGGAGGAGGGCGGCGCGGAGCTGGCGCAGGTGGTGCGCGTGCACCTCCATTGGGAGGGCGCGTTGGCTGCTAGCGTTTTATTTGAGCCGTCTGATGGGAGGTTGGATGGACGAGATTCATTGGCCGTTGGTGATTGGTGGAATCAAACCGGAGCAAAACGATATGAGGTCTAGGTTTCTGTTCTGCTAATGTTTCCTTAAAAGAATAATAGCATGTGCAAAACTTGTTTAAAATAATACAGATACAATAAATGCAATCTATATTCATTAAGCTCAATATCATTGTCTTGAAACATCACATTGATTTTTCATGCACTTTTTTATAAACCTATGGAGCTATGTAAATATCCAGTGTTCATGGTTGTAGCTTGAGTTTACACATAGTAAATTAACCATCTTAAATCCGTCCTTCTTTTGAAAGTTATGCCACTCATCCTCAGCACTTCTGCACAATTTAAAACCCATTTCCGTCACAATATAAGAGTTTAATGTACAAAAATTGAAGCATTTGTGTTTGCACCTGGTAACCATAATTAGTTGCATACCTCAAGCCGATGGAACCGGACAAGCGTAGAGTGGGGGCACTTCACCTATAATAGCGTATCCATTTGTAATTTAGAACTAATAAAAACTCAATTGCCATATCATATTTTTGTGCGTGTCATCAATTTTTTTGAATATTGAATTTGTGGCCAGCTATGACAAATTTGTGAGGGTATCAAACCATAGTGATGAAGGTAAGATAGATTGTTATGAGAATAATATATTTTTCTCATACTAATAATATAGCAATATTGGACTAATCTAGAGTTGAAACAGTCTCTGTAAATGTTTACAAACAATCACGTAAATCTTTACCAAATTGAAACGAACTCTTAATTTGTTGTATCCGATAACCTTTGTTGCCGCAACTGTTGATGACCTCCGGCGGCAGCGGGAGGCGGCAGATGTCCTGGAGGAGCACGAAGGCGCGGTCGACGGGGATGTCGACGCCGATGGCGCGCTCCAGGGTGTGGTTGACGATGTGGCACAGGCACGCCGGTTGCGCGCCGACGACGGACTGCAGCCCCGCGCAGCAGCCGGGCGGCGCCGCCGTGGCCCCTGCGTCCTTGAAGAAGGCCAGGCACGGGCTCAGGTCCAGCAGCGAGCGCACGCACGTCGACGGCGCCGGCGCCGCCGGCGTCGGCGGCCCTGGCTCCTCTGTTGCCGGCCGCTTGCCGCCCTTGCCCCCCGCTGACGACGACGTCGACGGAAACTTCGATAGCTTGGACGAGCGCTTGATGACGCGTGGGCCCATGGAGGACGAGGACGACCGCGAGGGCATCGGCAGCGACGCGGCGGTCGCGGCTGCCACGGCGAGCAGGAGCAGGACGGCGGCGGCGGCCTTGACGCCATGGTGAATGGCCGAGAGAATCGAAGCTAGCACTACTAGAGAACCCTGTCCAGATACATTTTTTAACACCCGGTACTAATGGCATATTGGTACCGGGTCTAGAGGAAAAAATAAAAATCTCATAGGTACCGGGTGGTGGCAACCATCGGTACCAATGAGGTCACATTGGTACCGGGTGGTGCCTCCACCCGGTACCAATTTCTCGAAAACTCATTGGTACCGGGTGGAGGCACCACCCGGTACCAAGCCTCCACCCGGTACCAATGACCCTCCCGTGTTTCTCTCTCCTTTATCTTCCTCTCCCCCTCGTCTTCTCTCACACAGAGCCACAGACTTCTCTCTTTCTCTCCCTTATCTTCTCTCCAAAGCAGCAGAGGGAGCCGTGCGGGGAGCCGGCCAGATTCCTCCTCTCTCTCTGCTCTCTCTCCTCTCCAGCAGTTCGGCCATGCGGGCCCCTAGCGCTTGCGGGGAGCGGTGCGGGAGCCGGCCACGCGGGCCTGGCGAGCGCGCNGCGCTAGCGGGCGCAGGCGGCGGCGCGGCGGCTGCAGGGCGGACGCAGGCGGGCGGGCGCGGAAGGGCGGAGGTGGAGGCCGGAGATGGCGCGAGATGGGGCCGGCGGTGAGCTCGTCCATCTGTCTGTACTGAGTTGGATCTGTTGATTCTGTGAATGCTTGTGATTTGTGAATATTGATTCTGTGAATGCTTGTGATTTGTGAATCGTGAATATTATTTGTGAATTTGTGAATAACGATTCTGTGAATGCTCTTCTATTCTTGTTGAATCGTGAATATTGTGTTTGTGAATCTGTGAATATTGATTCCGTTGAATCGTGAATCGTGAATATTTGTGAATCGTGAGTATTGTTTGTAAAATCTAGATGAGGATGAATCGGTAGAGAAGATTTGGATTTGGCGTGGAGCCTCCCCGAGATATTTTTTTTTGACGCCAATACCTTTGGTACCGGGTCGTGTCTTGACCCGATACCAAAGGCCTTTGCCTTTAGTCACGGATGCCCGGTACCGGTTCTAAAACCGGTACCGATGGCCCTTATCACCCGGTACCGATGGCGCCTTCTCTGATAGTGTAGCTTTTCGATCGAGCTGCGAGTGGATGAATTAGCTCATGTGGCTTGATGGTTGAGTGGGTTTATACGGACAGCTGGCTAACCGGCGACCGGTTCTTACGGATGGCATGAAGATGGTGTGAGCTCTGAACTGCATCGAGTCCAGAAGAACGCAGAATGGGCGGCAGTGCGGATTGCATGTCGTGCAGTTTGTTCGTCTATCTGAGGGCACCCGCAGTGGCGTCGCTAAGCTTTCTATAAGGCCTCTGCTGTTAGCTGAATAAACTCTTGTACTCAGTAGTTTGTTAGCGTGTCGTTTGTTTTCCTTTTGGTTCAAGTCACGCACGAGCTCACGATCTGCGCATGTTTCTTTCCGTTGTAAACACTAAATAAAAGGAGAATAGAACACAGAAAACGCTGCAGCTTCATCGCAGCACAAAAATCCACCGTGTTCACTGAGTTCGTGTGTGTGTTCTAGCTCTCGCCGGCGTTCAACCCCCGGCGTGATCCTGACATCCGCGTAGGAAATGATATCCTAAGTGCCCCTCTGTCTGAAGAAGAGATTAAAGAAGCGATCTTTGGTTCTTACGCTGATGCATGGGGCGCCAGGACCAGATGGCTTCCCTTTTCTCTTTTATCAGAAATGCTGGGGTATCATTAGAGAAGACTTCATGAGTTTAGTACAAGCTTTCAATAGGAATGAGCTAGACATTGATAGGCTTAACTATGTAATGTTAACTCTAATTCCAAAAGAAAATAATGCCACAGAGATGAAAAAACTCAAGCCTATTGCCCTGATAAACTGTAGTTTCAAGATCTTTAGCAAAGCTCTGAACAACAGGCTCATTAAGGTGTGTAATAGGTTGATTTCAAGTAACCAAACGGCCTTTATTAAAGGGAGGTACATCTTGGAGAGTGTTGTAGCTGCACATGAAATCATTCATGAGGTGGCTAAAAATAAGGAATGCAGGGATTATCCTCAAATTAGACTATGAAAAAGCCTATGATAGGGTGAATTAGAGTTTCCTAGAAGAAGTTTTGGTGTCCAGAGGCTTTAGCAAACAATGGATTGATTGGATAAATAAACTAACAAGAGGGGGCTCAGTTTGTGTGAGAATGAATGATGAAAATGGGAGTTATTTTTCTGTTGGA
>CM014277.1:62698478-62715173 GCA_004135705.1 Alloteropsis semialata
TCTAATCACCTTAGGCCTATCAGAAGAAGAGAATAATAATCTGGCTAGGATTTTCTGTTGTAATATTGGCTCTCTGCCTATTAAGTACCTTGGAGTCCCATTACATTTCACAAAACTTAAAAGGGAAGACATTCAACCTGTAGTGGATAAACTGATCAAAAGAATAGCTGGTTGGAAAGGAAGGTTGCTTTCCAGTGCTGGGAAGCTGACCTTGTTGAAATCCTGTTTAGCAAGTATTCCCATTTACTTATTGTCTGTTATTAAGTTTCCCAAATGGGCCATTGAAAGTATTAACTCACAGATGGCTAATTTTCTCTGGCATGATGTAGATGGCAAACACAAATATCATCTCTCCAACTGGCAAAGTATAGCTCAGAAGAATGAATATGGTGGCTGGGGTATTCCAGACTTAGGTAACTTAAATCTCTGCCTTCTTGCATCTTGGATAAATAGATATCACCTGAGTGAGAATCCAATTTGGAAGAAAATTATTGACAACAAGTATAGTACTAGAAAACCAAATATTTTTACTTGCACTAAAACTGGAGCTTCACCTTTCTGGAAGGGAGTCTTGTGGGCCTGTAAGGCTGCTAAAATGGGAGTAAAATGGAGTATTGGGGATGGTAAATCTGTTAGATTCTGGGAAGACTATTGGTTTGGCAACAGCAGCCTGGCAATCCAGTTTTGGGAGCTATACATAATAGCTAACCAAAAGAATGTTGCAATAGCAGATGTCTGGGATGGTACTGACTTGAAAATCTCCTTTAGGAGAAATGTCTCTCAGAGGTTAATGAATGAATGGCTTGAATTAGTAGCTATTGCTGAATCTGTGTCCTTTACACAAGACTGTGACTCTATCATTTGGGCTTTTGATGCCAGCAGTAAATTTTCTGTTCAAGCGATGTATAAAACCATTAACTTTCGGGGGATTCAACCTGTTTTTACCCCTGCCGTGTGGAAAATTAATGTCCCACCCAGGATTCACATTTTTCTTTGGCTCCTAGCCAACAACAAGATCTTGACTAGAACAAACCTTGCTAAAAGAAGGCAGGTTGATAACCAAACTTGTCTGTTCTGCGCTGAGCAAGAATCAGTTACAAATTTGTTTTTTGAATGTTGTGTTGCAAAAGCTTTATGGTTATACATCTCTGAAACCTTCAGTTTACAAATTGGGTCCAACTTTGAGTCTGTAGCTCGTTGGTGGGTGATTGACAAGAAGAAAAGTGCATTAAATATTTGCAGTGCCGCATTGATGTGGTCTATTTGGAGAACACGTAACGAATTTTGTTTTCAGGGCAAAGAATGGAGAAACGAGAAGATCCTCATCAATCGAACAGTAGAATTATTGAAGAACTGGAAGGGAATCTGTGCCGCTGGTCGTTTGGACGACTTGGAGAGAGCAATCAGCTCGCTGACCATCCAGGCCCGACAACCGCTACAACTGAAATCAAGTTCCCTGACGGCATCATCAGGTTCGGGAGCTTACAATGGCAACCAGGACTGCAACTTTGCTCCAAGGGAGGATGGGACACCAAGGAGCAACAGATGCTCAAGTGAAATTTGCAGATTGCCGCAAGCTGTGCTGTTGCCTGATAGAGGCGTGAGTAGAGCTCCTGTTATGGTAGACTCCGATCCTGTTAATTAGTTTGTCACATCTCGTCACAGCGGGCGCGCTTCGAATACTGCAGGTCTTTGTAACGAACTTGAACTTTGTTCTGAGGAATAAAGTGGGAAAACCTTTTTAAAAAAAAAAGGATCGAGGAGAGAGAATCAACTGTCGCCAGGCCTGGCGAGTGCCGCTAGCACGCGTTCTGATACTGAGCGGGCCCAACGAATGCGAACGAGAGGCGAGGCCGAGTCCGGGGCCGAGCGCGACGACCACGCGGGGAGCTCTCCTTGGCCGCCGCTGCCGCCGCCGACTGCTGCTCCTTGACTTGGCCGTCGCTGCCGCTGACGAGCAGCCTAGTTCACGGCGGCCCTTGGGAGGAAGACAGCTCACAGCCACCGGCACACGGGCACGCGGAGCACGTCCTGGACGTCGCAGGAGGAGGAGCTTGAGCGCCGCCACGGACTGGATAGAAAAGCTCTAACCTACCTGCCAATGTGCCGGCCTTGTCGCCCATCTCCCCGCAAGCATGCCTCCGTTGCCAGCAATCTCGGTGCGGGCTACCTCTACCTCACCGTCTCCGCAGCAGGTGGGCAGGGTGAGCATGGTCGTGCCACGCGGGAGGGGAGAGGTGCAGAGCTAGCGGAGCTCGGCCTTGCCGGCGGCACCACCTGAACTCATATCGAGCGATCACAGAACATCGCATGTCCACTCAAACTCCTTCCTGCAGCAACACACACCCAGAACAGATCCATCACTCCCCGTTGATTTGCTCTCTGAATTTGTTTGACGTGATTGCTCGTTCGGTTTTTGCAGCCTGAAATTGTTGCTGCTGCTCTCTCTCTGAAATTGTTTGCTGCTATTCAGAATTGGAAGAGGGGAACGGACCTGCCTGCCCACCAGTCCACCACTCCGACTCGCCGGCGCACAGATTGGAGAAAGAGAACTGGGGGAGAGAGGGGAGGAAAATTTTATTAAGAAAATCAAGACATTTGGGACTCACAATAGGTTATAGCTAATTCATTGGAAGACTAAGGGTGCGTTTGGCACCGCTCCAGCTCCAGCTCCGGCTCCGTGGACGGCAGGAGCCAAACGGCCTCCCACGGATCAGCTCTCGCGACGGAGACCCCCGAATCCCGTTGACTGGAGTCATTTGGAGGAGGAGGAGCCGAAAAAAGCAGCTCCTCCGTGCCATTTCGCCGACGACAAGGTACGCAGCACGTCGATGATTGGCCGTCCCGCTCTTCCACGCCTGCGCGGCTTCGAGATCCTGGACGAGGTCCGCGACACCATCCCCGCCGTCGACCGCCTCCTCGAGTACGCCCGCGGCGTCCGCCACATGCTGCTCGGCCTCGCCGGCGCCGGCGCCGCCGCCACCCTGGCGAGGCCCCCGCTGCTGCCGCGCCGGCACCGGCGCCCGCGGCTGACATCGCCGTGGACATCTGATCGCCCACCAGGACGCCGTCGTGTGTCTGGCACCACTGCCACCAGCGGATGGATAAGGTGCGTCTGACATCTGATCACCAGCGGATGGATAAGGTGGAAAGGAAAGAAGGAGAAAAAGAATAAGAAGAAAAGGGGAAATAAAAAATAAAAGGAAGAAAAAAGAAAATAAAAGAAAAAAAGAAAAAAGAAAAAGGAAAGGTATTATGGATATTTCATCCTAATTATTGCTTAAACAATAATCCATTTAATTTACTTTGAATTTGTAGTGAAATCAAATTAGAAACTAGTGTTAAACATTCAAAAATTTATCCATTCAAACAATACACATATCCAAGGGCACACACAACATTTGACCACTCTCATCCATCAGCACAGCCATAGCCGAAGCTGTTTTGCCAAACATTTTCTAGAATGGTTTCAGCTCCGCTAGAGAAGCTGCTCCACCAGCACAGCCACAGCCGAAGCTGTTTCAGCCACAGCCACAACCGTACCAAACGCACACTAACAAAACTGTGCAGCTCTGTTATTTCACGTTTCGAGAAACAAGAGAGTTGCGGAATACATGCATTCACTACAGCACAGCATGTCTTACGAGGCGTTTTCTTGGAGGCATGTATAAGAAACGCCTCTTTTATCTTCTCTCTACGGCGTTTTTCCAGGTTCGCCTCAAATACAGGAAGCATTGAAGGCGTTTTCTGCAAAATGCCTAAGAAACCAGAACTAATTACGGCGTCTGGCGAAAACGCCTACAAATATCGACGGCGTTCTGGTGAAAACGCCTTCTAAATACTGAAAATATGCAAAATAAGCCCTGAACTATGTAATATACCAGCACAGCCCTTCCACCTTTCACGTTCCTTCGTTAACCTCGTCCCGAATTAATTAAAACCTGAAAAAGCAAATTCACCCACGGTTCTCCCCTCCGTTCCTCTCCTCGAAGCCGCCCCCCTGCAGTCGTGCTCCTCCGCTCTGCATTCCTCGCCGCCGAGATCCGTCGCCGGTCCTGCTCGAAGCCTCCAAGTGCGTGTGGAGCAAACCCGCTGGATCGATGAGCACCCTTCCCGTTCCCTCACCGCAGATCGGGTGCGGTGATACGGTGAATCCTCGCCCTTCCACAGTGATACTCTCCTTTCCCATGTCATCATCACCGAAGTCTCTCCCCTCACTAACCCTAGCCATCCCGCATCCCCTCAAAATCTATTCCTGCACGACAAGGCATGTAAGTCTCAGTCCCCACTTCCCCCTGTGCTATGCATGAAAGGTGTTTGTGTTATTGCCTGAGTTGGGTATTGCAGGGGTTCACTTAGATTTTTATTTATATGCAGCGGGTCCCAATCTGAATTTGGTACCGGTGGCATGCAGTTTCATCCTGGGGATCAATTGGTACTTCAGTAACTGAGGTTTAATTGTACCAATGCTTTCGAGATTGTAGCAACTTGGCTCTGCAATATGTTTCTAGTAGATGAACAAGGTCGACAGATGATTCGGTGAAGTGAATTTAGCTGATTGGCCTCCCTCTTGCTCTGCTTATCCTGTTTGTTTGTGCCTTTGTGGTACGTTTTTTATTGCGCCAATCATTCCAACAATTCCTATTGGGACAAGTGTGGTGAATTAGGTAAGCCTGTTGGTATTCGACATGTTTTATTGAACTGTTTAGAGTTGACCTTTTGCTTATCTGGTTTGTTTATGGTTCAGATTATTTGATGTGTGTGGATCATTCCAAACAATTCATGATGGAGCAACATATGCGTGGTGAATAAGTTAAGCCAGGTAGTATATTCAACATGTATGATTTGAACTGTTTAGAGTTTACCTTTTATACTGTTATTATCTTAATGAATTATGATATAATGCCGCTTCCAGAAAATAAATTTACACAATTAGTTCACATTGTTGCAGGAGATGTTTGTTGAACTTAATCTACTGCTGCTCTCTGCTCCCCTGTACAGAGCAGGCGCAAGTCAACCGGTTGGTGACTGCCCTGTCTTGTATCTGTAGTGGGCTAGTGCCCATGTGTAGTAGGTGGAAGTACCTAGTAGTAGATAGCACAGTGCCAAGCATGGCAGCAAGTGTACTAGTGTACTTCGTAGTAGGTAGGAGTAGGTAGTTGGTAGCTAGGACTTGTGTATAAAAGCTCCATAGCGATGAAATCCAAGGCAGTTCAGCCAAAGTCACATTCCAGCGAGTGTGTGTGCTGTGCTCAACCTTCTCCTACTTCTGACCAGGAGCGATTGAGCTGAGTAGTGACTGCAGTGGTGCCCGGGTTGTTTAGGGTGTGACCACAGAAGCTTATCCGGGTTGTTTTTAGGGCTGTCCGGGTTGTTTCTAGGGGTCGCCGGGTTGTTTGCTGGTGGCGTGAGGGGCTAACAATTGGTATCAGAGCTTTGGTTCACGAGGCCTAGATGGTGGACACGGGCGCGCTGGATCCTGAGGCTGCCGCAAGGGCGGCGGCGGCGGCTGCTGCCGCTGCTGCTAGCGGAGCCAGCACGTCGACCACCTACGTGGTCAAGCAGACGGTGCGGGACGTCGGCGGCGCGCAGTTCCCCATGCTCACGCGTACCAACTACGCCGAGTGGTCGACTATCATGAAGGTCATGCTCAAGGGCCGAGGCCTGTGGGCGGCGGTCACCATCAGGATGGCGGACGAGCAGGAGGATCTCATGGCCATGGAGGCCATCCTCAAGGCTGTCCCACCGGAGCTGGTGACGCCGCTGGGCTCGGCGGATGACGCCACGACGCAGAAGGCTTGGGAGAAGCTGAAGACGATGCGGCTCGGCGACGAGCGCATCCGCGAGGCTCGGGCGCAGCAGCTGCGCCGGGAGTACGAGGCCATCGCGTTCCGTGACGGCGAGTCCGTGGAGGACTTCGCTCTCCGTCTCCAAGGGATGGTGAGCCAGCTGGCGGTGCTGGGCGACACCATTGAGGAGAAGGAGGTCATCACCAAATACCTGCGCATCGTGCCGGAGAGGTACGAGCAGGTGGCGATCTCGATCGAGACCATGCTTGACCTGAAGACACTCTCGGTCGAAGAGGTGACGGGTCGGCTGAAGGTGGTCAAGGACCGCGCTAGCAGGAGAACTGAGCGCGTGGCTGCCAACGGCAAGGTGCTCCTCACGCACCAGGAGTGGGTCGCGCGCATGAAGCCACAGACCGGGGATGGATCCTCCGGTCAGGGCGGCAGCGGCGGCAAGGGCCGCGGCAAGGCGCCGAGGCCAAGCCGCCGGTGTGCAGGGACCAGTGCCGGCGCTGCGGCAAGACCGGGCATTGGGCAAGGGAGTGCCCAGTACCTAGGAAGCCGAAGGAGGAGGCGCACCTGGCGGAGGCGCACGACGGCGAGCCGACGCTCCTGATGGCGACGTTCTGCGCACTGCACGACGTCGAGCCAGAAGCAGAGGAGGCGGTGGCGGTTGCGGAAGAGGAGCTGAAGCAGAGCATCAACCTCGACGAGCCGCGCGCACAGGTCCATCTTGGATCTGTGGGCGGCGCAGCGGAGAAGAGGTGGTACCTGGACTCCGGTGCCAGCAACCACATGACCGGCTCCAAGGCTGCCTTCTCCGAGCTTGACGACGGCATCACCGGTTCGGTGAAGTTCGGCGATGGCTCAAGGGTGGAGATCCGCGGCCGGGGTACCGTCGTCTTCCGGTGCCTGAACGGCGAGCACGCGCGCTGACGGATGTGTACTACATCCCGCGTCTGCGCTCGAGCATCGTCAGCCTGGGGCAGCTCGACGAGCACGGGTGCAAAGTAGAGATTGAGGACGGCGTCCTCGCGATCCACGATCAGGAGCGCCGCCCACTCGCCAAGGTGAGGCGCTCGGTGAATCGCCTGTACCTGCTGGATCTGAAGATCGAGCAGCCGGTCTGCCTAGCGGCACAGCGCACGGAGGAGCCGTGGCTGTGGCATGCCCGCTTCGGGCACCTCGGCTTTGACGCGCTTGGGAGGCTTGGGAAGATGGTGCGCGGGCTCCTGCGCATCAAGCACGCCGGCGAGCTGTGCGACAGCTGCCTGGCAGGGAAGCAGAGGCGGCTGCCGTTCCCCAAGACGGCGAAGTACACGGCGATGGACGTCCTCGAGCTCGTGCACGGCGACCTATGCGGGCCAATCACGCCGGCCACGCACGGCGGGCGGCGCTACTTCTTACTGCTGGTAGATGACTGCAGCCGGTATATGTGGCTGCGGCTCATCACCAGCAAGGCTGAGGCGGCGGAGGCGATCAGGTGGGTCCAAGCACGAGCGGAGGCGGAGTCCGGGAAGAAGCTGCGCGTCCTAAGGACGGATCGCGGCCGCGAGTTCACATCGGTGGAATTCGCCGAGTACTGCGCGGAACAAGGGGTGGTGCGCCACCTCACCGCGCCCTACTCACCGCAGCAGAATGGCGTGGTGGAGCGGCGGAACCAGACCATCGTCGGCATGGCAAGGAGCATGATGAAGGCCAAGAAGATGCCGCCGGAGTTCTGGGGCGGTGAACACGGCGGTGTTCATCCTCAACCGCGCGCCCACAAAGGCCCTGAAGGGGATGACGCCGTTCGAGGCGTGGTACGGGAGGAAGCCGGACGTCTCTTTCCTCCGGACGTTTGGCTGCATCGGTCACGTGAAGAAGACGAAGCCGTACATCGGCAAGTTGGAGGACAGGAGCACGCCCATGGTGCTCCTGGGCTACGAGGAAGGTAGCAAGGCGTACAGGATGTTTGATCCTTGTGCAGGCAGGGTTGTGGTGTCCCGTGACGTCGTGTTCGACGAAATGGCAGCCTGGAATTGGGAGGATCCGGGCGCAAGGGAAGCCAGAGGCGTCGAGGGCACGTTCATCATCGAGCACATGGTGATCCACGGCGGTGGGAACACTGGAGCGGAGGCGGAAGCAGGACCAGACGCACCAGCCCCGAGTGCTGAGGCGGCGCAGAGCGAGCCGCCAAGTCCTGGCGCCGAGAGCGTGGGCGCGTGGTCTCCAGCAGGGGAGAACACGCCACCGCAAGCTTCGCCGGCGCCAGCAGCGCAAGGGACACCGGCGGCGGCATCCATCGAGTTCACATCTCCACCAAGCAACTTTGCCGAGTACTTGGACTCTTTCCACGACGGGGAAGAGGTGCGATTCTGCACCTTGGACAACATCGTTGGGAACACGGCGGCGCCAGGACTGGCAAGCCGAGAACCCGGCGGCATGGAGCTGCACCTGACGAGTGCAGAGGAGCCGCCCACCTTGGCGGAGGCGGAGCGGGAGGCAAGCTGGAGGAAGGCGATGATGGAGGAGATGAAGTCCATCGAGGAGAACGAGACTTGGGAGCTCGTGGATCCACCTCCGGGTTGTCGGCCTATCGGGTTGAAGTGGGTCTTCAAGGTTAAGCTGGACGAGCGCGGCAACGTCGTCAAACACAAGGCCCGCCTTGTCGCCCGTGGTTTCATCCAGCGCGAGGGGATCGACTTCGAGGAGGTGTTCGCGCCGGTGGCGTGAATGGAATCCGTTCGCCTGCTGCTGGCACTGGCGGCGGCGAAGGATTGGAACGTCCACCACCTCGACGTCAAGTCCGCGTTCCTGAACGGCGAGCTGGCAGAGACGGTCTTCGTCAAGCAGGCTCCGGGTTTCGTCAACCCAGGAGCAGAGCACAAGGTGCTGCGGCTGCGGAAGGCCCTGTACGGGCTGCGGCAGGCACCGAGGGCATGGAACGCCAAGCTCGACGCCACGCTCCAGGAGCTCGGGTTCGTGCGCTGTGAAACAGAGCACGCGCTCTACGTGCGGCGGCGGGGAAGATTCGAGCTGATCGTCGGCGTGTACGTCGACGACTTGATCGTGACGGGGACGTGCGCGGCGGACATCGAAGGATTCAAGCGGAAGATGGCGAATCGCTTCCGCATGAGCTATCTGGGACAGCTCTCCTACTACCTCGGCATCGAGATAAAGCGGGGGAGCGGCGTCATCAAGCTGGGCCAGCGGGCCTACGCGGAGAAGCTGGTGGAGCGCGCGGGCATGGCCGGCTGCAAGCCATGCGCCACGCCGATGGAGGAGCGGCTGAAGCTCACGCGGAACAGCACGGCGGCGAAGGTCGACGCCACGCTGTACCGGAGCATCGTCGGCGGGTTGCGCTACCTCACTCACACCCGGCCGGACATCGCGGGTCGGGTACGTGAGCCGGTTCATGGAGGATCCGCGGGAGGACCACTGGACAGCGGTGAAGAGGCTGCTGCGCTACATCAAGGGCACGGCGGAACAGGGGATCGTCTTCCCCAAGTCCGGCGGCAAGGAGGCGCTGCAGCTCACGGTTTTCAGTGATGCAGACATGGCGGGCGACATTGATGGGAGGCGGAGCACCTCGGGCGTGCTTGTCTTCCTCGGATCGGCCCCGGTTTCATGGCAATCACTGAAGCAGAAGGTGGTGGCGCTGTCAACGTGCAAGGCCGAGTACATTGCAGCGGCCACAGGGGCGTGCCAGGCAGTATGGCTGCGCCGGCTGTTGGAGGAGATCTCTGGGGAAGAAGCTCCTCCTCCAGCGATGATGGTGGACAATCAACCCGCCATCGCACTTGCGAAGAATCCAGTCCTTCACGACCGGAGCAAGCACATCGACATCAAGTTTCACTTCCTCCGGAGTTGTGTCGATGAAGGGCAGATTGTCATTGAGTTCGTCGAGACCGGCCGACAGCTCGCTGACATCCTCACCAAGTCTCTCGGGCGGCTTCGGTTTACAGAACTGAAGAAGAAGATAGGCATGGTGGACTCTTGAGGACTTAGATCAACAGCAGATTAGGGGAAGAATTGTTGAACTTAATCTACTGCTGCTCTCTGCTCCCCTGTATAGAGCAGGCGCAAGTCAACCGGTTGGTGACTGCCCTGTCTTGTATCTGTAGTGGGCTAGTGCCCATGTGTAGTAGGTGGAAGTACCTAGTAGTAGATAGCACAGTGCCAAGCATGGCAGCAAGTGTACTAGTGTACTTCGTAGTAGGTAGGAGTAGGTAGTTGGTAGCTAGGACTTGTATAAAAGCTCCATAGCAATGAAGGCAGTTCAGCCAAAGTCACATTCCAGCGAGTGTGTGTGCTGTGCTCAACCTTCTCCTACTTCTAACCAGGAGCGATTGAGCTGAGTAGTGACTGCAGTGGTGCCCGGGTTGTTTAGGGTGTGACCACAGAAACTTATCCGGGTTGTTTTTAGGGCTGTCCGGGTTGTTTCTAGGGGTCGCCGGGTTGTTTGCTGGTGGCGGGAGGGGCTAACAATGTTAATGAAGTGAAGCAAGCTGATTTCTATTGATAAAGTGCCAATGATGTATTATTTAGATCTTCACGGTGTTGACCATATAAAAGTAAGCTGCTCTTCTTTGATAGCTTGTGAATTGTAATGATTTCCCCCTAAAAATGAAAAGAATACAGAATTAAGCTAATATTAAACTTACCTTAAAAAAAGAAGCTAATATTAAACTTGTAATATCTGGTTTAGAAAAAAAACATAATATGATGTTCTATATTTTTGCCTTTAGTCTTAGAAGATCGTGTTCAAATCAGGTTGCAAGCTGAATTCTTAGTTCGACGGACCCTTGCTCATTCAGAAATATATCAGTCTTATTGTGGAGCAACGATTGCAATAGCAAGGTAGGGATGTAAATGGTTCTTGCTGGCAAATGTTCTCTGAATTTTAACTCATTCAAACAAGTCAAATGCTTTTTTAGAAGCTTTTGATCAGAAATAATTATTCAAACATTAGTCTACCAAGATGTCCCTTTTCAGGGTGAATTACTCATTCAGATATTAAGCAGCTTTTGAGCGAAAATAATTGAAATCTATGTCCCTTTTCAGGGTGGGGTTTGTTCAGTGCATCCTCTTTCAGGTGACAAGGTCTGAATGCCTCAGATACCAAGATGCAGATCCTTGAATTTCTCATTTATTTCAGATGACAAGGCGTCAAGGCCTGAATGTCATGCCAAGATACAAATCCTAGAAGTTCAGTTTGATGATGTAATATGAAACTTGACATGTAATTGTCATGTTTGATTGTTTGCTAAACTGTGATGGGGAATTTGTGAGAATCAATCCAATAGTTCTAGATGTGAATTACAGTTGTTTGCTAATTGTTAATTCATTCATCTGTGGTGTAAGTAGTAGTGATTGTCATCTGTGGTGACGACAGATTATTCCAAAAGAGACGTTTTAAATACTGCCTGCACAAATTTGCACAGGCATATTAAAAAACGCCATCTGAAGTGTTTTAGGAGGCGTTTCTAGAAAACGCCTAGAAAGACTTTTCCCTTCGCCATTTCTTTTAGCGTTTTCCAAAGCCCCATATAAGACATTTGAAGGCGTTTTCTGGACAGTACGAGGCGTTTTGGAACGCCTGGTAAAGGCAGCTGTGCTGTAGTGATTGTTTTGTTCTAGACTTTGGGTTTTTAAAAAACAAATTGCCGTTAGCTCATACCTAGGACTATGGAACATACACACAGGCGAGAAACAGTAGCATATTATTGTGAAAAAAGAACAAATAATGATTCAAACAAGGGAGGAAATTTATTTGAGTTACCTTAGGCATTGGTCAAGGCGAAAGAGAATGTGCAAGAGAAGAATGGCGCCAAAATGACCTCCAGTTCAAACTTCAAACTTGAATAGCTGGGCCAAGGCGGCGAGGCCCATGGGGCCACGACAAAGTTGGGCCCTGAAACTTACTGGTGATTTTGGAGGCCCAGATCCGTACCAGATCTTCTAAGTCAGTTGCAAGTTTGCACTATTACTTTGCCCACAAATAGCCCAATTTCCTTTACTCAAAAAAAAAACAAATAGCCCAATTTCCTACCATCTGGCATTCTTTTTTTTTTGTTTTGATTTTTTCTTTCTTTGCGAAACTCACCATCGGCTGCCATCTCGGAAATAAATCGCACCTAGTTACAACATTGTTAAAACTTTGAAAGTATGTGCACCGGCGACAGTAGGATGATCTGTTTGCGATGTTGTATTCCACGTACAGATCTATGTTACGTGTACTAAACTGATAGAAAAGCTCACATTTTAATTAGCAAAACTGTATCTTATCTTGTTAGGTTCCTTGTGATCTAGTTTATCCATCTTGGTTTGAGTTATTGATTCAGCAGGGATTTTTGTAATTCCTAGATTTATTCTGTCCATTGATTGGGGTAAATTTATCAGCCTCAAGATCTACCCCTCGAGATACAGCATATTCAAATTTGGTATTGTATATATTATTTTTTCAATAAATTTGGTTAAAGTTAGACGAGATTGACCTAGAAAAGCTAACATGCCATCTGTTAAAAAGAGAGGGGTATATATGTGCGTGTACCGGTGTATGTGAGTGTCTCTGTGTTTCAAATAAAAAACAATATAAAGAGTTTCTCGTTGGAAATGTAAAAGCTAAAGTAAACTCAAAATTAGTCACGCTCTCAGTTCACACAAAATAGCATAAAGCTTCTTAGGCTATGTGCAATGGTAGCCTCTATATTTCACCCTCCAAAGCTAAATTTAGAGACCCTGTAAAAATTTTTCTCCTCTAAATCTAATCCCACCTGCAACAGTGACCTGGAAAGCGCCCTGGAAACCCCGCGCCGCGACCGCGACCGGTCCGCGCCGCGATCGCCTGCCCGCGCGCCTCCTCCTCGCCGCCGCCCGCGAGCCTCCTCCTCGCTTCCTGCCGCTGCCGCCGCCCGCCGACCCCGCGCTCGCCCTCGCGCTCGCCTACGCCGCCGCCTACCTCGCCGTCGACCGCCGCGCCGGCGCGCTAGCGGGGCTGCTCTTCCTCGCCGCCTGGGCCGCCAGCCGCGCCCTCGCCTCCCGCCTCGGCTTCGCGGCATCCTGGAGGCTCGTCCTCGCCACGCAGCTCTTCTGCTGGACCTGGCAGTTCCTCGGCCACGGCCTCTTCGAGGTAACTAACGGCCACGAGCAGATTCCACTCGATCCCTTCCCCTTCCTCCTTGCTCTTCGTATCATCAATCAGTTGGCAATCGACGCCTCCATTGCAGATTCCACTCGATCCCTTCCCCTTCCTCCGCGGCGAGAGAGATTTGGCGGAGTTGGATACGTCCCCGAGATTTGGCGGCGGGATGGGCGGACCTGCACAATAGAGAACCGGATACAGGGTACCGCTGCAGCCTTGTTTTCGCGTGAGAAACGGAAAAGTAGCGGTCCAGGACGGTTTCCAGTCCTCCGTTGCAGATAGCCTTATGTAAATTGGTTTCGCTACAATGATAATGATAGAGCGTACATGCATGATTGTTTGTAAAATATGTTAAAGTGATATTAGCTTATTAAGTATCTTTTTTCATGAAAATTACACCTACCTGGCTACCTCAAATGCCAGCAGTAAAGGATGAGGATACGAGGGGCAGGGGACCCTGACCCTCGCCAAGGCGGCATATGGAGTCAAGTAGCAGACATCTACTCCTACCTGACCTACTAGTACTCAGCGTGTCTATGGAACGGCCGTAGACCCCAACTCTCCATACGTGTAGATGGCGTAGTCCTGCAGCTGCAGGCGATGTGGCGATGCTCAATGGCTCATCCGAGATGGATCCGCCCCCACAAGTATAGTTGGCCATACGTGCCGCCCATCACGACACGGCACGGGCACGAGCTGGCACGGCACGATTGGGCACGACAGATGCTTCGTGTCGTGCCGTGCCAGCCCACGGGCTGAACATTGAGCACGGGCACGGGCACGAAGCCAACTAGCCGTGCCGTGCCGGCACGGCGGCACGGCGAGCACGCCAGAGCCTGGACGTGCCCGTGCCGGCCCGTAGCCCGGCTACCTGAGTAACCACTTCATCAGTACAGAATAGATCAAAAAATGTCAAATTTTCAACAATTTCATATGAATCAGACAGTCACAGTCACAGAAAGTCACATTCACAGACAGTTAAGTCACAACTCACACCATTCACAACAATTTCATATGAATCAGATAGTCATAGAAACAGACAAAATTTTCAAAAGAAGTTCAAATATTTATTTGAGCTGTTTGAATGCTGCCTCATTAAAAACCTTTGCAGGTAAAAACTCACACCTCGTGAGAAAACCCTGCAATGGAAAAAAGAGTACAGCCAGCTCTTATTGTTCAAGGTCCATAGTTCAAGTTCATACATATTACATCACAATCACTGAATCACCTAGGTCTAAGTCAACTGTCTAGGAGACTACAGTTTCAGTTTCATCATCAAGATACAGATTCTCAAAGGACTCTTCAAGTTCAGCATTCTCAATGTCATGCTGTAGTCTGGCATCACCTTGCTCCCAATCCTTCACCAGTGCAAGCATCTCCACCATGTCCGGGCCCAAGCGACGTCGCCGCTCCTCAATGATCCTGCCTGTCATACTGAATGCAGACTCTGATGATATTGTAGAAACAGGCACAGTAAAGACATCTCTAGCTAGTATTGATAGAACAGGATAGGATAGCTTATGTTCATGCCACCAGGTCAAGATGTTGAAATCATCGTCGTCGTACTGATTTATGGTGTCACAGTCAAGATAGGCAGATAACTCAGTAGAAGCAGCAAGTGATGCACCAGAGGTAGCAGCCTGCAACAAAGCACTAGCAGATGTTCTCCTAGACAAGGAAGATGAAGCACTGAAACCAGATCCAAACCCAGTAGCAGCACAAGCAGATACAGAATTAGGATCATTAGTTTCATTACTAAATATCTTACCCCATTGAGTCTTTCTCTTACCTGAACGGCCAGGCTGTGGAGGTCTCTGCAATCTCACATTACCAAATTTAGCTTCATATTTAGAATAAATAACAGATAACTCAGCCCTTACCTCAGTTAAGTAACAAGAGTAGTCATTACCATTCAGGTTAGACAAAAGACGAAGAACATTATTAAAACCTTTCATCTTAGCTCTAGGATCCAATATAAATGCAAAGGAATAAAGCATAGGTATATCACACCAGTACTGTAAAAACTTATCTTTCATGGGCACAACAACATTTCTAAGATCTCTGTCATTCTCATAAGAATCTAGATGTGATGCTATTTCAAGTACATGATGCAAAACTAATGGAGATGTTGGATAGTACACACCAGACAGAACAACAGTAGAATCATAGAACTGCTCAAGAAATTCAAGGATTTTTTCAGCAACATACCAGTGCTTGTCTGTCAGCAGTGCTTATCCTTCAACCAAAGGATGCTGAGTTGTTATAAAAACTGAAAAGGTGCTCTTATGGGGGATGAGATGCTTAAGCATGAGGTAAGTTGAATTCCATCTCACATCCATATCCAAACCAAACTTACGAGGACGGGCACCAACAGCAATGCAATAAGACTTATATGCAGCTATCCTTTGGTTAGATGAATTCAAGAATGAAATGGCAGTTCTAAATGCAGAAAGCATAGGTTTGAAAACCTCAAGGCCCGCCTTAACAATAAGATTGATGATATGACAAGCACATCGCTGATGCAAGAACAAAGAGCCAACATAACCAGAAAGGAGAGGACGTAGGTTACCAATGGCCTTGGTGTTTGCAGATGCATTGTCCAAGGTAACAGAAAATACCTTGTCGGTCAATCCATATTCATCCACAACAGCTTTAACACGCTCAGCAATATTGTCAGCATTGTGAGATACATCAATCAATCGGTCAAGCCATATTCATCCACAACAGCTTTAACACGCTCAGCAATATTTTCAGCATTGTGAGATACATCAATCAATCTAAGACCTAAAATCCTCTTCTCTAACTGCCAATCAGTGTTCACATAATGTGCAACCACACTAAGATAGTTCTCCTTAGCATTTCCAGACCAAATGTCTGATGTAAGTGCAACAGATGAAACAGATTTCAAACAATCAACAAGTTTTGCACGACGATCTTTGAAGAACTTAGCAAAATCTCTAGTGGTTGTTGGCCTAGAAACAGATGCAAACCTAGGATTATGTACAACCTTAATGTACTCCTCAAATGCTTCAGAGTCACCAAAACATAAAGGCAGATCAAGACGTGCAATCAACCTACAAAGCTGAGTACGAGCTACCTCAGGGCTATACTCCCAGCAAGCTACTGTGCCATCAGGATTAAATCTAAGCTGAGATTGAGCCATAGCATTACGACTTTTCAAAGCAGGGCATTGACGAGGGTCTGAATTAGGGGTACCCAATCAAGTCCTTAATCCGGGTCCTCACAATAATCCACCCCTCAAAAGCAAAAGCCGAAGATCCGATGCAAAGCGAACACCCCATACCCCGACGACTCGGAAGCTATCCGACGAGTCGCCGATTCGCCCGAGGAGTTCTCCGCCTCCGAGTGGCATCGCGATTCGCCCGAGGAGTTCTCCGCCTCCGAGTGGCATCGCGATTCGCCCGAGGAGTTCTCCGCCTCCGAGGGGTATCGCGATTCGCCCGAGGAGTTCTCCGTCTCCGAGTCGCATCGCGATTCGCCCGAGGAGTTCTCCGCCTCCGAGGAGTCTCCAACTCTCCGGGTGAAACTACCCGGCCTCGTCCCGGCCCATCCAGCGCCGTACCCACTTGGTACCCGCCGCGTCAGAGCATGATGGGCGTCCGTCCTTCGCCACGGCAGCCACAGTGGCACCCGTCTCATCCAAACAGGAACGCTACAGTCCTGAGAGGAATGCATGCGCTACACCAGGCGCCCAAGGACGATCCCAGGCGTCCATGGACGACACCTGGAACCCGAAGAGGACACCTGGAGTACCCAAAGGCC
>CM014277.1:62722018-62751124 GCA_004135705.1 Alloteropsis semialata
AACAATTTTTATTAGAGATGGTTGATCTCAAAAGTTTATCATATTTACCATAGTTCAAACAATTTGAAACCCTAAACCCCCTTACTAGAACAAAAGATAGTACCATGGATCTGCTTTATTACAGCTACTCTTTGATCATCAAATGTTGTCCATGTTTTTCATTTGTACCGGTTATCAATGCTCGAATCCTTGCCTATGAATTTAATCTGCCAAAATTTGTATCTGACATCATTGTTTTGCTTTAAATTTCAGAGTCGGCTACTTCACCGTCCTCGCCACGTCACTTTGTTGGATAGCAAGGTGAGGCATCAATTACCCGTCTCATTTCATATCATGTTCGTAGATCACGTAACCTAGTTAGGCGTCTCCCGTTCGAAAGAGATACGGTTGGAAGTATGCAGATCTTTGCATATGGATATCCGTATCTGTTTCGAATTGTCCACGTTATTTGGACAGCCTGAGGATGCGTAGATGGATACAGTTTCCATGGTCTACTTCGATCCGAGGCAGAATTTCGGCATCATCTTCCTGTTGTTCTCCGTATACACAATCTCCTTGACCGGACGTGTATTTGGAGAACAGTGGGGAGATGCTGCCGAAATTCTGTCTCGGATAGGAGTAGACCATGGAAACTGTACCCATCTACGCATTCTCGGGTGGGATTAGGACCTATCTTTACCTATTAGGCAATGATAGACATCGTTTAGATATATTTGTTTTTAATATCACCCCCGCTGATGTTAAAGGATGGATGATGACCGTGAGTGGATGTACACGGGCCGCACAAATCTGAGTTCGTTGACCGATGAATGGATTGAGAAGACCGAGGCCTTTTTGAATGTAGCATTTGCCAAGGTTAAAGGTGGGGATAGCACGTGGTGTCCGTGCAACAAATGTGGAAACACACGCCGACAAACAAAGGATACCATGGGCAAACATCTTTGCAAGTTTGGATTCATGGCAAACTATACCAGGTGGATCTACCATGGTGAAAACGATTGTGTGCGAGGCGAGGTCATGAGACAACGCATCGAGAATTATGATGCTGATACCGGGGTAGCGGACATGTTGGATGACTATCATGAAGCACACTTCGATGATGCACCTAGAGAGGAGGAGCCAGAGCCCACCGCAAAGGCGTATTACCAGATGATGGATGCAGCACAGCAACCCCTTCACGGGCATACCAAAGTTTCTCAACTGGATGCCGTTGCGCGCCTCATGGCCGTAAAATCTCAGTTTAGCCTGAGTCGAGACGCTTTCGATTCAATGGTGACTGTTGTTGGCAGCCTGCTTCCGGTGGGTCACATTCTGCCAAAGAGCTTGTACGAGGCACAGAAGCTCCTTCGTGCACTTAAGATGCCATATGAGCAGATACACACTTGTCCGAATGGATGCTTGTTATTTAGAAAAGAAAATGCGGAAGCAAAGTACTGTTCAAAGTGTGGTTCCTCTAGGTATTTGGAGGTAGAGTCAGGTGATGGTACTAAGAGGCAGCTCACAATCCCCGTGAAAATCCTACGGTACCTTCCCTTCATACCGAGAATCCAACGACTCTTCATGACAGAGGAATCCGCGAAACAGATGACATGGCACAAGCAAGGCTGTCGATACAATCCTGAGAAGCTGGTACATCCATCCGATGGTGACTCATGGACTAACTTCGATTCAATTCATAGTGACAAAGCTATAGAGGCTCGTAATGTCCGTGTTGCGCTGGCAACAGATGGGTTCAATCCTTACGGAATGACGGCTGCACCGTACACTTGTTGGCCCATGTTCGTTATCCCCCTCAATCTCCCCCCCCCCGGTGTGCTCTTTCAACGACAGAACATATTCTTGTCGTTGATAATTCCGGGGTACCCGGGAAAAATATGAGTGTGTATATGGAGCCTCTGATTGATGATTTGTTCTGTGCTTGGGAGGAAGGGGTATGGACATACGACCGAGCTACAAAGACAAACTTCAAAATGTATGTTTGGTTCCACTACTCTCTACATGACCTGCCGGCGTATGCGTTGTTCTGTGGGTGGTGTGTTCATGGCAAGTTCCCATGTCCAATATGCAAGGCAGCTCTGAAGTTCATTTGGTTGGTGAAAGGTGGCAAGTATTCGTGTTTTGACAAACATCGACAGTTTCTCCCTCTTGACCATCCATTCAGACGAGACACCAAGAACTTTACGAAAGGCGTCGTTGTTAAAGACCCTCCACCAGCAATGTTGACAGGTGTGGATGTTCGTGCTCAGCTAGATGCTCTCGTGGTCAATGAAGAAGGTGGTTTTGTCGGATATGGTGAGCAACATGCCTGGACTCATAAGTTGGGCTTGTGGAGGCTTCCCTATATGGAAGACCTTCTTCTGCCACATAACATTGATATGATGCACACAGAAAAGAATCTCGGTGAGGCACTTTTTGGTACAATCATGGACATGGTTGATAAGACAAAGGACAATGTTATGGCTAGAGTGGATCAGGCGAGGTTATGCGATAGGCCAAAGCTAGACATACCGCCTCCCAAAGACGGCAAGTCATGGAGAAAGCCTAAGGCCGATTTCGTCCTGTCGAGGCCTCAAAGGAGGGAAGTTCTAGAATGGTTTCAAACGTTAATGTTTCCCGATGGCTATGCAGCGAATCTAAAGAGGAGAGTGAACTTATCTACTATGCGAATCAACGGGCTCAAGAGTCATGACTATCACATATGGCTAGAGCGACTTCTTCCGGTGATGGTTCGAGGATATGTCCCTGATCATGTCTGGCAAGTGCTGGCTGAGTTGAGCTTCTTCTTCCGCCAGCTTTGTGCTAAGGAAATATCTCGGTCCGTGATTGAAGAAATGGAAAGAATGGCACCTGTGTTGCTCTGTAAGTTGGAGAAGATCTTTCCACCCGGTTTTTTCAATCCAATGCAGCATTTGATTCTGCACCTCCCGTATGAGGCACGAATGGGGGGGCCTGTGCAGTCCTGTTGGTGCTATGCAATTGAGAGATGTCAGAAGGTTCTTCGAACCAAATGCAAAAATAAATGCAAAATTGAAGCTTCCATTGCTGAGGCATACATTCTGGAGGAGGTTTCAAACTTCACAACAAAATACTATCTTGACAACCTTCCAAACGTGCATAATCCACCCCCTCGTTACAATGCTCGTGAAGATGAATCGAACCTCAGCCTTTTCAGAGGGCAACTCGGAAGTGCAAGTGAAGGGTCATACAAAACCTTGAGGCATGAAGAGTGGCGCACTATCATGCTTTATGTGTTGACCAACCTTGATGAGGTGGAGCCGTACTTGCGGTACGTACTCCTCAACTACCTCAGTCTTTTAACTCACAATTCTACATCCAACACCTTGTGTTTGTTGTTGATATAGGGAATTTCATCGTCTATTCTGGCGTCGTTCAAGGCAACCTACCCCGCAGGAAAGCGAGACCCTTCTTAGAGATGGCGCGGGTGGACAAAAACCCGATTTCATTTCGTGGTTCAAACATAAGGTACTAACCCAATTACCTCGTGGGTTTTTCATCGTAGCGAATAATATAACGAACTATCATCCATGAACTTGCAGGGGCAAACTGATGCGTCTATGAGTGCCGAGTTGAGACAGGCTGCCGATGGTTGTGGCTATAGGGTGAGAACATTTAATGCTTATGATGTGAATGGATATCGCTTTCACACAACACGCCACGAGAAGAATCGGCCGAACCGAAGAACCACAAATTCAGGAGTTTTTACGCCGGGCATTGATGGGGTCGAGTACTATGGAAAAATTGAAGAAATATACGAACTCATTTTTCATGGATCCAAACCTCTGAATCCAGTCATATTCAAATGCCATTGGTTTGATCCCAAAGTAGTGAGACGAACTCCAAATCTTGGGCTAGTCGAAATTCAACAATCAACCGTCTTGCCAGGAGATGACGTATATATTGTGGCTCAACAGGCAACACAAGTTTACTATCTCTCGTACCCATGTAAAACCGACCCACGCCTTCGGGGGTGGGATGTTGTGTACAAGGTATCGCCACACGGTAAAATACCTGTTCCAAACAATGAAGATTACAACATTGACCCAAATACATATGTCGGGGAGTTTTTCCAAGAAGATGGGCTAGAAGGGAATTTTGAGATAGACTTAACCGAAGCGATCCAAATGGAAGTAGACAATGAAGAGGACGCTGGAGATGAGGTATGTGGTGTGAAGGACTTAGAGTTACTAGAGCGATTACAGTTAGGCGATGACAGTGATGAGGACATTCCTCCGTTGGAGAATGAGTATAAAAATTTTGACAACCGTGATAGTGATGATGAGACTTATGATCCAGTGAATCCCAACCATGATGATTATTTCTAATACATGTATGTTCCGCATTTATTATTTGCAATACCATGTTATTTCCAATTTATGATTTGTTCAATTGCATTTATTTCTAAGTACATTTTGTTTATCTATACTGATTGATTTTCTCTTTGTAATTGCAGATGGTGGGCGGTGTCACCAAGTCGTTAGCGGGGATTTTGAGACGGCTTCCCGGTGCAGGTGGAGGGTCCTCTGCCGGTGAGGGGTCCAGCAGGGGGACGGGTGGAGGTAGGGGTCGGGGGAAGGGTGGAGGCAGGGGTCGGGGGAGACAGGGTGGAGGCAGGGGGCGAGGGAGGCAGGCTCCAGCACCGTCTCCTGAGGCAGACTCGGAGTCTGAGTCTGAGGACGAGGTTTTACCTACACCGGAGGCGGCCTCTCCCGACCACGTCGTGGCACAGGATGGCCCGGACCAGGAGTGGCAGCAGGGGGAGGATTCTGCGGAGGAGGAGGAGGAGGAGGAGGAGGAGGCTGCGGGCGGAGGAGGAGGAGGAGGAGGAGGAGTCGCAGCCATTTGGTTAAGAGGTCCCTCGCAGCTTCCCCAGCGACCCATACCGTTTGAGAGGCGGCCGATGATTCGGCCCATCGCTCCTAGGTAATATGGTTTATATTTGATCGTAACATTTTCATTTCATATTGTTATAACTTGATTGCAAACTTAAAATTTCTCTTAATCACTTATGCAGGAGTTGGATTATGGTCGCTCCTGGGGTTCACGACCGCCATGTCAACGGGATCCTGGGTGGTTTGTGCAGGTTGCACTTCCCAGGCTTCGTTGACAGAGGCGGAAGACAAGAGCCAGCCTACACGTTTGACCACTACATGGCCTTCCCCGACTCGATGGATCGGGACAACAGGATATTCCAGAACAAGGCGGCTCGTGTCACGGGCGAGTTGTGGGTAAGTCTTCCTCACACTACATTGCTTAATTCGTTGCACATTCATTGGATATTTTCTTAAAATATTGAATGTCTACATCGCGTCTGTATGCAGGATTTCTACAGATGCGAACCGGGCTACGAGCAAGCGGCAAATGAGACGGCTCACAGAGCATGTTTCAAGCTTGTGAAGGACATGCACTACGAGGCACGCGTCCAGTCCGTCATCGTGTACTACGCTACATTTCTCCAACAGAAGTGCTCTAAAGCTGAAGCTCGAAACATTAGGCTCACCCGGGAACAATACTTGCAGGTACATATAGAAATTCAATACAAAACATTTAATTTGTTATTCTCATGTCCTAACCTTGATGATGTGTAGGCTCCTGTATGGTGGTGTGCACAACATCGGCAGTGCTGGGAGATCATTGTCGACAAGTGGTTGTCGGAGGAGTGGGTCCAACAGCACGAAGCTTGCCGGGAGCGGCGTTTGCTGATGCCGGGTATACCACACCATCAGGGCAACCTTAGCCTGCCTCTGTACGCGTCTAGATGGGTAAGAGATTCTATATCTTCATTAATATACTCAGTTGTCCATAATTTCTAATTACGTCGATCATTTTTTTTGCAGTCGGGGGCCCATGGTGGTGAGTCTTGCTCGACGTTCAAGGCGTATGCTTTGTCCCACAAGGGCAAGGCGACGTCCGACGTCAACTACAACCCGGACGACCCGCCCTCGGTGTACAGCAATGCAAGCATCCACAGCCGCCTCAATGACTACACATCGATGGCAAGAGAGATCCGCGGGCCAGAGTTCGATGTTGTCAACGAGAACCTCGATGGAGAAGTTGTCATGACGATGGGAGGAGGAAAGAAGCATGGACGCTTCTATATGGGTGACGGTTGCATCGACACGGCCAGTACTCCTACGCTTAACCAGATTAAAGCTAGGAGTACGGACTCCAGCCCCGCCATACGACCAAGGCCGACCGTAGCCCAGCACCAGATACAGGAGCTCCAGGTTGTTTCTGTTCTATTGATCGTTCATTGATATTTAAATACGTTTGATTTTCATTCTAACATTTGGATATTATATTGTAGACCCAGATGCAGCAGATGTTAGAAGAGAGGTTGGCGGCCCAGCGGCAGCAGTTAGAGGCCGATTTCCAGATGCGGTGGACGGCCGAGCAGCAGAAGATGCAGCAGATGTACATGTGGATGCAGAGCATGGCCGCAAAGCAAGGTGTGCCGGGGCCAAACATCCAATTCTCTCCAACGCCGGCATATCCTGGATCACATACACCTGTGAGTCACTTCGAACAACCTTCAAGTTCAATTTCTTACAGAACCTAGAAAATTTAGATAATTAGAGAACTTAGAAGAATTTAGAGAATTAGAGAACCTAGAAGATTTAGATAATTAGAGAACTTAGAAGAATTTAGAGAATTAGAGAACCTAGAAGATTTAGAGACTTATGAGAATTCATATAGCAAAGTACATTTAGAGAATTCAGAAAACATTCACAAATTAGATAACTTAGAGAATTTAGTCCATTTATAAAACTTATATGTTCATCTCATGACTTCTGATGTATAACTTGTCTAACAAATGCATAATCTTGTCCTATGTGCAGAACCAGTCGGCGGGATCCAATGCGCCAAATGAGGACCAAGATTTGTCAAATCCGTCGCAGCCGTGGTCACAGTGGCCTCCTTCTTAGAGTTTGTTATGTTCATGTCAACTTAGGTGATGGATGTGATACTTATTTCTAGATTGTGATGGATTTGTGTTTGTGATGGATATTGTGATGGATTTGTTTTTCTGATGGATATTGTGAGATATATTTGCGTTTGTGATGGATATTGTGATATATTCATGTGCAATGTGATATTTGTGAGTTGGGGTACTTTTAACGAGAGAAAACAGAAAAAACCAGCTGTTCTGGTCACTTTGCCGAGTGCTTTTACCATAGCACTCGGCAAAGTGACCATACTGGGAGTTGCTGTGAAGGCCCTTTGCCGAGTGCATTTACCATAGCACTCGGCAAAGGGGACATGTGTTTGCCGAGTGTCAGGGCGGGACACTCGGCAAAGGGTAATATTTGCCGAGTGTCAACCATCGGACACTCGGCAAAGGGCGCCTGACGCCGTCTCTGGCCTTACGGCCGTTAGTCCCATTTGCCGAGGGGACCATGTCTTTGCCGTGTGCCAGGAGACACTCGGCAAAAGGTTTGCCGAGTGCCCGATGTTTGGCACTCGGCAAATAGCCCTTTGCCGTCACATCTTTGCCGAGTGTGCCATTGCCGTGGGCTACACTCGGCAAAACCCTTTGCCGAGTGTATAAGTCCCTTTGCCGAGTGTACTTGACACTCGGCAAAGGGGGGTTTCCCGTAGTGAAATAAAATTAGAGATTGAAAATGTAAAAATACATATCAAGGATCAAAGTGATTTTTTAAAAATTAATTATGCTATTATTTTTTTCCAAAATGCCCATATATACTACCCACTATATACTACTATACTACAGTTAAAGTTTCCAGTAGTATACAATTAATCTGAACCGTACGATCTTTTTATACTAGTCCTTTTTAGACACTAGTATAGAATAGTATGGAGTACTGTAAAAGAACTCATTGATTGCATGACGACTAATTTTAACTCTGTGAACAGCACAATCTAGGGACAATTCTGTTGAAGAAGTGTCATGCACGGGTGAAAGCCGCATTCAGCATACCCATGGTGAGCCAATCGTGCATTCTTATTAAAATAACCTATCAGTTCATATGCGCATAATCATAGTAAAACAAATATGCCAACTTAACTGTCAAAAGATGATATGAATTAATTCTTCTATTTCACTCTTTGTGGTTGATTAATACTAGGTAATCCAGATAGTTATACAAACAATGGCACAGGTAGGACGTTAGATTTCGCACTCAACAATCCAAAAGGTCCAAATGCACATCTTCAACCTGGCGACATACAGTCTTTTGTAAGTTATGGCTTGAGTTGACTATTTTTTGGAACATAACTTACATTTGCATCTGTCTTGCATTACAAACAAAGGTTAAACATTTTGGCCTTTTCAGTTCTCTCCAAACTTCTGTCCCACCTATGCTGGTTCGTTCTACCATGGTTCCGATGTAGCATATGGCTCAAATCCTATGGTAATTGAGCTACATATCAACCATGTTTTCACGAATCTCTGAATTTTGTAACCTTTTCCCATCTGCTTCTCGTTGTTAATTAATAGATCTCTTCTTGTGACAAATAATGGTGACAGATACAAGCACAGACCATGGAAGCTCCACCAGTGCCACTAGCTTCTCCTGACCAAAGCACTGCTGAATCAATTAGTGTGAACCCTAAGCAGTATAACGCAATTGTCCGGAGAAGGAACCATAGAAAGATGTTGGAATCACAAGGGAACCTCATTTCAATCCGGAAGGTATATATATGTACACGTTAAACTTCAGATCACAGTTTCTGAGGTATACAATTTGGTAAGATCAATTCAATTTGTATTGAATATCTTATTAGTTTGTTCAGAGGGAAATTAATCGGACTCGACAAAGCGTTGCGAACCAGAGGCCTCGAGGAGAAGACGGTCGGTTCATCAGTATGAACCAGTATCTGTCTGAGTCGTTTAGTGGTGGCGCTTACAACAGTTTCCAGCAAATCGGTTCTTCTGTGGAACCAACAAGCTCCAGCTATGGTTGTATTTCAACAGGTGATGCTATTACATATATTTATATTTTGGAGCTGACTATTTATCAACTGCTGTAAACAAATTTTTATTTTATTCACGATCTAATACTTTTGGATCAACATCTAACGCATCAACCACTACCGGAAACCGGCTATTAGCCGAGTGTCATCGCAGCACTTGCACTATACCACAGCCCAAAATTAGCGTCGGATGTCCGACGGTAAAAAACTTGAAGTAGCGATGAACCATCCGTCGGTATAGTTATGTAACCAACTGTTCGTCGGTACATCAAATTTTTGAGAGTATATCTATTTAGATAGTCCATCGAACCATCCGTGGGTATAAGTCCCAACTTGCTTCAGGCCGTCCGTTGGCACAGAGAGATTAGCTCCCGGCCCACAAAAATTATCTAATGGCCCACCAGTCAGGCTGACGCCAAACCCTAGCCTCTCACCCTCCGTTTCTCGCGCGCGCCGCCACCCCCAACCTCGCGCGCGCCGCATCGCCAAAATCACCGGCGGCCCGCGCTCCCCTTCGCAATTTCTGGATTTCACGCCCTCCTGGTCGCCAATCTGCTCTCCGCGCCCTCTTCCTCGCCAATCTCTCCGCGCCCTCGTCCTCTCCAATTTCTCCGCACCCTCCTCTCCAATCTCTTTCCACGCCGGACCTCCCCTCAGCTCTCCCCGCTGCGCCGTCTCCCTCTGTAATCTCCCTGCCGCGCGCCTCCCCCAAAGCTGCAGCTTGCCGCGCCGCCGCTCGCTGAAAGCTCGCCGTCGCGCGCCAGCCCGCAGACCTCCTCCTCTCCCACAAATCACGCACACTGCTGCCCCTACTACCGCCTCACCACAGTACATCGACACCAGGCTGACTACGGCGCCGGCCCCGACCAGGACACCGCTGCATCTCCGGCTGCTGTACTGGGTTACTTCCTTGCGTGAGTTCTTCCGTTCATATTTTCCCATCTGGATTTTGTTCCAATTTCGTTTCTCCTCTGCAAGGTTTAATCTGACTGACTCTGACCAGGACTCCACCGCTGCCTCTATAACCAGACTAGCATGACACCTCGCCGACCTGACTGACCCTTGTGCCACTGAAGGTTTAATCTTTGTGTTCCTCTTATGTTCCTGAGACTGTGTCTGTAGCATAAACTTTATGAGTGAAAGACTGAAAGCTAGGTCTAATCATTATCTTGTTATGCTGAGCTTTTTAATGGTGAAACATAGAGCTAACATAGGCATTTTAGTTCTGCTTCACTGTAAAATTATATATTCATTGTTTTAAATCAATTTCTCATGTAAGCATGAAGCACTTCCACTCTTGTTTCACTAGGCACTACATTTTAGGAATACATTTGGTGCCCTGTGTTCCTAATTTACATTACTGAAGGATGCAAATTTTTTATTTGCTATATTTTTATGCAACAGTGAGTGTAGAGAGCAATGGTGAATGCATACATGTATCCTTGTTGCTGAAGATGGTAGTCATTGATTGTACTAGATAGCTTGCATAAGCATTACATCTTGTAAAATATGTTTGATGCTTGCCTAACTTTTGCCTTTTCACAGCCACCTCCTTTCCGGCCTCATCCATGAGTTGCTGACTGAGACATTGCTGGCTCACTGAAGGTTAATATTGTAGCCAAGGTACAATGAATCTCTTTTCAGTAGTGGCTTATTCAGTTTTTTTTCAATTTTGTGAGAATACAATTCAGATTTAATACCTTTTGGTATAAGGCCTAAATCCTCAACAGCACAGAGGACACACATGAACATAGTGGACTGGTGCTGCATTTGCTTGCTGCCTTTTGTTTTTTTTCTATCCTACTGCTCTGTCGCAAGGCTACTCTTTGGCCTCAGTCAATCACCCAATAACTACAACGTTGGATGGTGTGAGTTATCTGTTCTTTGGTTGTTGCACTGAGGGAGATTAATTTGTTAGACTGATACTATCTAGCTGACTAGTTAGTTTATAATCCATTGAATATCCTGCAGTTGGAAGCTTGTTGGGCTGATGCTTTTGAAACTAGTATTCTGTTGGGTAATTTAATTTACCATAGTGTAAGCCACCATGATCAGTTATGGTCCTTGTGTTCTGCCTCTCTATTTGATCATGGCTGTGAAGATTATGTTTCAAGATCACAGTTGATCTTTCTTTGGTTAGTGTCTCATTGATAGTTTGACAAGTCCGCACGGAACTGGAAATATATTTGGGTCTTAACTGAAATTGAATCTGTGTGTTTCGGTAGTTATTTCTAGGAAGGGGTAGTAGTTTAGTTTTTTTATTAATGTACTTGAAATTGTTCCCGGCTTTTGTGCCGTTATGTGTATGTCGGCCATCGTGCCGTTATGTGTCTATCGGCCATCGTGCCGTTCTTTTGTTGCAGGTTTTGAAACCTCACCGTGGAGGGGAGGTGCTGCCGAAAATTTGAACTGACGTCATAGCTTTGCGTGTTTTTCAGGGTCTCGTAGTCCCTCGTCAGCTACTTCACTATCCTCGTCGTGTTACCTCGTTGGATAGCAAGGTGAGGCATCAATTACCCGTCTTATTTCATATCATGTTCGTAGATCACGTAACCTAGTTAGGCGTCTCCCATTCGAAACAGATACGGTTGGAAGTATGCAGATCTCTGCATATGGATACCCGTATCTGTTTCGAATTGTCCACGTTATTTGGACAGCCCGAGGATGCGTAGATGGGTATAGTTTCCATGGTCTACTTCGATCCGAGGCAGAATTTCGGCATCATCTTCCTGTTGTTCTCCGGATACACAATCTCCTTGACCGGACGTGTATTTGGAGAACAGTGGGGAGATGCTGCCGAAATTCTGTCTCGGATAGGAGTAGACCATGGAAACTGTACCCATCTACGCATTCTCGGGTGGGATTAGGACCTATCTTTACCTATTAGACAATGATAGACATCGTTTAGATATATTTGTTTTTAATATCACCCCCGCTGATGTTAAAGGATGGATGATGACCGTGAGTGGATGTACACGGGCCGCACAAATCTGAGTTCGTTGACCGATGAATGGATTGAGAAGACCGAGGCCTTTTTGAATGTAGCATTTGCCAAGGTTAAAGGTGGGGACAGCACGTGGTGTCCGTGCAACAAATGTGGAAACACACGCCGACAAACAAAGGATACCATGGGCAAACATCTTTGCAAGTTTGGATTCACAGCAAACTATACCAAGTGGATCTACCATGGTGAAAACGATCGTGTGCGAGACGAGGTCGTGAGACAACGCATCGAGAATTATGATGCTGATGCCGGGGTAGCGGACATGTTGGATGACTATCATGAAGCACACTTCGATGATGCACCTAGGGAGGAGGAGCCAGAGCCCACCGCAAAGGCGTATTACCAGATGATGGATGCAGCACAGCAACCCCTTCATGGGCATACCAAAGTTTCTCAACTGGATGCCGTTGCGCGCCTCATGGCCGTAAAATCTCAGTTTGGCCTGAGTCGAGACGCTTTCGATTCAATGGTGACTGTTGTTGGCAGCCTGCTTCCGGTGGGTCACATTCTGCCAAAGAGCATGTACGAGGCACAGAAGCTCCTTCGTGCACTTAAGATGCCATATGAGCAGATACACACTTGTCTGAATGGATGCTTGTTATTTAGAAAAGAAAATGCGGAAGCAAAGTACTGTTCAAAGTGTGGTTCCTCTAGGTATTTGGAGGTAGAGTCATGTGATGGTACTAAGAGGCAGCTCACAATCCCCGTGAAAATCCTACGGTACCTTCCCTTCATACCGAGAATCCAACGACTCTTCATGACAGAGGAATCCGCGAAACAGATGACATGGCACAAGCAAGGCCGTCGATACAATCCTGAGAAGCTGGTACATCCATCCGATGGTGACTCATGGACTAACTTCGATTCAATTCATAGTGACAAAGCTATAGAGGCTCGTAATGTCCGTGTTGCGCTGGCAACAGATGGGTTCAATCCTTACGGAATGACGGCTGCACCGTACACTTGTTGGCCCATGTTCGTTATCCCCCTCAATCTCCCCCCCCGGTGTGCTCTTTCAACGACAGAACATATTCTTGTCGTTGATAATTCCGGGGTACCCGGGAAAAAATATGAGTGTGTACATGGAGCCTCTGATTGATGATTTGTTCCGTGCTTGGGAGAAAGGGGTATGGACATACGACCGAGTTACAAAGACAAACTTCAAAATGTATGTTTGGTTCCACTACTCTCTGCATGACCTGCCGGCGTATGCGTTGTTCTGTGGGTGGTGTGTTTATGGCAAGTTCCCATGTCCAATATGCAAGGCAGCTCTGAAGTTCATTTGGTTGGTGAAAGGTGGCAAGTATTCGTGTTTTGACAAACATCGACAGTTTCTCCCTCTTGACCATCCATTCAGACGAGACACCAAGAACTTTACGAAAGGCGTCGTTGTTAAAGACCCTCCACCAGCAATATTGACAGGTGTGGATGTTCGTGCTCAGCTAGATGCTCTCGTGGTCAATGAAGAAGGTGGTTTTGTCGGATATGGTGAGCAACATGCCTGGACTCATAAGTTGGGCTTGTGGAGGCTTCCCTATATGGAAGACCTTCTTCTGCCACATAACATTGATATGATGCACACAGAAAAGAATCTCGGTGAGGCACTTTTTGGTACAATCATGGACATGGTTGATAAGACAAAGGACAATGTTAAGGCTAGAGTGGATCAGGCGAGGTTATGCGATAGGCCAAAGCTAGACATACCGCCTCCCAAAGACGGCAAGTCATGGAGAAAGCCTAAGGCCGATTTCGTCCTATCGAGGCCTCAAAGGAGGGAAGTTCTAGAATGGTTTCAAACGTTAATGTTTCCCGATGGCTATGCAGCGAATCTAAAGAGGGGAGTGAACTTATCTACTATGCGAATCAACGGGCTCAAGAGTCATGACTATCACATATGGCTAGAGCGACTTCTTCCGGTGATGGTTCGAGGATATGTCCCTGATCATGTCTGGCAAGTGCTGGCTGAGTTGAGCTTCTTCTTCCGCCAGCTGTGTGCTAAGGAAATATCTCGGTCCGTGATTGAAGAAATGGAAAGAATGGCACCTGTGTTGCTCTGTAAGTTGGAGAAGATCTTTCCACCCGGTTTTTTCAATCCAATGCAGCATTTGATTCTGCACCTCCCGTATGAGGCACGAATGGGGGGGCCTGTGCAGTCCCGTTGGTGCTATGCAATTGAGAGATGTCAGAAGGTTCTTCGAACCAAATGCAAAAATAAATACAAAATTGAAGCTTCCATTGCTGAGGCATACATTCTGGAGGAGGTTTCAAACTACACAACAAAATACTATCTTGACAACCTTCCAAACGTGCATAATCCACCCCCTCGTTACAATGCTCGTGAAGATGAATCGAACCTCAGCCTTTTCAGAGGGCAACTCGAAGTGCAAGTGAAGGGTCATACAAAACCTTGAGGCATGAAGAGTGGCGCACTATCATGCTTTATGTGTTGACCAACCTTGATGAGGTGGAGCCGTACTTGCGGTACGTACTCCTCAACTACCTCAGTCTTTTAACTCACAATTCTACATCCAACACCTTGTGTTTGTTGTTGATATAGGGAATTTTATCGTCTATTCTGGCGTCGTTCAAGGCAACCTACCCCGCAGGAAAGCGAGACCCTTCTTAGAGAGGGCGCGGGTGGACAAAAACCCGATTTCATTTCGTGGTTCGAACATTCCTCCGTTGGAGAATGAGTATGAAAATTTTGACAACCGTGATAGTGATGATGAGACTTATGATCCAGTGAATCCCAACCACGATGATTATTTCTAATACATGTATGTTCCGCATTTATTATTTGCAATACCATGTTATTTCCAATTTATGATTTGTTCAATTGCATTTATTTCTAAGTACATTTTGTTTATCTGTACTGATTGATTTTCTCTTTGTAATTGCAGATGGTGGGCGGTGTCACCAAGTCGTTAGCGGGGATTTTGAGACGGCTTCCCGGTGCAGGTGGAGGGTCCTCTGCCGGTGAGGGGTCCAGCAGGGGGACGGGTGGAGGCAAGGGTCGGGGGAAGGGTGGAGGCAGGGGTCGGGGGAGACAGGGTGGAGGCAGGGGGCGAGGGAGGCAGGCTCCAGCACCGTCTCCTGAGGCAGACTCGGAGTCTGAGTCTGAGGACGAGGTTACCTACACCGGAGGCGGCCTCTCCCGACCACGTCGTGGCACAGGATGGCCCGGACCAGGAGTGGCAGCAGGGGGAGGATTCTGCGGAGGGGGAGGAGGAGGAGGAGGAGGGCGGAGGAGAGAGGAGGAGGAGGAGTCGCAGCCATTTGGTTAAGAGGTCCCTCGCAGCTTCCCCAGCGACCCATACCGTTTGAGAGGCGGCCGATGATTCGGCCCATCGCTCCTAGGTAATATGGTTTATATTTGATCGTAACATTTTCATTTCATATTGTTATAACTTGATTGCAAACTTAAAATTTCTCTTAATCACTTATGCAGGAGTTGGATTATGGTCGCTCCTGGGGTTCACGACTGCCATGTCAACGGGATCCTGGGTGGTTTGTGCAGGTTGCACTTCCCAGGCTTCGTTGACAGAGGCGGAAGACAAGAGCCAGCCTACACGTTTGACCACTACATGGCCTTCCCCGACTCGATGGATCGGGACAACAGGATATTCCAGAACAAGGCGGCTCGTGTCACGGGCGAGCTGTGGGTAAGTCTTCCTCGCACTACATTGCTTAATTCGTTGCACATTCATTGGATATTTTCTTAAAATATTGAATGTCTACATCGCGTCTGTATGCAGGATTTCTACAGATGCGAACCGGGCTACGAGCAAGCGGCAAATGAGACGGCTCACAGAGCATGTTTCAAGCTTGTGAAGGACATGCACTACGAGGCACGCGTCCAGTCCGTCATCGTGTACTACGCTACATTTCTCCAACAGAAGTGCTCTAAAGCTGAAGCTCGAGGCTCACCCGGGAACAATACTTGCAGGTACATATAGAAATTCAATACAAAACATTTAATTTGTTATTCTCATGTCCTAACCTTGATGATGTGTAGGCTCCTGTATGGTGGTGTGCACAACATCGGCAGTGCTGGGAGATCATTGTCGACAAGTGGTTGTCGGAGGAGTGGGTCCAACAGCACGAAGCTTGCCGGGAGCGGCGTTTGCTGATGCCGGGTATACCACACCATCAGGGCAACCTTAGCCTGCCTCTGTACGCGTCTAGATGGGTAAGAGATTCCATATCTTCATTAATATACTCAGTTGTCCATAATTTCTAATTACGTCGATCATTTTTTTTGCAGTCGGGGGCCACGTTCAAGGCGTATGCTTTGTCCCACAAGGGCAAGGCGACGTCCGACGTCAACTACAACCCGGACGACCCGCCCTCGGCGTACAGCAATGCAAGCATCCACAGCCGCCTCAGTGACTACACATCGATGGCAAGAGAGATCCGCGGGCCAGAGTTCGATGTTGTCAACGAGAACCTCGATGGAGAAGTTGTCATGACGATGGGAGGAGGAAAGAAGCATGGACGCTTCTATATGGGTGACGGTTGCATCGACACGGCCAATACTCCTACGCTTAACCAGATTAAAGCTAGGAGTACGGACTCCAGCCCCGCCATACGACCAAGGCCGACCGTAGCCCAGCACCAGATACAGGAGCTCCAGGTTGTTTCTGTTCTATTGATCGTTCATTGATATTTAAATACGTTTGATTTTCATTCTAACATTTGGATATTATATTGTAGACCCAGATGCAGCAGATGGTAGAAGAGAGGTTGGCGGCCCAGCGGCAGCAGTTAGAGGCCGATTTCCAGATGCGGTGGACGGCCGAGCAGCAGAAGATGCAGCAGATGTACATGTGGATGCAGAGCATGGCCGCAAAGCAAGGTGTGCCGGGGCCAAACATCCAATTCTCTCCAACGCCGGCATATCCTGGATCACATACACCTGTGAGTCACTTCGGACAACCTTCAAGTTCAATTTCTTACAGAACCTAGAAAATTTAGATAATTAGAGAACTTAGAAGACTTTAGAGAATTAGAGAACCTAGAAGATTTAGAGACTTGTGAGAATTCATATAGCAAAGTACATTTAGAGAATTCAGAAAACATTCACAAATTAGATAACTTAGAGAATTTAGTCCATTTATAAAACTTATATGTTCATCTCATGACTTCTGATGTATAACTTGTCTAACAAATGCATAATCTTGTCCTATGTGCAGAACCAGTCGGCGGGATCCAATGCGCCAAATGAGGACCAAGATTTGTCAAATCCGTCGCAGCCGTGGTCACAGTGGCCTCCTTCTTAGAGTTTGTTATGTTCATGTCAACTTAGGTGATGGATGTGATACTTATTTCTAGATTGTGATGGATATTGTGATGGATTTGTGTTTGTGATGGATATTGTGATAGATTTGTTTTTCTGATGGATATTGTGAGATATATTTGCGTTTGTGATGGATATTGTGATATATTCCTGTGCAATGTGATATTTGTGAGTTGGGGTACTTTTAACGAGAGAAAACAAAAAAAACTAGCTGTTCTGGTCACTTTGCCGAGTGCTTTTACCATAGCACTCGGCAAAGTGACCATACTGGAAGTTGCTGTGAAGGCCCTTTGCCGAGTGCATTTACCATAGCACTCGGCAAAGGGGACATGTGTTTGCCGAGTGTCAGGGCGGGACACTCGGCAAAGGGTGTAATATTTGCCGAGTGTCAACCATCGGACACTCGGCAAAGGGCGCCTGACGCCGTCTCTGGCCTTACGGCCGTTAGTCCCATTTGCCGAGGGGACCATGTCTTTGCCGTGTGCCAGGAGACACTCGGCAAAAGGTTTGCCGAGTGCCCGATGTTTGGCACTCGGCAAACAGCCCTTTGCCGTCACATCTTTGCCGAGTGTGCCATTGCCGTGGGCTACACTCGGCAAAACTGTTTGCCGAGTGTATAAGTCCCTTTGCCGAGTGTACTTGACACTCGGCAAAGGGGGGTTTCCCGTAGTGTCACCACCGGTACCGATAGCAAGTTTTCCAGTAGTGGATGTTATTAGAATTCGTAATGAAATCCAGCTATCTTAATATGTAGTAACTCTTTCTCTATAAAATAATTTATTTTGATAGACATTATTGGCCCACCTAAGATCGTATATGTATGTTCTAAAATACTTGTATGATTGTATCTGTGGACGGATGGAGCACGAGACACAGGTAAACTCGCTCCCGACGTCGATACGTCAACGTCGACTCAGGATCATATGCCGCCGCTCGCCAGAAGGATCTACAATAAACACACGGCCGCTATGGCGGCGACGAGCACCATGAGTAGCTCCGGTGACGAATCAAGCCCCGCTTTAGAGGCGCTAGCTGGCGGCGGCGGAGAGGTGAATGTCGGCGCCGGCGCTGGCGGCGCTACCGATGGCCCTGCGCAATGCAGAAACCAAATGTTATTAGCTCTCAGAAGATCTTTCAGCTAGGGCAACTAGACCCATATGTTATGTATACGGTTCAATATATTACCTGATGGCGGCTGCGCCGTCGTCGGAGCGGCCGCGGTGGCCTGGGCCGGAGCTGGCTGCGCCGTAGTCGGAGCAGCCGCGGTCGCGGTGGCCTGGGCCGGAGGCTGCGCCGTCGTCGGAGGGGCCGCGGTGGCCTGGGCCGGAGGCTGCGCCGGCGTGCCCTGTGGCGGCCCGTAGGGAGGGAGCCGCCCTGGCTCTGCAACGCAAAGAACCAGCCGAGATCCATCGAGCAATCAGGAAACACTCACCGATCGAGGCCGGAGGTGAACGAAGACATGCAATGACTTAGAAGACGGGTGAGGGTGCTAACAACTTACTATCGCACCAGAACTCGATGGGCGGTCCGGCCTCGTCCTGGCCGCAACTGGCGGGGATCCGGACCGAGTCGCCGGTGGCGTTTGCGGGGTCGAGCCCCCTGGCGCGCCAGAACGTGCCGTCGTCGACGTAGCAGAGGCAGAACGGGGCGGCGGCGTAGACGGCGGCGTACGCCGCGCAGCACGCGGGCGAGGGCGCCGCGGCGCCGCCGAACATGAAGCCCAGGCACTTTACCAGGCCGGCCAGCGAGTCCTTGCAGTACTCCTTGTGCGCCTCCACCGGCGCTGGCGCAGGGTGCAGCGCCGCGGCGAGGAGGAAGGACGTGATGGCGGCGAGGAAGAAGAGGGGGAGCTTGCGAGAGGGCGCCATGGCTATGTACGTGATCTTTTGCACGTTATATGTGATGCCGTGCCATGCCAATTTATATATAGTCAACTTTCGGATGAAAGAGTGATAAATAAGGGAGGAAGAAGCTTTGGATTTGGAAGTGCAAAAAACTTGGCGTCGGCGCTGGAAATTTCATGTATTTTTCGCTACTTATTGTGACCAAAATGCATCATTTTCAAAAAGATATTCACTGTACTATTACTATAATAACATTTTCCATGTACTTCCTCGGTTTCCTTTTTTATGAGTAATCTGTCCTGAAAGTAATATGTAAAAAAAACAGGAAGGTACAGTTGTGGCAGAATTAGGCTCCGTTTGGATCCATCGGCTAAACTTTAGCTGTGAGTGATCCAAACAGACATCTAAAACCCAGCTAAAATTTTGTCGGTGCCAAAAATTGCACCATTCTTAGCAGGTCGAACCCAACTAAACTAGCTAAAATATACTTAGGGGGTGTTTAAATCCGGTGAATTGGTGAAAAGTGGTGAAAAGTTTATGCATTTGGCCACGTGCACAGAGAGAAGAAATGAACTGACAGTTCTCAAGGTGAAAACTTTATGCAAAGTTGCCGAATTTAAACACGCCCTTAAAGATGAAATTTGCACCTCCTAAAACCAATATAGCCACCATCCTCTTTTTTCTATTATTTCATGAGGGCAACATGGTCCGTCATTTTTAATTAGTTGGAGGATCCAAACACCTCAGCTAAAGTTTAGTTTTTTCAATTATAGAAAAGAAGAATAATATTGAAGACATCCAAAGATATTTTTATACTTAACTTACTCGATTTGCTACTTGTTAATATTATTTTTTATAAACTCGATCAAACTTACAAAATTTTTACTTAGAACAAATCCACAATGTTTTGTATTTCATGCCATTGAAAAGATAACGACGTCGGCAATAACTGTACTGTCTCATGTGTACAATTTTATGGATATTTGTAGCCTACTGGCACGTGGAAAAAACAAAAGGAGTGGACGTGGCCCCAATGTCACTCTCCTTGCCACTGGCAGGGTCAGGGTTAAGGGGGTTTTTAATTCCGGTGAAAAATTTTAGTGAAAAATTTTGCAAAGAGAATCTTACCATTTAGGAGTACTAAATGTAGACTAATAATAAAACTAATTATAGATCTCACCTGAAAATCGCGAGACGAATCTAATGACGGTAATTAATCCATGATTAGTGGACGGTTACTGTAGCATCACTTTGCAAATCATGGTCTAATTAGGCTCATTAGATTCGTCTCGTAAATTTATCCGGGGGTTATGGAATGGGTTTTGTCATTAACACACGTTTACTACTCCATGCATGTAAGATTCCCTTTGATGAAAAATTTTGGTGAAAAATTTTGCAAAATTGAACACCCCCTAAGTTTGAGGGTTGAGTCCACAAAATGATCGTCTTACCTAAGATGTAGAGAGTGACGCAACTAGCACTGGTTGGTGGTGCGCAATTGGAGCCATGGGAGCTGGGGCATAAGCAAACTAAATTTGAAAGGCTGAAACGTTACCAGAATTTGCTCATCACCTTTGTATCAAAGTTTTGAGCGAGTGGAACTAAGCTTAGCTTAGTTGGTTAGGTTCTTTGTGGTAGAATCTGCCCACTCGGGTTCGAGTCCCCGACTTGGTACGGGTGTCACATTTTTTTGGATTTATTCTAGGATTTAATCAGCGCTATTTTTTCAATGGTAGGTGACGTGCCATCGATGGCGAGGCACCTGTGGTGACTTCGTCAATCTCAAGATCGGAACAGCCAGCCCAGTCTCTCGGAGGTGCTCATAGGGGTAGGGTTTTGCGTATGTGTATTCATAAGGGTGACTGTGCATGCGTGTGTGAGCGTCTGCGTCTGTACTGGTCTTTCGCAAAAAAAAAAGCTTTCAGCGAGGACCTGTGCGCTCACTCGCATCATGTTCTTGACACTCCGAGCTGCACCCCCATGGGAAATGAGAAGAAGTGATGAGCACAAAAATGATAAGAGCCAAGTGAGATCAAGTCGTGGGATGAGGTTTCCATGAGAAAAAGAAAAAGAGATAAGTCCATTTTACCCCTCAACTCTCAAAACCGAACAAAATACCCCCCTTGACCATGTCAAAGTGGTTTAGAATGGTGGTTTTGCTGATGTGGCAATGGGCCCCATATGTCAGAATCCACATCACCATTTTTTGCCACACCCATGTGTTTGGGCCCAGTTGTCGGCCGCCATATCTCTTCTCTCTCCACCACTTCATTCCCGAGGTCTAGTAACGCGCAGGGGGGAGGGGGGAGAGGGAAGGGGGGGAGGCGTGGTGAAGCGCCCCTGCCTAAGCAGAGACTAAATGTGATACAATTATCAGTCCCAGGAGGCTGATACACATTTATTCAACAGATAGTTTAGAACCTTACACTCCCCGATGGGGAGGAAACTTGATACAAGCTAAGACAACCAAAAGGTAAACTACGGCTATGAGCCAGATGATGAACCAGACCGGTTCAACAAAGGGATCAGAGTTGTGCGACAGCGAAAGCATCTCGGGCAGGGCCAAACTCCACAGGCAAAGTCGGGTGCGGGCACGACCACCTACTCGGCGTCCTCAACGACAAAGTCCGGGTCTTCTTCTGAAGCAACAAATACAAGGGTGAGTACAAAAGTACTCAGCAAGTCCAACCACACCCACGGAGGGTTAACACAGAATTATGCACAGGATAAATCAAGGAATAAGGCTAAGGTTCATTTGCAATAAAGCTAGTTTTACTCATGCAATGGTTTATCAAGGAAAAACTTTAGCAAAGCAAGCTTAAGTAACACAACTAAGTAAGTGGGGTTGATCCACAAAGGATCCCAATTTTAAATGCTACCGGATTTCCCATCCGCCGTAGCTCTTGGCACAAAGCCGAACACAATTCCAAAACACACACTCCAACCCATCCCCAAAACCTTTGGTATTGTGACCAAGCCATAACTCGCCCATGACCGTGGGCACGGCTATTCGAATAGTTTGGAAACTCTGCAGAGGTGTACACTTTCACCACAAGTAGGGTACCGCAACACGATCACCTTAGTGCCAGTGCGGATCCTATCGAAGCCATTACCCACCATAGCCAAAACTGCCTAGCCATCACGAGAAATAACCAAGGGGTTTATGACACCAAGTCGGCAACCATGTCACTAAGACGGCACTTGGTTTTCTCGCTGCACACCTGCCACTAGACAACTAACAGCACGGCTAGTGGGATTTAGACTAAGCCCTTGCACCATACAAGAGTTGAGTGGTTGTACGAGATAAATGGGTTAGGCAAGATGAACACATCACCTCGGTTTAAAACCGGACAAAATGGATATCTCCCAACTTGCTTAACCACAAAGGTACAAGCCACCAAATGGTATTTCACAAAGAAATACCCATCCATTTTATCCAACACTTTCTTTACTTTCAAAACCCAAAACCCAACTCTTTACTCAACACACTCACACTTTTCTTCTTTATAAAACCAGTATAGTGATGATTGATTAAGTAATTAGAACAAATCCTAAGCATTCTAATCAAAGGTTATCAACCAAACAGAGCAAATCATATTTAGTGATAACTAGGTTATCAAGGAATGGTTATAACAATCAAGGAGTGGCTATCCAACCGGGTTTTTATTAAAGACAATGCAATTATCAAAGGCCAATAGGTTGTGTTTATAAAACTGGGATAAACATGCATCAAAGGATGGGATTGGACTTGCCGTCAAAAGCTTCCGGGAGATCCTGCTCGCGGTACGGGTCGTCGGATTCGGGCTCGCGGTACTCTCCTGCGTATTCCGGCGGCTCCTCCTCGATTATACCGTCGTCTACGGCACACACAACAAACACATAAAAAGAAAATAATCAAACCTTTACCGATGAGCTCGAAACAGGAAATGATTAAATAAAATAGGAAAGAGGATTATTTTGGGATGATTTGTGTATAGCTCGGCCGGAATAGATGAAAGAAAGGCGTGTTCGAGTTTGGTGGAATTCCGGAGAAGTTTGGCGCATGAAAAGATAAGTTAAGTGAGGGTTAGGGCTTAAACGGGGGTTTTAGGACCTCTTTATAATAATTATAAAGGGTCAAGGGCCTTTCTGGAAATAAGTTTATGTGGTGGAAGGACTTATTTGTGATTTGGGAAAGACTATGGGAGGTTTGGTAATTGGTCAGGGGCATATATGGAAATAAACCCAAAGACCAGGGGGTTTTCAGGGATTATCCAAAAGAGTGGAGGGGCTCTTTATGGAATAAGATAACGGCAGGGGGTTTCTTGTAAAGTGGCCATTCTTTCCCCTTTCCTTCGGCCGAATCAGAGAGGGAGAAGGGGAGTGCGGCGGCGGCTCGGTGTGACACCCGGCCCAATTTGGATATGGCCCAGTTGTGGCCCATGAGTGCAGGTGCACATGTTTAGTACCACATTGCTAGTTGAGCAAGAGTGGAACCAGCTTATAAGCCTTTGTCCTCCAGCCATAGCACCTTCGGGTTAACCCTTTTACACGAAGCGAGGACGAAAGTGTAAGTAGGGTGCTATGTGTAAGCGGGCGAGCCCCTACGGAAGGGCGGCGCTGTGTGGTGTTGGAGGACGGGGTGTTACAAGTGGTATCAAAGCTGTGTTGACTGTAGGACGCAAGCCTAGAGTAGCAATGGTCGTTTTTAGGGTCCTAAATGCCTTCTTATACTTGCTCAACATTTTCCGCTCCAATCTTGATCTAAATTCGTTGTTTTTCGTCAACCTTGACTTACCTTCTCCTTGATTCTTAATCATCTTCCAACATTACATTTGTTTCATTCTTTTTCCAGCTCTTAGTTAACGTTTCTCTATAAGCCAAGATAAAAGTATGAAGTCACTTTGGATACCACAGTTAATGTTTTTTTTCGAATTATTGGAAATAAGAGAAAGTGGATATTATTGGAAATAAGAGAGTCATGGATATTTTGGAAACACCATCAGTCATGCTTTATCTCAACACAAGGATTTAGGAAATCATCCCCTCTAAATTCATGTCACCGTTAGAAGAGTCGTCGTTGAGGTCGATGTTTAGTTCTGGTGTAGGATTGTTTGCTTTGTGTTTGTTGTATGCAAATGTTTGATTTGGCTCTTTGTAATGAGTGTGATGTTTTGTGGAGTGATGACCACAATTACATCTTAATAAATCAACTAAACGATTAGATGGTTAGGTTTTGTCTTTGTTCGTGGTCTTAGTACCTAGGTGAGTTCCAAATCCATCTTTACCATATCTTATCATGAATCCCTTCATGCATAAACCTATTCCCGTCACCCCCTGACAGTGCAGTACTGTTTAATTCATATCTCGAGCTACCCGACTCCGATTAATGCAAATCCAGTTGGATTAGTTACATAACTTCATAAGTTATTTTCTGGCAAAGGTTCACAATTTTTGGAATATTGGACAGAGAGATACATGACTTTTGTTGGATAAAGAGAATCTGTTTTTGGTAACTTGACACAGTCGACTTGTTTATTACATATCTCAAGTTTCCGAACTCCGATTGATTTGAAACTAGTTGGGTTAGTTCCAGAATTTGATAACCTATTTTCTGGTAAAATATTACCATTTTTGGATTTTCTGAGAAAGAGATACCTACGTTTTATTAGAGAATACAGAATCTGTTCAGAGCTTCTGACACAGCTAGAGTATTTTCTTTATATCTTTAGTTTCCGAACTCCAAATGAGTTGATTCTAGTTGCATTGGATTCACAATTTTATTATCTACGTTCTGAAAAAGTTTCGTGATTTTTGGATATTCGGTCTAGAAGATACATCTATTTTTCCGAGATAGCCAGAATCTGTCCTTAACGTGGAATAGTTCTTAATGGACGCTATTCTTTTATTGGTCATGTTAATTTGGATAAAGAGATTTGACCATGCAAGTGCTAATGTTGGAATTCTATCTTGGTTCTTTCCCTGAATTATTTAGTTTCATCTGCACTAGTACCATGTCTTTCTATACCTATATCTAAGTTCTTGTTTTCTATACAATCAGATGGTGAACACTAGGTCTGGTGCTGGAAGCAGTGAAAATAATCCAGAGCCTAACTCAAGTCAGAACCAGATGTCGAATTCAGCATTGGAACAGTTTATAGCTGCCCAGACTCAGCTGATGACAAATATGGCCAACTCCATTGTTCAGCTGAATCAGAATATAGCTCCTCCACCGCCCCCGAGAGACAAACACAGGGATTTCATGAGTCACGACCCGCCTACATATTCTCACTCTGTAGATCCTCTCGATGCTGATGATTGGATTAAGACAGTGGAGAAGAAATTATTGATTACTCAGTGCACTGACAGAGAGATGGTTTTATATGCTGCTGGAAGATTAGAAGGTGCAGCTTCAGATTGGTGGGATGCATATTGCGATGCTCATGAAGATTCAGGTAGCATCACTTGGCAGGAATTCAAGGATGAATTTCGCTCATATCATATCCCTGTGAGTGTGATTAAGCAGAAGAAGGAAGAGTTCCTCAATCTAAAACAAGGAAGGATGTCAGTGATTGAGTACCGTGACAAGTTCATACAGTTGTCTCGTTATGCCCCAAAACAGGTAGCTACGGATGAGAGAAAGCAAGACCTGTTCTTGGAAGGATTGATTATACCTATTCGTTACCAGCTGGCAGCACATTCATTTCATAGTTTTGATCAGCTAGTGGATAAGGCTCTCTTGATAGAAAATTTGAGAGAGGAGATAAAGGAGAAGAAGAGGAAGATGAATTCTCAGAGACAGATGCAGTCTGATCGCAACACTCGCTTCCGTCTTGCCCAGCAGAATGAGGTGCAGAGTCATCCTGTCCACCAGTTTGGCCCCTCCAACCAAGCTCAAGTCCCAGAAATTAGCTATGGACCACAACTTCATCATTATCAAGCATCCATTCAGCCAGAGCCAAAGAGTTTGCAGGTCAAGTCTGGAAAATCAAAAGCTCCAAGTATGAAGACTTGTTTCCATTGCATGCAAAAAGGACATGACAAGGGCATGTGTCCACAGAAATACCCGCATTTGTTTGGTGGAAACAACCAAAGGAAAGCCGTAGTGCAACATGAGGTGATTAATGAAGATAAAAGTCATACTCAGATCAGCCAGAAGCAACTGAATTCAATACAGGCAAATGCAAATCAAGTTAAGAGTATTACAGTTGCTGAGATCAGAGTAGTATGTGAGTTTCCAGATGTGTTCCCAGATGATTTGCCAGGTTTGCCACCAGATAGAGATATCGAGTTCCTCATTGAGCTTTTACCTGGTACAGCTCCTATTTCCAAGAGACCTTATAGAATGTCAGTTGATGAACTGGAAGAACTGAAGAAACAACTGAGAGAGTTGTTGGATAAGGGTTTCATACGCCCTAGTTCATCTCCCTGGGGAGCACCAGTTATCTTTGTTGAGAAGAAGGATGGTACACAGAGGATGTGTGTTGACTACAGGTCATTGAATGAAGTTACTATCAAGAATAAGTACCCTCTGCCCAGGATCGAGGATCTGTTTGATCAGTTGAAAGGAGCCAAGGTATTCTCCAAGATTGATTTGCGTTCAGGCTATCACCAGTTGAAGATCAGGCCATCAGATATCCAGAAGACAGCTTTCACTACCAGATATGGTTTGTATGAGTATACAGTTATGTCTTTTGGTTTGACTAATGCTCCTGCCTACTTTATGTATTTGATGAACAAGGTGTTCATGGAGTACTTGGATAAGTTTGTGGTGGTATTCATTGATGATATCTTGATCTACTCCAAGAATGAAGAGGAACATGAGGAACACCTGAGGCTAGTATTGCAGAAGCTTAGAGAGAATCAGCTATATGCCAAGTATAGTAAGTGTGAGTTTTGGCTGAAAGAAGTATCTTTTTTGGGTCATGTTATCACAGATGGTGGAATAAAAGTTGATCCAGGCAAAGTCAGGGATGTTCTGAAATGGGAGCCACCAAAGAATGTGCCTGAGATCAGGAGTTTTCTGGGATTGGCAGGTTACTACAGAAGATTTATAGAAGGATTCTCTAAAATAGTGAAGCCCCTCACTTCATTATTAGAGAAAGGAAAAGAATTCAGGTGGTCAGATGCATGTCAAGCTAGTTTCGAAGAATTGAAGAAAAGGCTAACTACAGCTCCAGTGTTAGTGATGCCTGATATTCATAAGAGTTTTGATATCTACTGTGATGCTTCTCGTCAGGGCCTTGGATGTGTTCTTATGCAGGAAGGACATGTTATAGCTTATGCATCCAGGCAGTTGAGGAAACATGAGTTGAATTATCCTACTCATGATCTGGAGTTAGCAGCAGTGGTTCATGCATTGAAGATTTGAAGGCACTATTTGCTTGGGAACAAGTGCCAGATTTATACTGACCATAAGAGCCTGAAGTACATATTCACACAGAAGGATCTGAATTTGAGGCAACGTCGTTGGCTAGAATTGATCAAGGATTATGATCTGGAGATACACTACCATCCTGGTAAAGCCAATGTGGTTGCAGATGCTTTGAGCAGGAAGGGTCATGCTAATACCCTCTTGTCTCATCAGATGCCAGAGAAGCTGTGTGAAGAGTTTGCGCGATTGAACCTTGGATTTGTTGCTCATACAGAAGGAGTGACCATGGAAGTTGAGTCTACTCTTGAGCAGGAAATTCGTCAAGGTCAGCTTAATGATGAGAAGATAAAGGAAATTAAGGAGCTTATGGCAATTGGAAAAGCCCCTGATTTTACTGAAGATGAGCATGGTACTATTTGGTTCAAGAAGAGGATCTGTGTGCCCGATGTGGCACAGCTCAGAGATAAGATATTAAGGGAAGCTCATGATTCTGCTTACTCTATTCATCCTGGTAGTACTAAGATGTATCAGGACTTGAAAGAAAGGTACTGGTGGTATGGGTTGAAGAGAGATGTTGGTACTCATGTGGCGTTGTGTGATGTGTGCCAAAGAGTTAAGGCTGAACATCAGAGACCAGCAGGATTGCTTCAACCATTGAAGGTACCTGAATGGAAGTGGGAAGAAATCAGCATGGATTTCATAGTGGGATTGCCCCGTACTCGAGACGGTTATGATTCTATATGGGTTATTGTGGATCGTTTGACTAAGGTTGCTCATTTCATTCCAGTCAAGACCACTTATACTAGTGCTAAGCTAGCAGAGTTGTATATGTCTCGTATTGTCTGTCAGCATGGTGTGCCCAAAAAGATAGTGTCAGATAGAGGTACTCAGTTTACATCACGATTCTGGCAGAAGTTGCATGACTCTATGGATACCAAGCTGAATTTCAGTTCTGCCTATCACCCTCAGACAGATGGACAGACAGAAAGGACCAATCAGATTTTGGAAGATATGTTGAGAGCTTGTGCCTTGAAACATGGAAAAAGTTGGGATAATAGTTTACCTTATGCAGAGTTCTCTTATAATAACAGCTATCAGGCAAGCTTAAAGATGTCACCTTTTGAGGCATTGTACGGAAGGAAGTGCAGAACTCCATTATATTGGAGTGAAACAGGAGAAAGTCAGGTGTTTGGTCCTGAAATACTACAAGAGGCAGAACGACAGGTTCAGATTATCAGAGAGAATCTGAGGACAGCCCAGTCTAGACAGAAGAGTTATGCTGATGTTAGAAGAAGGGAGTTAACTTTTGCCGTTGGAGATTATGTGTATTTGAAAGTTTCTCCTATCAGAGGTTTGCGCAGATTCAAAGTGAAGGGAAAATTGTCACCTAGATTTATTGGTCCATTCAAGATTCTGGAAAGGAAAGGTGAAGCAGCCTATCAGTTGGAGTTACCGGCCAGTTTGTCAGATGTACATGATGTCTTCCATATATCACAGCTTAAGAAGTGTCTCAGAGTACCAGAGGAGCAGTTATCAATGGAAGAACTGAATGTGCAGGATGATCTGACTTATGTGGAGCATCCAGTAAAAATATTGGAGACAGCTGAAAGAGTTACTAGAAGTAAGGTGATAAAGATGTGCAAGGTGCAATGGAGTC
>CM014277.1:62762615-62784866 GCA_004135705.1 Alloteropsis semialata
CAATTCCAGCTTGTCGCCGGCCCGTTCTCCCGCGTGCAGCCCGCAGCACCGGCTTGCCGACGTCGTTGGCGCCCCAAGCCGAACCCGCCTTCGCCCGTTTCGCCGACCAGTGGGTCCCGGTGGTCGGACTCGTCCCCGACCTTGAGTCCCGCTCGGGCACGAGCCTGACTCCGATCCCCCGCCTCGACCGCGCCGTATCCCAACCGGATCACGCGAACCCCGGAGCCACTAGCCACCTTATAAGCTGCGTCGCCACCCCGCAAAAGTCCCCAACAAACCCTAGCTTCGAGCCCCTGAAGCCGCAGCCGCGCCGCCTTCGCTCGGAGCTCCGCCGCCACCTCGGTTCCACGCCTTCGCCGCCCGTCCGGCCCCCGAGGCACCACCCCGACAACCGCACGCGAGTAAGGAAGCTCGCTAGGCCCTTTTCATCTATTTATTGACCGGTTTGGGTGCTTATGGAGCTCGCCGTTCGTGCACAGAGTCGCCGGAGCCGCCGTCGTCGTCGATTCCGCGTCTACGTCGCGCAATCGTCGTCGAAGTCCACCTAGGTGAGTTCGCCGTATCCTTAGCTTGCTCTAGGTTCAAGAATCGTCAAGTTTGGACCACCGTAGCCTCGGTTCCGTGTTTCTCCGGCGAGTTCGCCGCTCGGCGCCGCCGTTCGCCGCCGCCACCGCTGTGCAGCGCCGCCGGCCGCCGCGCCACCGCTGTGCAGCGCCGCCGGCCGCCGCCCCGAACAACCAGAGCCGCCCGATCGCCCGTGAACGGCCCCGATCTGAGTCAATCGGGTCGCGTACCGGTCAGCCTGGCGGATTTGTTAAAGAGCCCCTCGGAGTTATAGGAATCAACCCGCAGTCCATCGGTAGTTCAAAGTATTTACATCTAGGTCCAGTTTTCTTACAGTTTGAACCTCGAGTTTTCCAAGATTAGGAGCCGCCATCCTGTTATGTTCTTTTGCGCATTAGACCTTAGGTTTTTATACATATTTATGTTTATGCCCCTAGAATCTTACTGTCTAGTCCTTAGGAAGTTCTGGTAATCGCAGTTATGCCCCTGTTACCTTGTTTTAGCCATATCTTCCACGTTTTAGCTCCAAATTAAGTGATTCTTGCGCTCACGTGATCCTTAGGACTTGTACAGTAGTTTTATTCTGTTCTTTTGTACTGTTGTTCATGTTTGGTGTATTATTTCTTATTTTGTTGTAATGTTTTCTTGTATGTGCCCCTGTGCTGCGTTTAGACGGTGCAACAGTTGTGGTGTTCAAGGATTGTTCGTGGAATTTGAGGAGCAATATTTTGAAGACTTGAGCAGTGCCCTTTATTATTTGGATTTAAGGCAAGTGTATTCTTGATCATATTCTTCAGTCCTAATAACCAAATGGCATGCTCACATTTAATAGCTATGCTACGCTTGCATGCTTTAATATGATGGGTCCTATGTTAAGGATTGACTAGTTTTATTTATCATTCCTTGTCAAGCCTTGGGTTCATATTTTAATGTTGGGTAGTTGATGCTTAGCTGCTTTAATTTGGGAATGGTTACACTAAGATCCAAGATAATGAATTTGTGCCATCATTTATTCATGTTCCTATGCATCTCAATAATAAGACCACTTGTGTTAATTGGAACATGGAGTGACCACCCAGGAAAACAGTACAACCACAAGGACTAACGGGCTATGGTCTTGGCTAAGTAACTAGAGGATCTCAATGTTGTGTGGAGGCACTGCTTGTTTTGGATGGGGCTGGTTGCTACCGGCAAGTTTTGTGTGCAGAGGCGCGGGAGAGGAAGGTTTTCCTTCTAGAGACCTGCATGGTAAGGGAGCACACACACATTGAGAGATTCTTTGGAAAGGCCTCGCTGTGAAACCCAGTACTTTGTTCACGTGGTGTGAGGGGAGTACATGCCTTTGGCAATGGGAATCACGACTTGTGGTGAAAGTGTACAACCTCTGCAGAGTGTTAAAAACTGATATATCAGCCGTGCTCACGGTCAAGAGCGGCCTGGACCCTCGCATGATAATTTGAACTTGAAGATGAAATAAATTGGATCATTCATGCATTGGATATGGTTATGGTTATGGTATATATTTATGCTTAATTGGGTTGGTATACACTTATACCTTAGTAATTATGCTGCTAATTAAAATATGACCAACTAGGTGCTTAAGCTAAATTAAATAGCCAGCTATTCCTTGTTAAGCCTTGCATGTCATTTGCTTTTGCTCTACACTTGCTGAGTACCAACCATAAGTGTACTCAACCTTGCTTTATCTGCGGCTCAGGCTAAGACAGGAGAGCCTGGTGGAGTATTTTGGAGTTTTCTAGGCGTACGTGTTCCCCCAGTCAGCTGCCTGTGGTGAAGTGTTGAAGATTCGCTGCTAGTTATTCGCTTCGCGTGAGTGTAATAATATTCTTTAATATTATTTACGTTTTGCATTGTCTTTTATATCACTGATGAAGTCTCATATGTGTGTAAACTTGATCCTGGCGCACATATGATAGTCATCTGGTTTTGTCCTTAAAACCGGGTGTGACAGTTTGTTTTACTGGTAAAAGTTTATCACGTAAAGTGGAATAGAATTATGCTTGCAAGTGTGCTCAAGCTAGCAAACACTAATCAAAAGGAAATGGGTCCAAAGGTCAGTTCAGTTTTAAGCTGCATCGAATTAGAACACATGCATGCTAGTCTTACCAATAGCATCTGCTGTCCAGTTCAGTGCCTTGTTTAATATTTCTGCCATGACAAAACATATTTATATTATAAACAATTGCTCTCTGATACACAACTGTCAATATGTTTGTATGGAAGAGAATATTGTACCATCATGTTCATGAGATCCCTGGGAGTGATTTGAAGAAGCTGATAGGCTGCAAAAGGAACCATACATGTATGTGAATTCAGTTGTGGGGAGGGAACATCAGAAAAAGGGGGGGTTGAGGCATTGAATTAGTGAGCATCGTTTCAATCAATTCATCTGAGGATCTGTAAACACTATTTGTACCTCCTCTTTAGAAGAAAGAGCTTGGCAAGAGCAGATGCTCGTGGCCGACGGACTTGTTTCTTGAAGCAATACCTTTGGCGGAGACTGTCAACGATTACAAACAAATCAACGGAGTACCAATGAAACTAGATATGAACATGCTACTGTAGTCTGTAATAGCAGAACACAGCAGGCAGTGAGGACTTCAGTTTATTAGGAAATCAACAGAGCACCACTGAAACTAGCTATATATCGACAAGCTAGTGTAAAATTAGAACACATCAGAGAGTGAGGATTTCAGTCTATTATACCCAAACCCAACGGGAAGAACGTCGTGTGGCTTCATCGGGCCTCCTGGCATCAGCACCAGGTCTTTCAGTTCTGGGGCCCTGTGAGCCAAGTCATCAACAATCTCCGACGCCTTGCGCCTCACGTGTTCCCAGTCCCAGTACACCCTGTTGCACGTTTTTTATAAATTTGCTAATTGTTAAAACAATAATAAACTGATTTGAGGCACAAGATCAAAAACATCACCACACCAGTGTACACTACTTACAACTACCATACCGTTGCATCACCAACAACTATAAGGGGGGAAATTTCGAAATAAACATGTTCCAAAGATATGAATCTGCGGAGAGGAGCAATCAAACGAAATCATCCATATAGGAAATGTCCAAATTAATATACCTGAGTTGCTGCTTCGCGTGGAGGATGTTACGTTGAGGAAGATGCAGTGCAGCCTGACGGCGCCGTTGATGACGGTGTTATCGTGGTGGATCCACGTGCTGTAGGTGGCGGCCAGCGCGTCTCCATCCTTGGTGTCCGCGACGACGTTGTGCACAGTCCAGTGCGAGTGGAGGAAGCTATGGAGGACCTGCGCCTCAACGCTCAGGCCGGCGGTGTCCCGCGGCAGGAAGCGGGAGAGGTACATGGCGGCGTCCCTCCACTGCGCCTGCTCCACGAGCTGCCGCAGCCGCGCCACGGAGAAGAAGGCGCCCGTCTCGCCGACCATACTGCGACCGATCGATGGATCGATCGATTAGGAGCAAGCAGAAGAGGCAGCGATTTCAGCAAACAGCGAGCAACGAAACGAGAGCGCGCGTACGATCCGAAGGCGGCCTCGAAGCCCTGGAGCCAGAGGAAGGCGACGAGGCGGCGGTGGCGGGACCGGCGCACGCAGGGGTAGTCCGCCGCGGGGACGCCGGCGGCAGGCGGCTTGTCCTCGGCGCAGGTGGTGAGGAGGATCGGCGTGGCCGCGCTCGCGCCGCGCCGCCGGTGCGGGTGCTGCGAGGACATGGTGGCGCGCACGGGAGCTAGCGCCGCCGCGCCGGTGCGGAGCTTGAGGCCGAGGGTTTGGAGCTGGGATCGGGGGGAAGCGGCGGCGGCACGGCTCTCCGCTCTCCTCGCCGCTCGCCTCTACCAGTGTAGCTTCGCCGGAGAAAACCCCAACCCGAGATCACCACCTGCTCCCTCGCTTGTTGCTTTACGTCTCCTCTTTTTCCTTTCTGGGCCGGGCCGGGTGGGCTTCTTTGGGTTTCAAATGGACCGGGCCGTAGATGCTGCAGCCTGCAACATATTTACATATTCTTTGTTTTTCATGTAGAGGCAGTGGGATAAAATTGTCAGCTTGTTAATTTTTATATAATTTGTTCAAGCGAAGTGTTTGATCTTGTCACATGCTAGTTTCAGTGTCATATAGCTGAAATTTTCTAGCAACTAGAAAGTGGGGAGTTAGTGCATTTCGTATTTGTAAGTGTAGTCCATTTGCATCATATATTTGAACATTTTGCCCTATTTTTCTCATGTTTGAAATATTCAATCATTGGATCGTAACATCTTTGATCCAACATCGTATATCCTATCATGCTTTTGGTGGAGGTGACGTGAAACTGTTCTAATCTTTGGAAACAGCTTACGATGGTGCAGGTTACGAGTCCGACTACGACAACAATCCAGACGGCCGGTACGACTAAAGGATGCTACTACATTAAGGAACCGTCTGTGGGAGAAGCTCATCAAGGAGGATACTTAGCTACCGCTTCGAATAGATTTCTTTCTGTCATTTAGCCAAGGGGCTTGTAATGTACGTATTTTCCTAAATTATCCACTATTGTAAGAATTAATATGATATTTATCGAATTATGGATGTGATATTATGCTGAAATGAGTTATGTACGTGTTAGCTGTTGATTTTGAGACTAAGGCCCTGTTTGGCAGAGCTCCCAGAGTTGATTTTCGGCTGAATCCAGTAGGAGCTCTGCCAAACAGTTTTACAGATAGAAGTGATTCTCAACTGATTCTGTGAAGTAATTCTCTGAAATGAACTAAGGAGCGGAAAGATAAAAAAAAAGTAGCTTCTCCTAATTCTATGAAGTGATTCTCCATCTTGATTTTGAGAGTTTTTCTATAGAATAAAAGAGAATCACTTTCAGCCACAGAATCACTTTTCTCGAATAATCAGCTCCCATAGAGAATCAGAATTAGGTGGAGCTCAACCAAACAGGCTGTAACATAATAATATAGAGAGTCAGATTCTCTGAAATGAGAATCCGGGTCGTTTCAGGGATCATGACCATCACCTTAGCCATATTTACTCATCAATTTTCTTTTATCAGACAATTTTGAAAATGAGTCAATCAAAGAAAAAAGGTACTTTTTTCGTTTTCTCCCAAGAATTTCCCGGTGCCCCAATTGTTTCCGTTCTGACCTGGGACTGGCTGCACTGTCTCCAAAGTCGAATCCTATATCTCTATAAAGTTCATACCTACTAGCAATCTACCATCTCTAAAGCTAGCCTCTAAGGCTATCCACGTCATCAACCATTGGCTCCACCTAAGAAGAATACGAAGAGTATAATAAATCAAATGGCTTGCCGCCTCCTACAACTCAAATATGAAACTGATGCCCTACCTGGCCTTCCAAAACACAAATGTTCCAGGCATTTGATGTTGTCATACGTGGGGTAAGCCTTTTTATTCACCTCGCGTACATTAGATGCGCCTCCCAGCCTATGGTAGTGGCTGATTCCCTCTGTCGATTATTCTCCCATCCTCTGTTTTCAGATAAATTGGATATTCTTGCACTGGAGCGCTGCCACTCCTTCATTCCCCTTGCTGCCTAACCAATACAGGAAACCCACGTTGTGTGCGGGCATCCAGATTCCAGAATGCTCCGGTTTTTTTCGAGAATGCTCTGTTTTGGTCATCGGTGCATCCATGAACATCAGTCCGACCATCATGCTGCCATTGGGTGACTGTGTGCCACCGCTTATCTCCAGGAGCTTCATCCCCTGCATCAGCATCGAGAAGCCACCTATCACCAACTTCTTACCATTGATGAAGGAATCTGGATGATCTACAGTATACCATCTTTTAGGTTTGCATTTGTTCTGGTCATTATACTTAGCTGTGACAGTATTTCTAGGTTTCCTCTTGAATGCAGATTCTACATTCATGCCCTGCCAGATTGATTTTAGCATGATTTATTTTCCATAATATCTGATTCATAATCCATCTATGTTGCTTAATTCTAAACTGCCAAAATATTAATATTGTACTAACAAAATATCTTCCATTCCTTTGAATCAGGCTACAGTCAATGGCCATTAGTGTTTGTGCGAACTAGCTATATCATCAGTGGCGAATGCAGGAACAAATATTAGGGGGGGGCTGAGCTCCTTTCTTCCTTCTCTATCTTCAATTTTCTTCTTTACCTCTTTCTATTTTCTCCTTTTCTCCTTTATATTTTTTTCATTGTGTATGAATGTAGGGGGGGCTGGAGCCCCCTCAGCCCCCCTGTGGCTACGCCACTGTATATCATGTATATTATTCCTTTCTTTCAGGATACCTCAGAACTATAGATATGTTGATGGTAGATCCTTTCAGCTCTACTACTTCAAAATGTCATGGACTCATGGTACGACTAATCTATGTGTTAATTACGATAATGAATCCTCCCAGTTTGATGCAGGAGAACATTTTCTTGCTTGATTGAGCACTTTACTATTCATTTCCCTCAAGGAATCTACTTCCTTTACTATTTTGGCTGAACTTAGGATAATCTAACATAAGGAAAAAAGATGCAATCAGTCGACTATTTCGTCACATGATGAACAAGTGAGTATCTAATTCGCCTTTCACCAAAATTGGCATGAACCGAAAGTAATAATATCTAATATACAAGGTACAACATACTAACAAAATACTTTTGTGATCCTTTAATATGTTCATCTATACTAAAAAGATCAGTTGCACTTCCCGCAGCAAAGCGCGGGGGATTCACCTAGTTCTATAGGTCTGCCACGCCCTGCATTTGCTTTGTCTTCTCACCTCGGACAAATCACAGCACTGCTCGGTACACAGCTGGGCTGATTGGGCCGCCAAAGCCCACCAAAAAGATGCATGCTGGTGATTAGTATGTCTGATCCGGCGTCCTCCTCTTTTTTCCCATTCCTTTCTGGTGCTTCTCTTTTCTCTCTAAATGTTTCTTGACCTCTGATATAAATACTTGGCTACCTGCTAACAACTCATCTAAAATTACTCAAATGCCTTTTAAATAAAAATAAAAATTATAAATATATTTTTTGAAGCAAAAATTATATCAATACATTAATAAATGTTACATAAGATAAGATGAAATTGCGAGCTATATAGTCTTTGTGTAGCGTTGCTATGTTTAATTGAACATTTGGAGTCATGGTCATGTATACGGTTTTGTATACCCGGTTCCAAATATGGATTTCCGATGTTATTGACATATTTCTTTTTTTGCGACAAAGGAGAGCTTTATTATTTAAGGCATGTCATTACAAACCACAGAGTCGACACACTCTGGAACATGAACAAAAGAAACACGACATTGACCCGACCGCAGTGCTAATTGAGCAAGTTCGTGCGCTGCTTTATTTTGCTCTCTCCTGACCCAGGCAAAGGACACGGATTGCAACACCAACCTGTCCTGAAAAACGTCCCGGATCACCGGGCGTATTAAGGATCTGTCTATAGGGGCCGATCTTAATTTCTCTATCACCGTAGAGCTATCTGATCCAGAACCATATCCCTATCAGTCCATCTTGAGGCCAAACGAACACCTTCCAAGCAGGCTTGTGCTTCAGCCTCCTCCGCGTCCCTGCATCGCCTCAACCGTCGTCAGGCAGTGAGCATTGGTTTCCCTTGACTGTGTGTGATAATAACACAAACAGCCGCCATTCCAGTCCCTTGAGAGAAAGCCCCGTCCACATTGATTTTGAGCGCATCCAGCAGTAGCGGACACCACTTTAATGTTTGCCTCGTCACTCGATTCCTCCTTGAAACCATGCCTCCAATCATCTTTTGCTTGCCCCGATCGTCAGCCACCTGATTGCCTTGCCGGATTTGCAGCGGTGACTGAATATACCTTGTCAAGAAGAGGACAGATCCAGTAACTGAAATCGATTCCCCTGCCTACAAAGCGCCATTCCGAACACTCCAACATCTCCATATTAGCATTAGAAAATTTGCAATCACCTCTATATCATACCTGTCAATCAACAGCAGCAACCATTTCGGCCCCGTGTAGACGATGTCCTCCTCTGCAGGAAGTGGGAAAAGGTTCTAGAATTCATTACGTAGAGCTTTTGCGTGAGGGCAGGCAACTACTGCATGGAAGCAGTCCTCAACAAGGTGACCACAGAGGTCGCAAGAACTGTTCTGCGCCAGATGCCTATAACACTTGTTTGCCTTAGTTGGTAAGCCATTCCTTATCACCTTCCATGCAAAAATTTTCACCTTTGAAGGAACATAAGAGTTCCAGACTTTTTTCCACTATTCACGACTGTCGTCAGAACTATTACTTGCGCCTTCCCTTCCCACTTCATACTTCTCTGACAGTGCTAGTTTGTAAGGACTCTTTACCGAGAAGACACCTGTTTTCTCAAGGTTCCAAGCAACCCAGTCAGAGCACGGGTTTACTGGAATCTTTATTTTCAAAATTTCCTCAGCATCACATGGATAGAAGAATCTTCTCGGTAAAATTTGCTTCATTTCTGCCGTTATACTCTCTCTGTATTAAAATATTTGTTGAAGTTGATTTTTCTAAAATGTTTGACTTTTATCTTATTCAAAAAATCATGCAAATGTGCAAAAAGATAAATCACCCTTAAAGTACATATAATGATAAAACAAATCAAAAATTAAATTAATGATGTACACATAATATTTTAAATAAGATGAATGATCAGAATGGTGAAAAAAAGTCAATGACCATAGAAAACTTGATACAGAGACGGAGGTAGTATCTGAATTTCTGACTAGCTTTCTTGATTTCGATTTAAAAAAATGAAATTTGACGCGATTGCAGTCTTTTGCCAACTGTTTCTATCGTTTGCGCAACTCTGGCTGTGTCTGGATCCTTGGGCTAAAGTTTAGTTCTTATCACATCGAATATTCAGATGGTAATTAGAAGGTCTAAATATAAGTTGATTATAAAATTAATTGCAGAAATCCTGAGCTAATTCGCGAGACGAATCTATTAAGTTTAATTAGTCCATAATTTGACAAAGTGGTGCAGCAAATTATGAACTAATTAGACTTAATAGATTTATCTCATAAATTAGCCTCCATTTGTGTAATTAGTTTTTAAAATTAGTCTATATTTAATAGGAAAAAGTCCAAATTACTACCCTGTCTTTTCATGAAAGTCCAGATAACCCCCTAAGAAATTTTTTTGTTTATTTTACTACAGTGGTTTTCTAAACCGGTGCACTAAACACATTTTGGCTCTAATCTAAACCATATTAGATGACGTGGACGCGGTTTTGCTGAGAATCATGCCACGTGTGCATGCCGACGTGGCGGGAACATTACGAGCTCAAATAACCCCCTCCCTCTTAGCGAGCATGGCGAAGCCGTCAGCGGTGCAGTTGAGCCCTGTGCGGCGGCTGCAGCCGCCGGAGCCGTCCCTGAGCGCCCACTCAGCGGGGAAGCGCGGGTCGAAGCCCGGCACGCAGGCGCAGGTGGGCGAGTGCTCGACGCTGTAGACGCCATAGGTGCCGCAGGCGCGGTAGCCGTCACACTCGTCGAGCGGGTAGGACCAGAAGAGGCTCCAGGACTGGGTCATGTCGATCCACATGAGGCGCTGGATCTGCCCGACGAGTTGAGGACGAAGCGCCGGAGAACTGGAAGCCGTTCCAGGGTCCGCTGCCGTAGGTCCGTGCGGACCAGCGGTAAAGGAAGAGCTCCGGCGAGGATGGTGAGCGCGGCGTCGGCCGGCGTGCCCAGCACGGGGCTGCCGCGGTTGGCCACCCACCGACACGGTGCCGGTGCATGGCTTCGACGCCGGCGAGCGCCTGTCGTCCATGGCGCCGGCAGCGGCGGGCGACCGCGCAACGCCGTGGAGCGCGACAAGCGAGGGGTGGCCCTGGAATGCCGCCTTGAAGCAGGCCTCCCGGGGGCAGCCATTTGCGCCGCCGACATCTACGCCATGATTGACGACGTGGCCGCCACCGTCGAGGGGCGGCCGCCGGCGACCGGCAAGAGGACGCGGAGCTGCGTGGACAGCGCCTGCCTGTATGAGGAGTTCGCCGAGCTCGGCACGGGCGTGTTCGGCGTCGTCATCAGGGCACGCCACCGCGTCACGGGCGAGGCCGTCGCGCTCCAGTCCCTCCATCCCGACGGCGGCAGAGTCGGAGAGGAAGAGGAACCGACCAGGCGAGACTTGCCTCGCGATGCAGAACAAAGCCGAGACAGGGAGGGGGTTATTTGCGCTCGAAATGTTCCCGCCACGTCGGCATGCACACATGGCATGATTCTCTGCAAAACCGCCTCCACGTCATCTAATCTAGTTTAGATTAGAGCCAAAAGGTGTTTAGTGCACTGGTTTAGAAAACCACTGTAGTAAAATAAACAAAAAAATTTCTTAGGGGGTTATCCAGACTTTCGTGAAAAGACATGGTAGTAATTTGGACTTTTTCCTATTTAATACTACTAATTAGCATATAAGCATTCTGACAGAGACTAAAATTTAGCCCTCGTACAAATAGGGCCTCTATGGTAAATACTCACAGCCGGTCTGAACGGAACGACTTCCCCGTCTGCCCCCACTCCAGCCATTATGGTGGGCGGCGCCGCCGCCGCGGCCGACGCCGACGCCGCGCGCGACGGGCAGACGGCCCTCGCGCTCCGCCTCACCAAGCTCCTCGCGCCGTCGCCTGCGGGCGCCGGCGACAACGTCGCGTTCTCGCCGGTGGCCGTGCACGCGGCGCTGGCGCTGGTGGCCGCCGGCGCGGCGCGGGGCGCCACGCTGGATCAGCTGCTCGCGTTCCTCGGCGCGCCCTCGGTGGCCGCCCTCGCCGCCCTTGGGCGCCGCGTCTCGAACCACGTCCTCGGCGCCGGGGCCAGGAACCACTCCGCCGCCGGAGGGCCGCGCGTGCTGTTTGGGGGCGGCATCTGGGTGGACGCCTCCCACGGCGGGATCACCGACGCGTTCCGCGGCGTCGCCAACGAGTCCTACCGTTCCCAGCAGGTGCAAGCCGTGAGCTTCACCCACGAGGTTAGTATATCAGTTTCCTCTGCTGGTTCAGTAAGGGGAAAATGCCATTTTTAATCCATTCATAGCAATCTTTTTTCTGCAAGTGTTAGTAATTTTCAACTCCATTAGTCCATTATGCTGGGTATCTGAAATCTGAATCTGCATTTTAGATAACGCCTATGATTCAATTTTTATGTCAGATAATCGAAAAACATTAAATAGAACATAGGTGTTCAGATGTCTGCCCAATTTTCTGAATCCCGTCTTGGGTGCCATAGTATTTTGGTGACCTCCCCTTTGATTCATTTGAAAATAAACATCCATGCCATTTGAATCATTTGATCTGCTGCTTGTAAAGAAATCACATAAGTGGTCCTTAAGGGGGAAAATCACATTTTCAAGTCTGAAGTTGCAACTTGCTGCTCAATTGTGCAGTAGAAAACATGGAATTACTATGAATTTCGATCCATGAACTGAAATATGTAAGTGCTGATACTTTAATTTTGATGCCAATGGATTGAACTGCAAACAAGAATATAATAAGGGGCAGGTAGATGTTACATTCAATCTGTCATGGGTTCTTATGATTGCGCTTGATGATCTATGATCCTACAACACCTGAATGGCCCATAGATGGCTCGAAATATTTTTGGAAACATCTTTTCAAAAATATTACTTTACCTTTTAAGTGTATAAATTACTTTACCTTCTAAGTGTACTTGATCTCAGGAAGGCTTATTTTAAGGGACTACTATATCAAGATTAGATTAGGATATTTACATCAGATTTTTCCTGATTCCCCATGAATAGCATTCTCATTCCTGGTCCGGGGAGGATTTGATGAAGATAGTTAAAACACGAGCCATTTTTTTTGTTAATCTCGACTTTAGGTTCTAACTGTTCTATGATAAACAAAATGCTAGTCTTGTGTCACTTTCTACCTACAATTTTGGAGTTTAATATTATAGACAATAATGTCTTGTAGCTTTTGCAAATTTGTGTTCCAAAAGAAGTTCAGTAGTATGATTTGACATCTGTTGATAAATTGGTGAGATGTGAAGCCTGAGGAAGCTGTCAAGATGATGAATATGTGTATAAAGAGGGCCACAAAAATCGATGCCATCATCTCCACCAGTGACGTCGTCGGCACTGCCACAGACCTCGTGCTCGCTAGCGCAGTCTGCTTCAGTGGCGTGTGGCGGCATTCGTTCCATCCCCACGGGACATGGCCGGGCACATTCTACTGCCTTGATGGAACCCATGCTGAGGCGAGCTTCATGACATCGTTCGGGACAATGCACGTCGCGTGCATGGACGGGTTCAAGGTCCTCAAGCTCCCCTACAAGCCCGGGCGTATGCTGACACTCAGAACAGGGCAGCAGATTCATGGCTACGATACACGCTACTCCATGTTCGTCTTCCTTCCAGATGCGCGTGGTGGCATTGCGGCCATGGTGGATGCCGTCACTGTGCCTCCGGCCTCCCTTCAGGGCATCTTGGCCCAGATGACACAGAGGACTGTCCATGTCAAGCTTCCGAAGTTTGAAATCTCCTTTAACTGGGATGACCTCGAGTGCGACCTCTGTTGGCTGGGGCTCTCATTGCCGTTCTCACAAGAGGAGGCCGACCTTCGAGGCATGTGCGTGGAGGGCAATGTCGCCAAGGGAGAAAGCCGCACGGTGTTCCTGAGCAAGGTTGTGCACAAGGCGGTGCTCAAGGTTACTGAGGCAGGCACCAACTCGGGTGAGCCCAACTCATACTTGAGCGGCAGGCCCGAGCTCACCCAGGACTTTGTCGAGTTCTTGGCCGACCATCCCTTCACCTTCCTTGTCAAGGAGGAGTGTTCTGGGGTGATTGTGTTCGCAGGGCATGTCCTGGATCCTACCAAGTGATCAGCGTCAGGATTCAACAGAGATTGCATCAATCTATACTCTGCAATGTGCAGACTGAGGATGTTCTGTTTGCATTGTTTGAAACATCGGTAACTAGCTATCTTGTAACTTGGTGCTTTGTGCCACTAACCGGGAAAATTTTGTGTAACATGATTACCTCTCCCGTAAGGTATTGGAGAATCTCCAATACCATATGCTTAACTGTATGTCAAGCGCAGTTTCCTTGCATTCTTGATCAAATGATCATGCTTCGTATTTCTTTTTGTCATAATTGTTTACTAAATCTTCGAAATGGAACATCTAGGCACACATTTTTGAGCATGCCTGCAGGAGACCTTTTCAGCATAGGAATAATTCTGGTATAGAATCGGTTCAGCTTCTTGTCTTTGTTCACAATAAATCTTTTCTTGGATTTATGCCGTCGTCTAGAGTATATCATCAGAGACATTTTTACACGGAGCCATGGTCTCTGCATCACATACAAACATCGAAACACGCATAGCTATGTACCAGACAATGGTAACGATAGAAACAGGATCAAACACCAGCAGATCAAACTTTAATTACTTGTCGACGTGGATGTGGTGTACTGCCCCAAACTGGGCACGTCTCTCACATCCAGACAGAACTCCGGATGATCCTCCAGCAAAGAGCATGGCATTTTTGTTCGTTACAGCTGCTGAATGGACTGCGCTATCCCTTCCGTGCGACCCGCCGCGGGCGTCGCCGTCGCCGTCGCCGCAAGCATCTCCCCACCGACAGGCCTTCTCCAGGTACTCCTCTCATTTCTCTCTGCCTCCTTCCTTCCTCCCTCTCTCTCTTCATCTTCCTCCCGAGCTTGACGCCGGCGCTCCCCCGCCCCGCCGCCTTGACTACAGTTCTATAAAGTTAAACTGTAGTCTCAGAGTGTGATCCTCCACAGTTCATCATGTCATCAATGAGTTGAGATTTGAGAAACATTGGCCTGATGGGGCTAAATTAAATCAAAATAAACCTCGATATTAGCCAGTGCTTCTGTGCAAATCCCCTCTGAAATTCAAATTTTCGAAAAGGCTGCCACTTTATTCACCACAACTGACAACACACTTACATAGCCGGCCGGCCTCTTCATAACGTACTGGTAGAAACGGAGGCAATAAGCACTAATGCAAGTACACGTGCAGCCGGCGGATAGCACACGCAGAGAGCATGCGACTACCACTCTTTATTCGTACTGCAACATCAACATAGGGCAACGAGAAAGACACGAGACGTACACATACCCACGGTCATGAGCGGTCGGTCCATGCACAGACCGGCGACACATACCTGCACCCTTATTTCTCGACGGCGCGCGCATGCGTCACACCACCTGGCGGATGGCTTCCGGCGTGGTGGCGGTGGCTCCGCCGTCAAGCTCCTCGATGCCGTCGTCGCTGTTCTTGCCAACGGTGGCGTCGTCGTCCTCTTTGACACCGGTTGCCGCCAGCTGGTACTTGATGCAGAAGTCGATACATTGCTGTCTCCTTGTTAGGTCGACCCAGTGCTGGCATTTGAGCTCGCAAATGCGCTGGCTACCACCGTAGGTGTCCTCGCCGGCGATAGCCATGTCGGGATCCTTGGCGCCGGCCACCGCCAGCTGGTACTTGATGCAGAAGTCGATGCACTGTTGTCTCCTCGTCAGGTCCACCCAGTGCTGGCACTTGAGCTCACAAATGCGCTGGCTACCACCGTAGGTGTCCTCGCCGGCGATGGCCATGTCGGGATCCTTGGCGCCGGCCGCCGCTAGCTGGTACTTGATGCAGAAGTCGATGCACTGTTGTCTCCTCGTCAGGTCCACCCAGTGCTGGCACTTAAGCTCGCAAATACGCTGGCTCCCGCCATAGCTGTCCTTGCCAGCGATGGCCATATCAAGCTCCTTAGCAGCGGCCACCGCCAACTGGTACTTGATGCAGAAGTCGATGCACTGTTGTCTCCTTGTCAGGTCGACCCAGTGCTGGCATTTGAGTTCGCAAATGCGCTGGCTGCCTCCATAGTTGTCCTCGTCGGCGATGGCCACGTCGTCCTCTTTGACGCCAGCCGCCGCCAGCTGGTACTTAATGCAGAAGTCGATGCATTGTTGTCTCCTCACTGAGTCGACCCAGTGCTGACACTTGAGCTCGCAAATACGCTGGCTCCCGCCGTAGCTGTTCTCGCCAGCGGTGGCTCCATCCTCCACGCCACCGCTGGCCGCGGTTGTCGTCGCGGCCACCAGCAGTAGCACCCCGGCGAGGAGGAGCCACCGAACCCTGCCAACCTTCGGCCCGAACTCCATTGCTGCCTGGGTCGAGCACCACTACAAAAGCGACGGGAGGAGAGCAGAGAACTAGAGGAGGTTGTGGTTGGGGCGATGGAAGAGGCGGGCGCGGTACGGTATTTATACACGCGCGGCATGCTTCGTCATTGGGTTTTACTGAATGGTGAAACTTGAAGTTAGCTGCCCATCACTTGCAATCAGATCGATGAAGTAGTAAATAAATTGTATATAGTCAGATCAGTCAGACGACAGAACTGACAACGGGCTGGGGGATCGGAATCGGATCAGACCTTCTTTGTGGTCCAGCAGCACCACGTGAACCGCGTGCACACTGGTGCTAGTGCTACGGAAGAGTAGGAACTTCATGGTGCAAATTCACATGAAGCCATATGAGCAACGGGAGAGCCCGTTTGGCAGCGCTCCAAAGTGCTTCGGCTCCTCTGAGCAAGCACTGCTTGTGCCACTGCACTACTGCAACACCACTTGTCCAACACCATTTTTACCGCCGATTTTGGTCGAACCCAAAACGAATCGGCGGTGAAAATAATTTTCACTGCCAGTTTATGGCTAGAACCAGCGGTGAAAATCAGCACCAATTCCACCATCAGTTTGTAATACGAACCATAAATAATAATTTTATTTTCACGGCCGATTTTCACTGCTACAAACGAGCTGGCCTGGTAAATGGCGACGGCAATACGACATGGACGGAGCTTGGCGAAAGGAAGCACAGCTGCCAGCAGGTCCTGGACGCTCCTTCTGGCCAAAATGGCAAAAAACAAAATGTCGGAGATTCGCGGCGAAAGAAGAGTGGGACACATCAGGTACGCCGACACTGCTGCACCTCCCGGACCCCTGAACCCTGCTGCGGAGATGCTCTCGTCAACAAAAGTCTAAACATCTCTAAGCTCGCTGCATGCTTCTGTCCTCCAACATATCTCATCCGGATCAGATCTGGGTCCATGGCATCTTTAGCAGATTTGGAAGTTTTAACTTTTTTTTTCCTCCATGGCATATGCACCATATTTGGATGTTTTAGCTTGTTTCTTGCACCCAAATTTTCAATAATTAGATACTTCCTTTGAGCTTGATCTACATTATATGTCCTATTGCCTTCTTCCGGGCGCGATTCGAAGCCAAGGGGACGGCTAGAAATGGGCATGATTGTTTGGGCGTGAGGAAAAGAAGAATCTGGTACACAAACGGCCCACCCAATTGTTTTTCTTAATAATTAGAGATTGGATGCGTTTCGACGTCCGATTTTTAACTCCACACAGGTCACTTTGAGATTCATGCCGATAGGTCGATCCGACGATGGAGCATCTTTCTTCCTCCCACCGCCGCCACCACCGCTCCGCACGTCGTGCGTGTGCCCTGCTCCCGCCCATCAGGCCACAGCCCCTGCCCCCGCTGTTGGCCTCGCGGCCTACTCCTTGTCCGTGGCCAAGCGCCCAGCAGCTCCTGCGTGTCCGCCGGTGCCCGCGGTCGGCTAGCGTGGCGTATAACAAATCGAAGAATTGTTTCACACTTTGGAACATTTGTTCCACGAATAATTGTTCTAAAACAATTAATTTGTTTTGGTGGGCTAGCTTACTTTATTATTATTTCTCTATTTTGTTTTGTTGTGCCAGTTCATCTTATTATTGTTGGGCTAGTAGGTTGTGCTATTGGGTAATATGAGTACGGCATTCTACGCGTAGGAGGTCTCGATGGATGCAGGGATGCTTGGCATGAGGTTTGCCGGTATTGACCACCACCTTCTCTCTCCCTATCCTCCCTGGATCCAAAGGTTGTGACCACAGTGTACCCGCTGTCGTCCTTCTCACCTCCACAAGGTGCACTGTCCTAACCACCAATTGCCTCCATCTATCTTTGGATCCACCTTGTTCTCTGGGCATTCCCTTTAAAAGGCCCAAGTAATTCCATCTTAAATATCCAACCAAACTTCTTGAAACAGCCAAATAATCCATAACTCAATCTTGTCGGAGAAGTTCAATAGTTCGAAACGAGTGAGGGGAAGTTTTTTTTTTTGTCAAAGTTGGGAAGCACGCATTGAAGATTGAAAGAAAAAAAATATCAGGACATATAGATATAGTGCAGGAGAGAAAAACCTAGTGTGCTGCTCTTTAGGGAATATGGAAGTCAAGGAATGACTTTTGTTTTCAGAACGTGGCTTTCAAGAGTATGGAGGTACCGGTGCATAACACCAATCAGGATAAAATGACCTCTTTTTTACCTGAGACTAAAGGTCGTATTAGTCTTGGGTCCAAATACATTCGAGACATATGGTCTGGATGGATGTGCCTTTCTCTACTAGTGTAAGTAAGACGGGGCATGCAGATCACCCTATGTCTTTTAAAAAAGAAACACCAGATGTGTCACGTGTGGTATATATTACTATGTTCTGTTGTGGGTAGGGATGACAATGGGATCATAACCGACCATAATCTTAGCCGTATTTACCCATCCTTTTTCGTTTTACCAAATATAATCCAAAAACGGGTCAAAACTAGAAAAAATAAACGGAAATAGGAGACTGGCCGCTCCACTTTTTTGGGTGTGCCACGTCCTCATTTGGTTTGCCTTCTCGCCATGGGACAACCGGACAATCACAGCGCTGCTCAGTACGCAGCGCGGCTTATTGGGCCGCCAAAGCCAAAGCCCAGTAGGCCAGTAGCCCAGCACGGAGTGAATAGATGCATCATGCATGCTAGTAATTGTGTCTGATCGGCCGTGCTCTTTTTTTTCTCTGTCCTTCCTATTTCCTCTCTTTTATTTGCTATATAAAAATGTTTCTTGATCTCCTATATAAGAAATTGCAAACAACTCATCTAATTTTAATTAAATACGTTTTCAAATAATTATAACAATATAATAATAGTTGTTACATCAGATAAATTGTGAGTTTACTATTTAAACATAGTCTTGTCTAGCATTATCGTGTTTAGTTGAAAGTTTGAAGTCATGAACCCATGATCATGTGGTTTAGGCTCTGTTTGGCAGAGCTCCCAGAGCTGATTCTCAGCTGAATCCAGCAAGAGCTCTGCCAAACAGTTTTCCAGAGAGAAGTGATTCTCTACTGATTCTGTGAAATGATTCTCTGAAATGAACTGAGAGACTAGGAGCTGAAAAAAGTAGTTTCTCCTGATTCTGTGAAGCGATTCTCCATCTTGATTTTGAGAGTTTATGCTAGAGAATCACTTCTCTCAAAAAATCAGCTTCCATAGAGAATCAGAATCAGATGGAGTTCTACCAAACAGGCCCTTAGAGTGCCCAATTTCAAATACGGATTGCTGATGTTATTGACATATTCCTAATCAAACTTTTTCGTTTCCAACATCTCAACATATCTAATTTCGCTTTGCGACCAGCTTTCTCGATTTCGATTTGTAATAGAAAATGTGAATTTTGAAGTGATTCGAGTCTTTTGCCAGTCTAGTTGTGAACTTCACACGTAAGAGTGGTCCCACAGCCAGCCTAACCGGAACGACTTCGTGTCTGCCCAGTCCAGCTATCATGGTGGCCGCCATCGCCGCCGCCGGGCAGACGGCCATCTCGCGCTCCGCCTCAGCATTCTTACCGTCAATTCAACCGGCCACCAAGATCTAAAATTTAATTTTTAGTTTGAATATTGGACAATGCACATTCAAAAAATCATAACTAATTTATATAAACTCATATGGATATAAACTTTATATAAAAATTATAGGACTCGTGGTGGTCTACAATTTTGTAGTCTAAACTTTTTTTATTAGGAGTAATTTAGATCTGAAGCTTCTGTTGATTATTTGAGCATCCAGATAGCTTGGAATGAAAATGGTTTGAACTACAAAGTTGTAGATCTCGTCGAGGAATATAATTTGCATATAAAGTTCATCTCCATCTGAGTTTATATGTATTAGTTATGAATTTTTGAAAATATGCTGTCTAGATAAGACAAATTCCGCCGGTTCAATTGACGGTAAGGATGCTACAGTGCAAATACCGCCGATTCATTCGGCTATAGCCATTTTCAAACCGGCATGCCTATAGATCTACAAATTTTTAGATAAGATATTTATTTTTAAAAAATTATAAAATAAAAAATATAAAAATATATAAAAAATTTCCTCCTCCTTGACTTCTTAGGCCTTCTTACCTTCTTCTCATAGACAGGAGGTAGAATTTGTGGCCCATTCATGTGCTCCCATTCTCTCCTATCTTTGCATGGCCAAATGTTGAACTCATATGCTTGGCTGAAACTTTCCACTGAATAGCAAGGAGGCACAACATATTTAACTGGAATCTTCTTATGCCTTAAGACAACTATGACATGGCTACATGGGATTTCTGTTTGGTTACGGGCATAATGCCTGGTTGGCAACTCAACAATATAATGATTTTCTCTTTCATTTACTTGGAGTACTCTTGGGCCTAGAGGCAATGCATAACACATGTTGGCCATTCAGACCTTTTCAGAATCTCGTGTCCTAGCTCCAAGTCTTAGGGGTGGCAAGTGCTATACGGCTATCAATTGTCTGAATTCATTTCAGCAAAAACATGACATATGGATATCTATATCGCATTAAATTTTAATATGGTAATTTAGTGGATACTCCCTCCGTTCAGAAATGATAGCTATATTTTCATCAATAAAAAATCAAATTATACAAAGTTTGACCAACAATTTCTATTAGAATATATCTTCAATTTTTATAAAACCAATGTCATTCTAAAAAGACTACTATCATAAATCTACTGATACAAGTTTTAAGTCTTAAACTTGTATATAATTTGACTAATTGTTGGTCAAACTTTGTATAACTTGACTTTTCACTGATGAAAATATAGCTATCATTTCTGAACGGAGGGAGTACATTGGAATTCATTTTCTGTTATTCAAATTGGAATCAGAATTCAAAATAAAATATGGATATAAATGGATATCCAATATTATCCGTATTCGTATAGCATAAACACCTCTCTGAACTATACATATAATATATTATTTTGATTTACTTTAAAAAAATATAGTTGTTGATTTAATTTACTCAGAATAATTTATTTTATCAATACAAACTATATGTATATGATTTATTTATTTATTTATTGAAATTTATTTTCTTTTTTACTAAACTACTTTAAAAAAACAATTCAATTGATATTATTGTGTACATGTATTGTATTTAATCCATATTTGTATGTTTTATGGTGATTTGGTTCTTCAAAAATCATAAAAAAATGCTAAATGGTACTTCTACATTCCAAATTACAATTTGTTTGACTTTTTTGAGTCTAAGTTTGCCCGCTCGCCTTGTTTAAAAAGTTGTGCAAAATATCACATTTTTTTGTTGTGGCTTGTTTTATTAATAAAAATTCTTCAAGAATAACTTAAATTTGACTATATTTACACAAAATTTGTGCATAAGACGAGCTGTCAAACTTGGAATCAAAAAAGTCAAACTAATTGTAGTTTTGGAACGGAGAGAGATTATTTAAATTAAATGGATATCTGAATTCGAACTATACATTTTCGTTCGAATTTGATAAGATGTCTATGCGCATTCGAATTCGACTTAATAGTTATAAAAATGCTATTCGAATTCGATCGAAAGACCGTCCCAACCAAGCCTGACGTCACAGATACATCACCTCCTTGCAAGAGCTTGGACACTCTCGTTCTGGAAGTCAACTTTGTTTCTCGTGTTTTCTCCCCCATTTCTAATTGCTCCCAAGTTCTCTCTCGAGCCTCGAATCCCTGAGCCTGTACCCGCTCGCGACGGTGGAATTGGAGGGGCAATCGGCCTGTATCCCTCTGCAATCCGATTTCTCCTTTCTCCCCGGCACCCGCTGCGGTGGCGGCGCAGCTGCTCTGGTAGCACTCTCGGTCTCGGCCGGTGCAGGCGCCCGCCGCTGTCTGAGGTCCAGATCGCCGGATTTCAGCCTCGGTGCTGCGGGAAACGAGCTGGATCGACGAGGTAAAGTGTGGAGTGGAGCCGCTACGGCGCGTTGACTGGGGAGGTAGACTGCTCCCGCTTGATTTGCCGTGGCGGTGGTGCTCATGGGCTTGGGGGTTTGCTGCAATTTTGCTGGTTTCTAGTGCGTTGGCCACTTCTCTGGTACATTTGGTGCCATTGCTGTGCTTTCTTGCTGGTGGATCTGGTTCCGACGAGATCGACGTTTGCTCTGGCTGCTTCCCTTCTGCTTATTTGGTTTGGGGGCGGTGCAGGATGGATCTTTTGCTCATCTGATTCCGGCGGTTCATGCTTGATTCCGGCGGATCTAGCGGGTGCCAGGTTGGACGAAGCGATGGCGATGTGAGTATGTGACTGAAATTAAAGGCGCAGCAGCAACAGTTACTTGGTCAAACAGAGCTTAAGCATGAAAACTCGAGAAAAGTCAGTTCGTTATGTACCAGGAGCCTGTGCAAGGAGATTGCACCAATACATGTATCATCTGGAACGCAGACCAAATGTAAGTTTTTTCAATCTGTTTTTTTTCTGTTCCTAATTTGAACTTTGAAAGACTATTTTTGTGCTCCAAGGGAGACAGTCAGGTGCTTACAACTTAGTGCATTGCGCTTGTCCATCTGATGCAGGATAACGATATTAGTTACT
>CM014277.1:62785306-62799201 GCA_004135705.1 Alloteropsis semialata
ATTCGGGTGCATGATTGAAGCTTTCAAGCATTGTCGTCCCGTGCTTTGCGTTGATGGCACTTTCTTGACCGGACAGTACAAAGGGCAGCTTCTCACATGCATAGGGACTGACGCGGACGGCAAGGTTGTTCCCATTGCCTTTGCATTTGTGGAATCGGAGAGCACGGACAGCTGGTTGTGGTTTCTTAGCTTGGTGAAGCGGGCAGTTGTTCTTGAAAGGCAAAATGTTTGCGTTCTCCACGACCGTCACGCGGGTATATTGGCAGCCGTGAAAAGGTTGCAGGAGAACGATAGGGTGGATGTCCATTGGCCGGACCTTCATAGCCGATGGTGCATGAGGCATTTAGGGGCGAATTTCTACAGTCAATTCAGAAGCAAGCGTCTGATGAACCTTTTCAAGACTTTGTGCAAACAGAATCAGAAAAAGAAGTTCGATGAGATATGGAAGGAGCTAGACAAACTCACTACTACCCACATGAAGGAGGTACGCAAGCAACCGGTTGTGGCACGTGACGAGGAGCCGTGTGGACTTGAACCCCTTCCTTACGAGCATAGATCAGTGACGAGGAGAAGGAAGGGTGGAAGGTCGTTGAAATCCTTTACAGATTGGATAAAAAATGAGCCACTTGAAAAGTGGTCATTGTTATATGACACGGATGGCTCTTGATATGGCATCATGACAACAAATCTGGCTGAGGTTTATAACTGGGTGCTAAAGTGTAGCCGGGCTCTACCGTTGACAGCAATAGTGGAGTGTATACTTCGAGGGACTATAAAATATATGCGTCAACGGTTTCGCGATGCATCTAGGATTGTCCAGGATCCTCAAATGGTTTTTGTCAGAAGATGACTGAAATTATTGAGAAAGTAAGTGCAAAGGGTAATCTTCACCGTGTGCATTACATTGGTAACCAAGATTTTGTGTATGAGGTCACGGTACGTGACAAGGGGGTCATGGCCTTGGTAGTAATGAAGTTGTACATGAATGCCAGCTATGGCCAGAGGTGAACTTTTGCCAGTGCACATGCAACAAGCCAAAACTTCTTCACATGCCATGTTCACATGTTTATGCTGCTCGAGCAAAGGCTGGTGTTACAGCGTCTTTTATGTCCCCTTACTATCTAAAGGAGGTGGTACAAGCTACTTGGAGTGGTGAGCTTTTGGGCTGGAGGGCGATTGCTGATTTTAGTAAGCGCCCACCTGATGGCCCTGACTGGGTTCCTGATCCAGCTACAATTGTTGACAAACGTGGAAGAAGACAGAGCCGCCGTATTAGAAATGACATGGATGCAACTGAGGCCAGAGGTGGACAGAAATCATGCTTGGCATGCGGCGGGGACCATTATCGTAAGGATTGTGATGGTTATCCCACACACAAAAAACCAGACGGCAGCAGCGAAATACGTATCCCCAAGCGCAACCCGAAGAAGAAGTAGGCAGTTCGCAGGTTTTATTTTTAATGATTTTTAGTTTGTGAGGAGTGGTCGTACTCTTTTCCTCAATGTTGAGGTTTTTAATGAGGCGACGGACCTCTGTAATAATTTCTATAATGTTATTAGAACCTTTGTAATAATTTCTATAATTATGTATCTTCTTTTGATTTGTAATAATGTATCTTCTTTTGATTTATAATTACCGTTTCTGTAATTTGCTAATTTTTGCAGGAATGGCGAATCTTGAGTTGATAGATCCGATTGTCGACGCGAAGCACCGATCAAGGTTGGTGGACAATAATCTTCCACACGCGCTCCGTCTGAGGACGCACGACGAGTGTTGGCGACTTGATGCACGGTGGCTTCCTAGGTACTTAACGTCACACAGATTTGTTGCATTTAAAATTTAATTTATTTAATCATCCTAACATACTCCTTTACCGGCAGGTTGCATGCAGCTGGTTTGCTACCGCTGTGTCGTTTGGTTGAGCCGACACGGGAGGGCAGCCTTCGGTTCCCAGTGGACCGCGCCCTTCTCTCAGCCTTGGTGGATCGATGGCGACCAGAGACACACTCTTTCCACCTCCCGGTTGGTGAGATGACAGTGACACTACAGGACGTGTCGATGCTACTTGGTCTCCCATTGGACGGCGAGGCCATTGTTGCTAGAGCGGTCGATGCAGATTGGAGAGATCTGATCTTGCAGCGCTTTGAGGGTGTGCTCCCCCCGCTTGACGAGCAGCCGCAGTTTGGCTTTACGGACAAGCACGGGCCTACGAAGGCCTGGCTTCTTCAGTTTCAGGCAGAGCGCTTGGCCGACGACGCAGAGGACTGGAGAGTCAGCAGGCACCTGGAGGCTTACCTGTTATGGTTATTTGGCTGGGTGCTCTTCACTAGCTCACACCACGACAGCGTGGACAAGCACCTCATCTCCTATGCTCAGCAGATAGCGGACGCTCCTGTAGACGACGTTCCTCAGTTCAGTTGGGGTTCCGCTGTGCTTTCCGCTACGTACGGGCGATGTGTGACGCGTGTACACGTCGCACCAAGAGTGGTACGTTGGCCGGGTGTCCGTTGCTGGTCATGCTATGGTCTTTCGAGCGGTTCGACATTGGACGACCACAGCTTAGTTCTTACGCGGAGTATGGGGTTGACTTGTACCAGTGGGATGAGGACGGACACGTGGATCCCGTGGATGCTCCGACCATGGGATTTATTTGGACGAAGCGGCAGGTACGTAATCTTCTAAATATTTTTCATTACGTCTATAATTTACTTACGCAATATTTATTACTATGTGCATGTACTAATACATGGCCCTGTCCTTTTTTTGCAGCCTCACTGGGCGGTAGATACAGCCCGCTTGACGTACCCGCAGTTTGTTGCCGGGTTCGACCAGCTCACGCCAGACCGGGTTCGTTGGCTCCCGTACACCCCTGCTGCTGTACACACACGGGCGTCTCGAGGTTTGTCCACGCTTTGCTACCGCGACCAAGCTTTTTGGTACACGAAGAGGTACCTAGTCTATGATATCTGTGTTGAGCCGTACTGGCCTCAGCGAGTGTGGCGTCAGTTTGGGATGAGGCAGGACTTCCCGGTACCTCGTCAGCAGTTACACACGGATCACATGTTAGTCGCTAATTAATTTTTTATGTTGTTTTACATCTTTTATGCAATGTTGATGTTTATATGTTTGTACTTTGGCAGGATGACGAGAAAGGGCCAAGGAGTAGCGTACGAGGGCATTTGGGCTACAAAGATGGAGACCTGGGCCGCGCAGTGGGATGATGCGGGGCATGACCTTCACGACCCTTTGCGCCCTACCCGCGTTGGTTCCATGGGGCCACACGTTGGAGGGTGTTCCCGGTGCCGGACACCCCTGCGGCACGTCAGCCGACGATCGAGGACACCTTCGCCCCCGAGCCAGTCGCCGCGTTCCATGCCCTGGTAAGTTCAGGTACATGTCCCATTGCATTCTTCTTACTCGTCATTACTGTAAGTAACTTGAACTAATTTTTCAGACGGATATTTGCCACGACGTTGGCGAGGAGTTGTACGACTTCGCGGACCGTATTCAGGCGGATCCACCTCGTGTTGCTAGGAGTGACTTGGTGGGTGCTCTCCGTCGCCTAGCGAAGAAATGCATGGATGGCGTACGACGTGCTTCGTGTAGGGCGACCAGAGACGCACCCATTCCTCCACTCCGGGTCACGCCTCCTTCGACCAGTAGGGCGGCAGACACGGCACCTGGGCCCTCTGGAGTACGGACCCCGTCTTCCTGGCCCGAGTCGGCACCCATGACACACGGTACATTCCACTATCCCTGCTACTACTACCATTTTCTTCTCTACGTAACGACTACAATTTTAACTTTAAAATATTTTGCAGGTGTTTTGCCACCAGTGCCTGACTTTGTTGCAGCAGCCTCTGGGAGTACCGGCAGCTTTTACCAGGACGACTGGTGGTGGTCTGCAGGGCCGGACGAAGTAGGACCATCGCAGATGGCTGGTGCCCCTTTTCCGACACAGCCCACACAGGACGACCCTACGCCGGCCACACAGGAGGACCCTACGCCGGCTACACCTGCAGATCTTGGGCCTCGCGACAGGCATGGCCATCGTGATCCGTTCACGTTTCCTTCTGACCAGCTGCAGCGTGGCAAGCGTGGCCGTCGTTGAGTTTGTACCGTGTTTCGACTTTGTTTGTTACCACCGTATCTCTCGTACTACGTTTCAACTTTGTATGTTACCACCGTTTTCACTCGTACTACGTTTCGTCTTTGTTTGTTACCACCGTTATCACTCGTACTAAGTTACCACCGTTATCACTCGTACTACTCAATAATACGACATTACAAAATATTGGCACAGTACTAATAGGATACATAGTTCAAACTTGCAATGGCATGTGAGGCACATGTACTTCATATAAACATGCGCCGTGGCTAATCCTAACATGCCTTAGGGAATAGAAAATGTCGCTTGCGTTAAGTGCTTAGTTCTACTGCTCGAACGAGAAGAGAGATCCACCTGAGTGCTGCGATGGAAAGTAGTACCTAGGCCTCGGCTCGGAAGGAGGGGGAGGAGGTGGTGGTTGGCTAGTGTTTATGTGGCATGAGAACCGACAGTTAGGGTCGTAACAAACATTCTGCGCAGAGCGTGCTGCATTACCGTCTTCAGAGTCTTCATCTGTTTCTTCTGCAGGGAGTTTTGCTTCCTCGAGCTCACGACGTAAGTCGTCGATGATGAGGTGCAGGTATTCGATGTAGTGTTCGTACGGTTGAATGGGTGGAGGATCCACCCATTGCGTGAATCCACAGCCTTCGGTAGCATCCGAGCTCTGCGCGTTGAGGACAACGATTAGGATAAACAATCAGATTGCATGCTGAGGAAGAATGTAGGGTAAGGACTTTACATATCCCCTAGGGCATCGCCAGAAGCGTCGTCCGCCGTCTTCAGGCGAATCTTCAACCTGCACAACGCACCACTCACCATGCCTACATCTAGGCCAATGCACCGTCTTCCTTCGATCATAAGGTCGGAGCAAGTTATGTGCCCCGAAATGGCTCTTCGGTCGGATTGGAAAATGGTCAGCAAACTCTGGGGAAAGTTCAGTGTAGAAAGTTGGGCCTAGGTCGTCGTCGGCGGCCATTGTGGAAATTTTGTGTGGGTTCGATTATGCAATGTGCGGGATATAAATAGACATGAATGCAGGGCGTTGTGTGGGCCAGTCGATCCGCGAGATGTGTTTTTGCAGTGACTCAGAGAAGCAGATGTGGGGCAGTGAATCCGTGGGTTTGTGTTTCTTGCAGTGACTCAAAGGAAACACACCCTACAGGCTCTGAAGGTAGGCCGGTGCAGGCTCTGAAGGTAGGCCGGTGCAGTATATGACTGTAGCCCGGTTCGCTCTTTATATTCCACAAGTTGGAGACACAACTCATCCATCCCACGACACAGCATCACTATCAATCGTACCAATGTCATCGTGGAGAGATGACCCAAAAGGTGTGCCGAGATGGGAAGACCGGCCAAAATGCCACTGCGGGTTCCGCTGCTGGTTGCAAGTCTGTACTGATTCTTCAAATAAGTCGAAGAGGGGTGCTAGGTTCTTCAGATGTCCTGACATTGATGAAGATTTCAAGGTTCGTTTCAATGCTAACTCAAGTTTTTTTTGTTAGTGTATGTAAACGACCAAGCTGTCCATATGCAGGCTTGTAGTTTCATCCAGTGGATCGACAAGAAAGCTCTACCCAGTCAAGGAGTGCCATCACAAATTGAGACCAAAGAGCAGTACTCTGCTAGACTAGAACACGCACGTGAGACCGAACGTCTATCTCGCCTTGAGAAAGACCTTGTCAAGCGTGAGGGGGCACTTAAGCTCAGGGAGGAAGAATTCCAAGCTCGGGAGTCTCGTCTTCGTCATGAAGAAGCGCAACATTTGGCTTCGGCAAGAGAGTTGTGGCAACGAAATAACAGGATGAAGGAGGTGGAGCGTCAGGAGGCCCAAGCACGACGTGCAAATGAAGCTGCTCCCGAATCCAGCAGGAAGGGGAAATATCCCCGTTTTACTCAGTAGAGCGTTACTTCCACACCCGGCTGGGTGCTTTCCCCTAAGGCATGTTGGGTTTAGTAACCGCCTATCAACTTTCCCTAAGGCATGTTAAGATTAGCAACGGCGCATGTTTAGGTTAGCAAAGTGTGCCGCACATGCCATTGTATCGTAGTCGTATCTTTCGCTAAGGCATGTTAAGATTAGCAACGGCGCATATTTAGGTTAGCAAAGTGTGCCGCACATGCCATTGTATCGTAGTCGTATCTTTCGCAAAAAATGCATTTGACACCATAATCTCTTCATCCTGTTATCATGTTCATCTGTAAGAACCATATATTGTTGTTGTTGTCGAACCATATATTGTGTAAGAACCATATTATCGATGCAAATCAAAGCCAGTTCATCAATTATTTCAAAACATGTGTATGCAATGAAAATGACTGAAACATTTGTGTGGAATGGAAATAACCAAAACATGTGTCTGGAATAAAAATATACAAAATCATTTGTGTACGCAATTGAAATAAACATATTTTATAATGTAATAAGAGCTAGAATTGAAATATGGAAATAAATATATTATTCGAATGAAAGAAGGAAAAAAAACATATTAGGGGACCTGTCGGCTACTGGATGGCCGACAGGCCCATGGGCCGTTCATAGCCCGACTGGCCTGTCGGCAGCCAGTCGGCTGTTGGATGGCCGACAGGCCCCAGTCGGCTGCTGGCTGGCCGACAGGCCCCGCTCCGTGCAATGGAGGGTTGCCAGCTCGGAGCCACGTCGCCTATCGGCGATTCAGTGGCCGATAGGTCACCAGTCGGCTACTGAGTAGCCGACTGGGTACCAAACTTCAAATTTCCCCATTTTGACACCTACGCTTGCTATTTTTCATTAAATTAATTTTAAAATAAAAAAAAATTTGTTTAAAAAGTTGTGCAAAATATCACATTTTTTTGTTGTGGCTTGTTTTATTAATAAAAATTCTTCAAGAATAACTTAAATTTGACTATATTTACACAAAATTTGTGAATAAGACGAGCGGTCAAATTTTGAATCAAAAAAGTCAAACTAATTGTAGTTTTGGAACGGAGAGAGATTATTTAAATTAAATGGATATCTGAATTCGAACTATACATTTTCGTTCGAATTTGATAAGATGTCTATGCGCATTCGAATTCGACTTAATAGTTATAAAAATGCTATTCGAATTCGATCGAAAGACCGTCCCAACCAAGCCTGACGTCACAGATACATCACCTCCTTGCAAGAGCTTGGACACTCTCGTTCTTTTTTTTTTTTGAAAAACTTGCAGGAGCACTGCTATGTCATTTAAGAAGGAGAAGCAAGCTGTCTGTTACAAAGTTGCTATTACATAAAAGGATTGACATCTCTCAAGACACTAACATTAAGGGAACTAGACAACAGGGCTCTAAACCCCCCTGCACAGGCAGCTTCTCGTAGCTGCATTTCCTCCTTTATCATGGACACAACATGTTGTGGCGATGCTGAGAGTCTTTCAAACACTCGACGATTTCTTTCCTTCCAAATATTCCAAGCCGTGTAGATGAGAATGGCCGCAGTATGTCTCCCTTGCTCCTTGGAAAGTCCCTGCAAAGAAGAATTCCACCAGTTTTCCATACTGACTCCCGGCTCCGGCATGTGAATGGCGCCCTCCGTCCAAATCCCAACTAGCATCCATACCTCCCTTGCGAAAACACAATGGAGACACAGATGTTCAGCCGTTTCCTGCTCTTGATCACAGAGTGTGCAAATCGGATCACAAAGGAAATGCCGCACCGCCAGCTTGTCAGCCGTCAAAATCTTGCTTTGAATCAACAACCAAGCAAAGAAGCGATGTTTCCCTTCAGTTCTCGCCCTCCAGATTGCTGCCTGGTTGAAGGAGCAGAATGCTCCAACAAACTGCGCATTGTATGCTGACTTGGCGGAGTAGCATCCATCTGCTGTCCATCTCCATCTAATCTCATCTGGCTGCAAGTTAAGCTGAGTTTGTTGCACCGTAATCCATAGATTGGCAAATTCTGCTAATTCCGTCACTGTAGACATTTTCCACAATCCCCTCATCCACCTGTCATTTTGTATCTCATCTCGCACAGACAAGTTTTTGCGCCAGGCTAATTTATACAGGTTGGGCGCAAGGTCTCTCGGTGCCTTGCCGTCCATCCAAGGTGAGTCCCAGAATCTTGCCGTGGCCCCATTCCCCAAGGTTACATGGGTGCTCAGTCGAAAGAGCTGTTTATCAGTTTCATTGCATGGCAAATCAGATCCCACCCATGGCCGGTCTGGATCCTTCCATTCATACCACAACCATCTCAAGCGCAGCGCTCTGCTAAAAAATTCAAGGTCGAGCACCCCTAACCCTCCTGCTATCTTAGGCCTCTTCACTTTTTCCCATCTGACCAGACAACTTATCCCCTTTGCCTCAGCTGTACCCTTCCATAAGAAACCTCTTCTTATCTTATCAATTTTTTTGATCATCCATTTTTTGGGAGCAAAAACTGTGAGGAAATAAGTAGGCATAGAAGACAAAACTGAGTTTACAAGTTTCAATCTGCCCGCCTTGTTTAGAAAACGCCCTTTCCATGATGCCAATCTATTAACTGTTTTGTCTAATAAAGGCTGGACATCCACCCTTCTCAATTGTCTGATATGCAAGGGCAAACCAAGATACTGACAAGGGAAACTCATAGCCACACAAGGAAAAGCCTCCATGATCTCCCCCAAATCATACTCCTCGCAGCGGATAGGATACACTGCACACTTGCTTTGGTTGATCTGCAGACCCGAGGCACCCCCAAAAATCTGTAGTATGTCAGCTATAACCTTTACTTCATTTTTATCTGGGTTCAAAAAGATAGCAGCATCGTCTGCGAATAAACTCGCCCTCAGCTTTGCTGTTCTAGCCTGAATTGGAGACAACAGGCCATCACCAGTTGCCAGTTCAAGCATTCGTTGCAGCGGCTCCATCGCTAGTATGAAGAGCATTGGCGATAGAGGGTCTCCCTGGCGCAAACCCGTGAAATGTTTGTACCAGGAGCCCCTTGATCCATTAAGAAGCACTGCAGATGAGCCTGTCGACAGAAGAATAGAGACCCAGCTCCTCCATTTCGGGCCAAAGCCAAACTGAGTCAAGACTTCAAGGAGGAAGTCCCACCTCACAGAATCAAAAGCTTTAGCTATATCCAACTTGAGAAAGAGCCCCGGCTTCTTATTTCTGTGCAGCTGCCTGATGAGATTCTGAGTGTATAAAAAATTATCATGAATGCTTCTTTTCTTTATGAACGCGCTCTGCGCCCTGGAAACCAAACCATTCAACTCCGGAGCTAATCTGTTGGCCAGCAGTTTTGACACTAATTTTGCAATTGAGTGTGTCAAGCTGATGGGTCTATAGTCTCCAACCCGCTTAGCATCGGTTTTTTTTGGCAAGAGAACAACATGGGCCGTGTTTAGGTGTGAGAAATGTTGTTCATGCTGCTGATGGAAAAAATTGAAAACCTCCATAATATCCTCCTTAATTGTTTCCCAGCATTGTTTTAGGAAGACACCAATGAAACCATCCGGACCAGGTGCTTTCTCCGTAGCTATGTCCCCAATTACCCCACGGACCTCTTCCTCAGTAAAACTTTCTTCCAGATGCACTAAATCTCTTCTAGTTAGGCCCATCTCCTCCCAATTCAGAGTATGAGCCCTCTGTTCTGGCTGCCCAAAGTGAGAGCTGAAATGTTGGAAAAGTGCATCGGCCTTTTCACTATGTGAGTAGCACACCCCATCATTGCATTCCAGGGAGTGAATCTGATTCTTCCTACGACGCCCATTGACTTGCAGATAGAACAGCTTCGAATTTGCTTCAGCCGCCCTTATCCCCACCAGCCTGGACGCCTGCCTTGCCCTTAGTTTTTCTATGGCTGATAATCCCAGAAGCCTAATTTTCAGGTCCCTTTTGAGCTGGAGTTCTTCATCACTCAATGGCCGAAAGTCCTGCACAACATCTAGAATACCTATTAGCTGGCTCACTGCACACAGAATCACCTTGTTATTGCCAATCTTTTCCCTAGCCCATTTTCGCAACTGCTTGCTCGTGCGCTGCAACTTGATATGCAGACGCAGAAAAAGGGTTATGCACTTGAACACTTCTGCCCCACGCTGCCTGCACAACCTCATGAAAGCCTTGCAATTTTGGCCAGAAGGCCTCAAACCTGAAACCTCTAAAACCGCGCCCTGTAGCATTTCCGGCAAGCAGGAGCGGACAGTGGTCTGACATCTTAGAAGACAGAGCCTGCAAGGACACATTCGGCAGCATAAGGTCCCACCCCGCTGTGCAAAAGGCTCTATCAATTCTCGTTTGAGTATGATCGTTTGACCAAGTGAATTTTCTCCCTCTCAGATTCAGTTCCTTAAGCTCCATGTCAGTTACGGCATCTCTGAAAGCTCCCATAAGACGCCTGTTCAAGTTAGAGTTGCTTTTATCCCTTGCCTGCAGAATCATGTTGAAATCCCCAATTAACAACCATTTCTCAGACAAACTAGCACTATGCCTGATCCATCTCAATTCCCCCAAAAACTGGAGCTTTTCATTGTCCTCCTGCGGCCCATAAACAGTGGTGATGCTCCACTCCAGTGCATCTGAGACAGTGCTCACCTTAGCAGTGACAGTGTGAACTCCTATTTCTGCATCATTGATTCTGTAGTGGTCCTCATGGACAGCCAAAAGGATACCTCCTCTTGTGTTAACCGCAGGCAGGAATACAAAGTTTTCCACAAAACTAGTTCCAACAATCTCAGCCACCAGCTCTCTGCTCATAGAATCAAGCTTTGTTTCCTGCAGACTTACAATAGTTGCTCTTGTGTCTTTGACCAGATCCTTCACAATCTTTCTTCTAGCAGGATTATTTAGCCCTCTCACATTCCAATTAACTAAAACACAATCTTGTTCTAACATGAAAAAAGAACAAACACTCAACAGCAGCGACACCACCACCAACCACCTCCACCAGAAACCACCCTTCTATTAGGAAAGCCATCCAGAAGGCACAACACACAGAAGACTAAGAGGACAGCAACACCGACACACCCCCTGACAGACCCACAGCTCCACACAGCGACAACACTCCTCCTTCTTCTCCACAACACCCAGATACAATACATTTATAAAAGAAAAAACACACTTGATACATGCCACGGCGACGTCCGCGGCCTAATCCTCAGCATCAACGGCCAAGGCACTGAGCACATCAGCGCCCCCAACAGCTGGCAATCCCAGCGCATTTCTCATACTGCCCACAAGATCAGAATCAATAGGGCCGACGAACTGTTCCCCAAATTTGTCATAGGCCCCCTCTGAGAGATTATTGTCTTCTCCAATAATTCCACTTGCTTTCATAAGCAATACATTGGCTTTTTCTTCAACTGGGAGGACACGGCTGGGCTTACTTCCAACACGCTGCTTCAAGCTTGCACATTCAGTGCCACTGCTTTTCTTCACATTGCCAGATTTAGGCCTAGTGCAAGGATTGCATAACAGAGACCTTTTAAGAGGCACTGCCAGCAGATTCAGTTTATGACCAGCATGCTCCCTTCCATCCTTCAACACTCTCCCTTTATTTCCAATTCCATCACTGTCCAGTGGCAGCACAGCATCTGTCCCCAGATTCTCACCCACTTCGCCCAGGTTCAGATCGCCAGACAACATGTTGGGCGAAGAATTCTCCTTTGCCTCATCAAGACCAGGTAGCAGCCCCTCCTCTTCAGCACCCCTCTCTGCATTCCCCATCTCTGAGTGCACGCCTACAGAAAACAGCACATCTTTCTGCAGTATAACCTGTACATTTTGCTTCTCATACCCCACTTCCTCCTCAGATTGAGCCTGCGCAAACCCCCTTGTATCAGGCCCAAGTTGGCTTTCTCCTTCCACCATGCTAGCACCCTCCGCCTCCTGCTGAACTCTTCTGCCGGCATCGGCATAAAAAACCGCGTGAGCATTCATTGGAGAGTACACAGTACTTTGTTTCTTCATCTGCAGGGCTTCCTCCAGCATAGGATCGAAGGCAGCCGGCAGCTCATCTAATCTGAAGGCAGAGAGAGTCCTAAACTCGTCGCCCTGCTCCAGCTTCTCTACACTGGAGACCTTTCCCTTCTTCCCATCCAACTGGATGTCGCTTCCTCTAAAGTACCCTGCGTAGCCTCCACCTGCACCACCTCTTCCCCCCTGCAAACTAGAAGCAGCGCCATTCCCAAATGCAGATCGTGCCATATCAAACTGGTTGGGTGGCGGCACCTGACGAAAACCCCCACCCGCTCCACCAGCGCCACCACCTCTTGGCGGCGACCGGTCCCTCCTTCCTCCCAACCTTGAAAGAGCAGAGACCCTCGGAGGGTCAGGCAGGACATCCGGCTGACCCAGACGCCACACAAAGCGACGGCGAGCAGGCCAATCAGGCATGTGGTCCTCCGAAGGCAGACCACTGGTGTCACTGTGGTAACTCTCATTTGACGAGGTTCTCGAAGGAGGCGAGAAATCTTCCATTCTATCTAGGTGAATGATAACATCATATTGCAACATTACCACAGCATCAGATCTCACTAGAGGCAACTGGGAACAACCCCCTGAAGCATAAACATCCTCTGGTAACACAAAAGGCTCCTCAATCTTCAACGTGCCTTGAATAGCTAGAGCCTCCGGATCCATGCACCAAATCCAAAGGATGAAGCAGCCCTTCTCATCCTCCGACTCCCTCTCATAGTCAATCCCTTCCACGAGAGAATGCTTAGGAAGGAGGTGCAGGACCGCCTCCACATTGTGCGCATGGTCCGGAACCCCCTCCAAGCAAACCCGCACCCTGAAGAACAGACGATTGACGGACGCGCCCATCTGTCGGCTCCAAGGCATGAGATGCAGAGCACAACGGCCCACCAAGATCTCGCCGAGCAACAGGGCTGCATTGCGCAACTCCATTGACTCCAGGTTGAGCAAGAAAGCAGTGGCGGAGATCCGCGACACCCGGAGGGCGCTCGCCGGGATGCGAAGCTGCTGTAGAGCACCCCGGAGCACACCCTCACAGGACAGCCGGGCGCGCGCATCCCTCTGCACGGCCACGAGGCTACGCAGCTGCAGATCCCTCTCCGCCTCCCGGATCTCAGCAGTACGCGCAGCGCAGGCGGCCACCCGAGCAGGGCGACGATCCGGATCAAAATCCATCCGAGGAGGCGAGGGGGCGACGTGCGGCGCAACCACAGGCTCCTTGGAAACCGGCACACGGTCGCCGGCGACAGGGGCACGACGCCGCCAGACAGGGGCAGCGGGCACGCGACGACGAGTGGGACAGAGCCGGGCCTTGTGACCCGAGCAAGAACAGAGAACACACCGGGGAGGGTCTCTGCACTGGGCAATGCGATGGTCCCTGGCAAAGCAATTGAAGCACCTCCCAACCGCCCGCGCCATCAATAAATGGTGAAAACCAGTACTGCCCTGCGCATCCTGCCCCTGCACGCCCAGGCGGTCATGGATTCCCCCCAGCCTAGGCCCCAACCGCGCCCAGACCGTCGGTGCGGAGCGCTGCCGAGCAGCGTGCTCAGACCACTCGTCCGTCCTCTTCGTGTTGTCAAATCTAGGCTTGAAGCTTTTGACCCCAACCAGCGCATCCTTGTACGAAGACCTCGCCCCGGCGCCCGTGACCGGCCGGAGCTGGGACCGACCCGTCTCATCCTCCAGACCCAGAGAGATTCCTTTACCACGGACAGCCGCAATCTTGTGATGCTCCTCCTCCCTGGACGCCTCTTCAGAAGAGCTTGACGAATCAGATCCGCACGCACAGGAGTGCAGATCCAGTGCCTCCCCCTTGCACAGGAGAGAAGGCCCCCCCGGCGAGTCCCGGTCAGACTCCGAGGGCGACGAGC
>CM014277.1:62800201-62865675 GCA_004135705.1 Alloteropsis semialata
ACATCCGCAATCAAATGGAGCAGTTGAGAGAGCCAATGGCTTAATCTTCACAGCCATACGAAAGTGCCTTGCAAATTGCAAAAGGAAAGGCAAATGGGTAGAAGAAATGCCGAAGGTGATTTGGGCTCATAACACAACCACATCAAGGGCAACACAATTTACTCCATTCAAACTGCTTTACGGTGAAGAAGCAGTATGCCCAGAGGAGATACTGCACAAAGGGCCTCGCACACAACAAGAAGCTCCCAAAGATAGCGAAGCCATTGACAAAGATCTCATTGAGGTATATAGGCTGCAAGCAGCCAAAAACATCTCAAAGTATCAAGCTGAGACAAGGAAATGGCGTGACAAAAAGGTAGTGAAGAAAGATATCAAGGTAGGGGACTGGGTCCTAAGGAAAAACCCAAATATGCCTGCTGGAAAGCTGCAACAGAAATGGGAAGGCTCATTTTTGGTCGTCAAAAGCAACAGACCTGGCTCATTCCGCCTAGGCGACGACAAAGGCAATGAGCTGCCACATTCATGGAATGTGGATAGCTTGCGCAAGTACTATCTATGAATGAAATGTAAAATGGCTTCATGTTCTATAAACGAAGTCATTCAGTAGAACAGCTTTTTCACTTTCTTTCCCAAAAGCCCGTACTCTTTTCCTCACAAGGGGACCCTGACTAAGGGGTGAGGTTTTTAACGAGGCGGCGCTTAATGTAACTCGTCAAACCATATATGAACGAGATATTCCCCAGAAAAGCTGCATCGAAAGTGATTGGCTTCGACCAAGTCGCTGGTATTCGATAACTCAAATAGAACTGAATTGACCCTACTGAGAGTAAGGCCAATTCAGATCTAAGAAAAGCTTACTCTACAAAAGAGTAAAAGGGGCTTCGGTCCAGAAACGCTTACTCTAAAAAGAGTAAAAGGGGCTTTGGCTCAAAGAAAACTAATTAAAATCAAAAACAGCTTCGGCTAAAAGGAGGGCGGGGCTTTAGCTCATAAACAAACACATGAAATTTGCGTATTCACGCACGACTAACAGGGGCTTCGGCCACCTATCATAATTTGCGTACAAGCATCTTGTAACCTTTATGAAATGAAAATAACTTGAGCTCGCATAATATTATGTTCGTGCACAAGTACAAAGCCAAAAAGAATAAAAAGGGCTTCGGATTAAACACGCGCGGAAAAAATCACTTGAATGAATAAAACCTCGCTTCAGTGAGGAGGAGGCGTTTTCTTTCACAACGAAGCCAAACCGAGCTTACATTCATTCAAGTATATCAAATACACAAATCAACCGATAAAAGTATAAGCGTTATTACAAAGAGATGACTCAAAACATCTCAAAACTATAGCCATCAAATTGCTGGCCAGACCTCCTAAACCTAGGAGCATTAAACACATAAGCAAAATCCCTAGCATCATCTAAATCTTCAGGCTCAATCTTGACCGGAAGCAAACGAGCAGCTTCGGTGTTTCTTGCACGAGCAAGTTCGACACGAGGCGAACGCTGAACGATAAAAGAGTTAAAAAAGTCAAACACATCAAATTCGCAATGACGAAAGAACTCGTGACAAAATTCCCAAAAATCTTCAAGTCTGACTTGGATAACATTGCTGATACTGTTCCCATGCGAAGCCAGACACACACAAGGGGCCATCGCGCATGGTGATGGGCATGAGTTCAAGATCAACCCCCTCGCCAGGGATCTGGGTATGTACAAATATTACATCACTTAGCATTACATTACAGCAAAAAGCTAAACAAAGCGACAGCCTCAACGAAGTTACACCTTTGGCTCTTCACCATGTGTTCCAGCACCAGCATCCCCTTGAGTTTCGCCAGCTGCAGTATGAGAGGAAGAAGGACCAGCAGCAGTGGCAGCGGCTTCGGCTTCGGCTTTTTGCTGCACCTCGAGTGCAAGCGCTTCTTTATACTGAGAAGCAAACGAAACAATCAACAAAAGCCACAAAATCATCAAAGTAAGAACAAAAGCTAAAATAATCAAAAGGATAAAAAGAAGCCAACCTTAACAAGGTGATCATAAGCAGTGCTCCGGGCGCAATCTCTTCTGGTGACAGACCAGAACTTCTTGAGAAAGGTGGCACGAGTTGCCAAAATAGCTTTGTTAAACAATTCTTTTTTGTCTGGATTCAAAGCCGAAGGAAATTGAAAGTCCCTCCTCAAGAAGCTCTTATAATGGGAGCACCCATCATCTGATAGCATTTTAAAGGCATTTGTAATGCATGTACGAGCGGCGTAGTCACCTACCTTGGACAAAACGTCTGGTAAGGACTTGAATTCATCATCAAGCTACTCGAACAGCTTACTCAAGTTGAAGTCATCAGAAGGAAACGGTAGGGGCTTGGCTCCGTATTGCTTCAGAGCAGCTTCGTACTCTAGGTACATGCCAGTGCTGCGGCTAAGGATCTCAGAGTCCAAATTCTCCTTGTCAGCTCTCAGCTTGTCAATCTGAGACCTTAGCCTATCAGCTTCGGAGACAAGAGAATCCTTCAAATCGACTGCAACAAGAAGCTCTCTCTTGTATTTCTCAGCGTCAGACATTGCCTTTTCCTTAGCAGCTTCGAGAGTCTTTATCTGATTTTTCAGTTCATGCTCTAAAGTGGCACCCTCGACCAACTTGTTTCGAAGCCCTTCAATAGTTTGAACATTAAGCTCACGGGCAGACTCAAGCGAAGAGACTTTGCTTTTAAGTGAAGCAATCTCTAACGTGGCAGACTCTCGCTCAAGACGAAGCTGTTCCTTTTCATTTTCCAAAGAATCCCTAAGCGGGAGGAAGCTCTCGCGTTCTTTCCTTAAAGTTTCAAGCTCAGCCCGCTCGTTCTCAACTTCGTTGAGACGAATCGGAAGGCGAGCAAAAAGCTCCTACATAGACATCATGGACTAAAACAAGAAAAAGATAAGTATCAAAAAAGCCAAATAACAAACTCGAAAACGAAAGAGAAGGGGGCAAACCTGGATATTGCCACTAAGGCTGGAGATTGAAAGTGTGTCCAAATCTAGAGATTTGACACGAGTCTCAAGTTCTGAAAGAACAAAAGCTAAATTAAGATGAAAAGTAGCATTCAATCAGCTTCGTGTGAAAGAATAAGTATGTTACCTTTGGGAGCAACAATGGGAATATCACTTGGAGGGCGAAACCCGCTCTGCCGAAGGCGATCTGCGATGGGGCCATACCCAATATAACTTGCGCCTGAGGTAAAAGAACCAACTAATCAACAAAGCAAAAACAATGAAAGAAAAGACAATGTCAAAGAAGCATTAAAGCAAAAAGTACCTTCTGATTCAGAAGCTGGTTTCGCCGAAGCCGATTCAATGCCCACAGCAGGGGCAGGGAGTCCAGCATCAACACGCTGGGGCAAATCAACTGGAGAAGTTGCTGGCACCACCAAATTGCCAGAACCCTGCCCAATCTCAAGGGCAGTAGCCGTCTGAGGGAGCTCCTCAGTGATATGAAGAGAAGAAGCAGAAGCCGTCTGCGGGAGCTCCTCAGAAATCTGGAGGAAGGACTTAGCCGCCGCACCAGCCAACAAGTCCAAGGACGTTGGCTGGAACGGAGCCGATGACACCTCAGGATCAGCAAAAGCTAAATCCTTCGTTTCATCCTCCCTCAGAAGACAGTTGTAACTCACTTCGTCCTCTTCGTCATCAAGGCACCCAGGTAGGCGCTCACGACGAAGAGGCGCAACAATGGGCTTAACTGTAAGAAAGCAAAAACAAATAAGCACAACGAAGCTAAAACCAAAAAGACAAGGTTAATAAGAAACAAACCTCCAGAAAAAGGTACATTAACTGCAGCAGAAGCTGCAGGATCAACTTGCACAGGGTTGGCAGGAGCAGGTACTTCTACAGACGAAGCAAAAGTGCGAGGAGGAGCGCTTGAAAGCGGGACAGCAGGAAGAGCCTCTCCAAGCTTTTGACGCTTGGAGGCCTCCAAGGAGGAAGTAGTCACCCGCTTCTTCGTCGCAACAACGTTTGTGGCGCGTCCTCGGCTTTGGCCACCGCCTCGGCTAGAGGGGGCTCCGGCTTTGCTGCCCCCAGCCTCGTCGCCGCCCTCGTCCGACTGATCGCTCCCGCGGCCTCCACCACGACCTTTCCTCCCACGACCACGACCCGGCTTCGTGGGAGGAACCAAGCTGGGGTGATCCTCAGCAAGAAATTTCTTAGATGGCTTGGATGGAGCCGTGCGTCGAGGGTAGCTAACCTTCATCTCGTCAAAAACTCTGTTAAGACGGACTCCATCCACCAAAGCTAAACAGCTTTCATGCTCCTTGGAGGTATATTTCCCGCAAATGATTTCAGCCATCAATTCGATGGACTGGACGAAAGCAAAATCAGACATGTTTTCCGGCTTCTTCACCCCAAACTTGGGAAAACAGACATGAGCCATTCCTCTGTAGGGCTTCGTCTCAACCGTAAACGGCTTCCAAGACACAGACAAAATGTTTAGCCCAACGGCCAATCCCTCCTCGACCAAGTCCCTGCTGCTGGAGACCCAGCTGGCTTTGTAAAAGGCGCTTTCGCAGCGGTCGAAGCTGGGCGCCTTTTTGTTGAAAGGAGGGCACGCAATGAAGTCACATGGCCCAATAGAACAGTGCAGCGGAAAGGATATCTGCTTCGTTCCGTCACCCAACATAGTCTCCAGCACTGGCACTTTGACATAAAGCCAGTAGCTCCTCCAGTTTCGGTCCCAAGTATTTCTATGGCAGAAGGTAAGTTCTACCTTCTGCAGGTCAGTCAGCCTCCATCGCGCGCAGAAAGTGACGCTGTCGTAGTCTGGCTCATATTCAAAGCCATCGATCTTAACGCCTTTTGTTTGGCGATGACCCTCAAAGTAGCGGATGAAGCAGTCTGCATTGACATCTGCTGCATTGGTCTTCACGGCCCAAAAGAAACGAAGCAGATGGGTGATGGCATTGGGAGTAAGATGATGGAGCTGCAAGCCAAACCTCCTGAGTACGTCAGCGATAATATTATCAACGGGCATCCGAAGCCCAGCGTTGAAGAACTCTCTGAACACCACGGCTTCGTCCTCAAGGGGTGCGGGGTGGTCTCGGCGCCTGGGGCCCGTCCGTGACCAGCTGGGAAGTATCCCTTCTCTTCATAGAAGCGGATCAGCTCGGGGGTAACAAAAGATTTACCAAAGATAGTAGTCTTTGGCTTCTTCTGATAATCAACCAAGTCAGTGACATCAGCTTCGATGTCCCCGAGCACCTCATCGACCACTGACTCGGCATCCTCTGTGTCATCGCCTCCGGCAGCCTCCCCTTCCTCAGCGGGACCCTTGCCCCTATCACCAACTTCCATAGCAATATCAGCTTCTGGGGCCGCGGCCACGTTGGCCTCAAGTTCCTGAGCAAAGGCTTCGGCTTCGGCAGCATCCATATTAACAGCGCGCAGATTGTCTCCTTCCGAATCAGAGTCAATCAACCGAGCGATTTGCTTCGTGCGAGCCGCTAAAACAAACAAAATACAATAAGCAAACAAAACAATAAAAAGGCTGAATAGCAAAAACGAAGGAAATAAGAAAATACAAAAAAGCAAAACTTACTCGCGATGAAAAGAAGAAGCCGAAACTTGAAGGCAGGAGCTTCTGAAGCAAGCGAAAGCGTAAAGCACAAGCTAAGTGAGAAATTTTTTGCATGAAGCAAGTAAAGTTAATCCCCTCCCCTTCGGTCCTATTTATAGGGCAGTAAAATCCAACCATTAATCATCTCGATAAACGAGTCACCGCTTCAAATTCAAACAGAACGAAGCAAAATTACAGCAACGGTACAAATAATTAACCACTTCCAAGCGAGCGAAGCCAAATGACACAACAACAAATGGACAAACGAAGGAAAACAATAAAACCAAAATGGTACAACAACAACGTAGGGGCTTTCTCCAACAAGGAGGAGGCGTTTCACGGACTGGCAAGCAATCCAAAGATCGGGGAGCTCGGCCTGTTGAAGAAAGCCCTCGTCCTCGAGGGGCTACTGTTGGGGATTTGGCCCGCCGACAAACACCATTCTACTTGTTTTAATCTATCTCTTGTATAAAGACAGCAATAGACAAAGGAATGAAGCTAATCAGCTTCGTCCACTCGATAAAACCCTAATTTGGCTTTGGTCGGAGAAATTAACCAAAGCTAAATTGGCTTCGGTTAACACGTCGAGCAGCATACCAAAGCAAGCTCATCCCGACTAAGTTAGAAGCCAATATGGTGGATAGACGATACTATTGAATGTCAAAAGCTATGGTTGAGTCCTTGGATAGCTTCGGTTTGCTCTATATTGCAGGCTTTTGGAGAAACCGTTGGCTTTTCTGACGTGAGCGAATGGCTTCGGTGGGTTTCAACTCTGATGAAGCCAAAGGAAGAGTTGCGTCGCTCTCTTTCGCCATCGAAGCTGGTGCGGACCAAGTCCAAGCCAAGTCAAACACGGAGTTGCAAGTCTACGCATTCACATTGAGAGAAGTAAATGTACTAAAGTACCTCTGAGCCATTCATATTGTATAGTCTAGGGGATGATGCCTGGTTTCCAGGGGTATGAAGGGAATGTAGAAACCCTTGACCTCCCTATAAAAGGGGGCACTTCTCCCACATGTAAAGGTTGTTGATTCCCGAGAACACTGTTGATAAGTAATTTATTGTTGCTTGTCCCTGTCTCTCGGTCTCTACTGTTGCTTGGGTTCATTGGCTTCGGCTATTAACCCAACATGCAGGAATCATGAACTTCCTTCGAGGAGCTGTGAAGCAAGCCAAGAAGTTGAAGGGGTCAAGCTCAAGGCAGAGCCAACACTCCGGGAGCATGGAGGTGATCTCCTCCAGCACGGAGATCAAGGCAGAGCCAACACTCTGGAGGTGATCTCCTCCAGCACGGAGATCATGGATACAACCGGCGGCTCTGAAGACAGGATGAGTGGTCAACACTCCATGGAGATCTCCGAAGACCAGTTCTACTACACCGGGGCTGGCACCACAGAAGGTGGCGGCGGCAACGGAGATGGTAACGGGGACAGCTCCAGCAGCAACCACAACAAAGACGACCCTCACCCAGCATTCATCTCCGACGACCAACTCGACATCGAAGAAGGCTTCGAAACGGAGGCGTATCACATTCTTCTGGGTCGTGCTTTTGATCACACACGTGTGTTCACTAGCGAACTCATGGAGAAATCAGGTATGGCACTGACTTTGAAACCATCTGGGGTGCTGTGGGATGGTCAGACTTTGCGCGTATTCATGAGGATGGGTGTTGTTTGTTAACGATCCAATTTATGGCTACTTTGAGGAGGTCCAGGGAAGGGATTACCTTTCGCTTTCTAAGGGAAGAGTATTTCATTTCATGGAAACAACTTAGTATCCATTTAGGATTTAGCAAACGCTGTAGCCTAGAGGTTGACAAGGTCCTAAGGCATTTTCGTAGAGAATCTTTTTGGCGCGACATCTCAAGCATTACAGATGGCACTCCCCCTAGAACTAGTCACATTCATAATCCCACTCTCCGGTTCATGCACCGTTGGATCGCCATGACCCTTTTCGCTCGAAATGATCTTTGCACCGTTCGCATTGATGAACCAAAATTACTTTATGCAATGGTTCAGAAGATAAAAATTTCAGCCATCATTTTTATGATTGATCAATGGATGGGCGTTTTCAATAGACAAGGCACCATTGAATGCACCTCTTTAGTTACTCGCATTTTTGAGTCCATGGGCCTTTTGGATAGCTATCGGGTCGAGTTCCTACCTCAGCCCCGCCCGACTCCGGATGAATCCCATTTTGTTCAGAGTCACCTTGTAACCCATGCTGCAGACCAACGACTAGTCATGGTCTACCATAGTAGTACAACCAGGATTTCGCTGCCTGCACCAGAATACTGGTTGTACCGATGTAAATCACTTTTGTTGGAGTTACAGCAGGAAGGTAGGAGGAGCGTTACGGGAAGGGTAACAAGAAGCATGTCCCGATGAGAAGAAGCCGCTGCGCCACCAGGAACATGGGAGCCTCCAACTTCGCCATACGTACCTGCAGGATCAAATTGGGAACAGCCGCAGGTTCCCTCACCATATATGGCAGGAGGCTCGGGGTGGCATGAAGCACCGCAGACGCAATGGAACCCCCGTGACCCACATTATCATCTGACATCTAGTTCAAGTGGTTGGCCCCCTCCGATCGATGCCCGTCATTCCTTTTCAGCAAGGGACTGGCGTAGCAGCATGGATGCACTATCCAATCGCATGGGAACCTTGGAGGTAACTACCCATCGAATCGATGATACTTTAACCCACCATGTGCAGCAGTCGCATGCTTGGTGGGACCAGTTAGTGCACAACTGCAACACCCTGTAGAATAGCATCCAGGAAGAGAACCAGAACCTGAACGCCTACCTCAGGTACCAAGGGTTCGACCCGAATGACCCTTGATATCGTCAGCAGTGAGAAGTCCAGCTTGGGGGAGGACCCCCGCACAGTTAAGTAACAAAACCATGCCTTTTATTTTGTTTCTTGTTTAGGGAAGTATTAAAAAAAACTCTACAATAAATATGGAAATGATGAATTGTTGCCATGACTTTCCCTATTTATTCAAGTCTCAATTAGGTAGTATTTTGTATCTTGAATTTGTTGGCTCAAATTAATAATTTCCTTGGAAACTAAAGAACTTGTGGGTAGCAAATGCTAGATCTAAGTCTAGGTTGTTGAGAGTTATGATATAATAAGTGGGAATTGCTCTTTCTGTACCTAAGTGAACTTGATCCCGGAATTTTTGTTTCAAAAAGAATAAAACTCTAGGCTCCTCAGTGAAAAATGTAAATCCTACCATAGCCCCACAGTCCAACCATAGAAGCATGTGTAGCTGCTTTGAGTTTTGAGTTCATTGTGATCTCTGTAAGATTTACCTCATGCTCTTATGATCGAAGTCACGTACACGCCACCATACATGCTAAACTTCTACTCTGGAAGTAAGCACAACATACTCATCAGAAACCAGTTAAAATAAAATACTCTGTAAAGGAATTTCCCTCCAAAATATTCCTAAGCATAAGGCTTAATCTCCCTTCACTTACTTAAAAAAAGAAAAAAGAAGAAGAAAGAGAAGAAAGAAAGATATGATGGACACTGTGTAGTCCATGATGAAAAAAAAAGAGAAAAGGGAGCCATGCCTTATAATAGAATCCCAAAGGAGAGGAAATTCCTATGAAAATTTGTTTTCTCCACTACCACATATCCACACTTGCACACTTTGATCTGAGTGTATGATTTAATTCTTCATATGATTCGGGGTTTGACTCAACAAAACAAGCAGTGCATGTGTAAATAAAAGTTCCCCATCTATGAACCCCACCAGTTGATACTAGTAAGGGAAGTATTGAGAGGAGTGATGGAAAGGTTTTATACACCATTGAGCGACTTAAAGAGAGTCACTTGAGGAGCCCTGTTTTTCTTGCAAAAGTTACTTTAAAAGATTTCCGGTGAAGGGGGGAAACAAAGGGTTGGGAAAGCTTTCTTACTAAGTTGTTCTGGCTTTCAACTACCCAAGATGAAGAAAAGTTAAGAGCCCCATAAGTGATAAGATGCAAAGGGAAGATTTAACCTCTGCCAACTTGTTCAAGCTATGAATTCCTTTCTTATTCTAACTTTATCTCTTTTGGGAAGTAAGCAAAATCTGATCCAATTGTACCCAACTCCCTAAAGCTTTGCTCAGGGACGAGCAAAGTTCTTAGCTTGGGGGAGTTTGTTGGCACTTGTTAAGTCACGATATTCCTATAATGCCAACATAACAAAATGAAAGAAAATAACTACAATCAGTAGGATTTGGTTTCAAATAATACATTTCCACTTGTACTTGGAGTCTATTTGATTGCAGGGAATATGGGCCAAAAGATGAACAGAAACAAGCTGGAGTCCAGGTCGCCCGACCTGCCCTAGTCGGCCGACCTTACCTGGTGTCCAAAAGAGCCCAAGTTCAGCCATGCAAACAAGCACAAATTGCAAATCATCTGGAACGTTGAATCAATGACGGTTACATCCAAGGGATGACAAGAAGATAAGGGAGAAGCATATGGATTGATGGGCCCACACGAGAAGCCAAAGTTACCCAAAGACTTCATACCCAACTTCCACGACTATTGGGCCCACATGACAACTGCACAGATAAAGAACGAGGCGAACCAAGCTCAAAATAATGTGCAAGTATGTGTTCTCATCCTCAGCAAGCCCCAAAGCAAACTTGGCCTCATTCAATGCAACAAGTTGTGCAGGACAAATATCACATGCAGGAATTTTAGACTTAGCTAAAACAACAAATTTCTCAAGCTCTCTATTCCTAGCACATGCATCATCAAGTTTACTTTGCAAAACAGGGCAAGACTTGCAAGCACCAAGCAACACATGTCTAGTCTTAACTTCATCTAGCGTAGCCCTAGCCAAATCTAGTTCCTCAACCAAAGAAGCATGCTTAAATTGCAAAGAAGCTAGACTAACCATATGAACTGAGCATTCATCACATTCAGGAACTTCAGAAACAGTAGAAGCAGACCTAACCAGTTCTAGTTTCGTCAAAGCACTCTCAAGCTTAGCCTTTAGCTCGGATCGTTCATGAGCGGCCCTTTTCAACAACTTGTCTTGATTGATCAAGCAATCATTCAGTTCATCATTCTCAAGAAGAAGTTGTTCACGGGTTCGAGGTACCTCAGTTTCCGACTTGGAGTCGCTGTCCTTGTCATCCTGCTTGTCATCAGCGTTGAGAGCCATAACGCAGTACCCGCCACATTTCTTTCCGGAGTAGAAGCAGAGGCCGGTGACATTCTTGGCATCTTTCTTCTTCTCCTTGCGATCGTCCTCACTTGAGCTTGAATCAGGTTGATCCTCAGTGTCAAAGTCGACGTCGCTGAGGGAGGCGATGAAGGCTCGAGCCTTGGCCTTCTTGCAGTCAACGTGCTTCTTCTTATTCTTGTCCCTCGACCTGTGCTTGCTATAGTCATTCTCTTCCTTCGACTTGTGCTTAGAGTAGTCGTACCCGCCCTTGGACTTGTCCTTGCTAGGACAGTCGGCGATGAAGTGGCCGGGCTTCCCACACTCGAAGCAGTTGTTGTGGCCCTTCCGCTGGTTCTTGCAGTTGTCGTTGAAGCGCATGAACCGCTTTGTGATCAAGGCAAGTTCCTCATCCTCCAGCTCGTCCAACTGCTCCTCTGAAATAGTCAACAAAGAAGACAAGGCAAACGACTTGGTGAAAGAGTTAGCATTAGCCAAGGAAGAGGATTGTCCAGATCCTGACATGAGAGTCATACTATGAGGATCAGTAGGGTTCACATGTTTGGATCTAAGCTGTATGTCAACCTCGGTCGACTTCAACTTCGAGAAGAGCTCATCAAGAGTAAGAGTTGTATAGCCAGTGGACTCGATGATAGCATCAACCTTCGTTCCCTACACACCACGATCCAAAGCATGCAGGAGCTTTAAAGCTCTATCATGATTGGTGTAGGGAACATTGGTGATATTCGTTTTCATCTTGTTCACAATAGATTGAAAACGCTGGAAGAGAGAGTCGGTAGACTCACCGGGAAGATGAGAGAAGTTCTCATACTCACGTCGGTAAGTTCCAAACACACGTGCTTTGACCCGGCTGTTCCCCTCATGAGCCTCCTTGAGGCGAGTCCAGATTTGGTGAGCAACATCCAAGCCATCAACATGTTCAAACTCAGCACGACTCAAACTCGAAAGCAAGATATCGACCACCTTGCTGTTGGGGTAAAACTTGTCTCTATCTGCTTGAGTAACACGAGTATCAGGAACTTCATAAGTAGTGTCCAAAGTGATCTCCCAGACTGATGATCCTTTATTATTGAGATGGGCTCTCATGCGAATCAACCAATATCGATAATCAGTCCCATCAAAGTAAGGAGGCGCAGTCGAGGAAGAGCATTCAGCGGTCGCCATCTTGGATCACAGAGCCGGTTAAGGTGGAGTGATCCTAACCAAAACTCTGATACCAATTGAAGGACCGAAGCGGCAACCAGAGGGGGGTGAATGGGGGCCTCACAAATTATCTTCAAGAATCTCGGCCTCAATCCCAAAAATAAACCCAAGCCCCAAATCTTCTAGCGAGATCAAACCCGAGTAGTTACGGAAGAGCTACTGGATCAAGGGATCATGCTAGAACCAAATCAAGAATCAAATGGAAGCAAAAATGAACAAACTTGTTCAACCCGGGTCAGCTGGGTCGAACCCGGGTCAGCTGGGTTGAACCCGGCTCAGCCAGGTCAGGCTCTCTGTCTTGATAAATAATTTATCCGGCTCAGCCAGGTTGGACTCGGCTCAGCTGGGTTGGCCACAGTTCAGCTGGGTTGGACTCGGCTCAGCCAGGTTAAGCTCTCTATTTCAGTTAAAAATTTATCTGGCTCAGCCGGGTCACCTGGCTCAGCTGGGTCTGCCCAGAAAAACAGCTCGAGATAAAAGTCAACTCTCCAAAGAGGGATCAAACGACCTCCAAATCTCACAAAATTTGCGCCATAGCTTCACCACAACATAGTGAGTTTTTGTCCAAAAGATCAAGACTTCACCCGGATTTCATGGATCTTGAAGAGAGGCGAGAACAAGTGAAAAACAACTCAAGAACAACCTCGAAACCAAAACTTGAAAACCACTCAAACGAGGTCCAAATCCAACGATTTCACAGCTGTAGCATCACTATGCCATGGTGAATCATAGCCCAAGCGATCCCTACAAAAAGATTGAGCTATCACCTTCAATTTCGTGGATTCGTTCAAGAACACATTAGAAGGGGATTTTCGGGGAAATCTTAAATCCGAAGAGCTCGTGCCAATTCTTGCAAGGGGAACACCTTAGATGATGTTAGGCATGTTCTAGCTTCGATTTGCCCTAAGAAATTCGCCCCAAAACACTCCGAATCGCGAGATCAAAAAATCACCCCAAAAATAGCTCCGAAAATGGCAAAAATACCAAAGAGCAAGAAACTAGAAGGAGGTGAATTTGGAGCACGAGATTCAAAGATTAAGCTTCAATAAAACCACGAGAAATTCAGCTATACAAGCATCTAGCCTCCTCCCATCATCCACCCTCTCATATGTGGAAGAATCAAGAGATAGAGGTGCGCATCCTCTCCTCTCCCTCTTCTCCTCTCACTCAAGCACTTGGCTAGACAACAAGCAAAATGAAATTAGGGTTCCAAGGGGACAAAGGGCAGCCACCCCAACCAGCCATGGGGCTCAGTATATGGTCCCTGACCAAAGACAAAAATACCCCTACTCCTATAACTAAGATACATACCCACGCAGGGGCAAAAGGGTCCAACTTTTTGCAGATGAATCAGACGGACACGCCGCCTTCACAACTTTGCTTCACCTCGACGAAAGCTTTGTGATGGCGCCACGTGCCCTCCATCTTGCAATCCGGCCGCACCGGACGCGCCCCCGGTTTTGAGGCCCAAATCGGCAAACCTGCCTGCATGGTGGTTTTGAGGCCCAAACCACCCAAACCGTCCATCTCCGCTTGGCCGCCACGCGACCTCCTCGATGTCTACGCATGTCCGGCCTCTGCCAAGCCTTTGACGCCTTCGTCTCGCTTGACTCGACCGACGCCGTCTTCATCACGCCGTGTACTCTTGCTCTTCCATGCTCCATACGGATCGCACATGACCCCATCGGACTCACGGCGTATGTTCAGCCCCGTGTCAGCACAATAACACCGGAACATACGCTGGTGCCTTCATTTGAATTCCTTCGCTCGCCGTAGCCTTCTTGAATTGTATGCCACTGCCGGCATATCATACGCCGCTCACTGAGAATGCAAAACTAGTCCAATTCAAGTGCTTTGAGTTTTGGCTTCGCTTCAAACTTGATCTTTGATATATTTGGGTTGTTTTGGGCTCGGTTTTGGGATGTGTGCATCTAACTCAAGTATAGACCTAGCTTTGATCAAACTACTAACTCATTGACCCCCCTTAATAGTACGGTCTATCTAGAAAACTAGAAAACCTAACTAAACCAAGTGTCCTTCATCTCCTTGTGACACTCGGATCTAGAAAAGTCCTAAGCCTTCATGAGATATCCGATTTGCGTCCAATTGAGCGGCCATATATATATATATATATATATATATATATATATATATTCCTTCAATGCACATGTTAGTCGTATAGATGGTATTGTCATTTATCACCAAAACTTGTCATCTAAGATGGCCTAGATGCTTCAATGTGCTGGCTTCGGTGCGCTTGACGACCTGGCAGACCGCAAACTCGCAAGTGCCGGCGCTGGTCGGAACCCAGTCGGGTGCCCAGTTCTGGTAGACGGCCCAGATCTCGCCTGGTTTCGCATCTAGCTGTTTGTCATTGTAGATTGTACTATCTTTTTAGCTATCCACAAATATTGTCACTACTACACAAAGGGAAATTTGGTTCAGTACCTTTAGTCCCGAAGCAATTGGATCCGGGACTAATAGGTGTTTTAGTCCCAGTTTCAATACACGGTAGTCTAAAGAACTTTTATTCCCGGGTAAAAATAACCCTTAGTCCTGGGTAAACCCACGACCCGGAACTAAAAGTTTTAGTCCCAGTGGAACAACCACCCAGGACAAAAATTGTGGCATGTCCCCATATTTCTAAGTCCCGTGACCTCTCTTGTCTCTCCCTCCTCTCATTTCTCTCTCTCTCTCTCTCTCTCTCTTATCCTCTCTCCCTCCCTTATCCTGTGCACAGAAACGGATCGGAGAAGAACCACTAGTGGCGTCACCACCGGAGCAGGCACGCGGGGCCGGTCACCGCGGGCTCCCGCCACTGCTAGCGCGCCGGGNTGCGGGCGCGTGTGGCCCGGCCGCCGCCGCCACCGCCAGAGTTTGTTAGTTTTTTTTCTTTCTGAAATGGATCTATACGTGGAAGATTGTATGTTGTGATTGATTTCTTTGAATGATTCAAGAGATGTGTTGATTTTGCATTCAATACTCGCGATTTGTTCATGCATTAGTGGGGAATGGGATCAGCAGGTGAGGGGAACGAGATGCATCAGTGGGCAACGGGATCGGGAGGCGAGGGGGACGGAAATAGATGCTGGTCGGATCAGCCAGTGAGCGTATTTTTTATTCAAAAAAAAACACCTTTAGTCCCGGGTAAATACCTGGGACTAAAGCCCTCCCCTTTTAGTCCTGGACTCTTAGTCCCGGTTGAGCAACCGAGACTAAATTCAGTTGTCAACCAGGACTAAAGGCCATTTTTCCGGTAGTGTGTCTTGCTCTGAAGCATATGGATTAGGGCTCTACTTGGATGGTGGCTTCCCAAACTCGGCACGCCACAGGCTGCATATGTTTTTTTTTGTCATTGTGTGGCTGCTATTTTAGTTGCATGCTGGGTTTTTAAAAAAATGTTCAAATTTGACAGGAAACAGTTTGAAGCTTTGGTCTTTTAGTTTGATGCCTAGCTATATTGTGGTGTACTGATTGCTTTGTGTACAAGAGGAGCTTTTTTCTGTTGCTGTGTGCACCAGGTCTTCTGGACCAACCAACATCATGTGCATTAGTTGGTTAGGTTCCTTGTGGTGGAACCTGCCCACCCGGGTTTGAGTCTCCGACTTGGTACAAGTGTCACATTTTTCTGGATTTATTCTAGGATTTAACAGGCGTTTTTCTTTAGTGGTAGGCGACGTGCCCGTCGATAGCGCGGTGTCTATGGTGACTTTGTCAATCTCAAGATCGAAATAGCCGGCTTGGTCTCTTAGAGGTGCTCATAGGGGTAGAGTTGTACTGTCTTTCGCAAAAAAAAAAAACAAGAGCTTTTTTTCTATTTCTGTGTGCACCAGGTCTTCTGGACCAACGGCCAACGTCGCTATGTGCAGGTGATGTAAGGTGACGGTGCTGGGCATGGCCAATGGGTGTTCCCCAAATAGCATTAAGGTGGGATCAAGAAAAAGCAAGCATTAGCTATGTCTTTGTCCACAATGTGGTGTAGCATTAACGCGGGCCCCATGTTCAAATAAAAAACATCTAAATCAACTAACCAGGCATGTGAGGATGTGAGAGTGAGGTGAGAGGAGAGAGAAATAATTTTTTATTGTCTAAAGTCACACCTTAAGCGTAAGGTGCACCTTAGCATTTTTTTTCCCTTAAGGTGCATGTGCACAATGGTTATTGCTCTAGCATTTATTGCTTAAGGCTAACTTTTTGCAACATTGTAGCTCTAGCTTTGGATGTTGAGTTACAGCTGATCGATCTGCATGGTGTTTCGGTTTTATTTTAACACTGAGCTGAAAGTGCTGTCACTGTCGGTGAAGCAGGAGAGGAAGGGGGTAACCCTTACTCTTTGCATGCATGAAGCTTCCAAAGTATTTTAATTTACATGCACGAGGTTTCCATAGTTTTGTCGATACACCACTTTAAATGTCGTTTGTGATGTGAAATGTTGTAGTTGGGTATTCTTGTGGTTTGTTTTCAGTCCTAATGCCTCCTCCATCTTGTTTCCTTGCGTGCTGAATCAAACCTTCACTATAAGCCATTCCATCTTCAGCTATGGATCCATGTGTATGAATATATGTTGCTACCTTGCTGTCCTGTGCTTTCGTTGTCGTTCTATGCTCTGTGTCACTAGAAAGCATGAACGGCATCAGAAACACGTCTGTTATTAGAAGAGATGAACTTTTTGTGAAAAAAAAAATCTTTCTAAAGGAATGAAGGCTTTTTGCCAGAAAACATCGTGTGATTGTAATCTTGACGAATATGAATAAAAATGGACATCTTAGAATATTTTTTATTTTAGTCCAATGACAAATGGTGATCTAGTCCAATTGGACCTTCTAATGCTGAGAGTAAACGGGAATCACCGTCAAATAGCGCTGAGGCGACGGTGGCCAGTGGCCTGCAAATCTTGGATGGGCAATGCATGGAAGGAAATCGCCTGGTGCTGACGTGGAAGCCAACGACGGAACGGTGATTGCAAATGAGTCCTTGCGCTCGCAAGAACTTCTTAGAAGAATCGAGTGCATCGATGAGTGCAGGGAAAACTAGCTAGGATCTGCGATTAGCAAGCAGAAATGTCAGCTAAGAAAACATCAGCGTGGCAAGCAAACTTAGCACATCTGTTCTGCATGGGTTATTCTGAAACGAATGGGTTCAGACGTGCAGTTGCCGCGGACATACTAAGCCGCGTTTGATGTAAACCAGTGTTAACTGTAGCAAAGGCAGCAGCAGCACATCTTAACCTGTAGCCATTGGTCACATACGACATGTAAGCAGCCTGGCAAACCAGCGTTGCTTTCACCGGTTGCCAGTTGCCACCACAAGAGCACACAGCACAGACCATTCTCCTCCACAGGCACTGCACTGTACTGATGACCGGACTAGTTAACACTTAACATCCAGCAAAGCACAGGCATGGCTTCCCCTTGGTACAAAGTCGCGCCCCAACAGATTACCAGGCCTCACCATAACTGTGTCCACACATGGTTTCAGTAAGGTTTAAGACGCTAAGCTAATCGGCATATATGTACACCAAATAAATTGATTGCCGGACCAATTTGTAAGACAATAATTTTAGCAACTTCGGTTCAGCTACTTCAGAGTCCACTCCAACATGTAGACGTAGTAGTAGTAGTAGTAGTAGTCGGGCCAGCGGCGGGTCAGGTGTCCCTGTACAGGAAGGCATCAGGGACGGACGCAGGGTCCAGCTCGTAGCAGCCCAAGAGCTTGCCGCCTTGCTGTACCGTCAGGCAGCACGAGGGGATACGGTGGGAGAACCTTGGGAGAACCTCATCCGATGGGCGGTAGGTATCTCCAGGACGCCTCTCTTCTTGTCGGGTCTGAACACTGACCGGTACCCGCTGACCTGGGACATGAAGATGAGTGTTGTGCTGGCTTCGGTGCGGTTGACGACCTGGCAGACCGCGAACTCGCAAGCAGCAGCGCTGGTCGGAACCCAGTCAGGCGCCCAGTTCTGGTAGACGGCCCAGATCGCACCTGGTTGCGGGACGATTTGGAGCTCCCACTTTGTGCCGGTTTCTCTGGCATCTACTAGATGAGAGAAGGTGTCGTTTGTCTCGTACGTGACTTTCCATTTCCGGATTCTGAATGTGCCGCAGCTGATGGGTATATCCTGTTCAAACCACTGCTTCTCCTGCTCATGTTCAGGGCAAGCCTCGAGCCAGACCAAATACACCTTGAATGGTTCTTTCTCGACTTTTCTTATCCAGCCATAGTACTTGGGGAATTTATCAACATCACTGTACAAGGCCCATACCTGTCCACTCATAAACCTCTCACAGGAGCGACCTTCTTCGAAGCTGTGGAAATCAGAATCAGGATAGGTATATACGTTGGGGGACAGGTCACATGGCAGATATTCACTGGCAGTTTTCTTCGAGGTTGTATTTTGTTCAGGAGACATATCTTTATGAGCATCTGTAGACATCGGCTGGCAAGCATGTGCTTCAGAGTGATTCTCCTTCTGAGCAATTTTCTCATCTCCAGGAACCGTTCCATGACTTGTATTGTCAGTGGTCATATCAACAAATGTGCTGCTTTCTTTCTTGCCAATAGACATGTAAGAATCAAGAGTAACAGAAGAAAATGCTGCATCCAGATCAGCAGGAAGACATGCATTGTCAAGTTCCAGAAGTCCTCCTGGGACACCAACCTTTTCATTTCCGTTTGTCAAATAAAACGGGATGCTATGAGAAAATCTAAGAAGCTCACTTGATGGTATCACAAACGAGGATTTATCCTTAGCTGTTGCAAATAAACTGACAAATCCCTTGATCCTGACCAGTGGGATAACAGTCGCGCCATCATTGACTGACATATTTGATAGGACTTCCACAACCTCGTACTCATATGATCTATGGTTATCTGCATCAGAGCTCCATTCTATGCTCCACCCCTTGTAAAGGGCCCACACCTCACCCTTATTAGGATATATGGCGTACGAATTCTTTTTTTTACCTCTCGTACATTCAGCAATGTGAGAAAACATGGACCTGTCGTCTGTTATGTCAGTTCCTTTCTGAAGGCAAAAGTTTCCACAGGCAGTAGGCAGATCTTCACTCACCCAATTCTCCTCGGCTTCATCCATTGCCTTGTACTCCAGCCAAGTCAAATGCACTTTGAAGTTGGAGGCATCAAATTGCTTTATTCGAGCATAATACCTTGGCATGCCATCAAAATTATCATAAAGGGCCCATATCTGACCAACTGCAAACAGATTGATATCCCTGAACTTCTCAAAATTGAAGAAATCTGGATCAGGAAAGGAGACCAGCTCCGAATAGGAATGTTTCTTTTCGCTCACAGTTTCAGGATCTTCTTCCATGATATTGTCTTGATCACATGTGTCAGTTTCAGGATCTTCTTCCTTGATATTTCCATGATCACCTGTATCAGTAATTTTTGCCTTCTCTTCAATGCTAATATTGCCGGAGACTTGCGGTGGATCTGAAGGTACAACATCAGGTGGCAAATCATTCTTCCTCTGCCTCTTTTTGGTACCGATGTTCAGGAAAATATTTGCATCGGCATCTTGCTTCCTCCTACCTGACCTTCGGGTACCCGAGGATCCTGCAGCACTTGGCACTGTAGATGCATCTTCTCTAGCCAGGTTCCTTCTGTCATTAGTGTTTGGATCAACATGATCTCGTATTGATCTTCTGCCTGCAATATTTATGCTTGGATCCCCATCGGGTTTTCCAGCTGCAGAAGAAAGCTTTGCAGAACAAGGCACATTCATAGCATCTGGCTCTGCTGACGCATCTTCTCTAACTAATTTCTTCATGTTGCCATTTTTTGTTTCAGACCTTGCATGCATATTCCCATCTTCAGTTGGGACAGAAGATTTATCTTGATTCGGTGTTGAATATTGAAATTTCCCCCTTGATGTGTCCGGGTGATTAGTGTTCTCATCACAACCTGGCCTGCTATACCCTTTCATGTATTCATCATGTTGAGCCACATTCGTCCTCTTCAGATCTGTGTTTACACCTACAGAAGGCTTCACAGGATGAGCATTTTGACAGGGAACTCCATGCTGTTGATTTGGAAACATGTGTAAAGGGTCTTGGGAACCATTTGGCTTCACATTGGTGCTGCTACCTGCACATGAAGGCCTCAGAGGGTGACCATGTTGACTGTGAGTACCATGCTGTTTATTCGGAAACATGTATGCAGGAATTTGGGAGCCATGGGGTACACTTGATGAAGTGGGCATGGGCCGTTCATTCAGATTGTATGCAAAAAAGTTCATTTTGCAGTTCAAACAGCGGGCCATGGTATTCAGGATATTGGTGTAGTACTGGTATCGCATGTTACAATGTGAACATATGGTCCAAAATGTTTCTCCAGATCCAGGCCTGCTCCGCTTATTTGAATCAGTCCTCTTTGATGGCTGCTGTTTAGCTGGCTTTGGCACATTTCCAAATCCATTCTTCCTTTTCAGGTCATACTGAGATCGCTTTGTGGGGTCCCATAGTACAGAATAAGCTTCAGCAACCAACTTGAAAGCTGCTTCAGCACCCGCGAAACAATTTTTATCAGGATGAAGTGACAATACAAGCTTGCGGTACTGCTTTTTTATCAAGGCTTCACCCGCTCCTTCCTCCACTTGAAGGATTCTATACAGGTCCATCTCTCCGTTCACCCTTAACTCCGCTGCGCAGTGCACGTTGCAGATAGTTAACAGCTTTGATATATTCTCAAGCTCTGGAAAAAGCTTTTGAGCTTTAAGTAGAATCTTCTCGGCACCAAGAAAATCTCTATTTTTCATCATCATTACAGCAACTTCCGTGGCCCTGATGGCCTCTTCTCTATTGCACTCAATCATATTCTCTGTAAAGTACAGCACAAAATTGCATCAGAGAAATTTCTATTAGCTACCGATGAGTATACTCTTAAAAAATGTCATTCATTAAGTAGAAGCCATTCGAAAGTGGATGAACACCTTTGGATCATTTTCTAAAACAATACTATGCCAAAAACCAGTGCATCAGACCCAGAGAAATTATGAAACAAAACGCTTCGTAATTGAAAACATGCCCTTAAAACAATAGCATTAGTAGCAACTCTTCTTCATAATTAACTTGACTGAATTAAAAAAATGAGTAAAATGAGATCAAGCGTGAAAGAATATCCGGTGATTCTATCTATAGCGCAACCCAACAAATATTTTTCTCACATATGCATATTAAACCAATATTGTAGGTGAAGGGTAGTGCTCCAATCTAGCCCTTCTCCAAATATAAACAAATCCACAAGTATGTATATAAATTAAAAAAATCATTGCAGCATCTGACATAGCAGCGAGTCAACAAACAGAGGCAAACATATAAACCTACTGACACTGTATATGACATTCATATATCATTGTAAATAACATGCTTTTCAACACATCCAATTGCATCGTGAAGGCAATGATAAAATAATAGGAGACTGAAAAATAAATACACATTGGTAAACACAAATAAGATCAAAAAACAAAGAAAAGAAAATTGACATCAGTATGGCGTCACTTACAGTGACACGTTAGAGTGGAGCAGTATTCTTTATCCTGTACGTGTATCAACTTTCTTGGGAAAGAAGATATGTGGCTTCTCGATTGGCTGTCATCAAAGAGTTGCACGATGTAGTAGGTGCCGATGGGCAACACCTGTTAACATTTTCCCATTATGCATGATTTAGTGACCAGAAAACATTTGCAGCAGATGAGTTAAGGCACTCAAAGTAGAAGCAAAGTGATAACAAATACTTGACTGCATATTATCCTGATTTATTTATTTGTTAAATTAAAAATGGCGAGATAGAATAGAGATAAGAAAGTGCATCCCCGTCGATTCTTGAAAGTAGACGCAATGGAGAAGTCACTGGGGAAAGGTTAGTACCAGTTGCAATTGCAACTGCAATGTGTTCAAAGGACTGGGAAGGAGTTTGATGGGGGCCAAGTAAGAGAAGTAAACAGGAGGATGAGAAAATTATCTTATCTAATTGATGCGAACGATTACAATACACTCACTATGTAGAGGCCTCTCCTAACAGATATGCATAGTAACTGTGCAGAATCATAACAAGTATGAAAAGTAACATGGATTCCCAATAGCTGGAAACAAACTTAACAGAGATAAGGCACATAGCATAAATACTTCAATTTCACCAATTCTACCTGATACACAGCCACCCACCCACAACTTCTCCAAACAGTTAGTTGATACCCTCATTAACAGTGTAGCTTTGGGGGAACCATGGTACAGAAATATTATTGGCCTATTCTACTTTTATTGCATAGATTCATCTCTTTCCAATGAGGCAAACCTAGCACTAACATTAACAGCTAGCTTAGCTCACAAGTAGGAATACTGATAAGCCCAGATGAAATGGCCTAAATCCAAACAGGCATGCAAACGGATTAAGACTAATAGATGTGTGTAATATATCTTTTCAGTGAGCATATCAAGAGGAAAGGGAACTATTGTGAACGGTTACCTGGTGTGCCTATCAAACCCCACAGCAACCCTGGGTCATCCTTGGGAACCGTTTACCATTCATCGCTCCATTTTTTCTGAAAGAAATAATTGTTGCGCAGTGCCGCCTGCAACATTTAACAAGACGGATTCCATGACTAAAACCATCCACACACATGTATAATAAATAGGCAAGCATTGAATCATACAATAGGCAAGCATTGAATCATACAATATTCACATGTGCTACTTTTTGTGCCCTCTATTGTCTCTTACAAATTGGGACTTAAATTCTGCACGCAGCACAACATTAAATGTATTCCAGCTATGTAATTTTCAGAGCAGTATACAATCTTTTCCAGTAAGAAGGTGGGTGGGTGGGTGGGTGGGAAGGAGGTATGACCAGAGGATGCAAGATTCTTAATGAATCAGAAATGAATTCTCCAGCCAATGCACTGTCACAACTCACTAGTGTTGCAAAACAACACTACGAGGCATAACATATAAGTAGCAATATTCACGATTACTTGCAAGAAGTATTCATTCAGTTACCTAAGTCATAGTGATTGTAAAGCCTAATCAAACCAGACTATAGGTCTAAGCTCACACGACAACAGGTAGAAGGCCCGATCATGCTATGTGGCCTAGAAGATTTGTTTCTGGATCACTAATTATTTGTTCATCTAATTCGATCTAAGCTCATCCAAGAAGTCTACATTCAATACACACAAATATTTATTTATGTACCAGCAAGTTTTGGGCTGTCTGAATAGGGTTAAGACTGCACCTCTTTGGCTCTTTGCAGCAGGACAATGCTAGAGATAAGCTAGAAAGTAGAAAACATAGCCATTTATGTTACAAAAATACAGGCATATTATCACTCAGAAAGCAGATGATCCCAGAAACCAAAAATCAGCATATGTTCAGGCAAAGCAAACGCCACTCACTTACAGCTACATCAGAATGAGTGTATAGGTACGAAACACCCAGCATTCCCCCATTTGTATCTAAACCGTCAAGGCGTCAAATGATGTATGCTAATTTCTAATACATTTATCCTCACAAAAAAGAATTCTAATAAATTTAACAATACCGCCAGAAGCTAACCATTCCCCTCCATCCCCATGTACCAATTCCTGATACTGCACATCTCCTTCCTCGTTGTCCTTCGTTTCACCCAGACACCCTCCGCCTTCTGCTTTCACCACCGCGCTAATCTACCCTCTCCTACAGGATCATGAACTCCCCAAACCTGAGAGGTGCAGGGTTTGTCTCTCGAATGGAACCCAACCCAAAGACTCTTCGCATTCTATGGCCCCAAACCGCCGGACGCCTCGGCGGGTCCCCAGGCACCTCAAGCAAACCCGCGCGGTGCTCGCCTCGAAATGCTCGCCGCCCGACGGCAATCCTACACGCCGCACGAGGATCCCCGGCCGTCCCCCGCGGCCCCGCGCCTCCCTCACCCTACACAGGAACCGATTGAAGCGCTTCCCCCCACGCGTGCGGAATGCCGGTCGCTCTCCCGCGGGCGGGAGGAGATGAGGCTGTGGCGGCAAACGAACTCGATAGGGCCCTCGCAAGACACGGTATCATACCAGTAGCAGGCCGTCGAGGTCGGGGTCGGTCGTGGCGGTGCGCCGGCGTGCCGTCCGTCGCCGCAAGCCCGCGGCGGTGGGCGGCGGAGGGTGGAGGGCGCGCGGAGTGGGGCGGTGGAGTGGAGGTTGGGGGAGAGGAATTTGGGATTTTGGGGGGATTTTTGCTCTAGGGCTTTGTTATTCGGCTATTATAAATTACAAATTTGGCCACTATACGTGAAATGACTATTTTGCCCCTAAAAGGTGAGTAGAATGAGTTTGATAGGTAAATGAAGAAATGACGATCTTACCCCTAGAAGATAATTCTCCCTCCACTCTCTTTTGATAGTCCTATCTCTAGAATTGAAAAGTTCTTTTTTTCATAGTCCCATTGAGTTGTGGTCTCACATATTCACATCTGATATAAATATCTGTTTCGGCTTCCGTGCTGAGTAACTCCTTTATAAAAGTGATTGGTGGATATATAATGACATCGATTCCGAGGAGTTCTCGCGGAAAAATAAGAAATGTATTATGACAAAATTAATTGAATGATAAGCAAACTTTCTTCTCTTTGATCATTTGTGCCAAGATGAAATATGACTATCAGAAGAGAATGGAGGGAGTAATGTACTATTGAGCTCCTTTCAATGGAAGAATCATTGCCCTAAAATTTATATGGTGTTTGGATATGGGAAATGAGAGCTGGGACATGGATATGATGTTTGGATAAACTATTCTAATGCTTGGTTTTGGGTTTAGCAAAAGAGGTCTAGATAGAGAAATGTTGGTTTTATTTGCTATTGAGGGGAAGATGGTCTAGTTGGGACAATATTCGACTCATCGGCAACCCAATGTGGCTAGCTTTTTCTGCCTTGCATTGAATAGCCGCCGAAAAAGTCCTTATGTAGTGTTAGTTTTAGGGCGCTGCATAACCAAAATTATATTGTGTTCATTAGTCCAATGACCAAATCACCCTTAAATGTGGTTATGGACACCTCAATAGTGATGAATGAGAACATTAGAAGTAACCCTTGACCAAGGTTACACAATTATTAGTGTAAACTTGTATACTTGTGAATGTAGGATACTTTACGGTATGGTTACCAACAAGGTAAGTCACGGGGTGAAGGAGCCGTGGTTGATCAAAGTTTGACGCCTCCAACAATCCTTATAACACAACTCACCTCATGCATTGTGGAGGTACACAACAACTCCCTCTAAAAAAATAGGATACTTTAATAGAGATATGGATTGTAGTTTTACATTGGTTTTTAGAAAATTTTCTTGGTCGGTTGTGCACAATGGAGAGTAGGAGATTTCTTCAACATTCATGCCTCTACAATAATAAGCACAATGAGCACCACACTCACCACGCTAACATACTCCTACATATCTGCCTAGACCCTGTTTGGACCCCTGAACTAAACTAGTTCAAGCCTAAAGTTTAGTCCATTAGGTGATTCAAACAGGAGAATTAAAGATGGACTAAATTTTAGTTGCAGTCCTCAGATCTCACCGAAACTGGATTATAAGAAGGTAGTTGAGCAGCAAAAGATCATAATTCCCCTATTTTTCTGCCATGGTTCCACCCTTATCCTCTCGCATGCAAAAAAAAAAATAGGGATAAAATAGACATTGTACTTCTCAAACCTAAATTTTAAGTCCATTAATCCAAACATGATATGGACTGATTTTAGTCACTAAAGTTTTTAATCAGCTATACTTTAGTCTGGACTAAAATTTAATCTAGGTAATCCAAACAGGGCCCTAAATGTGTGACTTACTCCCTCCGTCCTGAAATATAAGGCATTCAAGAGTTCAAAATTTGTCCTCAAACACAAGGTATTCTAAGACTTTTAGATAAGTATTAAAGGAAATTATTTAATTTATTTTGACTCTCCACTGCATACTTGTATTTTCTATTCATCCTCCACTGCTTAATTTTAGAAACAATTTTAATTACGGCTGCTAAATGGGAAGGTCCTAGGGGTACATGCGTCTTTTGCTCTTTCTCTTAATCTGTCTTAAAATTGCTACGATGCCTTATATTACAGGACGGAGAGAGTAGAGGGGAACGTGGAGTGTGTACTCAATTACGGAAATGCATTGCAGCCTGTATGGACCAATAGGCAAGAAAGGCCGTACTTTTAACAACCTACGTGCACAAATTGAATTGATGACCTGTCCGGCGGCTAGATAATTTTACTTCATTTAATAGGGGTAGAACATAAACTCCGGAGGGAGTAGAGGGGAACGTGGAGTATGTACTCAATTACGGAAATGTATTGCAGCCTGTATGGACCAATAGGCAAGAAAGGACGTACTTTTAACAACCTACGTGCACAAATTGATTTGAGCCTTGTTTAGATTCGTGAATTCGATTGAATTGACTGTAACAAAAATACATTGAAAAACGTAAAAGTAGAGAAAGAGGCACGTTTTTCAAAAAGATATTTTTAATTGAATTGGTCGAATTCGACGAATCTAAACAGGGCCTTGATGACCTGTCTGGCGGCTAGATAATTTTACTTCATTTAATAGGGGTAGAACATAAACTCCACTGCACACTGGATGATGTTGTCGCAACCAAGATGGAAATGGTTCACCACCACCAACCGAACGAGATCCATTCAACTTCCTATACCTATCTTGCTCCCTTAACTCCAAAAAAAAAAAAAACTTGCACACATTCAATGCTCACCATCAAGACCTGAGGTGGCCCTGGCCAGCCTTGGTAAAATGGCTTCATTCAACATTATCAAACTAATAACCATCAAGATAACTTCCAGTCTTTCAGCTAGAACTAAAGTAACACTTACATGGGCTAAGTTTTTGTGAAAAACTGAAGAAACAAACCCTGGAGTCAATCATTTGATACACCATCACCACAATACAGCAGTAAAGGACTCTGCAAATTCCCAATGGGACTATCAGCTCAACCATGCTATCCCTCCCCACACACGTGAACTCCGGGCACCCAAAATCTTCTACAGAACCACGGCCTAGATAAGATACAGATATTCTTTGCTCTGAAACCTCGCAAGCGTGACACAATGAAAACAAGAGTACACAAGTGTGAAACTAATCCTCATCGTGCCCAGCCTGCTGGGGGGGTCTTGGCCCTCCTGCCGGTTTTGCCATGATGATCTGCAGAGTTAATGAATCCAACTATTAGCATATGGACCATAAAACTTAGTCTAGAAAGAATTATAGCATTTGATTGGCAGTCATACCTGGTCAACCCGTAGCACGGTGCATACAGCATCGGCAGAGTATTTTAGGGCAAAGAACCTGTGCAGGCAAGATAAGCAAAGTAAGATGTAAGCAAAAGCAGCTCAAAGCGCAACAGAAAATGTTATGCCCCGAATTTGGAACACATAATGCATATGAGAACTGCGGTTGTGGTGCAATCATTTTCCACATCATTCAGGCCAGCAACACTATGATGAGCAGACTAGCTATAAAGATTAAAAATCATATTCAGAACAGCTTTCCACATGATATCTAACTACATATGTTCTTAAAGTATGTTAATCCAATTACTTACTTTGTGACGTAGAGATCCCATATTTTCAATGTAGAGACATCCTTGCAAACACCCTCCTCCAGGTCAATGCCAACTTTTGTATTCCCAGCAGCATGCTCAGCATAAAGAGATGATATTATCTCCATAGCGCTAAGTCCAGCATTTTCAGACAGGATTCTTGGAACCATTTCAAAGCTTTCAGCAAATTTTGCAATGGCATACTGGTCCAACCTGCATAATTGTAAACTATCAACATCGATGGGGAAAACATACTACAATTCACAGTTTCATGGTATCATCCAAAAACCAAAAAAAAAAATGATAGTAACAAAACGGTGACACCTACTACACTAGCCCAACGAAACATGAAAAGTCTATATAAACTCGCCACTCGTCCCTAAACATGACGATAAGAAGACAATGATTTTATTCTATCTATCATCCTAATAGGACAAAAGAACAATAAAATTTATAGATTTTTTGGCATCATACTGGATTCCACAGTTTCAGAAGTTAATGCAAGATGTTAAGACCCTTCCCTTTTTTTAACTAGCAACATGTTTCACAGTTTCAGAAGTTAATGCAAGATGTTAAGATCATTCCCTTTTTTTTTAACTAGCAACATGTTTCCAGTTTCAGAAGTATTTCAGCTAACATTATACATGACAAATTATTGACTACATTGCTAAAAATATCTTACCCTGTTTCCTTCAAAGAGAACTCCTTCAATCTCTTTGCCAGTTCAATTTCTGTTGCAGCTGCACCAGGAATTATCCGACTATCCCTGCACATTGACTAGTCGAAACACCAACAGTCAGATAAATTAACCAATAGAGAAAACAAGAATCAAGTACATCTGTTCCAAAACAATGAAAGGAGGTAGGCCAAATCTACTATAAATACCACAGATATACCTTGTAAGTGTTGACACCATCATCAACAGCTCTTTCAAGATCATCTAGTATACTGTCAGTACTGCCTCTCAAAACAACAGTAGCCACAGAATTTCCGCCCTCCTCATTCTTGACAACAGTCACCTATAGAACAAACTAAATGTTGTGAGGGAAAATGTTGAAGCTATATCATCTGCAAAAGCACAAAGGGGGCAGAACATACTCGGGCACCACCAATTTCCTCCACTGAAACAGAGTCTGCATATCCTAATTCATCCGCATTTGGTTGGCTAAGTTTCAACTGTTTTGAAAATAAAAACATACAAAATCAGAATAAGTATGCTTGAAGCAATACCACAGTCATCTTTTTAAAACAGAACTTACAATTGCAACAGCCCCAGTAGTACGGCAGAATCTCCTCAGCTCGAACTTCGAGCTGATTTTCAGAACCATTAGTCTGCACACAAAACATCAATAAGTGATAGGACATGGCAAAGTTTAACAGCTACGACACTTGAAATCTGCCTTTGAGGTGGTTTTTGAGAATGATAACTTGAGTTGTGGGTTTTAGAGAGGATACGGCATAAATAACTCTTTCAGTCTAAAAAGATTTTTCTTAAACAAAGAAGAATATTGCACAACACTGATCAGATCAGCATGCAAATACTCACTTATAACGTTCACAGAAATGTAACGCCATATCACCAACTGCTCCACCACTGACAATAACCTTAGCTCCCGAGTCAGCAACAGCTTTGATAAGCTCCTCCACTTTAGCTTCCTCAGTCTTAGCATAATTTTCAAGCTGCAAAAGCAATTGTTACAGAGCTTGCCATGCACCAGAGAAACAAAGCAATATCATGTGCCTCAAAGAACATAGGGTAGCTCGGAGGTCAGATGAGGGGTCTTCCCCATATAGTGGTGCTGGAAGTGGAAAGTTCAGATGAAGGAAGGGCTGAAACAAGGCACAAACTTCTAAATGGGGTGAATAAATATGAGCAATCCGTGAGAATAGCAAACCCCTATCTCTTAAAAAGAAGAAGATAGATAGGTCCACAAGTTGAGACAGAGAAGTTCTGACTATCAAGTAGAAGTTTACCCACGAGAGTCAGAGGCTGCATCATCAAAGGGCTGGTCATAGTTCAGTAAAGATTTTAACTGGATTTGCTTGGACTATGCTATTTTTGAATAATATTTTTTTTTATTTCATAGGAGATCTTGGTCCCTTATTTATAGTAATTAGAACACAGCTGAAACCATATTAACTTCGGCACATGAGACGAATACACAAGTTAAGAACGAGCAATGCCATTGGATGCACATCTACTAGTGTAAGACACTATAACCTATTATATAGAAGCCAACTCAGCTTGCAACACTCGAAACTATAAGAAGTACCATGGAACTAGGAACAAGTTCATGGCAGAAAGTAGATCAAATTCCGCATGGTAAGAACATACCTGCTCAGCAGAATGTATCAACACAGTTCCCTTTGTTTCAGTTGCAGAGGTATCAACACCACCAGCAAACACTGCAATCTGAATATAAGTTGATATTAGGATTTACAAAAGAACAGTGCCAGACGTTGTAAGCAAGATATGTGGTTAGAATTCCTGTGCATATTAAATTTTCTAGCAGCTTAATATAACATACATCTCATCTCATTCAAAATTAAAGTTCACAATTTATCCATTCACTGCACTTAGCAGCAGTGTAAACTTAAAGTATACAGATATATAAAAATAATGCCTGTGAATTGCAATTTTGGACAATATAAGCACTGAGTAGCTTCACAATAATATCAAGCATAAAACAAGTCCATGAAATGTGTACTGTGTTGTGACCTAAGAAAGAACCGATCATGATGACTGATAAGAACTGGAGAACTGGAGCATTGATGAGTACGATCTACCAACACCAACCCCAACAAAATATAAACTAATGCAGAAATAAGTTGGCATGTGTAAACAATCATTATACCCAAACATCCTAACAACAAAACACTTGTTCCTCTGTGAAAAATACTCTGTAACAACAGCCACGACACCTTTCTTTAACAAACATCAAACTTAATAGAATGGATAAAGGTATAGAACATGGACGAATAACTGACCAGTATGCAATATGAATGTGGCATTTTGGGGTTACCTTTGCCTTTTCCGCCCTTTTGATGCTTCCAACAGCATCATTTTTTAGAACCATTCCGCGAACCACAGTGGAATTGTGTAAACCACCTCCAACCAGCTTAGCCACTCTAACATTGTCAACATTGAAGTTTGCAGGATTTTTGGGGCAAACTTGCATGCAGGCCTGAAGTAAAACACACAACAAACCCAATATTAGCTCATATCAGGATGATGCATGGAAGAAATAGCCCCCTATAAGCTGGTATGTGTTAGCTTACATCTGCCACAAGAGGGCACAGAATATCCTCCTGACCAAATTGCTTGCTTGCAACAGCAGATCTCATCCTCAACACAACCTCCTCCTTATTTCTTACATCCATGTTCTCTGAGCCTTTCTCAACAAGGTCCTCCAAGATCTCAATCGTCTGCATTCAAAATATAAAAGCACAGCTTGCCCATCAGACTGCAGGTTTCAAAAACACAAAAGCCTATGTAATTGGGACGGCAAATTACCTTGTTGATGGCCTTGGTGTAGCCAATGATGATCTCGCTCGGATGCAAGCCCATCCTGATGAGCTCCTCTGCCTTCTCAAGCAGCTCGCCGGCGAAAGAGATGGTGAGATTGGCACCATCCCCAATCTCCTCCTGCTGAGCCCTGCCAGCTAGTACCAGGATCTTGGCAGCCGGGTGCTGAACCTCAAGCTCATTCACGATGGTGGCAGCATCGTTTGTCACAAACAGCTTGTCCAAGTGATTGATAACCATCTTGTTCATCCCTACACACAGAAATCCGGATCAATCTCACTGTCGACAGACCATCACCAGAACATGTCAGCATCTTTACTAAAAGAAAGTATCGGTTATCTACAGATTAGATTTCTTTCCCCTAAAAGTATGTTATCTACAGAGAGGGTACTAGACTACTAGTCCTGGGCAAAATAATTTCTCCTGATCCAAACATTCGACACAACCAATTGCAAATTCAAATGTGCCAATTGTTTGAAGCTAACCAAGTTCTTCAGCTGAGCATACGACGACAAGCGCAAGCACAGCCTCGCCACATCTAGCACCGAAACTAAAACCTCTTGCGCCGTCTTAGCATCGAAGGCCGCCGCTACCTTAACCCATTCCCCCTACCGCGCGACCCGGCACCCCTCACGCCACGGACCGAGCACGCACCCTCTCCTCGCTCTCCTCGCTCCAGATCCCCCTCACTTCCCAAGCCACAAACCCCCAATCCCGCCCCGCGCGACGAGGGGGGAAGGCCTCAAACACGACTCACCGTTGGGGCCGAGGGAGGTGCGCGTGATGGCGGAGAGCTCGCGGCAGGCGTCGATGTTCTTGAGCACGGCCTCCTCGAGCCCGGAGAGGTGGCGGTGGCCCTCCTTGAGCATCGACTGGATCCCGAACCCCGGCATCGCGCCCAGCCCCACCATCCTCGGTCTCCGGCGGGCGGAAGGGGGGAGCGCGGCGGCGATCTGGCGGCCGGCGGCGAGGCGGAGAGGTTTAAACCCTAGTGGCCGCTGCTGTGGGGGAGGGAGAGTGCGAGTGGAGGCGGGCAGATGCGGAGGCCGCCGAGGCGTTCGTTCTAGAATGGTGGAGACGGGGAAGGGAAGGGAGCCCTAGCAGGCCAGAAGGTTCGGCCCGGGTTGGTCTGGTGGACCTCATGGGCCAGGCCGGGAGGGTGTCTCGACTTGTGTGTGGAGGACGCTAATGGGCTTAGGTTGGAAACGGCGGTGGATAGAAATGTGGGCTGGGCTTAGTTTCAAATCTTGGGCCAGACAAATATCGCACGATGGCTAAGGAAAAAGCAGCTGAACTAATTTTATTGAGAGTTTGTGGCTGTGCGTGTGCCAAACTGTTTGAGTCGTTTGTTTCGTCGGTTATAAACTGTTTTTTAACTGATTGTATGTAAACTGCTGGCAGATGTAGCATAGCAGCACTTTGCATGTCTGCTTCAAAGAAAACCAATCTCTATTTTTTTATGTGTCAGATTTGTCTCAAACTCGGTCAGCTTTGACTAAGTTTAAAGAACAAATTAATATAACATTTATAATACCAAATTTATTTTTATTAAATCCATCATAGAATATATTTTGATTGTGCATATTTTGATAGTATTGTTGATGCTATATTTTTCTATAAATTTGGTTAAAGTTGGCTAAGTATCTTATAGAGCCATTTTAACGCAACTTAACTGAGCAAGAAAATCCATAAATTATCGTTGAATCTTTCATAATAGTATTGGGTGGTGGAAAAAAAATCAAAAACCATTGGATGGTTTCTTCAATTCCCCCCTGTAATCCATACCGCTTTGCATTCAGCCACCCCCTTTGTTCTGAATTCTAGTGGGCGCCTACTTTTTTTTTTTGCCTTGCGTCTCTTTTTTTTGATCTAATGCCTTGCCTATCTTTTTTGACGAAATGCCTATTTCAAGGTAGCTCCTAAAGTTGGCGCGCCCTCCTCGGATTGGAAGTATATTAGGCGGCCTAGGGTGACATTGCGGGGAAATGTGCTATTCTTTCATCCACTAGTAAGGTGCACGTGCGACACGCACGTGTTTAAAAAAAAATAGGAAATTATAATTGTACAATAAAAAAATAGTAGAATTGATAACTATTGTTCGTTTCACATAATTGATAATTATTGTTCGTCAAACATATTAATAATTGTTCGTGGATATTATGAGATGTTGTTAGATCTTAAGTTTAAAAAAAAAGGGAAAAGAACAAAACTTACATCTGTAAAACTGAATGAAACAAACAAAGTTAACTTTTATTAATTAAATTAAATACTATAAAGGATAAAAGATGTATTTTGATACTATTGTTTGATCTGCAAAATAGTAATATCAAAATTACGGAGCAATCCCACAGACGCACAGGTCTTCTTCATGTAACTGGCCGTTTGGATTGCGTCTCACGCCAGATCCACAAACGCACCTATCTAGAACAACAGAAGCTGGTTGCATTCGATGACCATTGATCATATACCCATACACATCTTTAATGGAACGTGCGATCCATATTGAATTTGACCCTGCTTCTATTTTGTTGATATCAATGGCGCGTGCTGACACAGCGATCTTAATTCCATCGTGTAGCCTGGCATCCATACGCAGTCCAGTCCTCACACCTAATCAAAACCACAACGCAGCACGAGGAATTTTGAGTTTTATTTCTACAGATACATCAATACTCACGTTCTATATAAAATTTATATTATTGAATAACCTTCAAGTGTGGTGATCCATGGATGTCGATCGGCTTCGATGAAAGTGATTGTGGAATGTTCAGATTCCTCTAAGCAATCTGGTAACATTGATCAAAATGACCTGATGAGTATCATTAAATTAAACCTTCACAAGGAACAATAGTGTTTAATTTTTTTAAAAAACTCTTACTGACTTCTATCACGATTGACAAGAACCCTGGTGGCCATTAAAAAACTGTTGCGCACATCAGCTTCGACGAACTGGTAGCATCTATGTCCCAGTGAAACGAACCAACTTCAATGCATGACCGTGCAAGCTCAGTACCTTCACAATATATAAACTGGACTCTACCGTGCAAAGAAAGGTGACAAGTGTAGGCACGGTCAGCATGGAGCAAATTTCTGCTCTCAACAACTCTAGACTGGATGGATTGAGGAACTAACTCGAACCAGTCCGCATGGGGTAGTCCATTCAAATCCTCCGCATCGCCAAAACGATCACTAAAGGCCTGGCGGGTGCGGAGAACCAGATCGTCCCCGTCATGTAGATCGAGGCCAGGCATGGTTGATTCCTGGGTGAGGACAATTGGACGCCGTACACGCTCAATCACGCCTCCTAAGCCGAACCACACATGGCTGATCGTGACAGCCATGTGGAGTACAAGTAGGTCAGACGGACTCTCGGACGCCGAACGAATCCAACCAAGACCCGTCATCCATGAGGTGACGAGGTGCCTGGTTCGCATTGCCGCCAGGTTCTCCATGAACCTGCACCTCTACCTCCTCTATCAATGGCTATTGGCTATGTGTAGATGAGTCAACAAGTGGCAGCGTTGGTTGGTATATAAACACATGACACGATTTATATATGGTTCATCATAGTAGGCGATGGAAATGTTTATTTAGTTTCCATATATGGTTCATCGTTTGAGGAGATGGAAATGTTTATTTAGTTGCCATATGAGCCCCAGACTCAATCAGACCGATATATGTATCCAAAAATACAACACGCAATTTGTTTCGTATAGATGCACGTGCCACAGGCACGTTTACAAGAATAATAATACACATATATATGTTTCTTTAAAAGTAACCAATATTTTAAGTAGCGTTTTTTAACACGTTAACCAATATTGGATCTGTACAACACGAAATGTAGCCTGTAATTTATTGATTGAATGATTGAATAGGTAAACATACTACCAGTTAGATATATCTATCCAATCCAACATTGTTGTTGCTTACATGTCTATTCTCCTGTTGTTCGACGCTACTATGGTTAACCGCCTGATCAGATCTTGTATAAGGCCTTCATTCAGATTTCCTTCAACTATAGATCCATCGCGATCATCCCTCGATGTTATCAATGTTGGAGTACCTAAAATGGGTCAATACATAGCTGGAATTAATTAAAAAAAACGGTGATGATAGAATTATTGAATTTACCTGACTGAAAACGATGAGTACAGAGTTCTTTGCACACATCATACCAGGATTTACAGGTGTATGAGAAGTTCATGACGTCGAGGATATCAAGACATCCAAGGATCTTTTCACATGGATCGGTTGGGAGAGCACACCATTCAATATTCAGCGATGAAATATTTCTGGAAGACATGATATGTGCTCGTGAGAAGTAAAGTATTTCAGACTTGAGGGAGGGCAAATGGAGTAGCCCTTTAGCTACTGCAATATATAGACTGTTGCTATGTGTTAGTTTTGGAAGTATAGATAAGAATTTGGAAATTTATCCTAGTTGCCATGTATGGGGAGAATTCCATTCCATATATAGCCGATCTGTTTAGGTATTCCTTTTAAATTGTTTTGGTAATCAAAACACATTTGACATGACAACATATAAGGAAATCTAAATTTTCATACGTGTTTTGCCGTCTCAGACGCCAGAAGTTTGCTTAGTCCAGTTTGCACAATAAGATTTACTAAGTGTTGCTAAGTGTTAGTTTTGGAATTATAGATAAGGATTTGGAAATTTATCCTAGTTGCCATGTATGGGGAGAATTCCATTCCATATATAGCCGATCTGTTTAGGTAAGACTTTTAAATTCCATGTATGGGGAGAATTCCATTCCATATATAGCCGATCTGTTTAGGTAAGACTTTTAAATTCCATGTATGGGGAGAATTCCATTCCATAGGAAGGGCGGCGCGGTGGAAAAGGAAAGAGGCCGGTCACGCGCGGGATTGGAGGCGGCGGGTCTGGCGCGGGTACGCGAGGTGGGTAAGGGGGAAGCGTTGGTGAAAAAAAACAGCGAAAAAAGTATGAAACATTTTAGAAAGCGCGATTTTTTCCAAATGCCAAAAACTATGGTCATTCTTGAGCCGACGTGTGGGCCTCAACCCGGGGATATGTGAGGGGGTATGGGTGTGTTTTAAAGTGGGAGCTATTTTCAATTGTTTTGGATCCTTATAGTATAGATAGGTGACTTGCCCCATTAATATAGCGAGTGTGCATGAGTATGTATATTTACAAGAGGTGAGTGTGCGTGCGTGTATGGGAGACTGTGCATCCAAACGAATGCTTCATAGAAAAAGTAGAAATCCAAATTTCGTATAATTGCTACTAAAAAGTATTTTGAATCTCTTTGGCAGTGAAAGTTTTACTGGTTACACCATTTCTTTTACCGGGTACACCATTTGGGAGGGCAAGAAGTGAGAGAGATGATCAATTGAGCAACAGTCAAAGTAACTCATTGCTTTGAGTAAGATAAGTACACATACATCAAAGCAAATCGATGTGTTTTTGCACGTGCAAGCGTGCGCAAAGCTGCAGACATGTTTAAAAATAAATACATACATGCACGGACCCATTATTGTACTGGCCACAACTAGGGCTGGACAAAAAGCTCGTTAGGCTGGCTCGGTGGCTTGGTACAAAAGTGCTCCGATTGGATTCATTTTTCTTTTAAAATTAAAATGACTTCATTTAGAATGACTTTCGACTTCGGCTCGGCTCGTTAAGCTCGGCATGAAGTTGGGTCTCAAACAATTCAGGAGACTATGATAAATAAGATTATGCTAATTTCAAAAAAAAGCTCGAAAAACTGCATTCAACTCGATATCTAGCCCTAGCCACAACGATACACACGTCCTATTTTACTCGCTGAAGGAAGAACCAAGAAATGAAGAGGTAAACCCCAAGGCCAACGGCGATCAGTATAGCAGTGAGCAGCACAGTGAACACCTCCAGCGCGCCGCCACACGACAAGAGGCCGAGCTTGATCTGGATCAGGTTGATGATGGACAGCAGCAGGAAGAAGCTCCCCAACGCGGAGCACAGCACCGATGCGATCATCAGCGGCCGCGTGAAGAGGGCCATCTTCTTCGCGGTTCTTATCCTGCGGTGACGATTCGCCCTCTCCGCCGGCGAAATGCCGCCGCCGCCTTCTTCTTCTTGCCCTTGCGTTCTTGGATGATGTCCCGACCGGAGCGCCGGCGGCCAATGAAACTCCGGTTGCGGTGCGTGTTGATGTCCCATCCATGTCGATGACCATTGCTGACGATCCAGTTGCAATGGCTCCCCAGGAGGGGGAGGAGGAGGGGGAAGACTCCTCGGAAGATAAAGTATTGGTGGTTCCAACACCAAGACGTCGTCGGTCTCGAAGTAGACGACGAGAAGCTTCGCGGCCGTCGCGATCAGGCTGGACAGGAAGTACAGCACGAGGGACAGTATCTGAAAGAGGAAGAGCTTGAGGGTGATGTCGTCGCCGGCGATGCAATTGCTGGGGATGCCCGGTGATGGCGTGACGGTGCCGGTGACGCTCAGGAACACGGCGCCGGTGAAGAAGCCGTTGGCTGTCACAAGGCCTCCCAGGACCTCCTTGTGGAGACCCTTGTTGTTCCCCTGGCCCCCTGTTCGGGGAGAAGGAGACCACGGGTCCGAAGGCTGCATCTTGCTGTTTCCTCACGAGCGAATTGGACTCCTTCTTGAATGGTCAATTACCACACTCCGTAAGCACACATGCATGATTAGCAGATCAATTTAGTATTATGTTGGCACGAGCGATGTAACACCCTAATTTTCATCACAAGAAATTGTAGCAACATTTTCATAATTTTCTAGGATTTATTTGAGGTATAAATAAATTTTTGTGATTTAATTGGAATTATTTAGGCTTTTATTCAATTTAATAATTAATTAATAGACTCAATAAGTTTATTGTTGCATTCATGTTGTTGCATTTGTTTTGTAATGTTTAGTTCAAATCTTGTTTGGGTTCAAATTGTTTGAATTCAAATTGATTTGGATTTGTTCTGATCTCTTGAATAGCTCCTTTTAGGCAAGTCTGGGTTTGACCCTCAAACTCCTCCAAAAAGTTTGTTTTTCCTCCTTGAACTCCTGGCCTAGCATAGCTTTCCTCCTCTCTTTTTCTCCGCGTCCGGCCCACTTCCCCACCGCGGCCCAGTCCAGCCGACGGCCCGCTACTCACCTGTCCTCGTCGTGTCACTAACGCCCGGGGCCCACCTGTCATCCCTTCCGTCGGTTTCGTCCCCGAGCCGGACTCGCGCCTAAGTCCGACCGCGAGAATCCGTCGCGCCGCCGCCTCGATCCCCTTGACCCGCACGCCAAGCGGCCTTCCCCGGCCTATAAAGCCCGCGCCACCGCTCCTCCCAAACCCCTTGGAACCCTAGACGCCGAGTGCCCTAGCTCCACAATCGCGACATCGCCGCCCGAAGCTCCGGTTCGTGGCCGCCGCCGTCGATCTCCCGATACGCTGCCTTTGGACCCACGAGAACACCATCAGGGAGAGCGCACGGACGCAAGGAAGCCTTCCGTGCCTCTTGAACTCGTGCTGGTGCTCTCGTCGCTCGCAGTTTTGCTCACCGGAGTTCCACGTGCAGACCGAGCCGCCGTTTTGCGTCGCGCCGAGCCATCGTCACCCAATCGTCGTCAAGATCATCCCAGTTGAATTCGCCGTGGTCTCCTCTGTCTCCTGGTCCAAATTTTGCTTGGATTGGTGCCCTGTAGGCCGAGTTTGGTCTACGCCGGCGAGTCCCACCGCCCGGCGCCGACGATCGCCGCCGCCTGAGCTCACCGACGCCGGCGAAGATTTCCCCGAGCGCCATCGTCCGTCCGATCGTGTTTCAACGGCGCAGATCCAAGTCAATCCCTAAGGTACCGGTCAGCCGAGGTATTTTTATTAAAGAGACCCCCGAGTTTTGGATAATAAACCCGCAGTCCAAGGTTAGTTGAAAGTAATTACGAATAGGTCCTTAATTCTTTCGGTTTAGCCCCCGATCTTTCAAAGTATCTAACCCGCCGTCCAGTTCTACCTTTTTACGAGTTAAACCCTGAGTTATTATACATAATTATGTATATGCCCCCGGTTTCCAACAATCTAACCCCTGGAATTTGTGTGTATTCACAGATAAGCCCCTGGAACACCGTTTTGGCCCTATCTTGACCGTTTCAACTCCGATTCGAGTGATTCTTCAGCTCACGTGACCGTAAGGACTTTACCTATACCTTTATACCGTTCCTTTGTACTGTTGCCCATGTTTGGTGTACTGTTTCTTATTTGTTGCATTGTTTATTTGTATGTGGCCCTGTGTTGCATATAGGAAGGTGCAACATTCTTGATTTTCGAAGATCGTTCGTGTGATCGGGTATTCAGTTGAGAAGACTCTGAGCCATAGCATTTATTAGCTGGATTTAAGGCAAGTGTATTCTTGATCATATTTTCGTCCTAATAACCATATGACATGCTTATACACTGTAGATTGCTATGCTTGCATGCTTAATCATGATGGGTCCTATATTTAGGATGACTAGTTTTCTTTAATCATACCTTGTTAACCTGGGTTTTATATTTATGTTGGGTAGCATTGCTTAGTTGCTATACTTGGGAATGGTTTATACTAAATGTGAAGATAATAATATTGTGATATCTTTTATATATGATCTGATGAGAATGTTAAACCAAGACCACATTGATTAATTGGAACATGGAGAACCACCCAGGATTTTCCGTACAACCATAATAACTACATGGCTCTGGTCTTGGCTAAGTAACTAGATGAACTCTATGTTGTGTTTGGAGGTGTGTGTTGGGCGGATGTTTGGGTTGTGTGTGATGTGCGGGGAACGAAGGTGCGCCTTCCGATTACCCGTACGGTCAGGGGCCAAACACATACATAGAGGGAGTCTTTGGAAAGGCCTCGTAGTGAATCCCTAGCCCCTCACCTAAGGAAGTGTTGAAGAGGCTCGCGACCTCAGGCGACATGGGAAACACGAATTGTGGGGAAAGCTGTACAACCTCTGCAGAGTGTCTAAAATCTATTGCAATAGCCGTGCTCGCGGTCATGAGCGGCCTGGACCCTCACATGATTAATATATCGAAAGAAGAATTAAATTGGTTTATTTATGTTGATGATGATGCTTATGGTTTACCATATGCTTAATTGGGTTGGTATATACTTATATCTTAGTAATTATGATGCTAAATAAAATTTGACCAACTTAAGTGCTTAAAGCAATTTAATTAGTAGCCAAACTATTTCCTTGTTAAGCCTTTGCATGTCATTTGCTTTTGCTCTACATTTGCTGAGTACCAACCATAAGTGTACTCAACCTTGCTTTATCTGCGGCTCAGGCTTAGACAGAAGTTTCAGTGGAGTATTTTGGAAGTTTCTAGGCATACGTGTTCCCCCAGTCAGCTGCCTGTGGTGAAGTGTTGAAGATCCGCTGCTAGTAATTCGTTTCCGTGAGTGTAATGATGTTATTCAATATTATATACGTTTTTGCACTGTCTTTTATATCACTGATGAAGTCTCATATGTGTGTAAACTTGATCCTGGCGCACATATGATAGTCATTCGGTTTTGTTTACAAAATCGGGTGTGACAGAAGTGGTATCAGAGCTGTGTTGACTGTAGGACGTAAGCCTAGAGTAGCAATGGTCGTTTTTAGGGTCCTAAATGTCTTCTTATACTTGCTCTATCTTGTCTGCTGCAATCTTGGTCTAAACTCGTTGTTTTCCGTCAACCTTGACTTACCTTCTCCTTGATTCTTAACCATCATCCAACTTTACACTTGTTTTGTTCTTTCTCTTGCCCTTAGTTAACGTTCTCTGTAAGCCAACATAACCAGTATGGATCACTTTGAAGGCCACAGTTAACGAGTTTTTCTCCCTAAGCATGAATTATTGGAAACAAGAGAATCATGGATATTTTGGAAACACCATCAGTCGTGCTTTATCTCAACATAAGGATTTAGGAAGTTATCCCCCCTAAATCATGTCACCGTTAGAAGAGTCGTCGTTAAGGTCGATGTTTAGTTCTGGTGTAGGATTGTTTGCTTTGTGTTTGTTGTATGCAAATGTTTGAGTTGGCTCTTTGTAATGAGTGGGATGTTTTGTGGAGTGATGACCACAATTACATCTTAATAAATCAACTAAACGATTAGATGGTTGGGTTTTGTCTTTGTTCATGGTCTTAGTACCTAGGTGAGTTCCAAATCCATCTTTACCATATCTTATCATGAATCCCTTCATGCATAAACCTATTCCCGTCACCCCCTGACAGTGCAGTACTGTTTAATTCATATCTCAAGCTACCCGACTCCGATTGATGCAAATCCAGTTGGATTAGTTACATAACTTCATAAGTTATTTTCTGGCAAAGGTTCACAATTTTTGGAATATTGGACAGAGAGATACATGACTTTTGTTGGATAAAGAGAATCTGTTTTTGGTAACTCGACACAGTCGACTTGTTTATTACATATCTCAAGTTTCCGAACTCCGATTGACATGAAACCAGTTGGGATAGTTCCGGAATTTGATAATCTATTTTCTGGTAAAGGCTTACCATTTTTGGATTTTCCCAGAAAGAGATACCTGCGTTTTATTGGAGTATACAGAATCTGTTCAGAGCACCTGACGCAGCTAGAGTGTTTTCTTTATATCTTTAATTTCCGAACTCCAAATGAGTTAATTCCAGTTGCATTGGATTCATAACTTCATTATCTACGTTCTGAAAAAGTTTTGTGATTTTTGGATATTCTGTCTAGAAGATACATCTGTTTTTCCGAGATAGCCATAATCTGTCCTTAACGTGGAGTAGTTCTTAATGGACGCTATTCTTTTATTGGTCATGTTAATTTGGATAAAGAGATTTGACCATGCCAGTGCTAATGTTGGAATTCCTATCTTGGTTCTTTCCCTGAATTATTTAGTTTCATCTGCACTAGTACCATGTCTTTCTATACCTATATCTAAGTTCTTGTTTTCTATACAATCAGATGGTGAACACTAGGTCTGGTGCTGGGAGCAGTGAAAATAATCCAGAGCCTAACTCAAGTCAGAACCAGATGTCGAATTCAGCATTGGAACAGTTTATAGCTGCCCAGACTCAGCTGATGACAAATATGGCCAACTCCATTGTTCAGCTGAATCAGAATATAGCTCCTCCACCGCCCCCGAGAGACAAACACAGGGATTTCATGCGTCACGACCCGCCTACATATTCTCACTCTATAGATCCTCTCGATGCTGATGATTGGATTAAGACAGTGGAGAAGAAATTGTTGATTTCTCAGTGCACTGACAGAGAGATGGTTTTATATGCTGCTGGAAGATTAGAAGGTGCAGCTTCAGATTGGTGGGATGCATATTGCGATGCCCATGAAGATTCAGGTAGCATCACTTGGCAGGAATTCAAGGATGAATTTCGCTCATATCATATCCCTGTGAGTGTGATTAAGCAGAAGAAGGAAGAGTTCCTCAATCTAAAACAAGGAAGGATGTCAGTGATTGAGTACCGTGACAAGTTCATTCAGTTGTCTCGTTATGCCCCAAAACAGGTAGCTACGGATGAGAGAAAGCAAGACCTGTTCTTGGAAGGATTGATTATACCTATTCGTTACCAGCTGGCATCACATTCATTTCATAGTTTTGATCAGCTAGTGGATAAGGCTCTCTTGATAGAAAATTTGAGAGAGGAGATAAAGGAGAAGAAGAGGAAGATGAATTCTCAGAGACAGATGCAGTCTGATCGCAACACTCGCTTCCGTCTTGCCCAGCAGAATGAGGTGCAGAGTCATCCCGTCCACCAGTTTGGCCACTCCAACCAAGCCCAAGTCCCACAGATCAGCTATCGGCCACAACTTGGTAACTGTCAAGCATCAGTTCAGCAAGCTTTAGAGCCTTCACAGAGTAATCCCAGTCGTGTAAGTGCTCTAAGTACCAAGGTGTGTTCCTGTTGTAAGCAAAAGGGACATATCATTAGTAAATGTCCAAAGAAATATCCACGTCTGTTTGGTGGGAACAACCAAAGGCAAGCCATAGTGCAGCCTCAAGCTGAAAGCCCTGTTCAGGTCAGCCAGAAGCAATTGAACTCACTACAGGCAAATGCGAATCAAGTGAAGAGTATTACAGTTGCTGAGATCAGAGTAGTATGTGAGTTTCCAGATGTGTTCCCAGATGACTTGCCAGGTTTGCCACCAGATAGAGACATCGAGTTCCTCATTGAACTTCTACCTGGTACAGCTCCTATTTCTAAGAGGCCATACAGAATGTCAGTTGATGAACTAGAAGAACTGAAGAAACAATTGAGAGAGTTGTTGGATAAGGGTTTCATACGCCCTAGTTTATCGCCTTGGGGAGCACCAGTTATCTTTGTTGAGAAGAAGGATGGTACACAGAGGATGTGTGTTGATTACAGATCATTGAATGAAGTTACTATCAAGAATAAGTACCCTCTGCCCAGGATTGAGGATCTGTTTGATCAGTTGAAAGGAGCCAAGGTATTCTCCAAGATTGATTTGCGTTCAGGCTATCATCAGTTGAAGATCAGGCCATCCGATATCCAGAAGACAGCTTTCACTACCAGATATGGTTTGTATGAGTATACAGTTATGTCTTTTGGTTTGACTAATGCTCCTGCCTACTTTATGTATTTGATGAACAAGGTGTTCATGGAGTACTTGGATAAGTTTGTGGTGGTATTTATTGATGATATCTTGATCTACTCCAAGAATGAAGAGGAACATGAGGAACACCTGAGGCTAGTATTGCAGAAGCTCAGAGAAAATCAGCTCTATGCCAAGTTTAGTAAGTGTGAGTTTTGGCTGAAAGAAGTATCTTTTCTGGGTCATATCATTACAGATGGTGGAATTGCAGTTGATCCAGGCAAAGTCAGAGATGTTCTGAAGTGGGAGCCACCAAAGAATGTGCCTGAGATCAGGAGTTTTCTGGGATTGGCAGGTTACTACAGGAGATTTATAGAAGGATTCTCTAAAATAGTGAAGCCCCTCACTTCATTATTAGAGAAAGGAAAAGAATTCAGGTGGTCAGATGCATGTCAAGCTAGTTTTGAAGAGTTGAAGAAAAGGCTAACTACTGCTCCAGTGTTAGTGATGCCTGATATTCATAAGGGCTTTGATATCTACTGTGATGCTTCTCGTCAGGGCCTTGGATGTGTTTTTATGCAAGAAGGACATGTTATAGCTTATGCATCCAGGCAGTTGAGGAAACATGAGTTAAATTATCCTACTCATGATCTGGAGTTAGCAGCAGTGGTTCATGCATTGAAGATTTGGAGGCACTATATGCTTGGGAACAAGTGCCAGATCTACACTGACCACAAGAGTCTAAAGTATATCTTCACACAGAAGGATCTGAATTTGAGGCAACGTCGTTGGCTAGAATTGATCAAGGATTATGATCTGGAGATACACTACCATCCTGGTAAAGCCAATGTGGTTGCAGATGCTTTGAGCAGGAAGGGTCATGCTAGTACCCTCTTGACTCATCAGATGCCAGAGAAGCTATGTGAAGAGTTTGCGCGATTGAACCTTGGATTTATTGCACATACTGAAGGAGTGACTATGGAAGTTGAGTCTACTCTTGAGCAGGAAATTCGTCAAGGTCAGCTTAATGATGAGAAGATAAAGGAAATTAAGGAGCTTATGGCAATTGGAAAAGCCCCTGATTTTACTGAAGATGAGCATGGTACTATTTGGTTCAAAAAGAGGATTTGTGTGCCTGATGTGGCACAGCTCAGAGATAAGATATTAAGAGAAGCTCATGATTCTGCTTACTCTATTCATCCTGGAAGTACTAAGATGTATCAGGATTTGAAAGAAAGGTACTGGTGGTATGGGTTGAAGAGAGATGTTGGTACTCATGTTGCTTTGTGTGATGTGTGCCAGAGAGTTAAGGCTGAACATCAGAGACCAGCAGGATTGCTTCAACCATTGAAGGTACCTGAATGGAAGTGGGAAGAAATCAGCATGGATTTCATAGTGGGTTTACCCCGTACTTGTCGGGGGTAGACCCCCAGGGGTACCCAGCAGGCGGATTGGCCCAACCATCAAAGGGCGGCCCAATCCGAGTACATCTGGATCGGTTTGTCGGACTGGCTGGCCCACCAGTCGGGGGCCCACCAGTCGGGCGAACCGAATGGGCGCGACGACGCGCGCAGCAAGGAAAGCACACGGCGTATCCCGCAAGAAGCTCGGAGATCAGGATAAACTAGCCGGAATTGTAGGGAAAGATATCTGTAATCGTTATGGGATCAAATCCTTGTATTCCGGGTAGGTTACGATCTCTGGTCGACTTGTAACTCAAGGCAGCCGGACTATATAAGGCGCCCTGAGACCCCCCTCCAGAGCACGGAAAACTACAACCTCTACAACCCTAGGACAGAACCCAACTACGGAGATCCTTCAGGAACTTCATACACAGCAATACAATCGCCGCCAACACAGGACGTAGGGTGTTACGTCATCTCGACGGCCCGAACCTGTTCAATCCTTGCGTCTTGTGTTACCATCGACTTCTGATCCTCGATCTGTCCCTCAACAAATCAACCACGTAGGCTACCCTGTGTGGACTGCCGGGTCCAAACATCCGACAGTTGGCGCGCCAGGTAGGGGTTGATCGACGAGATCAATCTACAAGCTCGATGGCAGAAATCAACGACAACACCGGTCTGCACCTGCGCCCTCTCCCTGCGATCGAGCGCCGCCCAACTTCACACGCCGTCGTACATCGCGATCCATCACCGCCGCCGGCACAAGCATGCGAAGGACGTGGCCGGATTGCCACATCCCCTCACCGCGGTTGGCCCCACGTCCACCTGCATGCGCGGCTATCAGAATCAATCTACACGGAGTACACGATAGGGAAGATTTCCTTTTTATTTTTCAGTGTCCGACCTGATTTGCCTCTGTTTCCATTCTAAACAAGGTTTATGATTATTCTAATATGTACTTCCTTTTTAATCATGCATGTGAAAGTTGCGTGCGTACATATGCATGCATGGATGTCAGGTCTGTTTGCGTCTTGCTTCTCCTTCTGATCGATGTCCTCCCGATCGGCCGCCAACACATACGTTGGAGTCTGAAGGTGCTGCTGCGATATGGCTGACTACTACATTGATCCGATATATTGGTCGAAGACCGGACTCGGCTGCTGAGGCCTCGGACGACAATTTCGCCTACTCGACTCCGACATACCAGCCAGAGGCGAATCACGGCCGCGCCAATTCGCCGACTACAATCGCTTACTCCGCTACGCCACTCGTCAACACGCCTATCCAGAACTCCGAACTACTCGGACGTGACGATAAGTTGAGGCCGAACTGCCCAAGGGCTCCGCGACTACAAGCAAGGACAACATGCCGATTCTTCGACTCGGCACAAATTAAGCTAAGTCATATTAAATACTTTTTACGATATTTCTCGGTCACTGCATATCTCCATACTTCGCCATATTTCTCCATGATCATCGCCGACTACCCTTGGTTTGTTCCCGACTGCTTATACAGCCCGAGCGCTACACAAGCAGTCGGGCAACACCCAACGGACGCATATTGCATTTCTCTCTATCGTTTATTTCTTTTTCCACTCTTGTACAAGTCGCTAAAGTACTTGGGAAGCACACGCCTTAATCCGTGAAACCTCGACTCTTCCGTACGCCTACGCTCCTACGCGTGCATGCGGCCCAGCTCCCTGCGCTATGGACTACGGCTATCGGGGATCAGGTGCATAAACGTAACAGGATAACTACCCGAGGAAATTAATAGACTTAAAGAGTTGGAAGTAGAAATTCTATTACATACAGCGCCGAATATTTTTCTCCAGAATTAGTGTTTGCTACACCATATACTACCTATCCTTCATATTTTCATTGCAGGGCACAGGTTTGGATCCCGAGCTTGCCTGTTACGCTCGGGGGCTGGACCACTCCAGCATCGCCGCCAGCTGAGTACTCGAGTCAGTCAGTACTCGGGCTGGTACTACGCTCCACGACGGTCGCTAGCCGAGTGCTTTGCAGCACTCGGGCTGGCGCTACACTCCACGACGGTCGCTAGCCGAGTGCTTTGCAGCACTCGGGCTGGCGCTACACTCCACAAGGATCGCTAGCTGAGTGCTTTTGAGTACTGGGCTGGCGCTACCGCATGACGAGGAAGACGAAGACTACTCGGCGTGCCTCGGACGGCTCGACTCGGCCCTCACGCTCGGGGGCTGGCGCCGGGACGACCACTCGGCGTGCTCAGCCCTCACGCTCGGGGGCTGGCGCCGGGACGACTACTCGGCGTGCTCAGCCCTCACGCTCGGGGGCTGGCGCCGGGACGACTACTCGGCGTGCTCAGCCCTCACGCTCGGGGGCTGGCGCCGGGACGACCACTCGGCGTGCTCAGCCCTCACGCTCGGGGGCTGGCGCCGGGACGACCACTCGGCGTGCTCAGCCCTCACGCTCGGGGGCTGGCGCCGGGACGACCACTCGGCGTGCTCAGCCCTCACGCTCGGGGGCTGGCGCCGGGACGACCACTCGGCGTGCTCGGCCCTCACGCTCGGGGGCTGGCGCCGGGACGACCACTCGGCGTGTCTCGCAGGACTCCGCCGGCCCTCACGCTCGGGGGCTGGACGCCGAAATTAATGTCGGATGATTTAGCCAGACGCTCCTTGACTAACCCTTGGACCGATTCCTTCGGAATCGCTTCAAGGCTCGGGGGCTACGGCCAACGGACGCACCTCGCGGCGCATCCGTTGATTGTCTGACGACTTCAGAACAAGGCTACTAACCCTTGGACCGATTCCTTCGGAATCGCTTCAAGGCTCGGGGGCTACGTCCAACGGACGCACCTCGCGGCGCATCCGTTGGGTAAACGGCTCTTTTCTCTCCAGTATCACGCGGTTTCGCTTCCAACTGCAGCAGGCTCGACGCTCATCGGGCAGCATGACCTTGCCGACTTGTCCCTCAACCACGTACTACTCGGGGGCTTGTCGGGGGTAGACCCCAGGGGTACCCAGCAGGCGGATTGGCCCAACCATCAAAGGGCGGCCCAATCCGAGTACATCTGGATCGGTTTGTCGGACTGGCTGGCCCACCAGTCGGGGGCCCACCAGTCGGGCGAACCGAATGGGCGCGACGACGCGCGCAGCAAGGAAAGCACACGGCGTATCCCGCAAGAAGCTCGGAGATCAGGATAAACTAGCCGGAATTGTAGGGAAAGATATCTGTAATCGTTATGGGATCAAATCCTTGTATTCCGGGTAGGTTACGATCTCTGGTCGACTTGTAACTCAAGGCAGCCGGACTATATAAGGCGCCCTGAGACCCCCCTCCAGAGCACGAAAAACTACAACCTCTACAACCCTAGGACAGAACCCAACTACGGAGATCCTTCAGGAACTTCATACACAGCAATACAATCGCCGCCAACACAGGACGTAGGGTGTTACGTCATCTCGACGGCCCGAACCTGTTCAATCCTTGCGTCTTGTGTTACCATCGACTTCTGATCCTCGATCTGTCCCTCAACAAATCAACCACGTAGGCTACCCTGTGTGGACTGCCGGGTCCAAACATCCGACAGTACTCGAGATGGTTATGATTCGATATGGGTTATTGTGGATCGCTTGACTAAGGTTGCTCATTTCATTCCAGTCAAGACCACATATACTAGTGCTAAGCTAGCAGAGTTGTATATGTCTCGTATTGTCTGTCAGCATGGTGTGCCCAAAAAGATAGTGTCAGATAGAGGTACTCAGTTTACATCACGATTCTGGCAGAAGTTGCATGACTCTATGGATACTAAGCTGAATTTCAGTTCTGCCTATCACCCTCAGACAGATGGACAGACCGAAAGGATTAATCAGATTTTGGAGGATATGTTGAGAGCTTGTGCTTTGAAACATGGAAAAAGTTGGGATAAGACTTTACCCTATGCAGAGTTCTCTTATAACAACAGCTATCAGGCAAGCTTAAAGATGTCACCTTTTGAGGCTTTGTATGGAAGGAAGTGCAGAACTCCATTGTATTGGAGTGAAACAGGTGAAAGTCAGGTGTTTGGTCCAGAGATACTACAAGAGGCAGAAAGACAGGTTCAGATTATCAGAGAGAACCTAAGGACAGCACAGTCTAGACAGAAAAGTTATGCTGATGTTAGAAGAAGGGAGTTAACTTTTGCAGTTGGTGATTATGTGTATCTGAAGGTTTCTCCTATCAGAGGTTTGCGCAGATTCAAAGTGAAGGGAAAGTTGTCACCTAGATTCATAGGGCCATTCAAGATTTTGGAAAGGAAAGGTGAAGTAGCTTATCAGTTGGAGTTACCAGCCAGTTTGTCAGATGTACATGATGTCTTCCATATATCACAGCTTAAAAAGTGCCTCAGAGTGCCAGAGGAACAGTTACCAATGGAAGAAGTGAATGTGCAGGATGATCTGACTTATATGGAGTATCCAATAAAAATATTGGAGACAGCGGAAAGAGTTACCAGAAGTAAAGTGATCAAGATGTGCAAGGTGCAATGGAGTCGTCATGGAGAGGATGAAGCAACTTGGGAAAGAGAGGATGAGTTAATGGCGGAATTTCCCGATCTCTTCGCAAGTTCATCCTAATCTCGAGGACGAGATTCTTTTAAGGGGGGTAGATTTGTAACACCCTAATTTTCATCACAAGAAATTGTAGCAACATTTTCATAATTTTCTAGGATTTATTTGAGGTATAAATAAATTTTTGTGATTTAATTGGAATTATTTAGGCTTTTATTCAATTTAATAATTAATTAATAGACTCAATAAGTTTATTGTTGCATTCATGTTGTTGCATTTGTTTTGTAATGTTTAGTTCAAATCTTGTTTGGGTTCAAATTGTTTGAATTCAAATTGATTTGGATTTGTTCTGATCTCTTGAATAGCTCCTTTTAGGCAAGTCTGGGTTTGACCCTCAAACTCCTCCAAAAAGTTTGTTTTTCCTCCTTGAACTCCTGGCCTAGCATAGCTTTCCTCCTCTCTTTTTCTCCGCGTCCGGCCCACTTCCCCACCGCGGCCCAGTCCAGCCGACGGCCCGCTACTCACCTGTCCTCGTCGTGTCACTGACGCCCGGGGCCCACCTGTCATCCCTTCCGTCGGTTTCGTCCCCGAGCCGGACTCGCGCCTAAGTCCGACCGCGAGAATCCGTCGCGCCGCCGCCTCGATCCCCTTGACCCGCACGCCAAGCGGCCTTCCCCGGCCTATAAAGCCCGCGCCACCGCTCCTCCCAAACCCCTTGGAACCCTAGACGCCGAGTGCCCTAGCTCCACAATCGCGACATCGCCGCCCGAAGCTCCGGTTCGTGGCCGCCGCCGTCGATCTCCCGATACGCTGCCTTTGGACCCACGAGAACACCATCAGGGAGAGCGCACGGACGCAAGGAAGCCTTCCGTGCCTCTTGAACTCGTGCTGGTGCTCTCGTCGCTCGCAGTTTTGCTCACCGGAGTTCCACGTGCAGACCGAGCCGCCGTTTTGCGTCGCGCCGAGCCACCGTCACCCAATCGTCGTCAAGATCATCCCAGTTGAATTCGCCATGGTCTCCTCTGTCTCCTGGTCCAAATTTTGCTTGGATTGGTGCCCTGTAGGCCGAGTTTGGTCTACGCCGGCGAGTCCCACCGCCCGGCGCCGACGATCGCCGCCGCCTGAGCTCACCGACGCCGGCGAAGATTTCCCCGAGCGCCATCGTCCGTCCGATCGTGTTTCAACGGCGCAGATCCAAGTCAATCCCTAAGGTACCGGTCAGCCGAGGTATTTTTATTAAAGAGACCCCCCGAGTTTTGGATAATAAACCCGCAGTCCAAGGTTAGTTGAAAGTAATTACGAATAGGTCCTTAATTCTTTCGGTTTAGCCCCCGATCTTTCAAAGTATCTAACCCGCCGTCCAGTTCTACCTTTTTACGAGTTAAACCCTGAGTTATTATACATAATTATGTATATGCCCCCGGTTTCCAACAATCTAACCCCTGGAATTTGTGTGTATTCACAGATAAGCCCCTGGAACACCGTTTTGGCCCTATCTTGACCGTTTCAACTCCGATTCGAGTGATTCTTCAGCTCACGTGACCGTAAGGACTTTACCTATACCTTTATACCGTTCCTTTGTACTGTTGCCCATGTTTGGTGTACTGTTTCTTATTTGTTGCATTGTTTATTTGTATGTGGCCCTGTGTTGCATATAGGAAGGTGCAACATTCTTGATTTTCGAAGATCGTTCGTGTGATCGGGTATTCAGTTGAGAAGACTCTGAGCCATAGCATTTATTAGCTGGATTTAAGGCAAGTGTATTCTTGATCATATTTTCGTCCTAATAACCATATGACATGCTTATACACTGTAGATTGCTATGCTTGCATGCTTAATCATGATGGGTCCTATATTTAGGATGACTAGTTTTCTTTAATCATACCTTGTTAACCTGGGTTTTATATTTATGTTGGGTAGCATTGCTTAGTTGCTATACTTGGGAATGGTTTATACTAAATGTGAAGATAATAATATTGTGATATCTTTTATATATGATATATATGATCTGATGAGAATGTTAAACCAAGACCACATTGATTAATTGGAACATGGAGAACCACCCAGGATTTTCCGTACAACCATAATAACTACATGGCTCTGGTCTTGGCTAAGTAACTAGATGAACTCTATGTTGTGTTTGGAGGTGTGTGTTGGGCGGATGTTTGGTTGTGTGTGATGTGCGGGGAACGAAGGTGCGCCTTCCGATTACCCGTTCGGTCAGGGGCCAAACACATACATAGAGGGAGTCTTTGGAAAGGCCTCGTAGTGAATCCCTAGCCCCTCACCTAAGGAAGTGTTGAAGAGGCTCGCGACCTCAGGCGACATGGGAAACACGAATTGTGGGGAAAGCTGTACAACCTCTGCAGAGTGTCTAAAATCTATTGCAATAGCCGTGCTCGCGGTCATGAGCGGCCTGGACCCTCACATGATTAATATATCGAAAGAAGAATTAAATTGGTTTATTTATGTTGATGATGATGCTTATGGTTTACCATATGCTTAATTGGGTTGGTATATACTTATATCTTAGTAATTATGATGCTAAATAAAATTTGACCAACTTAAGTGCTTAAAGCAATTTAATTAGTAGCCAAACTATTTCCTTGTTAAGCCTTTGCATGTCATTTGCTTTTGCTCTACATTTGCTGAGTACCAACCATAAGTGTACTCAACCTTGCTTTATCTGCGGCTCAGGTATAGACAGAAGTTTCAGTGGAGTATTTTGGAAGTTTCTAGGCGTACGTGTTCCCCCAGTCAGCTGCCTGTGGTGAAGTGTTGAAGATCCGCTGCTAGTAATTCGTTTCCGTGAGTGTAATGATGTTATTCAATATTATATACGTTTTTGCACTGTCTTTTATATCACTGATGAAGTCTCATATGTGTGTAAACTTGATCCTGGCGCACATATGATAGTCATTCGGTTTTGTTTACAAAATCGGGTGTGACAAGCGAAAAAATAAATAAATAAAAGAACATTTTATTCTCAAGTTTAGATTTCCAAATCATATCTAAAATATTTCTTAGTTTTGGACATATTCACAGAGTGTTGTTCTATTTCTTTAAAAAGGTTCGGGCATGCATGGCATGGACGTGAATATTGCCACACCACTGAACACCAGTGTAGAATTTGATCCCTACCTATAATACATTTTTGCTTAAGCAGGCTCAACCACCTTGTTATCACATATTAAACACCAGCACAAACATCTTATCTACCTTTTAATTAAGCACCCTAGATCTAAATCACATAAAAGCTAAAAAACTGCCAAGCACGTCCTCTCCCAATTGTACATGCTCCTTTGTACTCTACAACCTCAAGTGGTTAGGTAACTTTACCTTAAAAGGTCGGTACCCTACTTTGTACAACATTGCAAGGAAACCTCATGGAACTGTGTTACGCAAGTTTAGTTCTATACCTTTAAACGTGTCTTTTCGCAAGGCGTTGATAGGTGTACAAGCTAAGGAAATGGAATGAACTGGTCGCGAGAGTTGCATTTGTGCATCTTAACGACCAACAAGATATATATTTCTAATTGGGGTCTCACTAAACATATTGTGCATGCTCCTTTATACTCTACAACCTCCATATTCCATGAGTATAAATAAGTTTTGGTGGGAAGTACAAAATTAGGCAAACAGAAAAAAAGATAGACGAAGTTTAAAAGAAAAATGCATAGATAACATATGCTTTTAGAGTACGTGCTTATTAAACACGGAAATACAGAAACAAATTAAAGAAATATGCCCAGAACAAGATGAAATGACACCGATGCATTAGTTACCTGACCGGTGAAGCGCCCAGGCAAGGCCAAATCTCAGCCCTTTTTTCGAGTACTGAGCTGCAACTGTTCCATATCACCACTCTACAGTAGTTCTTCGTCTGCCAGCAAGCGCTTATATATATAGCCTCATGAGCCGCCAGCCGATCTCAACCCAGTCTCTATCAAAAGTTTCTGACAGAGTGGTTCGCAGGAATCTATCAAAAGTTTGACAGCTGTCATGAACAAAAAAGACGTGATTACTCCTATTCACATAGTTGTTTATTTAGACTAGACATGTGCAGCACTCATTGTGCCCATACGACTTAGCATGTTGTTATGGATAAAATCCCCAAATCTGATCCATCTTGTTGTGATACCGTCACACAGCGAAAGCGATTTGATTTGGAGTCTATCTAGTCGATGCTCACTGGAGACCACACACCACACCAGAGACATGAGAAATTGATAACGGAGTTCGGCCGAGGCCTACGTCTCCGGCAACCACAACGACACCGGCCACCCCGGGCACCGACCCAACTTGGCCAGCGCCCCCAGCGAGTCTGTCACTCTGTGGCTTCCCTTGTGGTTGTGGGGGTGGCTCTGCAGCACACTCTTGATTACATAGTGGCCCTCTCTATTTAGACTATGCAAAAGTACATCATAAATGTAGCTATCATTTTAGGTGTCCTCGACTCCTCGCATATTGCTTATTGTTTCACTTGACGATGGTTCCAGGTTTAGGAGTTCCGTCCAAGGACATATACTCATGGAGGCCCTGAGTTCATGCATTTCGTTCAAACCTGTAGCGGGTGTGTTTGATAGGGCAGCCCTACAACTGGTGGTAGAGCTGGCCCTTTCAATTGTCGAGGAGGCGTCGCTGTAGAGTTTGGCTGGGTTCAAGAAACCTGAACGCTCTCTTTATATAATACTACCCCATCGGCAACTTTGGTTAGCTTGTAGGGGTCTTCTTGTTTCTTCTCTTCTCCTGTTGCATTTCTAGGCTCATCACTAAGTCGGTCACTACTTGTTCGTTCCTTTTTTTTTTCTTCTTCTTTGTCGTCTTTTTTTCTTCCTTTTCCCTGCCACCTCCTCCCTCGGCTGAGGCCGACTTGTAATTGTTTCCTTAATTAATGATACACATGCTACGCGCACGTTCTTAAAAAAATCATGTATTTCAAAGGTACGTATATATATAGCGCAGCATTGCCATTGCCATCACAGAAATGCGTGAGATGAACTTGAAATGGTAGAGTGTTCGGATGTGTATTTCAAATTTGTTGAGGCCATAATACCAGGGTGCCCGATCACGAGGATTACCGACTACCGACTCTGAACTATCAAGACTCCGAACAAGATACGATGGCCAGATCGCAGAAGGAAAGCCCGGAGATAGCTAGAGTCCTACTAGGTTTAGGTCTGTTTTGTCTTGTATGGCACGTCTCCCTGGATATAAATAGCGGGGGTCCTGTACGTAGAGGGTATCCACAATCTCAGACAATCAACCCGAGGGTACTTGTTACGCATTGTAATCTGTACTCGACGAAATAATACAAGCAGCAACTGGACGTAGGGTTATTACTCGATCTCGAGGGCCCGAACCAGTATAAAAATCCCGTGTCTCTCTGTTCGTCACCGTGATCAATCTTCGCACGAAGCGGGGTGCCTGCCGGACAAATATCTGACGAGTACAACCTCGACAGAGGCGCGCCAGGTAGGGGCCCTTGCGTGAAGAAAGATCATGCCGATCATCAACGGAGTCTGGATCGCCGACGCGTCGAGTTCCTCGATGCCCTACATGCCCAGTCCCGTCAAGTCGGAATCCATCGGGAGTTCTGCTTTCGCTTCCGATCTCTACGCTCCCCGCCATCTAGTGCCTGCACGGGAGATCCGCTTCGGAGATCTCGTGTTCGAGCACCAAGGCGACTACGAGCTCAAGATGACAGGGATCCATGATCCCGATCTCACATGCGCCGGTCGGGAAGTTTTCGCCACCTTCACGGAGCCAACTCTCGAAGACATTGCAGATCGCACTGCGCAGTTGGATCTCGACTACAGTGGATCTAGCAATGGGTCAGAACAATCCGAAGACCGCCGCATCCATGTGCTAACCGCAAACGGGACCGAGGCCGCTGCTGAGTCATCTAGCTCGCGCCGACCCATGCCTCCTCCACGTTTGAGCAACGCACCAACACTACAAACGGCTAGAACCCGTACACAGCAGGTTGCATCCTCATTGGCTCCCCGAGATCTCAACAACGATTTCCGGGCCGTCGAACAGGACAATCTGCAGATCCGAACCCTCTTGGAGACCATGGAAGCAATGGCCGAAGGGACTCCGATGGCCACCATAGCCAAGAAGGCTCGGGAAGCAGCGGACAAGGCCAAGGAGCGCATCGAAGCCGCCGCTGCCGTACCGCCAGCTCCGTCAAACAGACACGAGGGGCGTGACATGAGGACACAGCTCGAACGCAATCGTCGCACTCGCGACGCTCGGGAAACTCTCAACTACAATCGAGATTACCGAGCACGTGAGGGTTACTATCGGTCCCGTCCAGATTCGCCGCCACGTGACTCCCGACCAGGCACGGGGGGATGCCTTGCGTACTCCCCAGCCCTGCGCAAGGTCAGGTGGCCCGAAAAGTTTCGTCCTACTAACATCGAGAAGTATGACGGAACAACCAACCCCCGCGAGTGGATTCAGATCTATTCCACGATCATCGATGCCACCGGGGTGACGACTACGTCAAAGCCAACTACTTGCCAACTGCTCTGCAGGGATCAGCCCGTACGTGGCTCATGAACCTGCCCGAGGCCAGCATCAAGTCGTGGGCTCATCTCCGGGAGATGTTTGAAGCCAATTTCCAAGGCACCTACAAACGCCCCAGACATGAGGGAGATCTGCTCAACTGTGTGCAGAAGCCTGGAGAATCCCTCCGGGACTACATCCGCAGGTTCAGCGACACCCGTAACACCATCCCTGACATGGTGGATGATCGGGTAATTGTGGCCTTCAATCAAGGTTGCAAAGACGAGCGAACGGCGGAGGAACTTGCCAAGAAAAACCCGAAGACGGTGGCAGAGCTATACGGGATCCTGGAAGAAACCGCCAAGATGGCGGACGCCCGAGCACGGGTTCACGGAAAGCCCGAACAAAGCCAGCCAGTCGGGGAAGGCAAGAAGAAGAATAAACACAAGAACAAGAAGCGCAAGACCGAGGGTGACGAAGTCATGGCCGTGGACAACAAACCCCCGTACAGGCGCCAAGGCAAACCGGACAACCTCCCGATGTACTGCCCGATTCACCGATCTACGAAGCATCACTTTGTGGACTGCACGGTGTACAAGAAACAGAAGCAGGAGGAGGAGAGCCAGCAGCAGGGGGCTCCGCGTGACCAGGCAGCTCACAACCCTCGCACGGCAAACTACATGGATTGTGATGATGAGCCAGATCTTCCCGAAGATCTGGAGATCGCCACAATTTTCGGTGGCTGTTCAACCCGAACCTCCAAGTCCCAGCTCAAGATGGTCGAGAGGCAGATAAACAGCGCCGAGCCCTGCAAGCATCTCTTGAGGTGGTCAGAAATCCCGATCACATTCGATCAAAGGGATCACCCTGAGACGCTTTACGACGGGCCACTACTCCCACTGTGCATCAAGCCATGGATCGGGCCCCGCAAGATCGGGCGAACCCTGATCGACAGTGGAAGCGCCCTCAACCTCCTGTTTGTCAACGCCTTTGACGAACTTGGGATCCCGAGGAGGTCCTTGTCCCCTGTGGAGAAGCCTTTCTACGGGGTAATACCAGGCATTCAAGCCTTTCCCTTGGGGAGGATCGATCTGCAGGTGACCCTCGTGGAGGGCAAAAACATCCGATCAGAGTTCCTCACCTTCGAGGTGGCTGACATCATGTCAGCCTATAACTGCATCTTGGGCCGGCCGTTCCTGAAGAAATTCATGGCGGTCGCTCACTTTGCATATTCCATGATCAAGGTCCCGGGGCCGTTGGGGCCGATCACCGTCTGCGGCGATCGTAAGGGCGCGGTCCAGTGCGACATGAAGACCCTGGACATGATCAAGGGTGACGAGCAGGAACCAGCCAAGGCTGCCGAACCTGCCAAGAAAAAGACAAAGAACCAGCCAAAGGCTGCCGCCAAGGGAGCATTGGCTGAAACCTCCCGAGCAGCTGAGAACCGACCAAGGGCCAAAGGGAAAGAAGTTCCCGAACAGGAGCTCATCGGGGAATAGGGATTCATCGGGAGACAGGGAGCTGACGACCGCGCCGCTGAGAGGCAGACTGTGGTGGACCAGACCCCACTCAAGGGGACGCCGTCACAAGCAGCTGGCGAGTCGCCGGCCAACGCCTCACCAATCGAGCCACCGGCCAAGCGCACCGAGCCAGGCACGAAGGCGGTAACCCTTGATGAGGCAGACCCGACCAAGACCACCCAGGTGGGCCTTGGCCTGGGTGACAAATAGGAACTCGAGCTCATTGCTTTCCTCCGGGCAAACGCAGATGTGTTCGCTTGGGAACCATCTGACATGCCCGGGATCCCCATGGAGGTAATCGAGCACAAGTTTGGCATACGAACTGGCGTCCGACCAGTCAAGTAGAAGCAAAGGAGATATACCCCGGAGAAGCGAGACGCCATTAACGAAGAAATCAACCGACTACTCAAAGCCGGCTTCGTTCGAGAGGTCCCTTTCCCGGAGTGGCTGGCAAACCCAGTCATGGTCAAGAAGCCCAACGGAACATGGAGGATGTGCGTGGACTACACAGATCTGAATAAAGCCTGCCCAAAGGATGAGTACCCATTACCTAGGATAGATCAAATTGTAGATTCGACCTCTGGATGCGAATTGCTTTGTTTTCTAGATGCCTACTCGGGGTATCACCAAATCAGCATGTGCATTGACGATGAGGAGAAAACTGCATTTGTAATTCCCTTCGGTGTTTATTGCTATATAAAGATGCCTTTTGGTCTGAAAAACGCAGGTTGCACTTATCAAAAATGTGTTCACATTGTTCTCGAAGGCCAAATCGGCCGTAATATGGAGGCCTATATAGATGACATTGTTGTGAAAAGTAAGTTAAAGGGTGATTTAATCACTGATTTAACCGAAACATTCAACAACTTGCGTAAAAACAGGATGATGCTCAACCCCGCCAAATGCACCTTTGGTGTATCATCGGGTAAGCTCCTCGGTTACCTTGTTTCCCAACGAGGTATAGAGGCAAATCCGCACAAGATCAAGGCACTCGACGACATAAAGTCTCCACGCAGCCACCACGAAGTCCAGAAGTTGGCAGGAATGATGGCGTCCCTAAGTCGATTCGTGTCCAAGTCAGGCGAACGAGGTATGCCGTTTTACAAATTGTTACGTAGAACTGATCGTTTTGAGTGGTCGGCAGAAGCAGAAGAGGCGTTCCAGGCGTTCAAACAGTACCTGCGGAAAATGCCCGTACTGGTCCCGCCAAAGCCACAAGAAGAGATGCTGTTATACGTAGCTGCGACACCAACTGTTGTTAGCACTGTTCTGGTGGTCGAAAGACCAACAGAAAAGTCTACAACACAACATCCCGTTTACTTCGTAAGCGAGGTGCTACATGATGCTAAAACAAGGTACCCTCAGATTCAGAAATTATTATATGCTATACTAATGACTTCCAGGAAGCTCAAGCATTATTTTCTGAGCCACAAGATCAGGGTTGTGTCAACTTACCCCCTAGGCAACATTTTACATAATCGAGATGCCGTGGGTAGGATCGCGCAATGGTCTGTGGAGCTGGGGGCTTACGACGTTGAATTCATACCCAGAACTGCCATCAAGTCGCAGGCTCTGGCAGATTTCATCGCAGAATGGACTAACCCCGAACCCGAAGAAGCTGCCCAAAATCCCGAACACTGGACGATGTTCTATGACGGAGCATTTTGCAGAGCAGGCGCGGGGGCTGGGGTAGTCCTGATTTCACCACACAATGACATCATTAGGTACGCTTTACAAATCAATTTTGTTGATCCAACTCCTACTAACAATGTTGCCGAGTATGAAGGGCTATTGACAGGCCTCCGCATAGCTGCATCTCTTGGTGTTAGAAGGCTGCTCGTGAAAGGGGATTCCGAGTTAGCTGCAAAGCAAGTCATGAAAGAGTACAGTGCGCGGAGCGAGGTCATGGCCAAATACTTGGAAGCATATAGGCGGATGGAGAGCAAATTTGATGGGCTTGAAGTACGGCACGTGAAGAGGGAATTCAATGGCGACGCGGATAAGCTGGCAAAGGCAGCTGCAGAGCGCACACGGCTCCCAGGTAACGTGTTACTTGAAGTTCTTACTAAACCATCTGTGTCGGTTTCACTACCGAACCTAAAAACTGAACCCGCCAAGGGATCAGTTTCTACAACCAACGAATCCGTCAAGGAGTCTATGTTGGTCGGTACGGCCCGAGCCGCCGCTCTAGTTGGAAACGAGGAGAACTGGATGGATCCAATCCGGGCGTACCTCACAAACCAAGCTATTCCGGACGATGATGCTACACTGGAGAAAATCCATCGTAAAGCCAAGAACTATCAATTGGTTGACGGGCAATTATACAAGCTAACCCGCAATGGAATGCTCCTCAAATGCATCACACGGACCGAGGGCATTAGTTTGCTCCACGACATTCACGGAGGAATCTGTGGATCACATGCTTCTCCCCGATATCTAACAGAGAAAGCATTCCGATAGAGCTTCTACTGGCCTACAGCTCTTCAAGACGCAAGCGATTTAGTAAAAAAGTGTGAGGCATGTCAATTCTTCGCACGGAAACAAACTAAACCTGCGCAAGCTTTAAACACTATACCCTTGTCATGGCCCTTTGCCACTTGGGGTATAGACATCCTCGGGCCCTTTCCAAGGGCTGTCGGGGATACAGATTTCTGTTCGTTGGCATTGACACATTTACAAAATGGGTTGAAGCCGAGCCAGTTCAGAAAATCACAAAAGAGGCAGCTGTCAAATTCCTACGGAGCATTGTCGTACGATTCGGTGTCCCGAACAGGATAATCTCTGATAATGGAACACAGTTTAAAAGTAAAAAGTTTTCTGATTTCTGCTACGACCACGGGATTAGGCATGATCGGTCATCGGTAAATCACCCGAAGACAAACGGGCAAGTAGAACGTGCCAATGGCATCGTGCTACAGGGCATCAAGAAGAGGATTTTTAACAGATTGCAAGCTTACGACAAGCGCTGGATTCATGAGGTCCCTACAGTACTTTGGTCAATGAGGACCACTATGAATCGGGCAACAGGCGAAACACCTTTCTTCTTGGTGTATGGAGCAGAGGCGATTCTACCATCCGACATCCGACTACAAGCCCCTCGCGTGGCAATGTTTTCAGAGACTGAAGAGCCTGACTGACGCGCTGATGAGCTAATTCTCCTGGAGGAGGCTCGTGACGCAGCTGCTTTTAGAGTAGCCCAGTATCAGCAAAAATTGCGGCAATACTATGATGCTAATGTTCGACAACGAAGCCTATGCATTGGTGACATGGTGCTCAAACTAGATCAACGCACCAAGGACAAAACTAAATTGTCTTCTCCATGGCAAGGGCCGTACATTGTAGTAGATATCGCCCGACCAGGAGCCTACAGGATTGCAGAGATAGATGGGGACATACTGCCAAACACATGGAATATGGATCAACTACGCAGGTTCTACGCCTAAACAATGAAGATCGTGCACAGTTCAAGACCGACCATCAGGTTTGGCAGATATAAACCGTCATCTGCGTCGCCTACAGCGCCAACAAAAAAAAATAAGTTCTATATACTCTACTCACCCTCGCTTTTATGCTCGGGGGCTGGGTTTTCTATTTTCTATTCTGTTTCTACTCTTTGTTACCATATTGCATACACTAACAAAGAGCCGGGGACTACCATGCTGAAAATTTTCTTTTCAGACCTATTCTATGCGTCCCAAGCTCTATGCTCGGGGGCTCCCCATTTGATCGGGAAGTTTCTTGCGGTTTGTACTTCTAGACTCTTTTTCAGCATACCAGCATGACTGTAAAAGAGCCCGGGGGCTACTACGGTACTATTACCACGCAAGAAACGGGCTTTTTAATTCAAGAAAGCTAAGCTACGCTAAAATTACTGAACACCATGACTACAAGGAATTACACAGTTCAGAAGGCCGCCCGTGTCTCAGCAACTAAACAATTCCAAAATAGCTTATGGTAACGGGATTTTTTGGCTATGCCAAAGCTATCAGTTAAAAAGATCCATGAAAATACCGATCAGCTCTAAAGACTTACGCAAAAACATGCAAGCATATGTTTCGCAAAATGTAATCGCATTCTAAACCATTAAAGTTTTGCCCTATTACAGGAATTTTGCACAGTGTTCAGGGTGATTCCTCCGAATCACTCAGATGGAGATCAAGTTTTCTGACAAACGGTTCCACTAGTGGGGTAAGGCTATCAAACATTACCTCAGCTTCTGACGCCGAGCACTTGAAGCCTTTTGAGAGCAGAGAAACGTCCAGATTAGGGAGGTGGCTTTTCAAAGCCCCGATGGTGTGAGTTGCAGCGACGCAGGCACCTTCCATCAGCCTGGAGTCCAAGGACGAACTGCGCTTCTCTGATGCTTCAAGACGGGCGGTCAGATCAGCCACGTCTTTATCCCGAACAGCCAGCCTCCCTTCCAGATCCGAGTTTTTCTTCTCGAGCATCTCAATGCTCTTGGAGTTAGCTACAGGGTCAAAGGCAGCGTGTAAGCAAAAGTTCGAAGATAAAGACTCAATAAGCGAAGCATGAGATTTAAGACATGTACCTTCTTTCTCGGACTGGAGAACGGTCACCTGGGCTCCCAGTCTGATCACAGACACTTCTGCAGCTGAGGCACGAGCGTCTAGCGAACGCCATTGCTCTTCAGCTGTCGAGAGCGCGCTAATGATCGGGCCCAGGGGCGTCGGGATGGGTCCCACGATCTCTGTGGTTTTCTCTGAGCTGTCAAGTTGTGCCGTCGAGTCTGCCTCGGGAGTTTTCTCTTTGGCAGATGGTTTGACAGGAGGAGAGGCTGTGGGATCGGGTCGCCAGAATTCCCGAATAATCAAATACAGTGAAAACAACATTTAAGAAAAGTGCTCATGCATAATCAAAGATTGTCAGAGCTCTTACTCGGCCGTCGGGATTTTGACTTTAAATCTCTTGGCACCAGGAATAAGCTTTGATGACTGTCCGGTCGGACGATTTTCCTGTCGAGAAATCTCCCGATCACGTTTAGCTTTGGTTATGCGATCAAAAGCTGCGAATAAACGCCCGAATACGATCATGCTCGATACCTGGGCATCAGGACGAGGCGGATCACGACTGGGCTGCAGATCGGCGGACCTAGGCGATCCAAGAACTCCCGAATCCAGAACTGTCCTCTCCACACTGCGAGAGCGTTTCCGGGTTCGGGGGATAATCGCCTTGGGGCTGCTCGGGACCTCTTTCTCCAAACCAGGTGATGGTTCAGGCTGTTCGATGGTCGGGGCCCCGGTGCCTTGATCAACGGGCTGATCTCCCTCCTCCTCAACATTGATGGCACCGCTCTGGGCGGGGGCATCAACAATAGCTGGGGCCTGGTCGGGAAAAAAGAGTTGCATCATATCAATATTAAGCAAGAAAGAGCTTTTTCTGAATAACAGTTTACCTCTGGAGGAGGGTTGTCAGCGCTGTAGGGTGCTGGGACGTTCTCCCAATCCGGGGGATCAGCTCCAAACATCTTCTTTAGGCGTGCATCCACTTCTATCTCTGGGACAACTGCTAGTTAAGAGTCATGAACTCAAATGACCGAACAAACTCGGAAAAACAATCGAACAGAAAAACAAATACTCACCATCGGGTTTCATTCTGTTCGGGTCGTTGTCGCCCCTAAATGTCCAAGCGTAGCGGTCGTGAGTCATAAGCGGAATGAATCTCCATCTAATGAAGATTTCTGCTACATGAACCGCCGTCAGACCAGCATTGCGGAGCTCCAGGACCCGATCAATATGCTTCTGCATCTCCGGGGTGATCCTTGGTAGGGCTTTGGTTTCTTCCTTGAGGTAGGGCATCAGATACTTCCCTTTTGCCACTGAGGCCGTGGGAAGAGTGATGTAAAACCAATGACGCTCATATCCTTTCCAGCTGTCCTTAACTGGAAAGGGAATATAGATCTCCCAATCTCTCAAGGAAAAACCTATAGACCCGATCATGATTTGTTTCTTGTAGTATGCAGGGGTGTAAAAATATCTCCACAACAGCAGCGAAGGTTTGATCCCTAACCAAGCTTCGCACAGAAAGGCAAAAACGCTAAGCATCGTCAAAGCGCCAGGCTTAAGGTGCACGAGCTCTATCTGGTAATGCTCGCATATGTTGTGGAAGAAGTCAGAAGGATAAACCCCGAATCCACAATGGAAGAACTCCAAGAATGCCACCATCTCAAGGGTGTTGGGGGTCGGATACACCTGACCTTTGGCATGCCGGCGAGGGAAGAGGCTGGTGTCGGGGAGCAGTCCAAGGTCCTCCAGTTTCTGCAGTTGCTTGGCCGTCGTGGTGGATTTGTGCCAATACTTGTCCGTGGTGCAGACCGTGCCCCCGCTGCGGAGCTCTCGCCCGGTGGCGGCGCTGCTCTGGTCCCCTGAGGACTCAGTGGCGGATGAAGATTGGTGCGTGGATGCCATGGCGATCGTAGGCTAGCCCAGGGAGTTGGAGGAGCAGGGGGATGAAGGGAAGAAAGCTGATAAAAGATGGCAAGTGTTCTGTAGATGCGAATGGAGAAGACGAAGGCCCAAATGGAGTCCAGGCGGCCGCGCCTGGGGGCTTTTATGGTTCAGCCAGGGAGCACGAACCCCGAGAAACCTGCCCTTGAGCCGTGCAATCCGCAGTGACTGTTGGGTCAAAAAGATTCTTTCCTTTTTCTACGGCACGCGTCGTTTCGAAGAATGTGCAGGTCCGATTCAATGCATTTAGGGCTGTTAGCTTATTTAGTAAGTTATCAGTTTTAAATGACCAAACGATCGGTGTGAATCAAGGAAATGCCCCGATCATGTCTGATCAGGGTCAAATTTCCCGAACACACTGAAGATGGTTAGTCTGGTCGGAAGAAATTTTTCATTCGGGAATTTTGTTTCTGGATGAGCAATTTCGTGAACAGATTGACACAGATAAAATTCCAAGCACAAGGGATTTAAGTTACGTCCATCAAGTGAAATTTCTTCATTAATCCAAAAGGGGGAACATTTCACAGGGGATTGATAACTATCCTGAAATCAAAATACAAAAGCGCCCTGATCTTGGGTTGATGATTGTCAACCAATTTGATCAGGGCGATGGTGTGCTCGCTGGTGGATCATCATCTACCGCGTTCTCTTCTTCAGAGTCGCTGACGAGATCCACGAGCGCTCCGTCTCCAGGGATCCCGATCAGGTCGCGGTTCAGGGAGACAAAGAGGCGCCGGGCGAGTTCCTCGTCGCCGCTGGTGTCCACCGGAGCCGTAGACGAAGATGCGCCTGCGTGCGCCGCCTCTGGCTTCAGCCGGATTCCGCTCCCTCCTTGTTCTGGCTCGTCGTCGGAGGAGAGGGAGACAGGAGATGCCGGGGCTGGGGAGGAAGACGCAGGGCGTTTCCCGGCGACAATGCTTGACGGAACAGCCTCGGGAGACGGCGGCGCTGCCGCCGGAGCCTCCTCCTCTGGTGGCTCGACCTCGACTCCATCATCCCCGTACCAGGGGAGAGCCAGGAGCGGAGCTTGGGGAGGAGCAGTGGGTGGTGACGTCTCCGGCAGGTCCTCCGGCTTGTCGGGCGGTTGTTCGCCGGAGCTGCGAGGGGAGTCTCCGAAAAGGAGGCGAGGAAGCTTGAACTTGCGGCTAAGCTTTTTCTTTCCCATGACGAGTGGAGGAAGAAGGCTTAGGATGGAAGCTTCAAGTATGCATCAATCCAGGAGGTCTGATATTTAAAGACCCAGGGGTGTGACGCTTCGCACGAGAATCGAGGAGCCAGAGCAGAGCCGTATCGCGTGCGCTGCTAAAGTTCCGGGAGACGTGCGGAGTGGGTTTTTAATGCACTGGGCAGCAGTTACATCAATCCTGGGGCGTTTCACTTTCCAAGACGGAACAGTTCTTTTTT
>CM014277.1:62868997-62939327 GCA_004135705.1 Alloteropsis semialata
CGCCCATAGTTTCCCCAGTCCGTGAGCTTTGCAGTCCACCCGCTAGTGCTCGAAGCCGACCACCCTAGCCGCCTAATCGACTTTTCTTCCCCGTCGAGCCGCCGCCGGTCCTCTCTGTGTCGCACGGTGAGCTGCTCCTTAGCGTCCCCTTCATCGTGTATAAATGGTGCAGCTGTACGTTCCACGTCCTTGCGGAGCTTGCCATGGTATCTGTGGTCCGGGTTGTGCCCCTATTTGCCGGAACGCGGATGCTGCTCGTGAGCGCCGCCGAGCTCGGGCCGCCTCCGCGGAGGTCCACGCTCCAGTCCCTTAGAGCTCAAGCTTAGGTGTTCAGAGGGTTCGCCTGGTTACCCTAGAGCTGTCCGTGCCATTTATTGGTGTGGGGAAGCTTGGAGGGCCCGAGTCCGAGCGCCGCCGCCGTGTTGGGCCGCCACCGCCCGCCGTGACCGTCGGTCACCGTACTCTGGTCTTGGTTCTTGAGGGCTGGGTCCTTGGGTGAGTGCGTGGGAGTGTGGAAGGCTTGGCGTTGGTGCTCTTGTGCTTGGAAACCTCGCCGCCGGCGAGAATGCCGTTGCCGCCGCCGCTCGGTCAAGCCGAGGTCACGCGCGCGAGCGTGCGAGCGTGAGGAGGGAGAGACTGAGCAGTGGGGCCCGCGTGTCAGAGGCTGAGTGAGGAAAGGAGTGCGGGTTAGATTCCCAGGAAACCTAGGGGGCTTTCTGCAAGTTTGTTTTGGTTTTTGTTTTTAGTTTTAGATTTAGTTTTTAAATAGGTTTTAAATGGTTTTAGTTTAGAATAAATGTTAGATTATTTATTTAAATACCTTTTCTTTTTGGTATTTAAATAAATAAATAGGATAAGTATAAATAAAATTATGAATAATGATTTATAATAAGAAATTAATAATAATAATTAGGATAATTCTTTTATGTGTTTAGAATAATTCCATAATGCTTTTAAAAATTACTAAAAATTCTAGAAAAATAGGAATAAATAGGAAATCACTTGTTTAGGGTTTTGCTATGTTGTTTAGCTTTGTTGTTAGGTCTAAGTGTACTAATTTATGCATCATAACGTTAATAGAAGAAGCTTCCGGAGTCGAGTTCGTCGAGCTTCCACCTGAAGGACCCCAGGAGCCTGAAGAGGTTGAGTTGGAGCTAGAGCCCGAGCTTGCTACTGTTGCTGCAGATACTAACCCTGCTTTTGATCAAGGCAAGCACCGGAGCATCCAAACCCTATTTTGAGTACTATTTCATGTATTAATATGGTATTGCATGCATTACGTGCTAGGAGTTGTGTGAACTGCTGATTGCATAATCCTTCCTTGATTAGAGCAATACTAGATGTCAACCTGTCTTTAGTGAAGCTTAGCAAGCTTCGATTCCTCACAGTTCCATCATAGCATTAGTGAGCTCAGGTTTTGCTCTATCACCTGTACTTGATGTTATAAAGATGAAATGGAGATCGGGTGCGAGGGTGTGTCGGGGGTAGATCCCCAGGGGTACCCAGCAGGCGGATTGGCCCAACCATCAAAGGGCGGCCCAATCCGAGTACATCTGGATCGGTTTGTCGGACTAGGTGGCCCACCAGTCGGAAGGCCCACCAGTCGGGCGAACCGGATGGGCGCGACGACGCGCGCGGCAAGGAAAGCACACGGCGTATCCCGCAAGAAGTTCGGAGATCAGGATAAACTAGCCGGAATTGTAGGGAAAGATATCTGTAATCGTTATAGGATCAAATCCTTGTAATTCGGGTAGGTTACGATCTCTGGCCGACTTGTAACTCAAGGCAGCCGGACTATATAAGGCGCCCTGAGACCCCCCTCCAGAGCACGGAAAACTACAACCTTTACAACCCTAGGACAGAACCCAACTACGGAGATCCTTCCAGGAACTTCATACACAGCAATACAATCGCCGCCAACACAGGACGTAGGGTGTTACGTCATCTCGACGGCCCGAACCTGTTCAATCCTTGCGTCTTGTGTTACCATCGACTTCTGATCCTCGATCTGTCCTCGACAAATCAACCACGTAGGCTACCCTGTGTGGACTGCCGGGTCCAAACATCCGACAGTTGGCGCGCCAGGTAGGGGTTGATCGACGAGATCAATCCGCAAGCTCGATGGCAGACTCATCTACAAGCAAATTCCATCTACGTTGGCGTCGACCACACCACCGCGGCGGCGGCGGCGGCACCTAATCAGCATCTCGTCGTATCTCTCCGTCGGAATTCGAGGCGAAATCTAATCCGTAGGCGTGGAGATGCTGCTTGCTGAACTAGGTGTCGAGAACCTGACGAAGCATACATGTTGCGGCTGCCAAGATCGAATCCGAGTCGAAGACCTTCCTCTCTCGTGTCGCTTCCGTTCCAAAACAAGCAGGCAGATCACGGGAATCAAGAAGAATCAGAGCAGCTTTGCTGTCATGTGCGTGAAAATTCACGTCCAAATTAAGTGCTCCGGTTACACGCACATAGAAGACCACCCCAAGATTCCAAGATCTTCGCTCGACGCACATAAAAGATGTACGCGAGTACGACTACGTCAACCTCCGGCTGCATCAACTCGGCATCGACTACTTCGACTACTCTCCTCGACTAGAAAACTAGTCGAGGGCGGGTTTTACTCCTCCAACAACTAGTCGGAATCAACTCCAACTAGTCGGCTTCATCAACAACTAGTCGGAATCAACTCTGACTAGTCGGCTCCATCGACGACCGCGCACGGTTTCGTCGACAATCGTCCATGAATCAAGCTAAGTCATACTTTAATACTTTCACAATATTTTTCGATCACCGCGTATCGCCATATGTCTCCATGATCATCGCCGACTACCCTTGGTTTGTTCCCGACTGCTTATACAGCCCGAGCGCTACACGAGCAGTCGGGCTACACCCAACGGACGCATATTGCATTTTTCTCCATCGTTTATTTCTTTTTCCACTCTTGTACAAGTCGCTAAAGTACTTGGGAAGCACACGCCTTAATCCGTGAAGCCTCGACTCTTCCGTACGCCTACGTTACTACGCGTGCATGCGGCCTAGCTCCCTGCGCTATGGACTACGGCTATCGGGGATCAGGTGCATAAACGTAACAGGTTAACTGCCCGAGGAAATTAATAGACTTAAAGAGTTGGAAATAGAAATTCTATTACATACAACGCCGAATGTTTTTCTCCAGAATCAGTATTTGCTGCACCATATGCTACCTATCCTTCATATCTTCATTGCAGGGCACAGGTTTGGATCCCGAGCTTGCCTGTTACGCTCGGGGGCTGGACCACTCCGACATCGCCGCTAGCCGAGTGCTTTGCAGCACTCGGGCTGGTACTACACTCCACGACAGTCGCTAGCCGAGTGCTTTGTAGCACTCGGGCTGGCGCTACACTCCACGACGGTCGCTAGCTGAGTGCTTTTTGAGTACTGGGCTGGTGCTACCGCATGACGAGGAAGACGAAGACTACTCGGCGCGCCTCGGACGGCTCGACTCGGCCCTCACGCTCGGGGGCTGGCGCCGCGATGACCACTCGGCGTGCCTCGGACGGCTCGACTCGGCCCTCACGCTCGGGGGCTGGCGCCGGGACGACTACTCGGCGTGCTCAGCCCTCACGCTCGGGGGCTGGCGCCGGGACGACTACTCGGCGTGCTCAGCCCTCACGCTCGGGGGCTGGCGCCGGGACGACCACTCGGCATGCTCAGCCCTCACGCTCGGGGGCTGGCGCCGGGACGACCACTCGGCGTGCTCAGCCCTCACGCTCGGGGGCTGGCGCCGGGACGACTACTCGGCGTGCTCGCTACACTCCACAAGGATCGCTAGCTGAGTGCTTTTGAGTACTGGGCTGGCGCTACCGCATGACGAGGAAGACGAAGACTACTCGGCGTGCTCAGCCCTCACGCTCGGGGGCTGGCGCCGGGACGACTACTCGGCGTGCTCAGCCCTCACGCTCGGGGGCTGGCGCCGGGACGACCACTCGGCGTGCTCAGCCCTCACGCTCGGGGGCTGGCGCCGGGACGACCACTCGGCGTGCTCAGCCCTCACGCTCGGGGCTGGCGCCGGGACGACTACTCGGCGTGCTCAGCCCTCACGCTCGGGGGCTGGCGCCGGGACGACTACTCGGCGTGCTCAGCCCTCACGCTCGGGGGCTGGCGCCGGGACGACTACTCGGCGTGCTCAGCCCTCACGCTCGGGGCTGGCGCCGGGACGACTACTCGGCGTGCTCAGCCCTCACGCTCGGGGGCTGGCGCCGGGACGACCACTCGGCGTGTCTCGCAGGACTCCGCCGGCCCTCACGCTCGGGGGCTGGACGCCGAAATTAACGTCGGATGATTTAGCCAGACGCTCCTTGACTAACCCTTGGACCGATTCCTTCGGAATCGCTTCAAGGCTCGGGGGCTACGGCCAACGGACGCACCTCGCGGCGCATCCGTTGATTGTCTGACGACTTCAGAACAAGGCTACTAACCCTTGGACCGATTCCTTCGGAATCGCTTCAAGGCTCGGGGGCTACGTCCAACGGACGCACCTCGCGGCGCATCCGTTGGGTAAACGGCTTTTTTCTCTCCAGTATCACGCGGTTTCGCTTCCAACTGCAGCAGGCTCGACGCTCATCGGACAGCACGACCTCGCCGACTTGTCTCTCAACCACGTACTACTCGGGGGCTTGTCGGGGGTAGATCCCCAGGGGTACCCAGCAGGCGGATTGGCCCAACCATCAAAGGGCGGCCCAATCCGAGTACATCTGGATCGGTTTGTCGGACTAGGTGGCCCACCAGTCGGAGGCCCACCAGTCGGGCGAACCGGATGGGCGCGACGACGCGCGCGGCAAGGAAAGCACACGGCGTATCCCGCAAGAAGCTCGGAGATCAGGATAAACTAGCCGGAATTGTAGGGAAAGATATCTGTAATCGTTATAGGATCAAATCCTTGTAATTCGGGTAGGTTACGATCTCTGGCCGACTTGTAACTCAAGGCAGCCGGACTATATAAGGCGCCCTGAGACCCCCCTCCAGAGCACGGAAAACTACAACCTTTACAACCCTAGGACAGAACCCAACTACGGAGATCCTTCCAGGAACTTCATACACAACAATACAATCGCCGCCAACACAGGACGTAGGGTGTTACGTCATCTCGACGGCCCGAACCTGTTCAATCCTTGCGTCTTGTGTTACCATCGACTTCTGATCCTCGATCTGTCCCTCGACAAATCAACCACGTAGGCTACCCTGTGTGGACTGCCGGGTCCAAACATCCGACAGGGTGAAGGTTGGGAAAGGAGTCTCAAGCCAACACATCACCTCGATCGTCTTAGGATTATGGTTGTTTACCTGTGATCAGGCTTTGAACGTACTAGTCATATACCGGAGATTCCAACCGGTGAGCTGATGTAGCTGTGGTTGCTCCTGGTCTTGAATTGTGGTTCGCTGGACTAGTCGAGGTTGGTGGCAGGGACGTGGCCGTAAACTCACATGTCGGGAGCTGCCAGATGTGGGGCCGGTGTGAGGGGGCGTCCCTGGGTTTGAGCGAGGGCAATTCAGGACTTGGAGCGACCATAGTGAAAGGGTGCTTTGTGTGGACCACCCTGGGGACCACACAACGCGTATGACTAAGTTATACCCTGCAGGGATAAAAATTGGTCCGGATCGCCGCACTTCTCGGTATGAATACTGCTTGATCGCTGCTAGACAGCTTAGAACAAGTTAATGTTAATGATGCTTATAAAATCTGAGGCTTGCTTAAGTAATACATGAGTGATTTAATCCTGCTGCTAATCTAATCTTTCAGGTAATCACTTAATTGGTTTTTAACTCTAAAAGTTTAGGATTTAAGATTTAGTAAGCTTTTATGCAAAAGTGTTACCTATCCACAGCCTCAAAGCTTTGCATGCCCTTGTGTGTCTGTATTTATATGTTATTGTAGACGGGTCAGACTTGCTGAGTACTTTTGTACTCAAGATACTATATATGTTGCAGAGCCGCCAGAAGATGCTCAGTAAGGCAGGGAAGGACTCCAGAAGAAGAAGAGGCATGTTGATGAGCCCAACATGTCCTCTTGACTTGTCTTGTGTTGTTTAAACCAACTGTGGTCATCAAACTGTCCTTGTTATGACCTACCTCTGTTTTATGGAACTCTGTAGTTTGACTTATACTTAAAGTTTGTTCTTATGTGTGTAATAACTCTATTCCTTGTATAATTAAGTGTGTTGTGAATTCTTCTGTTGTGCTCCTATGTGATGTAAATCTGTGTATGTGATTTGTACTCATGTTCGTGGAGGTTTCAGATGTTCTGAGGACATCTGACGGACTACCGGGTTTATACCGTCTGAAGTGCGTAAGCTGTGATTGTCAGTAAAACGATGATCCGACGCACTTGAGCCGGTCTAAGCTGGACGGTTCCGCCACAGCTGGTATCAGAGCACATACATGGGATAACAACAGAAGAATTGTCTAGAGGACCCTTCCTTGGCTCTATTTTGATAAAAATTTAGTCCTGTTTAGTAAGGTGGCAATAAGACTAACTGTTATTATGGTATTTCATACTGCTAAACTTACGATTCTGTAACGACGCACCTTCGCTCAGGTGAGTAGGTAAGCTGTTGTTACAATTTATATAATATTATGACTCTGACTTGCGCAAGCTTGCTTGCGTGAGGTGACCCGTTCAATGATTGTTCGGGGGCGACCTGTCCATTGGCTAGCCCGTTGGGCTTGTCTTTGAGGCTTGTCGACATCTGCCGCCTGATGTGGAGTGCGGAGTTCCCGCCGTGTGATCTTAGTAATCACGGTCGCTTAACCCTGAGGAGCGGCCTACTCAGGGGCATCCCATATGGCAATGATATGGGACATGCAAACGCCGACCATACGGTGGTGAGTATGGGAAAAGTGAATACGTGTCAACGTATGGAGCGCTGTCCATGCAGCGTTGAACGCATGGGTGCCATTTCTATAGTGAATGGTAATGAATGGTCTTCTGCAGGTACACTAACATAACCGCAAACCGAGTAGACACGATTAGCCCTATATTGGGATAAGAGACGTACGATGCCACCAGTTTTAAAAACCCTACGTTTGTCTTCGTCTTGTAAGGAACGTAGGCAAACATCTGCATCCTAGTCGCATTGCATGTCTAGCTATTTTTGGGTTTCTTTTGGGGAGTGGCGTTAGAGTCTTACCGTTCTTTGAAACAGATGGACAGTGCCTCTAGCTGGGTTGATGCAGAAGGCTGGACCCATGGTTACTTTGTGGACAGGCAAGGTTTTCCGAAGCTGTCATGGACACGCTTCAGGAGTTGGGTTATACTGAGTATCCAGAATATGTGGGCAAGGAGTTCATAACAGAGTACAGTTATGAGTGTTCTATGACAGTCAATATTCCTACTTGCACCGCTCATCCTGAGTGGGAACCTTTCTCTATATATGTGAAGGGAGCCCAGTATTCTGATTCCATGGAGACTGCTGCTCACAGGGCTTTAACAGCTATTTGTGAGAAGCATAAACATGATGTCAGTAATACAAGGGCAAGATACTTCCCTGTGGCACATCAAGATGATGGAGTTAGGGAGGCGTCGTGGGAAGGCTGTGTCCTTGATGATCATGAGGAATATAACCCTGTTCTTGCTGCATCATCGCAATACATGAGCTCTATGTATAATCTTCACCAAGATTATGAAGCTGAGTATTGGAGGAAGCAACAAGAACTGGTAAGTGCCCAATCCAGAGAGCGGGCCCTAGCAACAGATCTAAGGGTAAGCCAAGATTCTTGGGCATCTCTGGAGAATGCTTATGCCAGGGATGTTACCAAGTGTCATTGAGCATCTTGGGGAACAGCTAAGAGGAGCATATGATAGGATAAATCAAAGTGAGCAAGCTGCCATGGACACCAGAAGGGAGTTAGGAGCAACAATTACTACCCTTGAAGCTGAAAGGTTGGGGCAGATGCATATGATTATGGCTCTCCAGCAGCAAGTTGAAGATTATCAGAACATGGTGATGCCCATGGGGATCGAAGTTCAAGAGGAAGCTCCAGTTCCGAAGTTTCCACCTCCCATGCCTGCAGAGCAGAATGTTGAAGCTGCTGTTGATGAAGGGAATGAAGTCCAATTCCCCGAAGAAGAAGTTCCTGACTTGTTTGCCCACGAGAACATAAATGATATTATCAATTTTGATATGGAGAATAACTTCGATGGTGTGCATCCAGGTTGGGTGATCGAGGCAGAAGATAATGGCAATGAAGATCACAGCCAGGTTAGCCATGCCTCAGTTTCAGTTAACATGGGGATGCCAGGGTCACCAGCTGCATATGTTGGAGAAAACTCTGCTTATCAGTATCAGCATGATGAGTCAGAGGAAGTAACATCCAGGCCTTGGTTACCTGCAGGACACACTGTTATGGCAGTGAATCCTGAGCAGTTGAATATGGCAATGGCTAAGTTAGGACTGGATACTATAGATCTGGGGTTGTATCCTTACCCTGGAAGTTTCTAAGAGTTGTACTTTTGCTTGTTTTGGATGTTTGAATAATGGCACTTGTATGATAGGCAGTAGACGCCTGTTGGAGGGGCGTAATGTGCCAAGGTTTGTTTTAATGTAATCTTTGGACAAGTTGTACTTTGGTGTGTTGTACTTCTTGTTTGTGTAATAATAATCCAGGCTGCTTGTTGTGTTTTTGATGCCTTTACAATCCTGTGTGATTGTTATTCTACTTACCAGCTTAGATAAAGTTCCATCGGGTAGATTTAGTCACTGACGGGAGCTTTGTCATTTTGTAGAATGGCGCCACCAGTAAACGAGACCCCAGAGCAGTCCGGTGCTCGTCCAGCACCTCCACAGGGCCCCATGAGTGTGGCCGAGGCGCTGGCCTATGTTCTGAATGCCAATCAGGAGCACACGGACCTGTTGACACGTCTGGTGGAGAATACGGCGCCATTGCTCCGAGGGCGTCGTGAGGCCGATCCTGCGGTGAGGTACAGTCACTTCACCGAGACCCATCCGCCTGTCTTCACCAAGCCCGAGCACCCATTGGAGGCAGACGAGTGGCTTAACACCATTGAGCAGAAGTTTCGAGCTGTTCCAAATTGCACAGAGGTGCAGAAGGCAGAGTTCGCAGGGTTGCAGTTGCAAGGCCCTGCAGGTATGTGGTGGGCGAGCTACCTCGCCAGACTGCCTGCTGGCACTGAAGTGACATGGAGGGAGTTCAAGGAGGCATTCCATGCCCATTTTGTCCCGGAGGGCATCATGGACATGAAATTAGAAGAATTCCTGTAGCTGCGACAGAAGGACAAGAGTGTACTTCAGTACACTAATGAGTTTGAGCATCTGGCCCAATATGCTCAGGACCAGGTGAATACGGATCGCAAGAAGATCCTGTGTTATTTGAGGGGTTTGAATCCCCGGATGCAGGACAAGTTGTCAGTTAGTACCTTTACTGACTATAATGCAGCAGTGAGTACCGCCATCACCGCTGAAAGCAAGATGTTGGCGCTTGATGAGTCGTTGAAGAGGAAGGCCCCACCCTCTGGAAGCTCCAGCAGTGCTCCACCTCCACAGCGCATGAGGGTGGTTTTCCGTGGGCCTGCTAGGCCTAACTATCAGGCACCACAGAGGCAGCAGATGCAGCGGTGGGAAGTTAGGAACCCCACCAATACCCAGCGCCCCAATGCTACTCAAGGCCCCAGTGCCCGCACTGGCAATGCCCCAGCCAACAATCAACCATGCTACAATTGTGGTAGGCCGGGACATTTTGCCAGGGACTGTCGTCTTCCCAAGGCAGGAGCCGCACCATCTGCACCAGCTCAAGGCCAGAATGCGAACCCTAGGTTCGTGAAGAAGAGGTTCTTGAACACCAAGACTGGACGCGTTCATTTCATGAACGTAGAAGAGATTCTAGAAGAAGAACCAGTGATGGCTGGTATGTTCTCTGTCAACCAACGCCCTGCAGTTATACTTTTTGATTCTGGTGCATCGCATACCTTTATCAGCAGAGCTTTTGTGACAAAGCATCAGTTAGAAGTAAGCTCTTCACCTACACAGTTTTTAATTCATGCACCGGGTGCTACACAATCCACTAGTGACATAGCTTGGGGTGTGACCATAAATCTAGGAGACCATAGAGTCTTTGCCAATCCCATAGTGCTGGAAAGTCAATGTATTGATCTGATTTTGGGAATGAATTGGTTGAAGCAATATAGAGCTTCTATTGATGTGGAAAATAGGACCTTGCATTTAATGGATAATGAAGGCAATACTATCCAAGTTCAGTTGAAACCTCAACCTGACCTCAGTGCAACAATAAACAAAGTGGGTGCAGTTGATCTCAAATCTATACCAGTGGTGTGTGACTATCCAGATGTGTTTCCGGATGATCTACCGGGAATGCCTCCGGATAGAGCTGTGGAGTTTGCCATTGAGTTAGAACCAGGCACAGCACCAATCTCCAGAAGGCCATACAGAATGTCACCCAAGGAACTAGAAGAATTGAAGAAACAGTTGCAAGAGTTGTTGGATAAGGGTTTTATCAGGCCCAGTTCATCTCCTTGGGAATGTCCAGCTCTGTTTGTAAAGAAGAAAGACAAGAGTTTGAGGCTCTGTGTAGATTACGAACCTCTCAATGCTGTAACCATCAAGAACAAGTATCCGCTTCCTCGGATTGACTTGTTGTTTGATCAGTTAACAGGAGCTAAAGTGTTTTCCAAGATAGACTTGAGGTCTGGATATCACCAAATCAAAATCAAGCCTGAAGATATACCAAAGACAGCATTCTCAACCCGATATGGGCTATATGAGTATCTGGTCATGTCTTTTGGATTGACTAATGCTCCAGCACATTTTATGTATCTCATGAACTCTGTATTCATGCCTGAGCTTGATAAGTTTGTGGTGGTATTTATTGATGATATTTTGATTTACTCCAAGAATGAGGAAGAACATGCTCAACACCTGCGTATCCTAGAGAGACTTAGAGAGCATCAGTTGTATACCAAGTTGAGTAAATGAGAATTCTGGTTCAATAAGGTACCTTTTCTTGGACATATTTTATCAGCTGAGGGAGTGGCAGTTGATCCAAGTAAGGTGCAGGATGTTTTAAATTGGAAGCCACCAACCAGTGTGCATAAAGTGCGGAGTTTTCTGGGATTAACTGGATATTATCGCCGGTTTATCCCAAATTTCTCCAAACTAGCTAAACCAATCACCGAGTTACTGAAGAAAGATACCAAGTTCAAATGGACTCCTGAGTGCAATGAGGCATTTCTGAAGTTGAAGTCCCTGTTGACTACTGCTCCAGTCTTAGCTCAGCCAGACGTTGAGAAGCCATTTGATGTATATTGTGAGGCTTCAGGTATTGGATTGGGGTGTGTACTAATGCAGGAGGGAAAGGTAATTGCTTATGCCTCTAGACAGCTCAAGCAACATGAAGAGCAATACCCTACCCATGATTTGGAACTAGCTGCCGTAGTGCATGCCCTCAAAATATGGAGACATTATCTACTTGGAGGTTTGTGTCACATTTATACTGATCATAAGAGTCTTAAGTATATATTCACTCAATCTGACCTGAATATGAGGCAGAGGAGATGGCTAGAGCTTATTAAGGACTATAACTTAGAAGTGCACTATCATTCTGGAAAAGCCAATGTGGTTGCCGATGCTTTGAGTCGGAAATCACAATGTACTTGCATTTCAGCCCATCCGTATGATCAAACCCTATGTGAAGAGATGGAGAAGCTGAATATCCAGATGGTAATGCAGGGTGATGTTGCTAATCTAGTGGTTGACTCAACTATTCAGCAACAAATTATTGAAGCTCAGAAGGAGGATTTGGGCATGAAACACCTCAGAAGGAGATTCGCCAAAGGTGAAAAATTGTGTTTTTCTCAAGATGATCAAGGTGTGTTGTTCTTCAAGGATCGGATAGTTGTGCCTAAAAACTTTGAGTTAAGAAAGAAGATATTGGATGAGGCACATCTGTCTAGGTTTTTCATTCATCCGGGTAGTACCAAGATGTACCATGACTTGAAACAGAGGTTTTGGTGGACTCGGATGAAACGAGAGATCGCTAAGTATGTGATAGAATGTGATACATGCCAGAGAGTCAAAGCATTCCATCAGAAATCGCCAGGGTTATTGCAGCCTTTGACTATTCCTAGCTGGAAGTGGGAAGATATATCTATGGATTTCATTGTGGGCTTACCCACAACGTCCCAGGGGTATAACTCAATTTGGGTTATAGTGGACCGTTTGACAAAGTCTGCACATTTTATTCCAGTTAGGGTCAAATACCCTGTGCGAACATATGCTGAATTGTTTATATCTCGGATTGTGGCTTTGCATGGAGTACCCAAGACCATAGTGTCTGACAGAGGCTCTCGGTTCACTTCTAGGTTCTGGGAGCATACGCATGAGTTGATGGGTACTACATTGATTAGAAGTTCTGCTTATCATCCACAGACTGGAGGACAGACGGAGAGAGTAAATCAGATACTTGAGGATATGCTAAGGGCATGTGTTCTAACCTTTTCTAGGAAATGGGATGAATGCCTACCTTTAGCAGAATTCTCTTATAACAACAGTTACCAGGCCAGTATTGGTATGGCTCCGTTTGAAGCACTATATGGTAGAAGATGCAGGACTCCAATAAATTGGTCAGGATCTGGAGAAAGAACTGCTCTTGGACCAGATCTTGTGAATGAAACTGAAGAGAAAGTAAGAATAATTCAAGCTCATCTCAAGACAGCTCAGTCCAGGCAGAAGAGCTATGCAGATAAGAGGAGACAACCTCTAGTTTTTGAAGTAGGCAGTTATGTATATCTGAAAGTGTCACCAATGAAAGGGACCCATCGCTTTGGAGTTAAGGGCAAGTTAGCTCCAAGGTATATTGGTCCTTATCAGATTTTGGAGCAAAGAGGTCCTGTTGCTTACAGGTTAGCCTTACCTGATCAGTTGTCTTTCTTGCATGATGTATTCCATATATCCCAACTTAAGAAATGCCTACGAGTCCCCGAAGAGGTGATTAAAGATCCAGAAATAGAACTGGAGTTAGATTTGACCTATGAGGAGAAACCTATCAAGATTCTGGATCAGAAGGAGCGGAGTACTCGTAGGAAGAGCATCAAGTTTTACAAAGTTCAATGGAGTAATCACTCTGCTGATGAGGCTACTTGGAAGCAGGAGGATTACCTTGTAGCTAAATATCCAGAGTTGTTTGAGTAGTTATAGTAAGCTTGTAATAAATCAGTCTTTGAAAGTGTTGGGCAGAACTTTGTTTGTACTTGGCTATGCAACTACACTGTGTTCTTAATGATAATGTTGAGTTCTTAAGTTTATGACACATTTTCCTTGCCGTTGCATAAGCCAGATGTTTTGCCACCTTAACCAAATCTCGGGACGAGATTTCTTTAAGGGGGGAGGGCTGTAACACTACAGGTGTTAGTGAAGTGCTAAGAGGGACAATAGGACACTAATGAAGAGTAATACCAAGATTAAGAGTTTAAATACTTTTATTTGAGCTAAATTAGCCCTAAGGGCATTTTGGTAATTTTGTCACCCTGGAATGGTTGACCAAGTCAAACATGAGTTAATAATGTCAAAAGATAGCAAATCATCCAAAGTACTTGGAATGCTTAAGTTTGAGAAGAATTCAAACTAAAGTTTCAAAATTTGGTTAAGTATAAGCTCTTGAGAGGATGATTTTGGTCCAAATTCATGGGCTTGTAACCCTCAATCTAGAAAGATTTAGCCCAAGGTCATATTGAGAGAAATGTGGCCCTATGTTAGGACTACAACTTTGGTTTTTGGAGATTCAAAGGTTTATGTTTGAATTTTGAAGAACAATTGACCTAAAGGTGGCAACTTTCAAAAGGGTAACTGAAATTTCTGAATTCCCTTTGTTTTGGCCAAAGTCAGTGCAATATAACTCAAGTTCTAGGAAGTTTTAGCTCAAGTGTATATAAGGAAAAGTGTAGCCCTATACACCATCTACAAGTTTGGTATTTGGACTTTTTGAAGTTTATGTATGAAATTGGGAGTAATTTGGATCTTAAGATGACAGTTTCGAATGAGTTTCAGAATTTCAGAAAAATTCAGTTACATTGATCCAAGTTCTCGGGGATGTAACTTTTGATTTGTTGAGAATTAGGCTCTGATGTTTATAAAGGACTTGTAGCCCTAAGGTTCAGCTACAAAGTTTATATTGGGAGTTTGGAATGTTTGCATTCAAAATTTGGAGAAAAAGGAAGATGAACTCGCTGGTTTTGAAGGGCTTTCAGAGCTTCAGAGTTCAGAGCAAGCACGGCCGACGCAGCGTGCCACACAGCTGCTTGCCGCTCACCGCCGTTCGAGCCACGCGCCGCCACGGTCGTTGTCTAGTGACGCTGCGTGCAGCAGGAGGTGGCCTGAGGAGTAAGCGGCGGGTTCCCCAGATATAAGCCGCTGGTCCTCCTTTCTCTTCTTCCTTTTGCATTCTTGCTCGCCGTCGGTCATCTCCACCGCACCGTCTTGTTCCACCACCACCGGAGCCTCACCGGCCGTTTTCATCCGCTCATAGTTTCCCCAGTCCGTGAGCTTTGCAGTCCACCCGCTAGTGCTCGAAGCCGACCACCCTAGCCGCCTAATCGACTTTTCTTCCCCGTCGAGCCGCCGCCGGTCCTCTCTGTGTCGCACGGTGAGCTGCTCCTTAGCGTCCCCTTCATCGTGTATAAATGGTGCAGCTGTACGTTCCACGTCCTTGCGGAGCTTGCCATGGTATCTGTGGTCCGGGGTGGTGCCCCTGTTTGCCGGAACGCGGATGCTGCTCGTGAGCGCCGCCGAGCTCAGGCCGCCGCCGCGGAGGTCCACGCTCCAGTCCCTTAGAGCTCAAGCTTAGGTGTTCAGAGGGTTCGCCTGGTTACCCTGGAGCTGTCCGTGCCATTTATTGGTGTGGGGAAGCTTGGAGGGCCCGAGTCCAGCACCGCCACCGTGTTGGGCCGCCGCCGCCCGCCGTGACCGTCGGTCACCGTACTCTGGTCTTGGTTCTTGAGGGCTGGGTCCTTGGGTGAGTGCGTGGGAGTGTGGAACGCTTGGCGTTGTTGCTCTTGTGCTTGGAAACCTCTCCGCCGGCGAGAATGCCGTTGCCACCGCCGCTCGGTCAAGCCGAGGCCGCGCGCGCGACCGTGCGAGCGTGAGGAGGGAGAGACTGAGCTGTGGGGCCCGCGTGTCAGAGGCTGAGTGAGGAAAGGAGTGCGGGTTAGATTCCCAGGAAACCTAGGGGGCTTTCTGCAAGTTTGTTTTGGTTTTTGTTTTTAGTTTTAGATTTAGTTTTTAAATAGGTTTTAAATGGTTTTAGTTTAGAATAAATGTTAGATTATTTATTTAAATACCTTTTCTTTTTGGTATTTAAATAAATAAATAGGATAAGTATAAATAAAATTATGAATAATGATTTATAATAAGAAATTAATAATAATAATTAGGATAATTCTTTTATGTGTTTAGAATAATTCCATAATGCTTTTAAAAATTACTAAAAATTCTAGAAAAATAGGAATAAATAGGAAATCACTTGTTTAGGGTTTTGCTATGTTGTTTAGCTTTGTTGTTAGGTCTAAGTGTACTAATTTATGCATCATAATGTTAATAGAAGAAACTTCCGGAGTCGAGTTCGTCGAGCTTCCACCTGAAGGACCCCAGGAGCCCGAAGAGGTTGAGTTGGAGCTAGAGCCCGAGCCTGCTACTGTTGCTGCGGATACTGACCTTGCTTTTGATCAAGGCAAGCACCGGAGCATCCAAACCCTATTTTGAGTACTATTTCATGTATTAATATGGTATTGCATGCATTATGTGCTAGGAGTTGTGTGAACTGCTGATTGCATAATCCTTCCTTGATTAGAGCAATACTAGATGTAAACCTGTCTTTAGTGAAGCTTAGCAAGCTTAGATTCCTCACAGTTCCATCATAGCATTAGTGAGCTCAGGTTTTGCTCTATCACCTATACTTGATGTTATAAAGATGAAATGGAGATCGGGTGCGAGGGTGAAGGTTGGAAAAGGAGTCTCAAGCCAACACATCGCCTCGATCGTCTTAGGATTATGGTTGTTTACCTGTTATTAGGCTTTGAACGTACTAGTCATATACCGGAGATTCCAACCGGTGAGCTGATGTAGCTGTGGTTGCTCCTGGTTTTGAATTGTGGTTCGCTGGACTAGTCGAGGTTGGTGGCAGGGACGTGGCCGTAAACTCACATGTCGGGAGCTGCCAGACGTGGGGCCGGTGTGAGGGGGCGTCCCTGGGTTTGAGCGAGGGCAATTCAGGACTTGGAGCGACCATAGTGAAAGGGTGCTTTGTGTGGACCACCCTGGGGACCACACAACGCGTATGACTAGGTTATACCCTGCAGGGATAAAAAATTGGTCCGGATCGCCGCACTTCTCGGTATGAATACCGCTTGATCGCTGCTAGACAGCTTAGAACAAGTTAATATTAATGATGCTTATAAAATCTGAGGCTTGCTTAAGTAATATATGAGTGATTTAATCCTGCTACTAATCTAATCTTTCTGGTAATCACTTAATTGGTTTTTAACTCTAAAAGTTTAGGATTTAAGATTTAGTAAGCTTTTACGCAAAAGTGTTACCTATCCACAGCCTCAAAGCTTTGCATGCCCTTGTGTGTCTGTATTTATATGTTATTGTAGACGGGTCAGACTTGCTGAGTACTTTTGTACTCAAGATACTGCATATGTTGCAGAGCCGCCAGAAGATGCTCAGTAAGGCAGGGAAGGACTCCAGAAGAAGAAGAGGCATGTTGATGAGCCCAACATGTCCTCTTGACTTGTCTTGTTTTGTTTAAACCAACTGTGGTCATCAAACTGCCCTTGTTATGACCTACCTCTGTTTTATGGAACTCTGTAGTTTGACTTATATTTAAGTTTGTTCTTATGTGTGTAATAACTCTATTCCTTGTATAATTAAGTGTTGTGAATTCTTCTGTTGTGCTCCTATGTGATGCAAATCTGTGTATGTGATTTGTACTCATGTTCGTGGAGGTTTCAGATGTTCTGAGGACATCTGACGGACTACCGGGTTTATACCGTCTGAAGTGCGTAAACTGTGATTGTCAGTAAAACGACGATCCGACGCACTTGAGCCGGTCTAAGCTGGACGGTTCCGCCACACTATGCAAAAGTACATCATAAATATAGCTTTCATTTTAGGTGTCCTCGCTTATTGCTTATTGTTTCACTTAATGATGGTTCCAGTTTTAGGAGTTCCGTCCAAGGACATACTCATGGAGGCCCTGAGAGTTCATGCATTTCATTCAAACCTGTAGCGGGGGTGTTTGATAGGGCAGCCCTACAACTGGTGGTAGAGCTGGCCCTTTCAATTGTCGAGGAGGCGTCGCTGTGGAGTTTGGCTGGGTTCAAGAAACCTGAACGCTCTCTTTATATAATACTACCCCATCGGCAACTTTGGTTAGCTTGTAGGGGTCTTCTTGTTTCTTCTCTTCTCCTATTGCATTTCTAGGCTCATCACTAAGTCGGTCACTACTTGTTCGTTCCCTTTTTTCTTCTTCGTCGTCGTCTTTTCTTCTTCCTTTTCCCTGCCACCTCCTCCCTCGGCTGAGGCAGACTTGTAATTGTTTCCTTAATTAATGATACACATGCTACGCACACGTTCTTAAAAAAATCATGTATTTCAAATGTACGTATCTAGCTCAGCATTGCCATTGCCATCACAGAAATGCGTGAGATGAACTTGAAATGGTAGTGTGTTCGGATGTGTATTTCAAATTGTTATTCTTACTGCTTTGGTCCACATTTGTTTCTGTTGAGAACAGAGAGAGCTCTGCCCACATGAATGTGCGCATACCACTTACATCTGTACAGAGAGAGCTCTGTCCACTTTTTTTTTCTTTTGTGAACAAAGCTCTGTCCACTTTTTTTTGAGAGAAGTCCAGATTACCCCCCTCAACTCTTATATGAGTTTAAGCATCAACCCTCAACTATGAAACCGTCTAACTGACACCCCTAAACTATGCAAACCAGATACGTAAGCACCCCGAGCTCACTCCAGGCCGGTTTTGGTCCGAACTGGTGTCCATCCACATCAGCCGGCCATCCGTTTCAGTTTGTGGGCCCCTTATCTCTTCCCAATTTCTCTCGACATCTCCACAGTCCACACGCTGGTGTACGCAAGCAGCAAGCCGGCGTCCGCGCCCGGGCATTCGCGAGCCGCACCCCCAGCCGGCATCAGCGAGCCGGCCGGTGTCCGTGCGCAGGCATTCGCGCGCCGCTGCGCCCATGGCGTCTGATAACCGCTGCTTTTGCTAGCGAGAGCCTGCGCCGACGGCCGTACTCTCTTGCCGGCATCCGCGAGCCGGTCCCCCGGCCAGCGTCCGTGCGCGGGCACTTGCGAGCGCTATGTGCGCCGGTGGCCATGTATCAGCGTCCGCGAGCTCCTGTGCGCGGTGCTCCGTGCCTGCTCCGCGTGCCAGAATCCATGAGCCACGACGCTCGTTAGAGGGGTGATGGATAGCGGCTTTGGGCGGCGATGCGAACAGCGACGCTGGTGGCCAGCCGTGCGGGGCGGCCGACTGGCGTAGGACCACGCGAGATGGGCAGCGCGGCCATGACCCCAGCGTGCGGCAGGGCCAGAGTCTCGGAGGTCGGCGTGGTCACGGCCAGTGGGCCAGGGCACTTTCCAGGTGGGCAGGCACGGTGGCGCAGCGTGGCCGGCAGTGCGAGCCGTGCTCCGCGGCGAGCGATTACGACGCAAACGAGGCAGGACACAAGCTGCTGATGCGCGAGCGGGGCGGCCTGGAAGGCTGGAACTGGGAGTGTGGAACCGTTTTGACGAGAGAGAGGGAGAGAGAGCCACCGACAGAGAGAGAAATAGGTGTTTAATTAACTGTCGTTTGATGTCTGGTACGGGGAAATACCAGCAAGGGAAATACCGGACTGGTATTGGGGGTTCTGATGTCTGGTTTGAGGAGATGGAGGGTGTTATCTAGACGATTTCATAGATCAAGGTTGATTTGTAGACTTTGGGCAGAGTTCGGGGGTATTGTGGACTTTGTTTTTTTTTTTTTGNCAAAGCTCCGTCCACTTGAGCATGTGCTCAACGCCTTCGCGAGAGCCACGGGCCGGCGGCCCCGGATGCGTCGACAACAACTGCAGTGGACGTCGTCGAGGACTAAGGCCTTGGCCCATTGTGGGTCAACTTCTTAACTGGGCCATAACACAAGTATCGGCCCTCCTAGTGAGTTTGCACTGGGTTTTTTTTTAATTTTTTTTTACAATTTTTCAAAAACAACTCCTGGATGGCAGATTTTGCAAATCGGTCACCCAACTGCCGTATCATACGGCTACCGCCAAATGATACGGCGGTAAGAAGCTGTAACCGCCGTATCAAACGGCGGTTAGCTGAACCGCCGTTTGAACCGGCGTTTTATTAAACCGCTGAACCACCTGGCGGTTTCTTGATAAAACCGCCAAATGGTTTGGCGGTTATTCAAACCGCCAAATGAAACGGCGGTAGATATCTAACCGCCGTTTCATTTGGCGATAAGTATTTTCAATTAAATTTTTTGTTGGTAAATTATTTAATTATTTAAAATTGTTATTTTCATTATTATAATGGTTGAAAATTGTTTAAATAGGTTATTGATTTTTTTATTAACAGATATTCTTTTTTGTTCTGACTGACTGCAACAAACACATCCCACGGATTCAATGGCCCTCCAATTAATTTTTTTAGGTAAATTGTTTAATTGTTGAAAATTGTTATTATAATGGTTGACAATTGTTTAAATAGGTTATTGATTTTTTTTTATTAATAGTTGTAGGTAAATTATTTAATTGTTTAAAATTGTTATTTTCATTATTATAATGGTTGAAAATTGTTTAAATAGGTTATTGATTTTTTTTCTTAATAGATATTCTGTTTTTTCTGACTGACTGCAACAAACACATCCCACGGATTCAATGGCCCACACCATCTCCTTCCTGAGTGACTGCAACAAACACACCTCACGGATTCAATGGCCCACAACATGTCCTTCCTGAGTGACTGCAAAAACACACCACACGGATCCATTGGCCCACTGGCTAGGGTGGGGTACTTGGTGGCCTATTAATATCACGCTCATTCGTCCACCCTAACCCACATCACAAAAACCAAAATGGCTGACCAGAGTGGGAGTGGGTCTATGTATAGGAGGCAAGGTGGGTTCATGCATCTGCGCCGAGAGATGGAAGCCATGGAGGGAGCTCCGCGCAATGATCCAGACAGATCAATCCTTGCTGCCAACCAGAGGCCAAAGGATGAGATTCCACCCGAGTGCTATTGTGGCATGAACAGCGGGATGGCTATCTCATTCGAAGAAGGCACATACGGGAGGAGGTACTGGTGTTGCCAGAGGATCCATGAGATAACAAACAGTTCGCAGGTAATGACCTCAAAGAATAAGAACTGATGATTGTTTGAAGTACTAACATTGTTATCGTTTTTTTTTTACGAATTGACACAGGGAGGCAGAAGGACCGCTACACCGGACACCAGGACATGTCACTTCACCGAATGGATCGACGACTCCATCAGCTGGAAGGACCAGATGCGCTGGGACGAGATGAAGATGAGAGCCGAGGAAGGACGACAGGCGGCACAAAGGGCTGAAGCTAACAGACTTGCCGGAGAGCAATTCAGGGAGCATATTGAAGAAATTAGGAAGGAATTTCATGAGAAGAGGGATTCACGAGGTCCCTGAAGTTATCTGCCAGGTTATCTAAATTCCCTAAGGCATGTTAGGTTTAGGACGAGTCATGTTAATCGTGTCGCGTCACGTGCCAATGCAAAATGTAATAGATTGTGTAGGTCAAAGGTTAATGGCGCACCATGACCTTTTCTGTCATGCAATTTAAATTCAATGAAAGCCAAGGCAATTGAATGCAGTGATGTGTATTAAATTTTCTGTGCATTCGGTCTCACAATATTATGAACTTAAAAATAAGAACAATGCAGAGTCAAACACAATATTACGAGCTTAAAAATAATAATATTAAACCTCGACCTGCATTTAACTTGACTAAAGTAGCACTAAGATACATAGCTTGACCTTGCAATGGCATGTACGGCACATCTTTCTAACCTAAACATGCGCCGTTACTAATCCTAACATGCCTTAGGGAAATTAAATTAACGTTTCGACGATGCGTCCAGTTCTACTGCTCGAAAGAGAAGAGAGATCCACCCGAGTGCTGCGAGGGAAAGTAGTACTTAGGGCGAGGCTCGGTTGGTGGCGCTGGTGGTGGTGGTTGGCTACTGTTTAGGTGGCATGAGCACCGACAGTTAGGTTCATAACAAACTGGTGGCGCAAAGCTTAGTGCACTGCCCTCCTCAGAATCATCAGGAACGTCATCTTGAAGGAGCCTAGTGTTGTCCACCTTTTGTTGTAGCTCATCGATGACGAGGTGGAGGTAGGCGATGTACTCTTCATATGGCTGAATTGGTGGGGGATCCACCCACCTTGCGAATCCGCAGCCGTCGGGAGCCAACGAGCTCTGAACGTTGTAGATAAATGATTAGGATGACAAATGTGGATGGAAACGTACGAATCCAGGGTTATGACTTACATATCCCCTAGGGCATCGCCAGAATCGTCGTCCGCCCTCCGAAGCTGAGTGCTGAACCTGCACAACACAGTACTCACCGTGCATACATCTTGGCCACTGCACCGACTTTCTGCGCTCATAAGGTCGGAGGCTACGCTGCGGGCCGAAATCGCTCTTGGATTCGATTGGAAAATGTTCAGCAAACTCTGGAGAAAGTTCAGTATAGATGGTTGGCCCTAAGTCGTCGGTTGGCATTTTGGTTTTCATGATGTGGGTTAAAGTGGACGAATGAGCGTGATATTAATAGGCCACCAAGTACCCCATCCCAGCCAGTGGGCCAATGGATCCGTGTGGTGTGTTTTTGCAGTCACTCAGGAAAGACATGTTGTGGGCCATTGAATCCGTGTGGTTTGTTTTTGCAGTCACTCAGTAAGGACATGGTGTGGGCCATTGAATCCGTGTGGTGTGTTTTTGCAGTCACTCAGGAAGGACATGGTGTGGGCCATTGAATCCGTGAGGTGTGTTTTTGCAGTCACTCAGCAAGGACATGGTGTGGGCCATTGAATACGATTTTTTCAGTCCAAGGAAGAGATGTCATAAAGCGGAAGATCGTTCAAATACAGCTTTGTTAGTAGATGGTGTTGATGAAAACTTGAACTCAAATGGAGCATCTGATACTTTTGATTCAGCCGATTCAGATTTTGAGGAATACATTGATTCTGGGGGGAGAAGATGGCGAAGATACAGATATAAAAGGGCATTATGGGGAAGAATACAATAGACTTTTGAGAATTGCACTGCACGCACTTTGGATTCCACTGCCACCACTATCTGTTGTGTAAGATTCTATATAACTCAAACCAACAGAACACAAACACAAGTCCAGTACAGGGTGTGCTTCCTCTGAGTGACAGCAACAAACACATTCATGCGAGCCACGGATTCAATGGCCCACCACCTCTCCTTCCTCTGAGTGACAGGGGGGTGCAGGCTATAAGTGTAGGCCGGTGCAGGCTCTGTTTGTAGGCCGGTGCAGTATATGGCTGTAGGCCGGTGCGCTCTTTATATTGCACAAGTTTGATACACAACTCATCCATCCCACGACTCATTGTCAATATAGATCGTACCAATGTCATCGTGGAGAGATGACCCAAAAGGTGTGCCGACATGGGAAGAGCGGCCAAAATGCCACTGCGGGTTCCGATGCTGGTTGCAAGTCTGTACTGATTCTTCAAACAAGTCCAAGTGGGGTGCTAGGTTCTTCAGATGTCCTGACATTGATGATGATTTTAAAGTTCGTTGCAATGCTAATGCATGTTTTTGTTGTTAGTGTATCTAAATGACCAAGCCGTCCACATGCAGGCTTGTAGTTTCTTCCAGTGGATCGACAAGAATGCTCTACCCAGTCAAGGAGTACCATCACCAATTGAGAGCAAAGAGCAGTACTCTGCTAGACTACAACAAGCACGTGAGGCCGAACGTCTTTCTCGCCTTGAGAAAGACCTTGTTAAGCGTGAGGCGGCACTTAAGCTCAGGGAGGGAGAATTCCAAGCTCGGGAGTCTCGCCTGCGTCATCAAGAAGCGCAACATTTAGCTTCGGCAAGAGAATTGTGGCAACGAAGTAACAGGACGAAGGAGGTGGAGTGTCAGGAGGCCGAAGCACGTGAAGCCGATCGTGAGGGCAACAGAGAGGGCGCACGTCGTGCAAAGGAAGCTGCACCAGAATCCAGCAGGAAGGGAAAATATCCCCGTTGTACTCAGTAGAGCGTTAGTTCCACACCCGGCAACCTACTTTCCCCTAAGGCATGTTGGTTTTAGTAACAGCAACTGATTATGTTTTCGGTGTGCTGCACATGCCATTGCAACTTCTATTAGATTGTTTAGGCTAAGGATGTGAGGTGTGTGTTCACCATATCGTTTCTGTGATGTAATTTTTTATACATTGCAAATGAATGCCGGGTGTACTTAATTAAGAAAAACATGAGTACAAGAGACCCATTTTGCTTAGATACTCACTTATGCAGAGCTGAAACCAAAATAATCTTAAGGTTTGGGAAAACTCTATTATAATCACATCGGAAGAAAAGGTCAAACCATGTGAAGTAATATACCCACGACCACCAATCTGCTAGCTTCTTGGAAGTTACTATAATCCATCCATCGTCATCCTTAAGGTCTTTGTTAACTGGAGGTATTCCCTGGCATATTTGCTATCAAAGGTGAGCAAACATTTGAAAGAAATATGGCATGGTGCAAGATAAAACGATGTGCGGAAATATTATGATGGCATGAGTGTTTGGTCACTATCAGCAGAGCCACCATCCTGGTCTGTATAATCTCTGTTTTCCTCATCACCGGAGCTCAGGTCACTTAGGTACTTGGCATCATCCAGTCCTCCATCTTTGTTATGCTCAGAATTGATGTCAGATCTTCCATTGGTTCTTTTGTTTCCCAGATACGAAGCGTGCTTATCTTTGGTTACTCAATAAATATAACATGCAAATATATGACATAGTCCAATACATAACATGCAAATGAAAATAGAATTGTTCAACACATTCTCCTAGTACAACACATTCAAATACATGACATAGTCCAGTACAACAACACATTATAAAGTAGCTAAGTACTCAGCAACACCGCAATCATCATCAACCACTTTTTTTGTGTGCATTGCCGCGCGAGGTGCCTGCGCCATCCCTAGGCAAGTCAGCTACAACCGCCTTCATTGCCTCCATCTGAGCGTCGACAGCTCTCTTCTGCATTTCTTCCATTTCCCTATTCTTCTTATCATCCTCAACCTGTTGAAAATAGTGCTCCCATGTGCCATAAGGGTATTTCATATTAGGATCATTGTATTTGCGAGCTCTCTCCTCCCTCACTTTCTCCTCCCTCACTCAAACCCTAGTTTTTCTTTTTTCTGATTTATAATGATATTTTCAACTGAATTCAGGGATATATAGGACGTGAGGACCTAACCGCCGAATCATTCGGCGGTAAGGGGCGCACGGACCTTAGATCCTCTGGGCCCAGTGCCCGTCCCCTACCGCTGTTTGAACTGGCGGTTAGGTTGACAAAAAATAGTTTCCGCCGGTTCAAACGGCGGTTCAGCTAACCGCCGTTTGATACGGCGGTTACAGCTGCTTACCGCCGTATCATTTGGCGGTAGCCGTATGATACGGCGGTTGGGTGACAGATTTGCAAAATCTGCCACCCAGGAGTTGTTTTTGAAAAATCGTAAAAAAAATTAAAAAAAATTCTTGCACTGGAGAACCTATCTAACTTCCACATTTTTAATCCCCCCAAAATAACCATTTCTTTCTTAATATGCTCGAGATCCGCGCTATCCTAGATGGCGGACTAAAATAAGGTCGGAGCAACCATCCAAAATTTAGTTAAACCATCCTCAGGGTCAGGGCAACCATAAAATAATCAACGATCCTACCAAATATTAAATTAGTCTGTTCAAAATGTTGAATCAGGATTCACTGATTAAATTAGTTATAAAAAATGTTGACAGGAGAAAACCTATATGAGGTGAGGGGAGCAAACCAGCCATTAATAAACGATAGTATCAGATGTTGAGTTAGCCTATCAGAAATCTTAAATCAAGTTTCACATATTGTTGAATTATTGTACAGAAAATATTGGAAGAAATCCGGGATGAGACGTCACATTGATGTTATAATAGCTGAGCTGGATTGGACTATTACTATTACACTTTAAAGTTACAACCCTTAATTTCAGGCCCGTACACCAGCAGGTGCAAGGTGGGCACCCGCACGGGGCCCCCAAATATTTGGAGCTCAAATTCTATAATTAGATAGCTAATTATATACTTAACTATAGAAAAAATTTAAAAGGCTCTCTAAAGTCCATACATCAACAAGCAAGTCAGTTAGCCTATACAAGTTCCGTCTTCTAAGTTTTGATTTGATATTTTCTCACAATATTAGATTTGTTTAATTAAGCCTAAATTTTTTTGTATTATTTCAAATGTTTAGGCTGTAATTCAAAATTTCAGGGCCTCATTATAACTTTCGCATTGGGGCCTCCAATTCGTAGGTACGGCCCTGCTTAATTTGTTACCCTAAACCATGTAGGAGCCCCGGCTTACTGGATGGCTAGGAGAGATGCAGTGGGCAAGCTACCCATACCTACGCACTCTTTCCGTCCAAATTCCAATTCACTACATTTCCTCACAAATATTTGACCATTCATTTTATTTAAAATTTAGTGCAAATATACAGATGATAAATCACGTTTGAAGTATCTTTGATGATAAAGCAAATATGAACAAAATGAACAATAAAATGATACTTACGTACATATTTACATGAAGTTGTTCAAATTTCATTTTGATTTAGAGTTCCTCATTGCTCCTCGAAAATAAAACTTCTACATTTGGATCATTAGAGCATCTCCAGCAGATTACCAAAACATCATACTCTATATAGTCTCTCTCTTCCTTACCAATACCTCTTTTTGTGTTTTTGGTAACCAGTGCTGCAACAGATTACCAAAACCACTTTAGTGGATAGGGTATTGAGATGAATCCCCTTTATTTGAGTAAGAGGAAGGTGTGTTTTGGTAATCACCAAAAATATTTTGGTATTGGAGATTGGATTGGTAATCTCCTGGAGCACCTCCATTACCAAAAGAACTATTTTTAGTGTTGGGAAGAGAGATAAGTAATCTGCTGGAGATGCTCTTATACACTATACTGAAGGTCGAAGGTCGGACATTATTGCAATCTGAGAACAATTTTTTTTTGTTACAAATGAACTCTGAATTCTTCTTCTTTTCCTTACACCGAACTCGATCATAATCTCTCACAGATGAGCACAAACATCTCATGTGATCAAAAGTACTTAGTACGTACAACATTTTAATGGCGTCACCTACCTAATCTACAAGCGCCACATTCACACCTCGCGTGAGCTCAAAGCAACGCGAGAAGCAGAGTCACCGCCAGCCCCGCCGCCGCCCGCGCCGTCACCATCGCCGTGGCCGCCGCCGTCGCCCGCGAAGAACCGACGATCTGCACGCTGAAGTTGCACGCGCCCTGCGACGGGTCCTTGTCGGCGACGACGGCGAGCCCCTGGAAGTCGCACGCCGACTCCACCTGCCCCTGCGCCTGGTAGTAGGCGTTGAACCAGGGTTTTTTTTACCGACCGCTACCGGTCCGGTTCCCGCGGTTACCGCTCTTACCGGTCCGGTCCGGTTAGGGTACTGTTCATCGGTTACCGAAAAAAACCGGTACTGTTCATCGGTAACCGGTAAAAACCGGTCCGGTTTACCGCTACCGCCGGCAGCGACGACGACGGCTACAATTCGCAGAGGTGGTAGCGGGGGCGGCGGGTTGCGAGCAACAAAGGCCGGAACGATTGTGATTGGTGGTTGCTTTGTCTAAGGGTGCAACCGGAGGTTTGGGAGATGATCACCGTGCTTCTTGTTCTCCGCTCCTCTTCTACCAAGGGGGCACCAATAAGATTCGAGTAACATACGGCAAGTTGATTTCTACAAGCATGTGGTTTTTCTCTCAAATTTGTTCAATTTTCTCATTTGGGTAAACTTCCTAATAAGCTTTAGCCTCAAAAGATTATAGCTAAAATTTCAAGTTTATTATGTTTTGCTAACTCTTTTGTGGTTCAGCCAGGTGTGTGGTTGATCTTAGGAAGGCTATGGTCCAAATTATCTAGGACTTGAATTTTAAGAAGGGATTTCCGTCAAACTTATGGATTTGTAAGAGTTAATTTGATGTTTGAGGTATGTCTTTCTAACTAACAACTTGATTTCACTTGACTGTATTTGCATATCTGATCTATTAATGAAATGTACAAAAGGGAAGATTTGGTATGCGTTATCATTGATGAGGAAAATCTTTGTGGCAAAATTTTATCATGCATTACCAATATCTTATATATCTTCAAAGAGATTTCACTATGCGCAGATGGTCCATTTTTTCCCCCACTAAAACATTTTCTCGAAATACTAGTCAAATGTCTGGCTGACCATTTTGTGCTTTGCACTGATAAAAAAACAAAGTTTTTAACCAAAAAAAACTCTTGCTGATACATTTTCAGTGATGGTGCANTGGCATCATCCAGTCCTCCATCTTTGTTATGCTCAGAATTGATGTCAGATCTTCCATTGGTTCTTTTGTTTCCCAGATACGAAGCGTGCTTATCTTTGGTTACTCAATAAATATAACATGCAAATATATGACATAGTCCAATACATAACATGCAAATGAAAATAGAATTGTTCAACACATTCTCCTAGTACAACACATTCAAATACATGACATAGTCCAGTACAACAACACATTATAAAGTAGCTAAGTACTCAGCAACACCGCAATCATCATCAACCACTTTTTTTGTGTGCATTGCCGCGCGAGGTGCCTGCGCCATCCCTAGGCAAGTCAGCTACAACCGCCTTCATTGCCTCCATCTGAGCGTCGACAGCTCTCTTCTGCATTTCTTCCATTTCCCTATTCTTCTTATCATCCTCAACCTGTTGAAAATAGTGCTCCCATGTGCCATAAGGGTATTTCATATTAGGATCATTGTATTTGCGAGCTCTCTCCTCCCTCACTCAAACCCTAGTTTTTCTTTTTTCTGATTTATAATGATATTTTCAACTGAATTCAGGAATATATAGGACGTGAGGACCTAACCGCCGAATCATTCGGCGGTAAGGGGCGCACGGACCTAACCGCCGAGTGATTCGGCGGTTAGATCCTCTGGGCCCAGTGCTCGTCCCCTACCGCTGTTTGAACTGGCGGTTAGGTTGACAAAAAATAGTTTCCGCCGGTTCAAACGGCGGTTCAGCTAACCGCCGTTTGATACGGCGGTTACAGCTGCTTACCGCCGTATCATTTGGCGGTAGCCGTATGATACGGCGGTTGGGTGACAGATTTGCAAAATCTGCCACCCAGGAGTTGTTTTTGAAAAATCGTAAAAAAAATAAAAAAAATTCTTGCACTGGAGAACCTATCTAACTTCCACATTTTTAATCCCCCCAAAATAACCATTTCTTTCTTAATATGCTTGAGATCCGCGCTATCCTAGATGGCGGACTAAAATAAGGTGGGAGCAACCATCCAAAATTTAGTTAAACCATCCTCAGGGTCAGGGCAACCATAAAATAATCAACGATCCTACCAAATATTAAATTAGTCTGTTCAAAATGTTGAATCAGGATTCACTGATTAAATTAGTTGTAAAAAATGTTGACAGGAGAAAACCTATATGAGGTGAGGGGAGCAAACCAGCCATTAATAAACGATAGTATCAGATGTTGAGTTAGCCTATCAGAAATCTTAAATCAAGTTTCACATATTGTTGAATTATTGTACAGAAAATATTGGAAGAAATTCGGGATGAGACGTCACATTGATGTTATAATAGCTGAGCTGGATTGGACTATTACTATTACACTTTAAAGTTACAACCCTTAATTTCAGGCCCGTACACCAGCAGGTGCAAGGTGGGCACCCGCACGGGGCCCCCAAATATTTGGAGCTCAAATTCTATAATTAGACAGCTAATTATATACTTAACTATAGAAAAAATTTAAAAGGCTCTCTAAAGTCCATACATCAACAAGCAAGTCAGTTAGCCTATACAAGTTCCGTCTTCTAAGTTTTGATTTGATATTTTCTCACAATATTAGATTTGTTTAATTAAGCCTAAATTTTTTTGTATTATTTCAAATGTTTAGGCTGTAATTCAAAATTTCAGGGCCTCATTATAACTTTCGCATTGGGGCCTCCAATTCGTAGGTACGGCCCGCTTAATTTGTTACCCTAAACCATGTAGGAGCCCCGGCTTACTGGATGGCTAGGAGAGACGCAGTGGGCAAGCTACCCATACCTACGCACTCTTTCCGTCCAAATTCCAATTCACTACATTTCCTCACAAATATTTGACCATTCATTTTATTTAAAATTTAGTGCAAATATACAGATAATAAATCACGTTTGAAGCATCTTTGATGATAAAGCAAATATGAACAAAATGAACAATAAAATGATACTTACGTACATATTTACATGAAGTTGTTCAAATTTCATTTTGATTTAGAGTTCCTCATTGCTCCTCGAAAATAAAACTTCTACATTTGGATCATTAGAGCATCTCCAGCAGATTACCAAAACATCATACTCTATATAGTCTCTCTCTTCCTTACCAATACCTCTTTTTGTGTTTTTGGTAACCAGTGCTGCAACAGATTACCAAAACCATTTTAGTGGATAGGGTATTGAGATGAATCCCCTTTATTTGAGTAAGAGGAAGGTGTGTTTTGGTAATCACCAAAAATATTTTGGTATTGGAGATTGGATTGGTAATCTCCTGGAGCACCTCCATTACCAAAAGAACTATTTTTAGTGTTGGGAAGAGAGATAAGTACTATTTTTAGTGTTGGGAAGAGAGATAAGTAATCTGCTGGAGATGCTCTTATACACTATACTGAAGGTCGAAGGTCGGACATTATTGCAATCTGAGAACAATTTTTTTTTTGTTACAAATGAACTCTGAATTCTTCTTCTTTTCCTTACACCGAACTCGATCATAATCTCACACAGATGAGCACAAACATCTCATGTGATCAAAAGTACTTAGTACGTACAACATTTTAATGGCGTCACCTACCTAATCTACAAGCGCCACATTCACACCTCGCGTGAGCTCAAAGCAACGCGAGAAGCAGAGTCACCGCCAGCCCCGCCGCCGCCCGCGCCGTCACCATCGCCGTGGCCGCCGCCGTCGCCCGCGAAGAACCGACGATCTGCACGCTGAAGTTGCACGCGCCCTGCGACGGGTCCTTGTCGGCGACGACGGCGAGCCCCTGGAAGTCGCACGCCGACTCCACCTGCCCCTGCGCCTGGTAGTAGGCGTTGAACGCGTACGACGCGTTCCCGCGCGCGTCCATGGCGCCACCGCCGCAGCTGCACCCGTACCCCAGCGCCGTGCAGTCGGCGCGCTCGCACGCATAGCCCACGTTGTCCGCGATCCGTGCCGCGGCGTCGTCGCCGGCGCCGGCGGCAGAGGCGATCGGGTTCAGCACGCACCACCGGCGGGGCAGGTACTCGACGCCCTTCGCCGGGACGGGCGTCGCCGGGCGGCCGGCCCTGCGCAGGTCGAGCGGGAACTTGGGCCGGCCGTCGAAGGTGAAGAGGCCCCAGTGGCGCTCGAAGTTGCCCGGCGCCACGCTCTTGGCGTCCTCGTCGATGAGGCCGAACAGGTACACCTCGATGCGCGTGTTGGGCCGGAGCGGCGTGCCCTTCCGCGCCCACAGGCGCCGGAGCAACCCCGCGTAGAAGCGCTCCGCCAGCGCCGCCGTGGCGTGCTTGTCGCCGTCCGTCGGCCACCCGACCTCGCCGATCATCACCGGCAGGCGGCCGAACCCGACCCGCCTCAGCGCCGAGACCAGCGTGTCGAAGTTGGCGTCGAAGACGTTGGTGTACGTCACCCGGCCGTCCACCACCGGCTTCGCCGTGCCGCCGGCGAGGCCGTCGAAGAAGGCGTAGTCGAGCGGGAAGTCGTCGTTGCCGTAGAGGCTGAGGAACGGGTAGATGTTTACGGTGAGCGGCGCGCCGCTCCGGTTGAGGAAGCGGACCATGTCGGCCATGACCCCCGCCACGTCGGCGCGGAACCGCCCCGCCGACGGGACCGGGTTGTCCGGCGGCGAGTCGTACACGTCGGCGTTCACGGGGACCGTCGCCTTGACCTTCCCGCCGTGGCCGGCCTCGTCGAGCGCGCGCTGGATGTTCTTCAGCGCCGGCACCGTCACGCGGTCGAAGGAGCCGTTGTACGCGCGGAGGAACGGCTCGTTGCCGACGGCGACGAACCGGATGTCGACGCCGCCGTCGAAGGCGTACCTGGTGACGTTCTCCTTCACCCACGCCCTGGCGCGGCCGTAGTCGCTGACGGCGGCGAGCAGGTCGTTGGGCACGGCGACCATGGTCTCGATGCCCGTCCCGGCCAGCCCCTCCATGGTGCGCTCGTCGGCGTCGAAGATCTTCGCCTTCCTGAACCCGTTGTCCGTCAGCAGCCGCGCCACCACCTTGGGCGGCAGCCGCCGCGTCGACATCGTGCCCCAGTTCACGCCGAGCGCGTCCGCCGTCGTCATCATTACCGCCGCCGCCACCACGAAAACCCAAGCGAGAACGCCGCGTAACGCCGCCATTGGACGGATCCTCGTCCTCCGTTCCTCTCCCACGGCCAGGAGAGAAACGCCCGGATCCCGCGGGTTTAAAAGGGAGAGAGATGGGCCGCCACCGGCCACCGCGACCGGCTGGCCGACACGGTAATGGCGAGGGTACTGTTGCGAAGTGAATAATGGATCGTGGCTTCGCTTTTTGCTGGTGGAACAACCGCAGCTTTAGCAAAGCAGATCGCCGCGGGAGCATTCAATGGCGCGCGGCGGCAATGATTTGGCGGGAGCGGGCCGTAATAGCGGGGCAGGTTTAGCCGGGGTTAAGGTGGAAGGACTGGAGGTTAGGGACGAGGACGATCGAGTCGAGGCGGAGGAGGCGGTTAATGGTGACGGACGGGCCAGCTGACGTCAGCGAGGTGAGTGAAGGCGGTTACTGCGGCGATGACCGACGCTCTGAGCCGGAGCTGTGTGCCACGCCACTGCCACGGCATCGGCTCCGGTCGCCACGGACCATGGCGTTCAACTCTGTGAGCTTCACCAAGGTGAGGTGGTTTTGATGACTCGGCAAATATAAAGAAAAAAAGAAAAAATAACATATCTCTATTGACAATCCAAGTTATTTTCTCTTGATTTCAGATTTTTTCACAAAATAGAGAGAGTAATGTTGGAGATCAAATTTCAGATTTTTTTCACAAAAAGAAAAACAACATATTTCTATTGTCCATCTGGCTTCCTTTCATACATCAGTAGTTTAATGAGTAATGTTGGAGATCAAATTCAATTGGGATTGTGAAAAGTGGATTTGATCTATTACTTGTATTGTAGTTGTGCTTGATCTTATTTTTTCTTTTGTGATCGATGCATTAAAGTTAAACTATTGATGGATGAAAGGAAGCCACATGTACAATTGACAAATGTAGGGTCAATCAGAACACTAACCCTGAAGAAGCCCAGCAATGTACTACCTCCATATCGTTTTATTTGACGTTGATTAGTTAAAAAATGAGCTAATCAACGTCAAATAAAAGGAAGATACTTTTGACTGATGTTTTGAAAACACTGGCTGGCCCATGAATAACAAATCGATCGCCAGAGTTTTTAAACGAGTTAAGAGGTACCAGGAGATAGCCACATTTGTGTGCTATATAACATTGGCTCCGGCCGCCATGGGCCATGGCGGTGTTTAACTGTGCAAGCTTCGCCGGACCGCTGTTGTGACTGGCATGAGATCGAGCACACACATACAGGTGGCAGCCATGGGGTAGCTAATAATGCAGATAGAAACTGATGCCAATGCAACCATACATGTCCCGAAGCTAGCTCGTCAGATGACTCAGCAAAAACCCCAGAAAAAAAAAGTGTTGGAAATATCAGTGACTATGACTATGAGAGATTCTGCGCTTCAGATGTTCACTATGAGATCCAATTGGGCAGCTTTTACATGGCAAGTTTCCAGGAGAGCCAATTGAGTATTATTTTTTTACTTAGGTTTTTTCTAATAATTATATAGTAGTTAAATGTGGATTTTATATGCCAGTAAAATGGAATTGAATAGTTAATAACATATTTTTATTCACAGATGTACTACATGCTCTAATATTACTGTCCTAGACCTTGAACAATCAGCACCTCAGAATGTTGTTCCTGGGCTTAAATTCATTAATTTCATTTGTCATTGTAAAACTAAACTATGCACACGGTCTGCTGCTAAACATGATAAAACATGACTTAATTTTCATTTGTCATTGCAAAGTCTTTCCTTTATGGCCAAAATGTGTAATCCCACATATGCCCTCGCTTTTTCTAACCTTAAAGCAACTCCAGCAAACCCTCTAAATAAGCCCTTACTCTAGATTTAGAGGTTGAAAGTCAAAAACCAAACTCCAGCAGGCCTCTACTTCGGCCCCTAAAATAGGGAGCCCTCCAAATCTCCTCCCACATCCCTCAGGTCTAGGGGGTCTCTAGAGGGCCCTCTATCCCAAAATAAACACTAACATGTGGGCCAACGAAAAGTGGAGAGTTGTTTAGAGGGTACTGCTGGAGTTGGAGAAAAAATTAAGCCCCTACAAAATAGAGGCGGCCCCTGCTCAAACTAAATAGAGGGCTAATTTAGAGGGTGTTGCTGGAGTTGCTCTTACCTTTTATTTGCCCTTGCCCAGTACGAGAGAGAGGAAAATGAAGATGGTATTACACGTTTGATAGATCCATGGTCGAGAAACCTTGTAATGGCAAATGACCTTTTTGTTTAATCTATCGACAAACTACAAGTGGGGTATGCTTATGAACATTTCCATTTATGTCGAGCTCCGCCCCACAACACGAAAAATACCTCATGTTTGGGTTAGGAAAGGCGAAGAGAAGCAATCAAATGACTTTAATACCCTAGAGGCTTGGGGGCATTTGAGTCATTTTGCTCGTACTCTCTTTTCTACCCAACTTAGAGCACGTTTAATAAGCTTGTCTAATAGACAAGCCAAGTCATTGAAATACCAACTTTGTAGACTATTCATACAATAACTTGTCTCTTCACGTATTTCTAAACATAATTTTATATTTAGTTGGACCTACTTGTCAGATATTCATCCTCACAAACGAGGTGCTAGGAAGAGCTAAAGAACAGCTGCATGTTCATGGGGCCCAGCTTTTGTCTTGGAGAGCGTGATCAGCTGATCGCTAGGTCTGTCGACAAGTTCCCTCTCTTTTCTCGTTTCTCTCACTGCCACATCTGATTTTGCTTATGTAATCGGTCGTTACGACCGCTGAGCTGTCATTATTGGACGTGCTCTTAGAGATGATAGTTCTACTAGCCATGGCGTGTCCTGCAGCACGTACTACAGACCCACATAAATACACCATATTAAAGAAAAAATATGCTTTAAAAGTGTCCAGCAACAAATAACACATCCAGAACGAGACGCCCCACGCCCCCCTCCAAAACTTCACATGTCAAGTGTCAATACATGAGAGAAGTCATGAAAATTAGCTATAATTGGTGCGTCCTACCAGGAGCAACGTTCACATTAGGAGCGGCCTGGAGTTGTGCTCGGAACTCGAAAGTGTAATATAGAAGCTCGCGCGGGCGAGGGCGTGCAGTGCTCCTGGTGGCACGAGCTAGGCTGATGGTGAGGCTCGAGGAGCACAACATCACGGAGGATCGATCATTTCCGGCCTGGGATCAACATCCTAGAGGTGATGAGGCCGGGAATCACCCCGAGACACTAGATGTCCAAGCATTCTAGATGCATGCTTGCTCACAATCTCTTGGTCTAGATGCATGTTGTTAGTTATTAGGTCCTTGATTACCGCTGAAAAAATCGTCTGAATTCGGCTTCAAGTCGTGTGTTGATCGATTTGCTTTTTCATGACTTGGTGAATATCTTCCAAAAAATCAGTCCAATTTTTCAGTTTTGCATAATTGCATCCACACCATCATTCTTGCATGTGTTCATCTTCTCCTCTTCCGTTGAGCTTCTTTGGTCTTCAGATTGGCAGTACCTTGGTCAGTTGTTCATTTGGTTCTCTTTCATCCGTTAACTGGATTCGAAAGGTATGAAAATGAATAGTGATGTCTCCATATATCACTATTCATTTCATCCTTTAATTTTATAAAATTCGTTTCTCTTGATTGTAGTTGAAGTTGACCTTTCTATATATACAATTTTTTGTGTGTGATTGTAGTATATATTGCCCTATTTAGGACATTAAACTTTTGACGGATGAATGAGAGCCAACTGAATTACTAACTAAGGTATGGCCAATGTGAACCTTTGACCCCAATGAAGCTCAGCAAATTATTGATCATTAGAGAAGGAGATGAACAATGAACACGGGCATCAATAATAGTGTTGATACAATTGTGCAAACCTATAAATTTGAACCTTTTTTTTGAAAAAATATCCCTTGACTCATGAATAGCTAATGGATTAAAACAAGAGACTGAAGTGAATTCAAATGATGCAAATAACTAAGGTAAAACAAGGTTCCAACAACAAAACCAACCTAAGAGAATGTTGCAAACGAACATTTCCTAAACCTACTTCTAGCACACCAACAACACGCCTAGTTCCAAATGCTGAAACTCTAAAAAATTCAACTACTCTTCTTGACACCCAGGAATTTTGGCAGGAATTTCGGTGAACAAAAATCACCCAAAATTCTTACAAATTCCAGGGGTCTCACTACACGGCTAGACCATGATCGGTTCCGATCCGTCGTCCATGGCCTCAACTAACACGTCTTGCTCTAGAAAGGATCGGACTACTACCGTCGCAGGGTGGCAGTTCCCGGAGACCACCTCCAAGATGTTGATCGCCGTCCGGCAATGATCCTCGGCGACATCGAGCTCGCCGGCCCTCACCATGAGCCTAGCTCGCGTCGCCAGCAGCTCTGCCCTCGACCGCGCCAGCTCCTGGTACACCTTGTTTGGGTCCAGCTCCACGTACTTGACGCCGCCGCCGCCGCCCCGGCGTGACGCGGCGACGTGCCTCTCCTCGGCCTCGTGCACGCCGTCGGTGGCCTCCCGGAGCAGCTCCAGCGCGGCGCTGCACGCCGAGTACCCGACCACGCAGCGCGCCGCGAGGGGGAGGACCGAGCGCGTGACGAACCGCGCGAGCTCCGGCGCCGGCAGCTCGGCGGACGCGGCCGGGGACTCGAACCTGAACAGCGACAGGCACGCCGCCCACGTGTGCTCGTCGGCGTACGCGCTCAGTGCCGCGCCCTGCGCTGCGGCGATCTCGCCCACGGCTGCGCGGGCGGCCCGGCCGCTGCCGATCTTGCGGCTGAAGCGCCGGAACACGCCGTGCACGGCGATGCACCCCTCCCGCGTGCTCCACCGCGCGGCCCCTAGACGGAGCAGCGTCGCCAGCGCCTCCTGCTCAGCGCCGCCCGGGAACGACGGCGCGCGCGGCGACGAGGCGCAGGGCAGCCACGCCTTGCGCTTAAGCCACTTCCACATCGTCTCCACCTCCGCGCATGTGGCCGCGGCCTCTACGAGCATCGCCGCCGGGATCGGCACCGGCGCGAAGTAGCTGCTGGCCTCGAGCAGCCGCCCCGCCACGCCGCCGATCCCCGCCGCCTCCCGCCCCACGAGCACGAAGCACGCGTCCAGGAGCTGCACCAGGCCCGGGTTGTCACGCAGCGCGGCGTCCTCCCTGGGCTCCCACGTCGCCGCCCGGTGCGGCGCGCGGCGCATCGCGGTCAGGAGCTCGGCCGGGCTGATGGGGACCTCGGAGAGTATCCCGCCGACGAGGGCGAGCCCTAGAGGCACGCCGGCTACCCTCTCCTGGATGTCCCTGAGGATGGCCGTGTCCTCCGCGGTGAACGTGCGCGTGCCCTTCATGAGGCGCATGGAGTTGGACGCGTCGAGGTTCCCCATCGTGAGCGTCCTGACCCCCGGCACGCCGCCGGCGAGCCGCGTCGTGACAAGGATGCGCGTGCGCCGGAGCCCGCGGGGGAGGAGCTCCCCGACGGCCCGGCCGTCCCACCAGTCCTTCTCGCTCTCGAGGTTGTCGATGACGACGAGGTAGGGTATGTCGCGGGTGAGCTCCTTGCTGATCTTTGCGATGGCGTCGCCCTCGATGTCGTGGAGGCTCCTGGCTCGCTGCTTGGGCTGCAGGAAGTTGTCGCCGACGGCGATGCCGAGGTGGTCGGCGAGCTTGAGGTAGCTCTGGCGCAGGTACCTCGCCTCGCCTTGCACCCAGAGGACCCTCTTGTACTCGTGCGAGTGCCTGTGCGCGAACTCCAGCGCCAGCTCCGTCTTCCCGGCGCCGGACGCGCCGGAGATGCAGACCACGCCGTCGAGGAAGGGCCCCTCGCGGAGGATGGCGCTGTCCGGACGCATGGGCCTCTTCCCGGCGACCTTGTCGTGGGCACGAGCGCCGCCGCGCAGCATGGTGTCCAGCTCGAGCAGCTCCTTCTCGCGGCCGAGGAAGCCCGCGTCCCTGGGGAAGGGGATCTCCAGGGCCGCCTCGGCGCGCCACGCCCTGACGGCCGGCGCCACCGCGCGCCGCCCGAGCCGCGCGCCGAGGATCTCGACCACGTCGAGCACGCGGTCGCGGAGGTCGCCGACGCGCACCTCCACCGCCGGCTCCGCGCGGGCGAGGCCCTCCACGGCCTCCCTCCACTGCTCCTCCAGCCCGTCGCAGGCCATCCAGAGGTGGCCACCGTGCGTGCCCCACAGGTCGCCGCGCCGCTCCACGACGTCGTCCGCGGCGGCGAAGTCGCTCCTCCTGACGCCGACGAAGACCGGCACGAGCGCGCCGCGCCCCAGGAAGGCGCGGACCTCCTCGACGGCGTAGGGGTTGGCCAGCGTGGTCGGCGTGACGAGGACCACCCCCGCCACGGCCGCGTCCATGGCGGCCCGCGCGACCTCGTGCGCCGGCGCGTCGCCGCACCGGCTCCGGTCGGCCGCGACGCATGGCACGCCCAGCATCTCCAGCTCGGCGCGCAGCCACGCCGCCATCCTCCGCGTGTCGCCGCCGTGCCCGACGTACACGTCGCACACGAGCGCCCTCGCAGCCGCTTCCTCCTCCTCGCCGTCGACACCGTCGACCCCGAGGAAGGTCCACGGCGCCGCACTCCTCCTCACCTCCTCTTGGTCCACTATGCGGATCCCGCGCGCCGCCCCGGAGCTCGACCCCGCCGCCATTGCCACTTCTTTCTCTCCTCTCTCACTGGGTAAGCGCCGCCTGAGATCCGGAGCTAGATCGCGTTTCGATGACTCCGAGAGCGGATCGTCGCCTCAAATAGGCGAAATCGGGAAGGAGATGATGGAATCAAACAAGAACATTGATGAAGTGCTTGCGATTCCAAGCCAAGGTGTTTCCAACTGGAAGCGAAGCAAAGCGGGAAAGCTTTGAACGGAAGCCTTATTTCAAAAAAAGCTTTGAACGGAAGCTGCTTTGCATGGCACAATATTTGGCAAGATTTTTTAAAAATAATTTCTTGGGCCTGGATTAATTGCTGGCCAAAATGATCTGACGCTGGGGCCATGGAAATGCAAGACTAGGGAGCCACTGATCCGAGAATGGAGGGCTGGGAATTGGCTATCCAAGGAGGAATAAGATTTGCACATTATTTCCACATTTTATAGGTGTATTTTATTTGACCATTTGGTCACATAGCATGGATTTATAAGTATACATTTTGGAATCTCATGCATAAATGCATTCCAACATATTACCAGCATATATAGGCAATATAATTGCAACGGACATAGGTATAACCATCACTAGAAAATGATTGCTAAATGCACCCCTAAAAACTTTTGTACTCATATAAGAATATATCTTTGAGATTTCATTGATAAATGCACCCCTATGAATTTCATTGCATAAACATTTTGGAATTGCAAGACCATATGCATGACCATCACTGAAAATGTATCAGCAAGAGTTTTTTTTGGTTAAAAACTTTGTTTTTTTATCAGTGCAAAGCACAAAATGGTCAGCCAGACATTTGACTAGTATTTCGAGAAAATGTTTTAGTGGGGGAAAAAATGGACCATCTGCGCATAGTGAAATCTCTTTGAAGATATATAAGATATTGGTAATGCATGATAAAATTTTGCCACAAAGATTTTCCTCATCAATGATAACGCATACCAAATCTTCCCTTTTGTACATTTCATTAATAGATCAGATATGCAAATACAGTCAAGTGAAATCAAGTTGTTAGTTAGAAAGACATACCTCAAACATCAAATTAACTCTTACAAATCCATAAGTTTGACGGAAATCCCTTCTTAAAATTCAAGTCCTAGATAATTTGGACCATAGCCTTCCTAAGATCAACCACACACCTGGCTGAACCACAAAAGAGTTAGCAAAACATAATAAACTTGAAATTTTAGCTATAATCTTTTGAGGCTAAAGCTTATTAGGAAGTTTACCCAAATGAGAAAATTGAACAAATTTGAGAGAAAAACCACATGCTTGTAGAAATCAACTTGCCGTATGTTACTCGAATCTTATTGGTGCCCCCTTGGTAGAAGAGGAGCGGAGAACAAGAAGCACGGTGATCATCTCCCAAACCTCCGGTTGCACCCTTAGACAAAGCAACCACCAATCACAATCGTTCCGGCCTTTGTTGCTCGCAACCCGCCGCCCCCGCTACCACCTCTGCGAATTGTAGCCGTCGTCGTCGCTGCCTCTACCGATCGTTTTCCACCACCGTCGCCGCTGCCGCCGTTGTTGCCTCTACTGGTCGTTTGCCACCCCCGCAACTGCCATCGCAACCTCCGCTTGAGGTGAGAGGTGGGGAATTGAGAGCATGAGGCCCTTCTCACCTCTGGGCGCATCAACCGCCGCAGCCTTTTCTAGGGAGATATAAGGAGGAGTGGAGAATGGGCGCTAGGGTTTGCCCTCGTGCTATATATGCTGAGTGCAATGTATATTTTGGGCTATGCACACCGTAAATTGTCGAGCCCACACTTTAACTTGGCCTCACCAAGCGGCTAAACCGGGCAATATGTACCTAACAGTGGCTATGTGACGAATGAGTGTGCCTGCTTGTGCCTAAGACGGGCAGCGGGTGAATTGGCCCAACATAAGATTCGTGGGCCGGGCCGAAGTTTTTGGGCTCTTAACCCATTTCAGAACGCATAGGGACAAAAGTGGGCCAATCGTATATGGTCCACTTTTGTAGGCTGAAAAATTTCCTTGTAATTCCTAAGCTTTTTGGCTACACAGCGATGTGTTGTGACTTGTGAGTTCTGATGGGCTAGATTAAGCTTATTTTTGGGCTTCTTTAACCTTTTGTGCTTATTTTTGGCCTTCTTTAACCTTTTGATGGGCCACAAGTAATATATATATATTTTACTCAGAAAGCTTAGCCATTGATACATAGTATGAGGTGAGGCAATGAGTGGTGGATGACCCTCTAAATTTTAGGTGGAGCAAACATATCCCCGACAGACATAACTCTTAGAGCATCTCTAAGAGTGGCCAATAAACAATCCTAATAATTAGTTTTGGAAATAAAAATAAAAATAACACTCCAACATTGGCCCAATCCCGCTCCCAATTTTTTGGCATACCTAATAATGGAGCAATTCTGAGCCAATTTGCCCATCCTCTCCGCGATCCCAATCCACTGTTTTTTCCGTGGATGATTTTTCACAACTCTTTTTTTTCTCTCAACATTTTTTTGCATGGCAAATTTTTCCCGGACATATTCTTTTTGTCGTGATTTTCTTTTTTTGCACGAAAGTTTTTCCACACATGTTCTTTTTTCATAATATTTTTATTTTGCCATGTGCCATATTTATTTTTCCGCTTTTTTGTCAATTATGTTTTTATGAAAGGTTATAGGTATATTGGTGGAAGATAGGTACACACATTGCGATGACGTGGCAGTAATTCAAATTTTTGAACCTAGTTTTGGGCACTGTTAGAGAAGGATGTTGTTTCAACTCTCAATACTTTTTGGCAAGGTCCTAAAACTAGCATTTTGGGAGCTTATTTTTTAGGCACTCTTGGAGATGCTCCTAGGGGAAAAAATACATGCGATGTTATTTTTATCGAGGTCACACAAATAAGAATACAATTGTAAATTTTTAATGATTAAAGAGTCTTTAGCATCATAAATAGTTCATCAATTTAACATGCACCAAGATCCAAAGAGCTAAAAGTACTAACTTGTTAATTTGGAAAGTAAATTAGTTAGTGCGTGATATAAGTGATAATAGTAAAAAAAACTATTTGGGAGACATGATGAAAAAATAAACTAGAGAGAGGACCTAACTGTTTCACCGTTTGGGCCTGTTGGCCCTACTGGCTAACGAGAAAAACTGGGTGTTTTCCACTCCATGGGCCATGCTAACCAAATCTACCTCTTGGCCCATCAATCCATTATCCGTCCTGCAACACCGGCTGATCTGACGTTTCTCTTTTCATCATTTCTGCCAAAAGAAAATGGAAAAAAACAAATCAGGAATAGAAGTCATAGTGTTCACAATTACATGTCGAACGCCCTCTCATATGTTCCTGAATTGATATTCCATGAAAATTGGTTAAAACCTAGACTAGTGGTGGCAACTGCCGAATTCCAGGAGTTGTTACATCACAGAAAAGCATCAGAAATTCTGGTGTTCTTTCCTTTCACCTTGAAATACACACGTATGATTGCTAAGGAAACAACCACCACAAGTTCAAATGCAGACAGCACAAGGCAGACCCAACAACTATACTGATCCATGAATCAGCCCATGACACTGGCTTGGCTCATGTTCCCTTTGCACCTCTGTAGTTAACCTTTCTTTCGGCATGGCCGTCAACCTTCTATACATTCATGCCATTCATTGATAGATAGACCCCTAATATCACCGATCGCAGGGGATTTCCTATTGTTATTGGGGGGAAAATAGAAAAAAAAAGGTAATGATAGATTCAGAATATCAATTAAGTTTCTCCAGGTAGTAGATGACTAATAAGAAAAGGAGGGATCTTTGTAAAATGCAGACGCAACATTTTTTGTCATCAACTGCTCAAATATTAGATTCGTCAGATATTATCCATTCTTACAGTTGGTCCATTTTTTAGTTCACAATGAATAATCTATGATTGACAAACTGCATATTTAGAAGATCCTCTCACGCTATGCTAGCAAAGAGTCCACTGGGTCCATATAAATTCAAACTTTTCAAAGCACACCAACATAAATATAAAGGCACCATCTTCGCTTTCATGTGAAAAAAATCCCACGACGAAGACAAAAGCATATCCATTGATTTAGAAAATGAGATGGCTCCGCACCACTTTATTTTGGTAGGACCATATAAATTGGTGCAACCTAGTTAGATGAAGTTACAACAGTTAATTGTATAACAAACTTATAATGCAGCCATTCCTTCAAATCCAAATGTGCTATTGCAGTAGCAGTTCAGTTAGTTCATTTGATAACTCAAAATGCCAAGAATTGTGCTTCTTGTACTGCTTGGGCTGGCTAAAATCGAGGCTGTCCAGGCATGGCCCACGCCCACGCTACGGGGCTTCCTCGGTCTCACGGGCTACTACTGGAAATTCATTCGGGACTATGGTCTGGTGGCTCGCCCTCTCACACAGCTCCTCAAAAAGGAGGCGTTCGTGTGGAACTGGCAAGCGAGGCAATAAGCGAACAGTCCACCTTTGCTGGAACTGGCAAGACCGGGCCATGCTTGATGGGTGGAAGCGGAACGATCCCAGCAAGGGTATCACCCACGAACTTCTTGAGAAAGACGACATAGAACACATTGTGGATGTGGGTGTGAGGAGGCAAAGCAAGCCTGTACGCCACTGGCCCAACTTTGGCAACCACCTGGAATGGCCCGTAGAAGCGCGGCGCCAGTTTGCCACCGCTTTTGGACTTGATTGCTGCAACCATGCGTTGGTGCAGGCGCAGCCACACCCATTCGCCAACCTCGAATGAGACGTTGCGGTGGCATGTGTCATACTACACCTTCATCAAGTCCTGGGCATGAAGAAGGCGTTCCCGGATAGATGTCCTGCAGGAACGTGTCGCGGTCTAGACGGCAGCCACCTTGGACAGTCCCGGCTGATATGCAGCGAGCGTCGGCGGTTTCCGGTCATAAACCACCTGGAACATATGGCTTTCCCCCTGGTGAAAAAACAAATATCGCAAAGCTCAATTCCCTTCCCATGTTGCTTCAAAGCTGCTGCCCGCTCACAGCAGAACTTGGCATAGGCATATTTCACTTCATCTATTGGAGTTGGCATTGTCATCCTTGGCAATAAATCCTGCTGCCAAACATGAAAGAGTTTATCATATCATCTCTTTTGTCACCTTGTCACAGGATGGTCAGTCAAACCAACAAGTAAAGCTAACTAATTCAGCAAGTCATCCTAAGAGAGGTCAACTAATTAATGAGTTGGCTTGGACAAAACTCAAACAGGGAGAGGCAGTACAGTAAGCGCATTGCGTGCATTACCTTCAGCAACTTCTGTTGGCAGGTCCCAAGCGAAGACGTAGCGGCATGAGGCCGCTGCTGGCCAGGGCAAGCACACAAGCCCATGTGGCTCCTGGGCAACCTCCAAAACCCTGTGCGCGCGGACGTTCACACAGAAGATGTGCTGGTCCAATGCGAAGTAGATAACGACATCTGGATCGAGAGGGTTTACAAGCACAAGGTCAGGGATCTGCTTGGGCAGCAGGGGCGGATATAATATGTGGACATTGGTGTACAGATGTACACCCAATAATTTTGCCAAAAAAATCCCAGTTAGTATATGTATATATACATAAGTATACTAGCAAAATGGTCAAAAAATGTATATTGTGGCCCAAAACGAAACAAATAGTTACTCACAAGCAAAGTGGCGCTCACTGCTCCCTACGTACCGTGTTGCGCTGGCCCAAGAAGCCCGCAACATATCCCCCTCACGGTTTGCGCATGGAAAAGAGTTGGCGTCTCTTGTGTTTCTTCGTTTTCCTCCTGTCCAAGATCCCCAATTTCGTGTTTTTCATGAATTCCTTTTCCTCCCACTAAAGTTAGGGCTTTCCGGCTTGGCATTGCCCCTAAGATGCTAGTTAGTTGGCCGACCGAGCACCGTCGTGCCGATCTGCCGTAGCTCGGCTGCGCTGCTTGCGGGTAGCCATGCATGCGGAGGACGAGGGCAATGGGCAATGGCATGGCTTCGGCGGGTGGAGATGCAAAGCAAGACACAGCAACATTGGCGAGTGGAGAGGTGTAGCAGCTGCAGGCGCCGGTAGGCATATGGCCACTGCCCGCCGAGGAGGCCATAGCGGGCGGGGAAGAGGAGGCCAGAGCTACATATACAACAAATTCAACAGAATGAAAGGTTTGTGTGAAACACAGATTGGACAACTAGAAATCAATTCATCAGTTCAATAGTCCTAGTCATGTTTGATGTAATTAATTATTTCTTATGAAATTGGTTAATCACTAGTTAGCACTCAATAGTTTGACACTTATGCTTGACTTGACTTGAGTACAACGTGAAATAAGAAGTTGCGTCATTTTTCTTTATTTTCTAATTGTTCATTTGTGAAAGAGTGCAAGACAATCTTCTAGAGTATTATCCACCACGTAAGAAAAAGATATTTTTTTCATAAAGTACTCTAGAGTTAGTAATAAAATAAAATAGGAAATTATGTAATATCTAGAAAATATATAGAAGGGGACACTTGGCTAAATCATATGATCCCCTTGGCCTATAAATAGTGCATCCTTCCCTTCCCATGCTATACACCTATGAGCATGGTGAATGGTTGAAGGACAAGGTAGTAGTGCTAGAAAGTTAGAAGGAAGAGTGTGAGAACTAGGCTAATCATTTTGTGCAAGGACTCTCTTGTTGCAATAAAGAGTTTTCCAAATTCAAGTCCTCACATTAGTAGTATTAGACCCACTTCATTTTTTTTCAACAAAGAATAAAAAAATTCTAAATATGGAAACAGTTTCATAGATGAGGGCTTTAAGCTTTGAAATCAATAAAAGTAAATTTGAGAAACATGCTACCTACAAGTCTCATTATCTAGCCTAAGAAAAATTTAATTTATTTTTTTAATATAGGAATATCAATTGTAAACAAATTTTAGAAGCAAACCGCATACAAGAACTCTATGTAGGCTATTCAAGTGTTCGAGATTTCCTTCTTTTTTATGGTATATAGTTATTTGGTTAGCTAAAATTTATGTACACCCAATCTTAAATTTCTATGTCCGCCACTGTTGGGCAGCCATGTCTGGTTATAGGTGTTGTCATTCCATATGTCCTAGAGTTTCTCCTCATAAGACAACTGCCAATCTGCCATCCAGTCGCAAAATCGAGCATCATCATTGAAAATGTTGCAGTCTCGTCGTTCTGAGCCATCATCTCCACGAACCGCAGAGAAGAACAGTTAACGGCAACGCACCTTCTCTCATGTAGATCTTGACGAGGCAGGTCAAGACCGCAGCCCGGTAGGAGGTTGTGGAAGACGAGGTCTGGCACTGCGAGCCAAGGGTCGCAGTAGATGATTCCCCAGGAGAGGTCGAACCACCAGAGCATGCCGCTGAGTGAGGCGACGCCACCGGGAAACCACTCCCGGTCTCGCGCGGGCACGAGATAAGGGAGCTCCGTGTCGAGCCACTGATCCTGGCCCGAGTGGACATGGAAGAGGCGGGTGCGGTGACTGCCGCTATCAATCTCGAGCTCGGCGACGACATAGCCGTCGCCTTGGTTGGCGGGCGCGCAGCAAGCCGACGCTCTCGACGTTCCTCATGGCGGGCATGGAGGCGATGCGGTCGGGGACAGGCTCGGCTCGGCCGTGCCGAAGTGGCATACCAGGAAGAGGCGGGTGTCGGGCGGGTCGGGGCCGAAGCGGGGCCGTAGCAGGGAGGAGGAGAAGCGGGATTCAGGGGCGGTTGGGAAACTGAGGGATTCTGAGGTAGGATGGTAATTTGAGCGGTGCGAGTTTGCAACGGCCGTGGCAATTTAACGAGCGGGCCGACGATGCATATGGGATGCTTAGCCCATGTAGGTGTTGTATGTTCCTTCCTTCACTTTTTTCTCTTCTGCGTCCACGCGCTGGAGCTGGCAAAAAAACTTTTTTCTTAGAATTTGTTTTAAAAAATTGTTAATATTATTAGGCATATTAAATACAAAATTATATAGTAATTACTAATAGACACTACGTTTCTGTAAAAGATCACCAAAATGTAATGGGTCCATTCTTGGTGTGGTGAGGTTAAAGTCCCAAAGGTCAGCTAGTTCTGTCACTCCCTCGGTGATGATTTCAGTTTAGCACAGCAACATAGTGGAGTGGCCACCGGCCGAGATCGAGGACCCTCCAGGTGAGAGCTGACGATTATACTGCACACTCCACACCCACAAAAAATCACAACTTACATGGAAGAGAACCATTATTTGCATTCCATATCAACCGAAACTGATTAATGAACAAAAAATTTCTCAGAACTTGAACCCGGCATCCCAATCGGATAAAACACAAACAAACACTAGAATTATGCTCTCTATGGATTCACAATTTATCAGTAACATACACAGCTCTAGCAGCGTCAGGTTGTTCTAGTCTAAATCTAGCTCCTTTCTGCTCTTTACACTCACATTCTGCTTCGACTCTGGGTCCAGCACGTCCAGGTCCCATGCCGTGGCCAAGTAGCCATAGAGGACCCATGTCCGCTCCCCTTTGCCATCCACTTTCACCAGCACGGGGTTGTTGCCCCCCCTCAGCAGTGGGGACAATGCTCCGTATGCGAGCCCAAGCTGCGCGCCCATGGCCCTGGCGCTCAAATAACTCAACAAGCTGTGATGCCTTGTTGAGACCGTCGAGGCTAGCTGGAAACTTCGCTTGCATGGTTGAGACCGTCGAGGCTAGCTGGAAACTTCGCTTGCATGGACCTCTGCCCGTCCTTCCCAGGCAGTGGGGGCCTGTTTGCTTGCTGCTCTCCCAGGCAGCGTGCTGGCCAGGCAGCAACGCCAGCCGCAGGCGTCCGAAATCGGACGCCTGGGATGGCTGCCTGCGCCAGGCAAATTTCCGAGGACTGCAAGCAAACAGCCCCTGGCTGCACATCGGCACCGGCAAAGCCGGCCCATTTCTGGAAAACATACAGCAGTAGGGGAACATGTCAGTTTTCGAATGAGAAAGCAAAATGAGTCTAATATTCAAAGATGCTTGGTATTGGCAATTTGACATGAGTTGTCGCCCAATGCAATGTAGTAGCATCATGAGAATGTGAAGACATCACAAGCTAGAAACAGTGAGAAAACATCGCTTATCAAAAGTGCAGTCCAACTTTCTATTACAGAACAGTGGACACATTCTGATCCATATCATGGAAGAGGAGAATATTTGCTAGCTTATTGAGGTCTCTCTATTCTGCAACCGGCGCAAAGACAGAACAACAAAAAAGCCTTTTACTCCCAGCGCGTTGGGATAGGTAGGCTAAGAATGAAACCCAAAAGCAACAGGAGCCACCAAAAAACAGATGAAGTTAAAGAAAATAGTACTATTAATAATAATAAAAGGAGAACCATAGCCTCCATAGTCTAAGAACATGCAACCAACATAATTTGTTTCATATTAATCTGAGCTATATTTAATTTTATATGAACTATGCAAGATACTAGATGTTTACGCGATAAAAAAAAAGGCTGATTGGGCTGCCGCATACAGTACCTGCGGACCGTCCGCACCCAGGAGGCGTACCGTCCGCCGTACAAGTGCGAAACGAGGTCCAGAAACAACCCGGGTCTGTGTGGTCGGAGGGCAATTCAACTGCGGACCGTCCGCTAGTGAAGGGCGGACCGTCCGCCGTTAAAAGTTCTGGAGACGTGAATTCTCGGATAGGTCCTGTGTGGAGTTTGGGAATGAACCGCGGACCGTCCGCGGGTGAAGGGCGGACCGTCCGCCTTATAAAACCAAAAATCGTGACTTCGCGACGAGTTTCTGTGTCGTCGGGGCCGCAGCTCGCGGACTGTCCGACCCAAGGTCGCGGACCGTCCGCGTGCCGGCCGAGGCTCGCCGGCGAGGTCACCGGCGGCGGCTCCTGCAACGGATTTGAGTGCGGTTTGTTCCTATAGCTTCCTTAGGTGATGGGGAACCTATTTTGGGTGGGGGATTTGACATGCATGAGAGTATTGGAGCTCGAGGTCAACAATGGTGATATGGCATGGATGGGTTATGGAGCTTAATTGAAGGCAAAAGGAAGAGGGTGAGCGGCGAGGGGAGCTCACCGGCGACGAGTAGAGTACGAGCAAGGGGCCGCTTGTTGGCGTAGGGCGGCGTTGGAGTAGATCGACTCGAGTTCATCCATGAAAGCTTGGAGAAGAGGAAGAAGAAGCTTAGGGGGTGGCCTTCTCCTTGGTCTCCGGCGAGGAAGAGGTGGGCGAGGTGGTGGAGAAGCTTGCCGGCGACGTCCTCCGGCCTTCCTTCGGCAACTCCGATGAGGTATGGTGGATTTGGTGGGGAAAAATGGTTTCTCCCCCCATGGTTTGGTTGGAGAAGAGAGAAGGGAGAGAGAAGCTTCTGTATGAGGGAGAAAGAGAGAGAAGAGGGGAGGGGTGTAGGGTGAGCTGGAGTCAAGGTGAGGGCACGTGGCATGGCTGTCTTGTGAGCGCGACACGCACACAGGTGCTCCTCGCGGACCGTCCGCGTACAGGAGCGGACCGTCCAGGGGAGAAAAATCAGGGTCGTTACAAATTCTACCCCCCTTAAAAGAATCTCGTCCCGAGATTCAAATAAGAGAGAAAAGAAGAGTATGGATGCATAGATTATAGAATTGATGACTAGAGAGCAAAAAGAGATGAATTCTTGCCGATAATTAGATGTGGTGAAGAGCATGGTAGATAAGAAACTTTGTGGTTTGGTAGCAACATACTCAACTAACTAAAACATAATATTTGAGGCATTGAGATGAAGTTGACACTTATAGGCTTATGTAGATAGTTGCTAGGAAGGAGAAAGAAAGAGATATTGATCACATTCATATAATTTAGAATTTCTACAACCCTCATAGACAGCTACCTAAGAGATAAAAGGAACGTCACAAGAAGATAAAGAGGCAAGTTCTTGACCGGTCCGCATATATATAGAGTTGACAAGATTAGATGGTGAGCATACCTTGCAAATAGAAAGAGATGTTATGTACCAATTGGAATCAAATTAGTTCTACAAGGGGCTGATTTTTATAGGGTCCAACTATTGGCTTAAGGGCTCCATTTGACAAGGTCACTATACAAACTCTTTCTAGCATTTGGCTCCAGGGTAGTACTTTGGTTTCTTCCCAATTCTTGCTCAAGGTGTTTGCAAATTTTATAACTACAGGGTGCTTGGTAAGCTGATGGATGATGCAAACTCATGGTATGTCATATGTTGGTAATGGTGCAATGCACACATGAGAAGAAGCGTAAGAATGCTTTCAATAATTTACTACCATGATACACATGATTTGGTGCATATGGTGCACATATGATGGCATGAGGCGCATGTCATGTTATTTATGAATGATGATCCTGGTATGACACATTCTCTTGATGCACACGCCCTTACTTGTTATATGGGTTCCATGACTTACCATGATATGAAAGTGCAATGCTTTGGTGCAAATGGTGCAATGAGCTTATGAGATGTTATGAGTGCAACAATGCAGATGGTATGAGCTCATGGTGCATATGACTCGGTGCAAGATGATGCCTTTGCCATGATGCACACATGATGACGTAGATGATAGGATGTACATGTCATGATGTATGTGGAATGATGGTAATTACATGACCGATGTCTCATGATGCATATGTTTTTTTTAATGCACATGCCTTGACATATTGCAAAATGAGAGTGGTGCTTTATGAAGATGTTGCAATGCAAAAGTGATTGCAATAATGCACCTACTCATGGATGTTGTTATAGTTGCACATGGATACATGATTATATATTTCTTTTAATTAATGTGAGCAAAAATTGGAATATAGGATAGGGCACTTATGGCATACATACATTTGCTAGGTGGGCTACCATGGTGGTTCTCCATCTATATACCTAGCATAAGGGTACTCACTCATAACTAAGTTATATTACCTAAGGCACACTACTAATCCTAGCTAGGTAAGGTCATGGTGAGTGGTCCAACCATTCTCTAGAGGGTGTATTGGCACTTGGGTAATCTAGCTTTGGTTGTCTTCTAAAAGGTCATCACCTCACTTCTAACCTATTGAGCATTAAGAAGGATTGATCTAATGAAATATTGGATACTTTGATGTTTCTTCAGTGGAAAGGAGGAAAGTGAGCTAAATTGGTAGCCACTAATATCACAAGAATATCTCATTTGGGAAATGGATAAGCTCCTTAGGTTAAACTAGTGTATGGAAAAGAGAGCACTAGAGAGGATTCAAGATAGTGTACCAGTGGAAATTTGTAGCATGTCCCTACCGCATGCCCGAGCACCAGCGCGCGCCTAGCGGCACAACCATGTGGCGGCAGCACACATGGGGCCCTAGGTTCCGTCGCGGCACTATAGTCACATGGTATGACACCACCACAAGCAAACCACCGACAGCAATTAAATGGAACAAGTCACTGAAGAACATATTTTCTGCAATTTTTGGACAGCCAGGAGGTGATCTAGTAAGTGAGCAATCGATGACATGATTAATGGTGAAAGAGAGACCAATTATTTGATAGAATGAGAATTTAGAACAGCTCATGGAAAAGGATTGGCCAACAAGAGTGGATAGTTTCGATAGATTTTGGACAGCAAGTGACCAACATAAAAGAACATATATGTTCATGAAAAGCTTCTATAAACACACATATGGATGCATGCAACATGAGTATGACTAAATTACCGTAGTCCTAGCTACGCGTGGTTCTCACATTCGTCAATCACTCTTAAATTCAGCAAGCCTACCACCCACATAAAACTCTTTTTGAGCTCTAAAGTAATACATGGTGTGACCAAAAGTAGATATCAAAGCATATGGACATGGTTCTCTAAAAATTTCAGCAAGTAAGCATGTACATAGCATTAAAATGGACAATATGCATCACTACTCATGCTAGTAAACATATGTCTAGAGCAAATTATAACATGAATATATAAAATGAGCTTGCTGAAATTTTCAAACTGCCACCATCCATATGCAATCCACGGGTCAAACCACAAGAATAATAATTTATAGTTATATTGGGCTAGAAGCACATTGAACACTCATTACTCACTCACGTCTAGTCATTTTCATACCTTAAAACCTCATTAAAAACTGAAGCCTTAACCTTCACTACCCGATTCAAGTCTAAGGCATATACGGGCGATCTAGGTTGGCCATGGTTCCATAATACCTATAGGCCAAGCTCCTTAATAAAAGACACTAATTATAGCATTATGAGATAGCAAGTAGAATTTTGGGAGAGAGTAGACCAAGGTGAGGAAAGATAAAGGTGGACTTTCCAACAAAGTTTAGACAAGATACAAAACTTGGAGTAGCACCTAGATGAAGGGATATTTCCTACGCACCCATAACCATGATTGATAAGATAAGTTAAGAGCAAATTGCATATTTCGTGGTCAAGCAAAAGGAGAGGATAGCTCTGGAATAGGTAAGAAATAAAAGAGAAAAATACACTTAGAACTTGAAAACATTATTTTAATGGTAACAGTAGGATATTAAATGTATGTTTTTCTCTTTTATTTACCCATCTAACTAGGCTATCTAAGTTTCTCTCCATAACCAGCTCTGATGCCAATCTGTGAGGAACCGCCCAAATTATCTTGATTAAACCGAGTTATCATCCTTTGACCGACCCGGCTTAAGCAAAATAATCTCGGTAGTCCCCGGTACGCGTCTCGAGCATCGCCCAGGAACAACACGCATACCGTTTTTACACCTCATGGCGACCATCACATGGATACAAAAGAGAGCACATTTTGAACTTTGGATTACAAGTCTTGATCATATTACAAGCTCTCAAGTTAACGACTACATTTAAAACTAGAACATGAGAGCCACACTAATTAAAGTGGAGATCTTAACTAACTTAGATGTAACCTAGGTCTAGGTGTGGCTATCCTATTATAGTTTTCTTAGGTTGAGAGTTAAAATGTAGCGAGAAAGATAGAGAGTATTAAGAGGCAATAATGATGTCCTTGCCCATAAGACACCACTTGCATAAGTTTGAGCGACTTCCACCATCCATCCACTTTGCCGGCTCCGGCGGGATGAAAGTGGTCATCACTCCTAAGAGGGAAACCTGCAAAACAACTTAACGGCAACACCGTAAGTACATTTCATACTTGCAGGGCTTATCCACAATACTATAAATTTGGTGGATGCATGAGGCTAGTCAAGTTTTAAGTTTAGATAATAAAAATGCGAGCGGAGTTTATCAAGTGAATAAGCAAAAGACATGGCATCTAGCCTTCTATAACATTCACCAAAATAATTGTATAAGTAAAGTGATCATGTATATGAGCTCAATCTTCCATGAACCCTCATCCAATAACCTATGTTGACGCGAACCTCATAGAGCGCGCTCAATGACTGAGAGCGCGGCTATTGCAATAGATTAATACCCTGCAGGGGTGTACAACTGGGACCACACGGAACAAGGCTTTCCACCATACCCTATGCCTAGAGTAAGCGTCAGCTCATGCCCCAACTTTTCATATACCCGCCCCAACCGCCCATACCGGCGCCCGGTAATGGATAGATGCCCTAGAATCTGCTAGCGACACCTCATCCCAATCCGGACATACCAGACGGGTGATCCGGATGACTTATACTACTTAGCTTACATTCCCGATCGAAGTATGTGGTTTGTACGGATAGTGCTCAAGAGACTGGCGACAATCCATATCCTTAACCGACTTAGCAAGTCTCCACACTTGCTCAAGTCCCGAGTCATCATTCATAGTTGCTTATCTTTTAACCATTCATAGCTACTCGATATAAATATTATCAAACACCCTATAGCTCGCAAGTGGTGGTGACCTTGCCACCTCTTGACTTCTACCGTGGCTAAGCATGACTAAGCAATTTATCTCGAGAATTCTAACATTCATACTCTCCCTAATTAAGTTGAGCTAAGACCTAGAGTGTACATGACTAGTTGGTTCTACTCATTGCATATGTCTAGATAGAGCTAAGCCCATGCACAACCATTAATAAATAATAGTAATTCACATTTAAAAAAATAGAGTTGAGATATATTGGTGCCTGCCTGAGTTGGTGCTCCACGATCGCGACACTCCGGAACGTCATGCTCTATAAATTAAGCGAATGCATGAATTAGAGAGGATGGCATGAATGCATATGTATATGAGATGCAATGATTCATGAGAGAAGTAGGAATAATATGGTTCAAGGTCATCAAACAAGCAATCAAGAATTGTAATTATGTCACACAAGCATAGCATAGGATGAAAGTGCCAAACAATTACTCATATATGTGCACATAACTTTACTTGCAATATAAGGTTGCCATCACTACTTAGTTTTGCTACTTTAGTTGTCATAAGCACTAATGATAATTTAACTTAGTCACAACCTATGTCAAACATGTGATATATTTCATCCTTGATATCAACATTAATTACCAAGACAAGCATCATCATTCTAGTTTATTTCATAGGTGTCTAACTCTAATCCTCATAGCACATTTATTTTATAACTAGACCCATGAAGCTATAACTCATAAGAGCACAATTAAATTGATCATACCATTAGTAAGTTAACATTCACTCAAACAATATATTCAAAACTACTCCTAATTCTTTATTGTGATACTATAGCTGAGGATCACTCAAGATTAACTTAACTAGATCCATGAACTTAAAGCATACATGAGTTTTAATATGTATTATTCAACTTACTAGTCCTAAATAAGTATATTAATATGAGCTGCACTAATCTATTATCATATCATAAGATTTGTCCATTCTAAAAGCAGAGCATGGCCATAGAAGTCTAACAAAGTTAGTTTCATAATTTTAGGAGCTCAATTGAATTTATTGTGAATACACTAAGTTAACAAGGTTTTAAGCAAAATGATTAAACTGTACTGAACTAGACATAACTGATGCAAACAATACCTTAACTAGATAGTACATGTCATAAGGAAGCTAGCAAAATTGAGTTCACAATTTTTGGACTAACAGAGAATTAATTAAGTATTAAACAAGGTTAAAGAATATTTAAATAAACTGGAAAATAATATAATTATTTCAGGATCAAACACATTTTTAACAGATAGAGCACGTCATTATGCAACCAACATAATTTGTTTCATATTAATCCGAGCTATATTTAATTTTATATGAATTATGCAAGATACTACATGTTTACGCGATAAAACAAAAAGGCTGATTGGGCTGCCGCATACAGTACCTGCGGACCGTCCGCACCCAGGAGGCGTACCGTCCGCCGTACAAGTGTGAAACGAGGTCCAGAAACAACCCGAGTCTGTGTGGTCGGAGGGCAATTCAACTGCGGACCGTCCGCTAGTGAAGGGCGGACCGTCCGCCGTTAAAAGTTCTGGAGACGTGAATTCTCGGATGGGGTTCTGTGTGGAGTTTGGGAATGAACGTCCGCTAGTGAAGGGCGGACCGTCCGCCGTTAAAAGTTCTGGAGACGTGAATTCTCGGATAGGTCCTGTGTGGAGTTTGGGAATGAACCGCGGACCGTCCGCGGGTGAAGGGCGGACCGTCCGCCTTATAAAACCAAAAATCGTGACTTCGCGACGAGTTTCTGTGTCGTCGGGGCCGCAGCTCGCGGACTGTCCGACCCCAGGTCGCGGACCGTCCGCGTGCCGGCCGAGGCTCGCCGGCGAGGTCGCCGGCGGCGGCTCCTGCAACGGATTTGAGTGCGGTTTGTTCCTATAGCTTCCTTAGGTGATGGGGAACCTATTTTGGGTGGGGGATTTGACATGCATGAGAGTATTGGAGCTCGAGGTCAACAATGGTGATATGGCATGGATGGGTTATGGAGCTTAATTGAAGGCAAAAGGAAGAGGGTGAGCGGCGAGGGGAGCTCACCGGCGACGAGTAGAGTACGAGCAAGGGGCCGCTTGTTGGCGTAGGGCGGCGTTGGAGTAGATCGACTCGAGTTCATCCATGAAAGCTTGGAGAAGAGGAAGAAGAAGCTTAGGGGGTGGCCTTCTCCTTGGTCTCCGGCGAGGAAGAGGTGGGCGAGGTGGTGGAGAAGCTTGCCGGCGACGTCCTCTGGCCTTCCTTCGGTCAACTCCGATGAGGTATGGTGGATTTGGTGGGGAAAAATGGTTTCTCCCCCATGGTTTGGTTGGAGAAGAGAGAAGGGAGAGAGAAGCTTCTGTATGAGGGAGAAAGAGAGAGAAGAGGGGAGGGGTGTAGGGTGAGCTGGAGTCAAGGTGAGGGCGCGTGGCATCGCTGTCTTGTGAGCGCGACACGCACACAGGTGCTCCTCGCGGACCGTCCGCGTACAGGAGCGGACCGTCCGGGGGAGAAAATCAGGGTCGTTACAAATTCTACCCCCCTTAAAAGAATCTCGTCCCGAGATTCAAATAAGAGAGAAAAGAAGAGGATGAATACATAGATTATAAAATTGATGACTAGAGAGCAAAAAGAGATGAATTCTTGCCGATAATTAGATGTGGTGAAGAGCATGGTAGTTAAGAAACTTTGTGGTTTGGTAGCAGCATACTCAACTAACTAAAACATAATATTTGAGGCACTGAGATGAAGTTGACACTTATAGGCTTATGTAGATAGTTGTTAGGAAGGAGAAAGAAAGAGATATTGATCACAATCATATAATTTAGAATTTCTACAACCCTCATAGACAGCTACCTAAGAGATAAAAGGAACGTCACAAGAAGATAAAGAGGCAAGTTCTTGACCGGTCCGCATATATATAGAGTTGACAAGATTAGATGGTGAGCATACCTTGCAAATAGAAAGAGATGTTATGTACCAATTGGAATCAAATTAGTTCTACAAGGGGCTGATTTTTATAGGGTCCAACTATTGGCTTAAGGGCTCCATTTGACAAGGTCACTATACAAACTCTTTCTAGCATTTGGCTCCAGGGTAGCACTTTGGTTTCTTCCCAATTCTTGCTCAAGGTGTTTGCAAATTTTATAACTACAGGGTGCTTGGTAAGCTGATGGATGATGCAAACTCATGGTATGTCGTATGTTGGTAATGGTGCAATGCACACATGAAAAGAAGCGTAAGAATGCTTTCAATAATTTACTACCATGATACACATGATTTGGTGCATATGGTGCACATATGATGGCCCATTTAATCAAGTGCCGTCCATTGGCCAACTCAATTAAAGGAGCCTAATCCCGGTAGTCCTTGAGATGTGTCATGAGCATGCCCAGGATTTATACACACCTCACAAAGCACAACATAGTGAAATATCATCACAATACAACATTCCACACATGTGTTCACATACATAAAGAGGTTCAAGTTAATACATAACCAAGTTCAGAGTTTTAACAGCGGAAAGTCTACATCGCACTCATACGATAGTCCAAAAGCAATATATAGAGAGTCCACACTATATGCCGATAGTGCCTCTCCACGTAAGCCACCGGCCGTCACTCCCTACCCGCGCCTCCGTCCGCGAGGTAGAAGAAGCCAAACACGGCCTCCGGCTGCTCATCACCTGCATCAACTTAACGGCAACACCGTGAGTACAAAGGTACTCCACAGGACTTATCCACTTAGGGTATATGTACCCGACTCCAAGGAATATGCATATGGATAAGTAGCAAGGGAGGGTTGGATATTTAATTTTGCATAAAAGCCTCTACTTTTGATGAAGTGATAATAAGAAAAAGACATGGCATTCTAAGCTACTCTAGATCATTCATCAATACAATTGCATAAATAATGAAGTGTGATCATGTGACATGAGCTCAATCTTCCATGAACTCCCAACCGATAACCTATGTTGAAGCGAACCTCATAGAGCGTGCTCAATGACCGAGAGCGCGGCTATTGCAATAGATTAATTCCCTGCAAGGGTGTACAATTGGGACCACACGGAACAAGGCTTTTCACCATACCTTAGGCCGAGGGTAAGCGTCGACTCATGTCCCAACCTTTCATATACCCGCCCCAAACGCCCATACTGGCGCCCGGTAATGGATAGATGCCCTAGAATCCACTAGCGACACCTCATCCCAATCTGGACATACCAGACGGGTGACCCGGGCGACTTATACTACTTAGCTTTCATTGCCAATTCAAATATGTGGTTTGTACGAATAAGTGCTCAAGAGACCGGCGACAATCCATATCCCTATCCGACTTAGCAAGTCTCCACACTTGCTCAAGTCCCGAGTCATCATTCATAGTTGCTCATCTTTTAACCATTCATAGCTACTAGGTAGTTAATTTATCAAACACCCTATAGCTCGCAAGTGGTGGTGACCTTGCCACCTCTTGACTTCTACCGTAGCTAAGCATGGCTAATCAAGGTAATCACGACACCTAGCAAGCGTACTCTTCTAAAAAGGATTGGACTTAATCAAGGAGGATCATGCATCAAATGGGTTCTACTCAAGCATAGTATATAACCATAACAAATGCACAAGCAAGACTCATAGATACAATTTGATCCAAAATAGGGAGAAATATGCTTAGTAAGGTGCCTGCCTTGAGGCTCGGCGGGGATGTCGTCGGAGAAGGCCTCTGGCTCGGGATCCGCCTCCTCAACTTCCGGTGCTTCGTTCTCTACACGAATGCAATGATGTTTGATAAATAAACATGCCATGAATGATTGCCATGATGCATGACATGACAGGGTAAACATTGCACAAACATGTATAAAGCATCTCTAAATAAGCTAGATATATAACACAAGTGTAGGTGAAGCAATCCTAAAAGTAAAGGTGCTGGACGAGCAGCGGCGGACTGTCCGCGCCCAGATGGCGGACTGTCCGACCATAACGGCGGACCATGCCGCGGACCGTCCGATGTGCAAGTGCGAACCGTTGTGGTGAAAAAGAACCGATTCGGGACAAGTTTTTGGGCATAAGGGCAGACCGTCCGCGCCCAGGGGGCGGACCGTCCGCAGTGCAATTTTCAGCACTCGCAGAAACGGCTGTAACTTCTGTTCCAGGGCTCAGAATGACCTGCGGACTGTCCGCTTGCGAAGGGCGGACCGTCCGCAGTTCAAAGGTGTTGTGCAACACAGAAAAGTGCAGAGGCTCTGTGTGGGATCGCTCGTGAATGGCGGACCGTCTGCGCCCAGTGGGCGGACTGTCCGCGGCTGTGGCCGAGGCTCGCCGGAGAGATCGCCGCCGGCGACTCCTGCGACCAAAAGGGATGGGGTTTGTTGCTATAGACTCCTGGGGATGTGGGGAGTATGTTTTGGCAAGTGTATTTGACATGCACTAAGGTATTGAAGCTCTAGGCCATCAATGGTGAAGTTAACTCTAAGGGCTCCATGGATTTGGAAATCCTAACAATGGGAGGGGATCGGGGAATGGGGTAGCTCACCGGCGGCGAGAGTGACTCCGGTGAGGTGCCACGGGTTGGAGTAGGGTGGCGTTGGTGAAGCTTGGGGTCGTCCTTGGCTTGAGCTTGGTGAAGAAGATGAAGATGGAGAGGAAGAAACTTGGGGAAGCTCCTAGCTCCAATCCCCAAGGAAGAAGATGAGGTCGTGGTGGTGGAGCGCGTCTCCGGCGAACTCCGGCGGTCCTCCGGCGAGGTGGTGATGCTCCAATGGTGGTGGGGTGGTTGGGGCTCTCCCTTGGCTTGAGGTTAGAGAGAGAGAGAGTTTCTTGGTGAGTGAAAGGAAGGAGGGAGAGTGAGCTGGTGCTCAGGTGGAGAGGGAGCTCGGGCTGACGCGAGGGTCCCACGGGCGACGTGGCATGAAAGTTCTGCGCCCGTGACACGCACGCGCGAGGCGTTGGTGGACCGTCCGCACATGTGGCGCGGACCGTCCGCGGGTGACGTGGCGTGAGGCTGACTGTGCTAGAGTTGACCAAAGTGACGTGGACGGGCGGACCGTCTTGCGGACTGTCCGCCATGCAAAGTTGAGAATGGGCTTAGCCCTATTAATAAAGCTTAATGATGTTCTAATGATACATGATTAACTTAAGTAATATTAGGGCCATTACAAACCTGCTCTTTTTGGAATTTTCACGGCAGGTGCAACAAACTACTCCATCCGTCCGAAAAACAGTCATTCTAGTAATTCTACAACAGATTAACAAGAACGTACAATGGCCTTGCTTGCCTATTTGATAGCCATATTTGGCAGACTGATTGCCGCATGCACATGCACGTACTAAATGGGGTAAAATGACTTGTATTTTGGGAGAAATTTTGAATCCTAGAATGACTTTTTTTTTTGGACCCAAGGGGTATGTAAATATAGACTATTAAACAGAAATAAAAAAACAATTAACCTCATGCACACGCAAGCTGCAGCGCGTGAGCCAGGCCCGCGAGAAATGGAATTCGTTTTCGTTTCCACGGAGCCAGGCCACGAGCCACGCGTTGCAGCTCCTCAGGGAGGCCCAACTCTCCTCACACGCAACCAAACATCCGGATGTTGCATGGCATGGGCATAGTTGGGCCAGGAAATCTGGAGATTTGAGAATTTTTGTTGGCAGGAAGTGATTGCGTGTGCTCTTCACTTCTAATGGTTGACTGGCTGCTCGTTGGATGAGATTGCGGGTGCATCGTCTCAGGCTCCGGCGATCTGGGTTGCTCTGCCGCCTTCCGTGCAGCGGCGAAAGTGCAGGCTCCGTGGCCGCGTTTGCGGCGCAATCTTCAGCGAGCGCGTGTCCCATCCAGCAGCCAAGTTAGCGTGGGTCCCAGTCCAGCGCAGTCCCTGTCCAACGTCTCCGGCCAGACTGGCCCGTCACAAGCAGCGAGGACATCTCCTGCAATGTCTATGGCAGGTGAGTTCGATTAGAAGAGAAGCCATGGTAAAAAGCTTGAATGCCAAACACCTGGAGCTAAGCAAATCCGCTTTCGATACAAGAGAAGCCATTGGGAAAAAGCTTGTGGAGCTAAGCAAATCCGCTTTTGTGGGCAGCTAAGCAAAAAACTGTTTAAAAATAATTTTAAGGCATACCAAACATAGGCCTTACAAAGATAAAGTTTACATATTTGTATTTATAAGAACGAGGGTGCATTCATGTGAACATATATATTAGTGTTTAAAAAACCATTATTTGAGGTGTACGACAAAATGATTATGCCAGGTTAAAGAGATTGTGCTTAGACTTTGATATATTATTTATTAACAGAAGTTACAGGAGATTCATGGAACTGTTGTACAAGAGAATCAAAGAAACAAATCATCTATTCCGCACCGACAGTTCGCCTCTTTGTGCAAAGGCAGAATTTGACATGGGTACGCAGCTCAGAAAATAGCACATACACAGTTCAGGTTTAGAGATTCGAGCTGCAAAAGCTATCATCCATCAGATACAACAAGATATGTAATCCATTTGACCACCAGTCGCTTCTGTTTGGAGTAAATATCTAAACCGGAGGCCTCCGCTGGGCCTCTGTGCCTGTGCTAGTTCTCTTGAACTGGGAACCGATGAACCTCCGCAACGCTGTCCAGACAGCCATCAACACACTGGTCACTTGTGCTGGCTCCTCTGACAGTGGAGCCATGGGTAATGGCCCTGGCACATCTGCCTGTTCAACCTCCGGCACCACTGACAGTGGAGCCATGGGTAATGGCCCTGTACCATCTGCAGCTCCAATATGAATGCGCAGCTCCCGAAGAGCCACTGAGACCTCCTCCAGCACCTCTGACAGTGGAGCCATGGGTAATGGCCCTGTACCATCTGGCACTGTAACCTCCTCCAGCACCTCTGACAATGGACCCAGGGGCAACAGCCCTGGACCATCTGGCACCTCAGGTGATGGCACAACAGCCCTGTCGAGTGGGATCATCAGAAAGTCCATCAGGTACTTTTTCTCGTCGACCAGGCGGCCTTTGCCTACAAGAGTCTCTTTGTCCCAGACCTCGCACACACGCCCTCCGCACTTGTAGGTGTAACCGAGCAAATCCAGCTCGGGCCCGGAGATTATGGTTCTAACCCCCACATCTTTGCAGTAATAGACACAGCTTATCTGGAACATCTCATGACTCACAAACCCAAAACAGTTGCTTGTCATTCCACTCCCATTGGCTGCTCGGAGGCCAAAAGCCCTCTTCAATGTCGACGACACCTACAAAGATGGCATCATCTCCCGTGACATTCACTTCAGCTCCGGTATCAAGTATAACAATCGGTTTGTGATTGGTGACCAAATCAGCTCCTCTGTGCAAGTTAAGATATCTGGTGAGTACGATATGAAAACGCAAAGATGGAACCAACACTAAATAACAAACAAGGACAACTGAAGCAGCCAAAAGAGCAAACAGGCCCAGAAGATATTTCCAAAAACAAAGAAACAGTCACATAAAATGTGCAGTAATTTTGTCTTATTGTACCTTAGTAGAAACAATGAAGAATATTTCAGTTCAGGCTTTTGTAAGTATAACGACGTTTAAGTTTGTCCTAAGTTAACATTTTCATCTTTGACCAACGATATTTCTTATCTTAAAATAATTTATTTCAAATAAGAAAGATTACATGTTAGTTATGATAGTTGGTTTCACAATGAATGTTATAACATTAGTTTTGTGTTGGCAATCTTTATAGTGTTTTTTTGCTATTCATAGTCAAAATTAAAAATGTTTTGACTTTGGACAAAACTAATGGATAGTATGAACAGGTAGCAATAGTTAGTTAAGCAGATTATTTCTCAATTAAGGGTTTGTAGTTGATGTTAAAATTTAGTCCAAGGAATTAAGTTTTTGCTGTTGATGTTAAAACTTAGTCAAAGGACCAAAGGCATTAAATGGGCAGATGTAGAACTACCTCTGATAGTTGCCGCTAGTGAGTGTGGTACCGTTTCCCTCTGAACTGGAGCCTGCGTTGTCAGCCATGCTCAGCATCAGAATTTTCTTACTTGCCACATTCCCTATATCTTTAGCTGTGGTACTGTGATAAACTCCAGAATTCAGGAGGAAACCATCATCTCCAGGACGTTGTTTTGCAGAAATAATGTCTTTTGTTTCTTCAGTACATGTGTCCCTGAGTACCACCAGTGATGGCTTGCTGCTCGTGCCAATGCTATTCCCGGACTTGAGATGGATGGTGGCAGGCTTCTCAGCATGCCCCAGAGGTTCAACCATGGAATTGGATCCAGACATTGTTCCATCATTTCGCACGGCTACACACATAGGCTGAGAATAAAATGAACCATGTCTCCCAGCCATGTGAATGTTAGTCTTTGGCACCACGGATTTTGGATAGGCAAGTGTATCATGAACCGTCTTGTAACTAAGCAGCTTCACTTGCATAGCTGTGTTCCGTACACTGAAAATATTTGAGTTTCAATTAATTAAAGCAAAACTATAAATCATAGACTGTAAAATTAAAAGAGACTTGTTGAGAAGAAAGTATAGATGACGTCTAAAGGGGATGGGAGCAATACCTCAAACAGTCTGGCCCATGTAGTGCATCAGAATTAACAAAATGCAAGGCAGACAGCTGCAGCCCCATGAGCAGCTGGTAACACAGCTCCGGCATCTTGAGCAGATGGGCAATCAGCTCCGGCTCCTCGAGCACATAGGCTGGCCCATGTAGTGCATCAGAATTAACAAAATGCAAGGCAGACAGCTGCAGCCCCATGAGCAGCTGGTAACACCGCTCCGGATTCTTGAGCAGATGGGCAATCAGCTCCGGCGCCTCAAGCACATAGGCAAGCAGCACTGGCTCCTTGAGCAGACAGGCAAGCAGCACCGGCTTCTTGAGCAGAGGGGCAAGGAGCACCGGCTCCTTGAGCACACGGCCAAACCGCCCTGGTTCCCTGAGCAGACGGGCAAGCAGCTTCGGTTCCATGAGCAGACGGACAAGCAGCTCTGGTTCCATGAGCAGACGGGCAAGCAGCTCCGGCTCCTCCATGAGAATATGCTTAAATACCTCTGGCTGCATGAGCAGACGGTCAATTATCTCTGGTAGCATGAGCACACGCTTAAGTGGCTCCCCATCCATGAACCTAAGAATCTGCTTTTTGTATTTAATTTCGAGGAACTGCTTATACAACCTGTCCCAATACGACTCATCCCAATCTGATTCATCTGATTCATCCCAATCTGATTCATCTGATTCATCCCAATCTGATTCATCCGATTCAGTCCAGCAGCCATCTTTGTCGGAGATCCTAAGAAAGCAAAGAGTTGGCGAGCACATGTTATTAACAACTATTATTCGGGGAAGAGCTGAGCTTCTCAGACCCTACTACTGGTTGCTGTATGTAGATAGACACTAGCTACAAGCTGGTTCGGAGAGAACTAACCAAGCACTCTTTCTTAAACGCCTAGCTGTAAGAAATGGAAACAAAGTGGGAGGCGCAATAAATGGACCGGATCGAACAGGACTGCAGGATGCAGGATACATACCCCGTGTTTCCGACGCGCAGATCTGATTCGATCGGGCGGCCGCCGTCGGCGGAGGAGCCATCCAGCCGGCCCATCGGCGGGGACAAACCCGATCCGTCGAAGAACACGCAAAGAGAGAGGGAGGGAGGGAAGAGAAGAGGAGGCGAGGAACTAGTACTGGTTCCGCACGGAGGAGACGCAGCGGCGGCCGGGCAGAAACATTGGCAACAGGTCGAGGTAGGAGAAGCAGAGAGGTGCAACAGGTCGAGGTAGGAGAAGCAGCACGAGATCAGCGGGGACAAACCCGATCCGTCGAAGAACACGCAAAGAGAGAGGGAGGGAGGGAAGAGAAGAGGAGGCGAGGAACTAGTACCGGTTCCGCACGGAGGAGACGCAGCGGCGGCCGGGCAGAAACATGTGCAACAGGTCGAGGTAGGAGAAGCAGCACGAGATCAGCGGGGACAAACCCGATCCGTCGAAGAACACGCAAAGAGAGAGGGAGGGAGGGAAGAGAAGAGGAGGCGAGGAACTAGTACTGGTTCCGCACGGAGGAGACGCAGCGGCGGCCGGGCAGAAACATTGGCAACAGGTCGAGGTAGGAGAAGCAGAGAGGTGCAACAGGTCGAGGTAGGAGAAGCAGCACGAGATCAGCTTGATCTGCGCGAGGAAGAAGAGTACAGTATTCTGTTACAAGTTACCCCCTCCGGTTCTCTCTTCTCCCCTTACATAGACGAGGCCAGCGCCGTCGCGACGCCGACGCACACACGCTACACCCACTCTGGGCCGCTCACACGCACACTTCGCTTGTTGGGCCGAGCCGAACGTCGAGGCCCAATAGCTTCAGTCATCACCTGCTTGTTTCCCGCCGAATCACCCGAGCTTGCTTCAGAGCTTTCCGGCCGATCCATAGTGCTAACATCTCCCTCTTCTTTGCTTGATGTGTGTCCCCACACAGCAGATCGTGGAAACTGTTGTTGCAAAGCCACCAAATTCTCCCAGGTTGACAGAGAAGACGGCATACCTGACCACTTGATAAGTCCTTTGAGTGACACTCTGCGTACCATGCATAACAGAACGCTTCTGAAGAATCTTCTCCGTAATACTCCACTGAACATGGTGATCAGGCAACTCAGCAGTGACTGGATGATTTCCCACAACTTGTTTCAATTGAGACACATGAAACACTGGGTGAACTAAAGAATGCTCGGGCAACTTAAGCTTGTAAGCAACAGATCCCACCTTAGACAGAATTTGATAAGGTCCAAAATACTTGAAGGAGAGTTTCTGATTAGACCTTGGAGCAAGCGACGACTGAACATAAGGTTGTGCCTTCAAGAAAACCCAATCTCCAACTTGAAACACACGTTCAGATCTTTGTTTGTCCGCTTGACGTTTCATCCGGTCCTTGGCCCTGAGCAAATGCTGATGCACCAAAGTTGACATCATCTGACGCTCCTGGAGCCACTTGGTTAGATCAGAGGAATCCAACGCATTATCAACAGAGACCCCAAAGTGCCTTGGTTCATACCCATACAAAACCAGGAATGGAGTTTTGCCAGTTGCCGAATGAATACTGTTGTTATACCAGTACTCGGCCAGAGCGATCCACTGACTCCAGGAAGAAGGACAGGCGTGCACAAAACAATGCAAAAACGTCTCCATGCATTGATTAACTCGCTCCGTCTGGCCATCTGACTGAGGGTGATAAGCCGAGCTCATCCTTAACTGCACATCAGCCAACTTAAACAGTTCCTTCCAAAACTTACTGGTAAAAATGCGGTCCCTATCTGAGACAATGGCCACTGGTAATCCATGAAGCTTGTAAATATTGTTATGAAAAAGTTTCGCCACTGACTCAGCAGTAAAGGGATGTTTCAAGGGAAGAAAATGGGCATACTTGGAAAAGGTATCAACAACTACCAGAACACAGTTATAACCTCCAGATTTTGGCAAACCTTCCACAAAGTCCATAGTGATGACTTGCCAAGACATAGAAGGAACTGATAAAGGTTGCAGCAACCCAGGAAGCTTAACACGCTCAGATTTTGCTTGCTGGCACACCAGACAAGCTTGCACAAACTTATGTACAGCAGACTTCATACCTTGCCAAGCAAACAATTTCTTAAGCCTTTGATATGTAACTGGCACTCCAGAATGGCCGCCAATTGCTGAATTATGGAATGCTGACATTATAGATGTCTGCAGATCTGCATCAGCACCAATCCAAACCCTGCCCTTGAACCTGAGAATACCATCAGTGAATGTGTAATTACTGACAGCAGAAGCATCAATGGACAGCTTAGTGATATAAGTTTGTGCTTGTGGATCTGCCTCATAGGATTTCTGCACCATGTTTAGCCACTTAGGAACCACAGATGACAGCATAACACACTCAGCAGAAGGACTAATATGCCTGGAAAGAGCATCAGCTGCCCTATTTTCAGAACCTTTTTTTATAAATGATCTTGTACTGCAGCCCCAACAGCTTAGTGAACACCTTTTGTTGCCACACAGTATGCAATCGCTGCTCAGACAACTGCACCAAGCTTTTCTGATCAGTATATATGTGAAACTCATTATATTGGAGGTAGTGACGCCACTGATCAAGTGCAGAAAGAATTGCTAGATATTCTTTTTCATAGGTTGACAGACCTCTGGACTTAGGACCCAAAGCTTTACTCATGTAAGCAATAGGATGACCCTTTTGCATTAAAACAGCTCCTATTCCCACTCCACTAGCATCAGTTTCTAGACAGAATGGAATAGCAAAGTCTGGCAGTGCTAAAACAGGAGTAGAGCTCAACAGATTCTTCAAAGCAACAAAAGCCTTATCATGTTGAGAAGTCCATATAAACAGAGAGCCTTTCTTCAAAAGTTCTGTCAAGGGCTTTGATATGACTCCAAAATTCCTCACAAACTTCCTATAATAACCAGCTAGCCCCAGGAATCCCCTCAATTCCTTAACATTAGCTGGTGTAGGCCAATGCAGCACTGCCTCAATTTTGGCTGGATCAGTGGCCACACCTTGCTGAGAGATGACATGCCCTAAATAATGCACTTCCCTTTTTGCAAAAGAACACTTGGATAATTTAATCTTCCATCCATCTTTCTCCAGTAATTCAAATACCAGTTTAACATGTTCCACATGCTCAGCCAAGGTTTTACTATAGATAAGTATATCATCAAAGAAAACTAAAACACATTTTCTTAGTAAGGAAGCTAAAGTAGTATTCATTGCCTTCTGAAAAGTAGCAGGAGCTCCAGCTAACCCAAATGCCATTACTCTAAACTCATAATGACCAGAATGAGTTTGAAAAGCTGTCTTGTGTGCTTCTCCTGGCTTGAGCCTGACCTGGTGATACCCAGCAGTAAGGTCAAGACTAGTGAACCAGCCAGCTTGTCCCAACTCATCCAAAAAATCATCAATTAGTGGTACTGGATATTTGCCCTTAACAGTGACAGCATTCAAATGCCTAAAGTCGACACAAAATCGCCAAGTATTGTCCTTCTTCTTAACCAACAGTACAGAAGAAGAAAAGGGACTGGAGCTGTGTTGGATAATACCTTCTTCCAGCATTTTGACAACCTGCCTTTCAATCTCATCTTTGATAGCAGGGGGATATCTGTAGGGTCTAACAGAAACTGGAGAAGCACCTTCCACAAGAGGAATGCTGTGATCACAATCTCTGGAAGGAGGAAGGCCATGAGGTGGTTGAAACAAATGAGAGTACTGCTGCAGTACTGGAGATAGTTCTGGAGGCACTGCTGTGTGGTTCAGTACTTCTTCATGATCCTGTACTGCACACAATTGGACTATAGAACCTTGAGGCAGTTCTGGTAGCAATCCTTGCAGCATTATTGTGTCTCCTTTGTAAGGAATAATCATCCATTTTTCCTGCCAGTGGACCTTCATAGGACTAAACCGTTCAAGCCAATCCATTCCCACAATAACATCATAAGTGGACAATGGCAACACCTTCAGATCACCTGAAAATTGAATGCCCTGAATGGACCATGTAGCCTGAGGAAAATGCAAAGAACACCTCATTTTGCCACCATCAGCTACTTGTACTCCCATAGACTGAGGTAATGGACAACATCCAATCAAAGAAGAGGCCAACTGAGAGTTCACAAATGTGTGAGAGCTTCCTGAATCAATGAGTATCAGCACCTCATGTCCTTGCAAGATCCCTGAGAATTTCATGGTTTTTGTACCAGCCAACCCTGTACTGCCAGCAGCAGACATTACTAACACCTGATCCTCAGTATCAGCATGATCACTCTGAGAAAATTCTCCATCAGTTTCTACATGCAACAGGTCCCAAACTTCCTGAATTGCCTGAAGTTGCACTGTTTCAGGACAGGTGTGGCCTCTGCTCCACTTTTCAGCACACCTCATGCACAACCCTTTAGCACGGCGAAAAGATCTCAAGGCAGCAAGTTTTTCATCAGTTGCCTTGCCCTTGTTGGTTTCTGGGTACCTCTTCTCCACACTTGATGAATAAGGCATAGATTTCTCAACTTTTGGAGGCAAAGGTAAAGGAAGAGCACTTTTAACTGAATTTTTGGAAGACTGAAAATAGTCAGAGCGTTTGAGCTCTTTCCTCTTATCCTGATCAGTTACTTCCTCCTGCAAAAGGGCAAGCACACAAGCAGTATCGAGGTCGGGAGGTCTTTGAATCAACACAGCAGATTTAATATCAATCTTCAAACCATCGATGAATCTCATGGTATAGTATAGAGGATCAGTTTTGGTCTCATAAGCTGATAACTGATCTACTAATTCAGAAAATTTCTCTATATATTCAGCTACTGTCGACAGCTGCTTAATATGAAACAACTGCCGAATCAATAACTCCTAATGATCTTTGCCAAACCTATCTAACAACATTTTGCTAAATTCATCCCAACTAGCAGATTTCAGTTTCTTTTCAACAGACTGCAACCACCTGCCAGTCTGAATTGAAAAATGCATAGATGCAACCTTAATCCATCTAGACGGCTCCACCTCATACAGTTCAAAGTAATCTTCGCATCTACTGAGCCACAACTTGGGATTATCGCCCTCAAACCATGGGAATTGTAACTTAGGCAGTCTACCGATGCTAGAACTACTGGATTGGAAATCAGGACGACGAGGAGGTGGTACAACAGGCAAGTTCATGGCAAAGCGGTTGGGATCTGTCGACGAACCCTTGACCGGGGAATGTGTGTGGGTATACACGGACCCAAACACACTCTCCCGGTGGTGTTGCGCAGAGCGGTGCCCTTCAGGGCCGTCGACCGGGTTACCGGCAGCTGGAGACGCCGCGGCCGACTCGGGCTTGGAGAAGATCCCCGCCGCAGCGACGGGGTTGGAATCGAGAACCACTCGATTCACGGTCTTGCGGAGCGCTCCAATCTCGACACGGAGGTCCTCCACGGACGCATCGATCTTCGGCTTCCACTCATCGAAGACGAGCGCCGCCGACTCCATGTTCTTCAGCTTGTCGTCCAGCGTCCGCTCAACACCCTCGATCCGTCCGGTGAGGGACTGCTTGAGATCCTCCACCGACGAGGTGACGGTCTTGATCTCGTCGAAGATTAGCTTCAATTGGGGATCCATCGCGCCCAAATCCTTGCGAAATCGGGTGAAGTGGTGGTGGGAAATTTGGTGGGGTTCCAGGATGGTGAATCTGATACCAATATGTTAGCACGAGGTCGAGGAAGGAGAAGCAGATAGGTAGGAGACGGAGAATTGGGCAGAACGAGATCAGCTTGATCTGCGCGAGGAAGAAGAGTACGAGTATTCTGTTACAAGTTACCCTCTCCGGTTCTCTCTTCTCCCCTTACATAGACGAGGCCAGCGCCGTCGCGACGCCGACGCACACACGCTACACCCACTCTGGGCCGCTCACACGCACACTTCGCTTGTTGGGCCGAGCCGAACGTCGAGGCCCAATAGCTTCAGTCATCACCTGCTTGTTTCCCGCCGAATCACCCGAGCTTGCTTCAGAGCTTTCCGGCCGATCCATAGTGCTAACAAAACATCCCAGGGGCAGGGCAGCAGGGTTTTCTCTCTGAACTCTCTGGTCGAGGAGAGCGGCACCGATTTACCCAAAATGCCCTTTTACGCTCGATTTACCCAAAGTACCCTTATGCCCCCGCCGAGTATCCTTCATCCAATGGCTGTAAATGATGCACTGCGAATGGATAGTATGGTCATCCTCCACGACGCTGCCCCGTCTCCTACCCCTCGCCCCTTAGAGCATCTCCAACCGGTATCTCAACTGGACTCTCATCCCCGTTTTGAGAGTTTTGCGGTAAAAAACCGTCTCCAACCGGTCTCCTATCCGAACCCCTCTCTCATCTGAACTCTCATCCGGAGGCCTCGACCTCCCACATGTAGGAGCTCGCTCCTGGACTCTCATCCTGCCGAAAGCCGGCAACTGCCGCTCTCCCGCGCCGGCGCGGAGTTTTCGCGCCACCACCAGGTACGCCCATCTTCCTCTCTATGCCGCGGCGCCGCCGTTCTCCCGGACAGCCTCGGCTGCCCCATCTTGCTCGCTGTAGGCCACCACCGGGGACGGGCCGGTCGCCCTTCACAGATCTGCCGGAGACGGCGGAGGCGCAGTCCCGGAGGCCCGCTGCCCCACGCGACGGACGCGGAGGCGCGTACGGCGCGGCCCTGTGGAGGCTCGCTG
>CM014277.1:62940327-62956594 GCA_004135705.1 Alloteropsis semialata
AACTATTAAATAAAATCAAAATTTACAGCGTCCATAATGAGAAAAATCATAGCCTACGAATAATGTGGTGTTTTTGAAGCACTATAATTGTTCGCATCACAAGTAATTTAGAAAACACACAGCACTGCATCCATAAGATCAAGCAGGCTCATAAATCATGAGTACCTATATTATCACCATTTATGTAACTATGTGAATCAATCTTACGCGACAAGATTGTTGAACCTTACATGAGAAGACAATTTGTCGGGGTTCTCTACCGCCGGCAAGTAAATTTCTACGATCGCGCGTCGGGGCCCGGATGGTGACTCAAGAGACAGGGGGTTTTTAGACTGGTTCGGGCCTCCGGAGAGTAATACCCTACGTCCAGTATGTGCCGATGTTCTCAAGTCCAAGTCTGTAGTAGGGGGTACAAACTGGTCGGGAGAGGGAGAGGGTCCCAGGTCCCTGTGCTGTGCGAGCGAGTGTGCTGTTCGTGCTGTGTCCGAATGTTCGACTGATGTCGGTCCGTCCCCCCACTGGTGTCCCCTTGTCCCCTTTTATAGCCTTAAGGAGAGAAGGGAGCGGGGGGTAAGAAAGAAGAAAATTACATGGGGAGTTACTGCCCCGAGGCCTTTAGCTGGCGTCGCGCGCTGAGCCGTACAGGGTGCAGGTGTTGACGGAGTGGGCGTCCCGCCGGACCCGGGATCGTACATCCCGGGTGGTTGGTGTAGATGTCTTCTCGGGTAAGCTCCCGGGTAGTTCCCGGGTCATGGTTGACTCGCTCGAGGCCTTCGGGTACTCCAGGTGTCCCCTTCGGGTTCCAGGTGTCGTCCATGGGCGCCTGGGGTCGTCCTTGGGCGCCCGGTGTTGCGCATGCGTTCCTCTCAGGACTGTAGCGTTCCTGTTCGGATGAGACGGGTGCCACTGTGGCTGCCGTGGCGAAGGACGGACGCCCATCATGCTCTGACGCGGCGGGTACCAAGTGGGTACGGCGCTGGATGGGCCGGGACGTGACCGGGTAGTTTTACCCGGAGAGCCGGAGACTCCTCGGAGGCGGAGAACTCCCCGGGCGAATCGGAGAGCCACTCGGAGGCGGAGAACTCCCCGGGCGAATCGGAGAGCCACTCGGAGGCGGAGAACTCCTCGGGCGAGCCGCGAAGCCACTCGGAGGCGGAGAACTCCTCGGGCGAACCGCGAAGCCACTCGGAGGCGGAGAACTCCTCGGGCGAACCGCGAAGCCACTCGGAGGCGGAGAACTCCTCGGGCGAATCAGAGACTCGTCGGATGACCTCCGAGTCGTCGGGGGTGTTCGCTTTGCATTGGATCCTCGGCTTTTGCTTTTGAGGGGTGGATCATTGTGAGGACCCGGATTAAGGACTTGGTTGGGTACCCCTAATTCAGACCCTCGTCACAATTCTTAGGGGGGCAAGATAAAGGTAATTTCCACCGAAAGCCTAAGCACACAGTAAACCCTAGTTTCAAGTAAGGCCCTATTTGACCCTAAAATCGTTAGAGTGTCAAATCTGACGTTGTAAAACCCTAAACCCTAAACAAATAACCCTAAAAACCCTAAACCTAACTAAAATACAAAGTAAAAAGGAGCATAAAACAAAAACAAAGAACATGCAGTATAACCCGAAACCCTAAACCCAAAACCCCGAAACCCTAAACCCTAAAACCTTAAACCCTAAACCACTAAACCCTGAACCCTAAACCCTAAAAGGAACATATAAAACAAAAAGGAAGAACATGCAGTATAACCCGAAACCCTAGAAACCCTAAACCCAAAACCCTAAACCCTAAAAACCCTGAACCTTAAACCCTAAACCCTGAACCCTGAACCCTAAAAACCCGAAATCATAAAGCCTAAACCCGAAACCATAAACCCTAAACCCTAAAAACCCAAAATCATAAAGCCTAAACCCGAAACCATAAACCCTTAACCGTAAATGTAAACCCTTAACCATAATTGCAAAAATCATAAACCCTAAATGGAAAAAGGAACATATAAAACAAAAAGGAGGAACATACAAGATAACAAAAACCGTAAACCCTAAGCCCTATACTGTAACACCTAAAATCGATAATTTTAACTCTGCAACAAAGGTTGGTATCACATAGGAAAAAAGGAACCCATATGGAGCACCATATACACAAGAAAAAGACAACTGTAGTTTAAATTGCAAAACCTGAAACTAGGATCACAATTGAATCATGGTAAGCATATGACAAAAGACAAAGTTTAGTATAAAACATACAGAAAAATGAACAAAGAAAAATGAACAAATCAGAAACGGCAAGTACAGAAACACATATTTCACTAGTCTTAAATATATATAATTACAACTTCACATAGTACGAAACATGTCCATGATAAGAAAACACGTCATCTACTGCAAACTTAGGACCAAATATAGAGTACGAAGTTGACATGAGTAGCAGCTGGAAACCTCTAAGTAGCGTGTATACAGTATACACGCTAGCTGTCACTACCGGAAAACACCAGTTCGCCGTGTGCCTTCTCAGGGGCGCACGGCAAAGAGGTTCTTTGCCGTGTGCTAGGACGCTGACACACGGCAAAGATACTCTTTGCCGTGTGCCCGATAAACTGCGCACGGCAAACGCGCGGGCACACGGCAAACTTGTGTTTTCCGGTAGTGTGTGCAGCTTAACAGAATTAAGCCGCATTACAACATAAACATCATAGTTCGGTTTATTGAGATGCCATCAGAACACACTGATGGTAGCAAGTAAACTGTAGACAATTCGAAGGGCAAACAAAGCTGTGATAGTATGGAAATTGTGCAGATAATCACAACATTTAGATGTAAACAAGGCATGCATATACTGTACAAGTGATGCAATTTGAAATAGGGCAATAAATTATATAAACATGAAACTCGTGAAATTCACAGCGTATTGTAAATTGATAAATCGTAACGGAACATTACCTCCCTGATTGACGAAGCAGATCGAAGAACGCACTAGAGGTGAGAATATTAATAGAAGACAATCGGAATTGATGCAGAGAGATTGCCCAATCTGATTGTCTCGGCTTGTCTACAAAACCAACACACGCAATCGGCTGTTTAATTTTAGAGGAAACACGCCTAAAATGGCCACATAGATCCACTTCCTCACCGCGGCCCCAACTCACCTGAATACAAAGCGATTCAAACACGGCGGTGAAGTACGCGACGACGCGATGCAGAAAAGATCCAGCGCAGTGGATTGCAGACGAGCGCAGCAAACAAGATTCACAAATCTTCACGGCAAAACAAGCGCCATAGGTCAGCTTCTTCGATTAGGGTGGCGAGAGAAAGGGGATCCAGATGTGCGAAGAGGAGGGGACGACGGAGAGCGGAAAGAGATAAGGAGACAAACGAACTGCAGCCTGATTGGATAAGGTGTGAACGTCCGCGGAGAGATCTGGTGGATGGACGTTAACGGAGACCGGAAGCAAACGGTAATAAAAACGGGGAGAGACGGAGAGGGCATCAAACTGCCCGAATTTTACAGCCATCGTGCGGTGAAGGAAAGGGGGGGTACGCACCGTCGTGAGCAGCACAACATTTGGGCATCCAATGGCTGTAAATGATGCACTGCGAATGGATAGTATGGTCATCCTCCACGACGCTGCCCCGTCTCCTACCCCTCGCCCCTTAGTTATCCTGTCGTGAGGGGGCAGCGGCGGCGGCGGTGCTTGTTCCTCCCCCTTTCCCTAAACCAAAGCTCGAGTCGCAGCCCGACGCCGCAGCCGCCTTCTCTCCCTCGGCAGAAGCGTCGATGGCTCCCCATGCCGATACGCCGGGGAAATCCCCACCCGTTCGTGCCGGCAACACGATTGGGTCTGTAGATGCGGAGTATGTTTCCTCTCTCTCTCTCCCTCGATCTCGATTGAGCTCGTTGATGCGCCCCCTCCGTGACCATTTATGCTTCCTTCCCTTAGGCTCTCTGCGAATCTGCGCAAAAGGTTGCTTTACGATGCAGGCCTGAGCCGGGACAAGCCGCCGCATGACCTTGTCCATGACATGGATCTGAAGCCGTTCAGAACCCTGCCAGCTGCTGCAAGTTCCGTGGGCAGGTACGCCTATTCTGGGGACTTATGTTTTAGCTCCTCTTCGGATCTGATATGTGTGACCGGTACTTTCTATTCTTTCGAGTGAAATCGATCTCCACCTTATTTATGCATGTATGTATATGTATGACCCAGATTTTACTTACACGTCTTATATCATGGTTAGTTTCCTCTAGATTTATGATCCTGGCGCAAATCAATCTATCCATGTGGTTGTTTTCAGCCAGATTTCTCATCCCAAATCAAAGCACTAGCTGAGTCTCTGTTCATCAGCTACACCATATCACTAATCCACTATACCAGGGTTGCTTGTGCTGGCTATACTCATCTTGATTGATCTCGACTCTTTGCGCACTGTTGAACACTGTTGTTTTTTCCCCCCACACAGCTACAACTATGGCAGTTCAGATGATGTGGAAGTTTTGGTGACAGCTTCGGCTACAGGGGGCGTCGACGTCAAGATTGGCTCCTGTACTTTTCATGCGCTCAAACATTTGAGGTGTTGCTCTGCCTCCTTAAGTTCCCATGCTAGCTTGCTAAGAATCCTTTTCTGTTTCATGGTTTTCTTGCGCTAACTGCAACTTCATTATTATCAGTGTGCACAACTCACTCATCCAAATAGTGCTGTTTGCGGTCAAGAGGTTTGAGGATGCATTTGCCTGTGTTAAATCCATGGTGCCCAGGCATGTCTTTGATATGGCTAGGAGATTGCGTTCCCCTGGTTCTCTAAATGTATGTGAAACCAGATGGGCTTCTGGGAACCCCAACTCAGAGTCACCAAATGTTGTATCTGAGCTTACTGAAAGCAAATCAAAACATGACAGGTAGTTCTTTGCCCCTATTTTTGTGTCTGCAATCCTTTTCCCTTTCGTCTTGGTATCAAGTTTACAAAATTAACAACTACTCAATTTGGGTGTGTTCATAAAACTTTCATATTTTTTGTATTGTTTAATTTCTAGTCAGTACCCTTCCTTTTTTTATAAATTCATGAACCAGTAACATATTTGCTGCTACTATGTTCTATGACCAGCAATCCCGATTCTTATGGCAAGACATCAGCTATATGGATTGTCTCAACTGCTGCTCCACATCACGCGACAGGGAACCGTGCCCACCTCCCTGGCTTCATAACCAAGTATGGTGATTGGTTTGTTCATGCGGTCGATGAGACGCCTAGGCAGGTCACTGCCCATGGCACTGTGGTGACAAATGCGGTGACCCTTCCTGATGTGTGGTTTGTCCCTGAGCTTACGGTGAACCTGGTGTCGGTTAGCCAGCTCGTTGAGCTGGACTACGTTGTTGAGTTTGGCTCTGGTATGTGCTACATCAGGAGTGCCTCTGATGGCATGGTCATCGGCAAAGCACACCTCAAGAAAGGTGGACAGTACGTACTGGACTTCCTCAGGGTTCCAATTACCATGTGAGGGATGCCCCTCTTGGACAAATTCGATATATGGTTACTAAGTTGCCATGTAATGTGACACCCTGGTGTTCTATGATGTTTATTTGAATAAACTAGCAGGGTTGATTACCATGGTTCTTTGTCTCTCGGAAAGCAAGGAGAGGGGGAGAGGCTTCTGCAAGTTGGCATGTTCCTACGTTTTGTGCATAGCCCCTCGCCTCTGTTTTGTTGTCCCGATTAATTAAGAAACGTATGTACTGAGTTTTTTTTTCTATCGATGTATAGGTTTGTATTAGCCCTGGTGTGCCAATGCACTGTTCATCGTTGTTTCTGTTGTCTGCTTGCCAATTGTTTGGTTGTTTTGTCTAGCTCGATGCTCTCGTCATTCTCATTTTAGCCTTAGTATGAATACCAGGTTACTGCCGCTAACTGAGAACGGACACAAAAAAAAAGGCACAATAGGTGTTTTTGTCCTTAAACTGAGGTTCAGTTTCGTCCATAACTATCAAAATAACTATTTCAGTTCTCAAACTTTCCTATAAGGCTTATTTTCGTTTTCTTCGTCCTACATGTCATGTCATGGTGGCGTGCCACATCAGCATCTAGTTATTTAGAGGTTTTAAGGCTGTTCAGCATCTAGTTATTTAGAGGTTTTAAGGCTTTTATGTATAGAAGTAAAATCCATCTTTCTAGCCTCTATATGTTGCACGTGTGCCCGCCACTACTATCTGTCTACTGTCTTAGGCTTTTATGCAACAACTATTAAATGATACACTCATTTTTGTTAAAGATAGATTCACAATTGGATTCAATCTTGAACCAAGCTGAGCACCAATATATTGGGTCTGTACTACGCAAATCCTTCTATCTCCACCACAAGTTTCGTTGGCAAGTTTGTTCACGTGATTTAACTTTCCACATTGTCCGTGATAAGCCAAGCCTCTGGGTCATCGGATTGCTAGCCAACTCCATCAGACATGTCCACGCGTTGCGACGAGAAGCCTCTCTGAGGGCAAAATAGACCACCGATTTGCCAATTTGCAGCCTGTTCGGTTGGCTGGTGGCTGGTGCTGATTTGTTGTGAAACTGAAGTACTGCTGGTTGGCTGGTAGCTGGTGGCTGGTGCTGATTTGTTGTGAGACTGAAGTACTGCTGGCTGGTGGCTGATAAGCCAAGCGAACAGGCTGTGGCCTCCACTATTTTGTCGCGTACACTTTTCTTTTTAACATGTCACATTAGATTTGTATTAAATCAAACTCGTACAATTTTGATCAAATTTATAAAAAGATACAACATCTATACTACCAAACATATCCACCACTATCAAAGTCTGTTCCATGATGCATTTCATGAAACAATTTTGATATTATAGATGCTATTTTTTTCTATAAATTTAATTAAAGTTGGATAAATTGACTTAGAACAAATCTAAGGCGACATGTTAGAAGGAGTACAATATATTTTTAAGAATGTAGATTCATTCTGAATTTAGCATGATATTTAGAAGGAGTACAATATATTTTTAAGAACGTAGATTCATTCTGAGTTTAGCATGATATTAACCAAGGCATCTTGGCATAGGGATGGTGTGTTGAGTTTTTTTATATTACCAATTTATTAGTGGGATGTGTCTTTACACAGTAACGAGAAAGACGGATATTTTTTCCAAGTGATACTCTCTCCATCCTATAAAAAATGCAATCCTAGCATCTGGAAAAAAAATCTACAAAAGAGTGCAATCCTAAGAATTGGATTGCAATTGTTCCGTAGCTAAGGTCTCAAAAGTTTGAATTGCGTGCCAAAATTAGTATCCATGATTTTAAAAACCTTTGTATGCAACTAGTAAATGGGGGTATGGAAGTCTTTTCACCTTATCACTAATCTGCCTAAAAAAACCTAGAAGTGTACTTTTATGGGACGAATTTCCAGTCTTGTTTTCAGTCTGATCCAACTTTTATGGGACGAATTTCCAGTCTTGTTTTCAGTCTGATCCAATGAGTCCATAGTTTTTGGAGCAAAAGTTCATGGACTCGAGATTATTTAATGTCTGTTTATTTAGATGGATGAATCGACCTACGGGCCTACTTCCAATTTTATGCTCTTGTCAATAAGTGAACAATATTAATGAGTTCAGCGAATAAGCGTAATTTAGTTGGCTAGGTTTCTTGTGGTGGAACCTATCCACCCGTGTTCGAGTGAATCCTAGACTAGGCACGAGTGTTCACATTTTACTAGATTTATTTCAGGATCTAACTAGAGATATTTTTTCAGTGGTAGGCGACGTGCCCGTCTTTATCAATCTCAAAATTGTAACAGCCGACCTAGCCTTTTGGAGGTGCTCATAGAGGTAGGATTAACGTGTATGTATTCATAGGGGTGAGTGTGTGAGCGGTGAGCCTTTGCGTTTATACTGGAGTTTCAAAAAAAAAGTTCATAAGTTTAAATTCAGTATAGAGTAATCTAGGCATCAATAGTATTTTCTAACCCAACGGTGCAAAGAAGATATACACATTTTGTATGGGGGTGGGAAATGTGTCTGATCCAATGTAAGTGAGAGCCTTCTTGAGGTTCTAAGGTATCTCCAACGGCTGTCGACGTAGGTTCGGATGAGGTCCAGAGCTGACGCGGAAGAGAGAAGAAAAAAACAGCTCGCTTGCGAGTAGTTCGACACTAGCGCGGAGACAGAAAAGCAAGCAGAGAGTGGACATGTGCTGCTTCTTTTGCTCAGGACACCAATTAAAAAGACGAATGGACAGAAGCAAAAGAATTAAATAATCTATTGCTCAGGGACCTTATGGCACGCTGCTCCATGTCAGCTAGCGAAATCGCCAATACCGCCGCGGACGCCCTAATTAAGCATGAACGCTGATTTTCATGATATCTGGCAAATACCTTTTCATTTTTCACTCTCTCTGCGTTTCACCGAACATGAAGTGCAAACTTTAACCATGCAGAAATGCAGACTTATCTTATTTGGTACATGTCTATCTGCAGAATTGTTGCCTTGCAATTATCTTGTGCGTGCATCACATCCAAATTTGACATGTATGACGCACGGATACATGTATAGCAATGAAATCAAGAAAGCACATGTTCATTTCTGTAAGCTAAGCTATGCTACTCCACGCAGCGTGTGTCGTGCATGTCTTGGGGTCCTTTTGTGCAGATAACTCCCTTTTCTTTCTCCAAATATGGTGTTTCAGTTCCAAACATTTAGACATAAATTTAATTTAAATTTTTAAATTCAGACACATTCATAAGGCATAAGAACATCACTACATTATATTACTTTTGAGTCAACAAAACTCAATCTGTCCAGATAATCTGGAGTCTTGTTACATAACATTTTTTTACATAACATTTGTTAATTACGAATCTATTGTTTTTCTTTTTCTTGCTATTTCCAAGCTTTAGACTGTTTCATTCGTTATAAATGTCCTGTCCCATGGATGTCTGAATATTACTGTGTCACAAAACATAAACGGGTTTGTTTTGATGTTCTGCTAGTGGCAGGATCACGTGAGAGATGTGTGCTTCTTTCAGTTTTACACGATGGACGAAATCTGAGTGATTCACGTAATCATATCCCCCGGTTTTTTTTCTATTGGTTTCTTAGTTTTTGCTTTTGAGTGATAATTTTAGTTGTATCAATCACTTTTTCTTATTTGCTATATTGCTCACGTGTCACGATTTCATTGGCTCAAAAAAGTGATTGATATGTAAATACAAAATCACCCGGATGATAGGTAGCCACTCCCTTACGCAGTCGTACTAGCAGCCCCCTGCATCAGACACGTCTGCTAGCAAAATAAGTAGTACGCATGAACTGGACTCTTCACAAGCCGAAAATCAAAATTTACATGGAAAAGAACCATTATTTGCATTCCATATCAATCCAAACTGATTAGTCAACAAAGAATTCCTCAGCGCTTGAACCCGGCACCCTAGTCGGATAAAACACAGACAAACACTAGAATCATGCTCTATGGAAAAATTTATCTGTAACATACACAAGCTAGGGTCAGGTAGTCCTAGTCTAAATCTAGCTCCTTTCTGCTCTTTACAGTCACATTCTGCTTCGACTCTGGGTCCAGCACGTCTAGGTCCCATGCCGTGGCCAAGTATCCATAGAGGACCCATGTCCGCTCCCCTTTGCCATCCACTTTCACCAGCACGGGGTTGTTGCCCCCCTCAGTAGTGGGGACAATGCTCCGTATGCGAGCCCAAGCTGCGCGCCCATGGCCCTGGCGCTCAAATAACTCAACAAGCTGTGATGCCTTGTTGAGACCGTCGAGGCTAGCTTGAAACTTCGCTTGCATGGACCTCTGCCCGTCCTTCCCAGGCAGTGGCTGCACATCGGCACCAGCAAAGCCCATTTCTGGAAAACATACAGCAGTAGGGGAACATGTCAGTTTTCGAATGAGAAAGCAAAATGAGTGCAATATTCAAAGATGCTTCGTGTTGACAATTTGACATGAATTGTCGTCCAATTAAATGTAGCAATGTAGCATCACAGGACTGTGAAGACATCACAGCTAGATACAGTGAGAAAACAACATTTATCAAAAATGCAGTCCAACTTTCTAGAACGGAACAGTGGACACATTCTGAACCATATATCATGGAAGAGGAGAAAATATTTGCTAGCTTATCAAGGTCTCCCTATTCTGTAACTGGCACAAAGACGGAACAACAAAAGTGCCTTTTATTCCCATCATGTTGGGATAGGTAGGCTAGGAATGAAACCCAACAGGAGCCACCAAAAAAACAGATAAAGTCAAAGAAAAATAGTACTAGTAATAATAGTAAAAGGAGAACCATAGCCTCCAAACTCTAAGAACATTTGTACATATAATTTCACAGATAACCTCCAAGGCTACAGCATCATGCTCTGGTACTCAAAATGAGGGAAGCTAGATGATGCTGACTATATTTATACTAAGTATAGACGAAAATTGGTGAAGAACCATAGTTAGCAAACCTGCTCTTTCTGGAATTTTCAGGGCAAGTGCAATAAACTACTCCCTGTCCCAAAAAAAAATTCTAGGAATTCTACAACAGATTGACAAGGAAGTACAATGACCTTGCTTGCCCCTATTTGTTAGCCATAATTGGCACAAACTGATTGCTGCATGCACATGCATGTACTAAATGGGATAAAATTACTTGCCATCCGGAGAAATTTTGAATCCTAGAATGACATGTTTATTTGGGAAGGAGGGGATATTAAATAAAGGCTATCAAACAGAAATAAAAACAACAAAGTTTTGGTCAAAGCAAATGATTTGCATCTGATTCATCCCTGCGAACGAATAAAGAGAAGGTAAGAGATCTAAAACTCTGATGATTAATACAATAATCAATCAGAAGTTTAGAACTACCAAGATCACAGTGACAGAGCAAACATTGAAGGAATACCTCTCAGCTTGCTCTCCATCTCTTTATTACTCATGAGATCCTTTTGTCCGTCGCTCTTTGCCTTGTATGTGTTTTCAATTATGACGGTTGGAGGCCACAAGATTAGATCCCCTTGATTAGCTTCAGCATCGGCAGTAGACAGTGCTTGATAAGCGGTTTTGTGAACAGGGGCTACTGAGTAATTCCAACCCATAAGTACACATAACGCTTTGTGAAATCCTAGGTGATCAGCACGATGCTCCGCATTCTTTGCATAGTATGCATGATTGAGGAGCGCATGCAAATCTACAGAATCCCTGTAATCAAATCATGCAAAAGCCGACTTCAAATCGAAATTATGCATAAAAAATTGCCTTCAGAAAATTAATCCATACAACTCTCTTTAAAAGATCATCAAGAACTTATAGCCGATTTGGTATGAACCAAAAAGTTGAAAAAATCTCAGAAAAATATATGCAAAACATTTGTGGAACATACAAGAACAAAAGAAGAATCATATACTGCCATAATAATTCTTTGAAACAAAAAACTGGGATTTGACCCTAGCGGCAAAATAACTTTGCTTTGCAGCACAAGCTCATAGTTCCAGGCAGTAATGAAAAGGGGAGAAAACAAAAACAAGCATGAACACATTCATAAAAAGAACAGCACAAATGTGCAACATGGAGCTTTGCATATTTGAGTTCTTAAAGGCCGCTCCTGATATTAAGATGTGTTATGTGACTATATCTTCATGTAATGCTTTTTTATAAAGTGATTTGAAGCCAGTGAAATTCTTGTGGAATCCTCAAATCTAAACAATTATAGAATGAATACACACCACAGGTCGCTTTTCCAAGCTTCATGCTCCCTGATTTTCTAGGATTGTTTGCTCCTAACTGATTTGTATTCACAGTGTAGCAATTAAACAAATAATGTCTACAGCTTTTCAGGCACAAACCTTTCCAGAAAAAAAAAATATGGGAGCATGATGATAAGGACGTGTTTGTTTCCGCTTCTCTCAAACATGCTTAGATTCTAAGGTAAGTGAAATTTTTCTCGATTCTCAATTTTCGATTATTATAGTTCAAATCTCTGAAACAGATTATCACAAAAGCGAGAATAAGCAAATATAAGCATGGTGTTTGGTGGGATTTTTGCTTATTTTCACCGATAAGCTGATTATAAGCGGAAACAAACAGGGTAAGTTCTCGAGAGAGCATGATCCAAGGATAAGCAATAGTGTTGTATTCATCAAATCAAAACAAAAACTCTATTAGTTTGGAGTCAGCGGATCTCTTTGCATGCTTATTTATTTAATGTTTGACTGCTAACCACTTGAATATAGTTTTGGGTCCAGTTAAGCCATTAAAATCTGTACTAGTCTGAAAGACCATCTGTTGATGACTGAGAGAAAGCTAAGTTCACTGGAACCTATATGGATTGATTGTCACACACAGCAGGGCAACACATTTCATCTTTCTAACGAATATATGAATATTACCAAAGGTTATGATAAAAAAAATGAGGCGGGTAATCCACAACATTGTTTTTTTTTAAAAAAAAAATAGCAAGAGCAAGAGGTGCAAGTGTGTTTGTCCGCAAACCCACTTATAGGCCATATTTAGGTGGGTTTCCACTAAACCCAACTAAAAATGAACTATATGATGGTTCTTGGGCAAACTCACCTGCATTCCTATCACTGCTCAATCATTTAACACAGCATGCAATATTTTACAATAGTTGTGTTTTCATATGGAAATAGGAAACTCATGGTGAAAAGCAGCTGCATCTAATCAATCCAGGGTCTGCCAATCTACAATATCACTAATGTGACTGTTGGGAATAACTATATTACTAAAAGGAAAATTCAAAATAAATAAACTTAATATAAATGTAGAAAAATGAGCCATAAATACCAAAAAAATGGCAGTCCAAACAGAACTCCATGCATGACATGCAGGACTGGCTATTTTTAGGCATTAGGCTGGTTAGGCAAATAGCAACAGGAAGAACTGAGCCTGGTAAAAGCCTACTGTGCTGAAGTGAGCTTACAAAGTTAACCAGCCAAAAGAGGAACCTAATCATTGGTAATGTAACTCAGAGGGATGAAGCTAAAATGCTAATGAATTGGTCAATTCCTAACATAGCATCCTTATATTGGCTCTGATAGAGACCAATGAGATGTATGGTTCACGGAAGTAACTCATCCTATATGGGATAGTCCTACATGGAATCAACCCCTGATTTGGATGGGGTGACATCATTTCAGTACTTCCACTAGCATGTGCCTACGAGGAACGAAATAGAGATGGATTGGTCCATGTCATTAATCAAGCCAAACAAGTGGGCTAGGTTAACAGATAGGATCAGTGGATCATCACTATATCATCCCTCAAACCAACAATACATAAAATAATTATCTTCAAACCTCAGGCTAAGTAATAGAAATACTTCCAACAATCATTGAATTAACATAAGGAAACTAAAAAAATAGAACTTAGGCCTTTCTCAATTCGATAGTCCAGTATGCTATTGCTGGTATATCAAGTTGGTTTAGAAGTCAACCAATATGACATGCATGTTCACAATTAAAGAGCAGGGTCAAACTAAAAAAATGTTTTCCAAGATATTTCAGAAAGAGATCAAATCTAAACCAAAGGATCCCAAGAAGAACAGCCAAACTTCACTGCTTGACAATGATTGTGTGAACGAAACAAACAACAATGTTGGGTTAGGCTAGAGCCGACCAAACAAGAGCCAATCGAAGACAGGTGAAAGAGAAGGATTTTAAGGAGGTAAGGAGTGGAGGACACCCCCCCCCCCCCCCCCCGAAATGGCTAGGTGCTTATAAAGTGAGCCCAGGTGACACCTTACCAGATTAATAAAGAGGCAAACTGCAGCGCAGAGTGGGGAGGGGGGTGAGGGGAGGAAAGATGGGAAAAGGGTAAGGACTGGAAGGTCGACCCAGCAAGAGCCTCCCTCACGTCGATCCCTCCTGTCTCCGCTTCTCCCTCAGTGCCACTGCTGCTCCGCTCTCCATATCTCTCTATCAGCGCCTCCATCACTCCACTTTCCATATCTCGCATTCGCATCTTTCTCATTATGTTCCTAGCTCTCAGCTATTCCTCCCTCTCACTCCCTTGCCCCTCAGATCAAGGGCCACAGTAGCAGCTGATTGGAGAAAGGGCTACGCCGGCCACTAGTGCTGGATCTGGTGGGATGGGTTATGCGGTTGCTGCTCGGTTCAGCTGGACCTCGTTCTTCCTCTCTTTCCCCTCCCTCCCTCGCTCTCCACAAATTTTGGCATGGCGCTAAGGATGCCCAGGATTCTGGATCACCTTGACGCGTAGGCAAAACCTTGAAAACCATGGAGAAGGGTTGTTGTAGGCTTGGTAAGCCAAGTAAACACCCAGAAGGAACAAGTGTACCATTTCTAAAAAGGCTCCAGGACGTGGCACTGTATTTGAACCATGGAGCCCAGTTACTGAATAAACAAATAAAAAACTCTGTTGCATTGAACTTTATCAGAAAAAAAAATCAATCCCCATCCCACCCCCAAAAAATTTAGGAATGAAAGGGAAGACAAACAAAACAGGCAGATAACGACAAGTATCCATGATCCTGCAATAGGGCAAAGGCAAAGAAAGGATACGGCCACAATTCTAAAAAAGCCAAAAATTGCTGATATGAGCTTGAACTATGTGAAGAAGCATGGAGCTGCACAAGCTATTTGGTGAAAGTTTCCCCATGTAGTAGTTCAATGACATCAAACGTGGTAATGTATTAGGGACCCTGCGAGCATAGGCTAACTGAGGTTTCCTTGTTTTGAAATCATATTTAACTGACTCTTTACCTAGATATCTTCCATTTATCCGGTCCTTGTTTTAAATTCGCTTTTAATTGACTCTCTACCTTGGTATCTTCGTTTATTTTACTAAGCGCCCACCCGTCAAACTTCACTGATTAACAAACTGGTACATGCATGCAACAAAAAGGACAAACAGAGAAGCAAACCAAGGAGAAAGATGACTGTGGACAAAATACCAAGTGTAGCAGAAATACAAAGACATTCTGCGGAAATGCCATGCCATGGTAAATCCAAAAGGTTAAGCATGACAACAGTCTTGAACTGTTAGGATTATCTAACGCTAATCCAAAAATCATTAGTTATACTCTGCCCCCTTCTTTTCAGGGGAAAAAGTAGCTACATGGAATTCATTATAATGAAATACAACTAACAAAAAATGGAATCATTGTTATCAGGTATAACTTCCAGGGTTATGTTGTATTGTGCTACGTATCCAAATCGAGTTTGATGATACTAATTATCTTGGCCATACACTCAATTAACCACATCGAAACATACAGACAAACCAACAAGGCAAAATCTTTCGGATTTTTCAGCATACCTTTGACAGACAGGGCACTTCAGCGGGGAAAGCTTTCCATTGGCCCTGTAATTCTTCTTAGCTGTGTCATTCTCATTCATCAGCTTCACCATCTTAAGAAAGGAGCTCTTCAGCGCCTTGGGGTCCACCCCAGTCTCCTCCACCTTCACCTGCTTCACAGCACGCGCCTCAGGCTTCTGCTGCTGATGACGCCCAGAGGACTCCCCGGGCGCGCCACCATTGGCCTGCTCCCACTTCCGCTTCGGGACGGGCATAGGAAGCATCCCAGGAATAGGCAAGAGAGCGGGCATGGGCGGCGGGGCCCACCGTTCGAAGGGCAGGAGGGGCGGGAGTGGCAAGCGCGGCGGGGGCGGGGGTATCGGCGGCGGCGCCAAGAGGTGCGCGGGTATCGGCGGCGGCGGCTGGCGGAGCTGCGGGGGCGGCTCGAGCGGGAGCGCGAAGTAGGTGCGCACGGTGCCGTCGGAGAGCGCGACGGTGCGGCGGTCGAGGTCCTCCAGCCCGTACGGCGGCGGCGGCGGGATGGCTTTCATCACGGCCTCCACCGCCGCCACGGTGAGCAGCGGCCGCGACGGGGGCAAGGGGACCTGCTGCTGCTGCTGCTGCGGCGGCGGCGGCAGCAGCGGCGACGCGCCCAGGGGAGGAGGCTGCGGGTGCGGGTGAGAGTGCGGCGCGGGGAGAAGAGGGGAGCGGCCGGCCTGCCCGTTGACGCTCGGGGTAGGGTCCGGGGGCGCGGATGCGGCTGCGCTGCGGCCGCCGCCGCCGCCGCCGCCAGTGGCGGCGGCGGCGGCGTGACCCGGTTGGGTGCGCTTGTTGGGGTTGGCGTCGGCAGCGGACGAGGAGGACGACGACGCCCGGGGGGAGGCGGCCTGCGGATTGTGCGCCGCCGCCGTGGGCGCCGCGGGCGGAGGCATCGGCTTGGGCGGATTGGCGGCCTTCATGGCGGAGGATTTGCTAGGGTTTCGTCGGGATTGATTCCGATTTGGGGACGGCGGAGGG
>CM014277.1:62959041-62979997 GCA_004135705.1 Alloteropsis semialata
CCCTCTCTCTCTCTCTCTCTCTCTCTCTCTCTCTCTCTCTCTCTCTCTCTCTCTCTCTCTCCGCTTCCCTCCGGGGAAGCTTAAGATTCTGGTTCGTTTCGTGGGCGAGGATTCGCTGACTGGTGGGTGGTGATGTGTTTTGTGTGTGCGCAGAGGTGTCGACGTTCCTGCACGCCTGCGAGGGGGACGCGGTGACGAAGCTCACCAACGAGAAGGTGCCCTACTTCAACGCGCCCATCTACCTCCAGAACAAGACCCAGATCGGCAAGGTCGACGAGATCTTCGGCCCCATCAACGAATCCGTGAGCGCCTCCTCCCCCTGCTGCTTCCTCTCAATCCTGTCGGCCGCCTCGAAAAATTTATCCTTTTATCCCTCCTCATAGGGAGTTGTGAAGTTGGCGTTGTGTTCCTTGTATTGGTAGAAGTAAGATTACGGATTAGCAGTATTGGCTTAGGCTGTTAAAAGTTTTGTGTCTTTTAGAGAGAGTGCGTGTGATTAGTTCAGTGAGGATTTAGGTGAATGGTTTGCTGATTTTAGTGTCTTGTAGGGTCTTATAGTTGCATTGATTTATATTTTTGTATAGCTTGACACATTTAGTTGTCAAAATGTTATGTAGTTTTGTGATGCTCTGTTTTGAGATATTCTTTGTTCTGATGAGTTTGATTTGATTTTGACGCTTTGTTTCAGGGCTATAGAATGCTCATAGATTTTATTCAGAGTGTTATTCTTGTTAGCCAGTTCTGATTGACAGTGTTTTGCAAGTATTGCTCTAGTTATGTGTCTACCATTGTGCTGAATCTGTTTCTGTTTCTGTTTTATGTGTAGTATTTCTCTGTGAAGATGATGGAAGGGATAATTGCGACATCATACAAGGAAGGCGACAAGTTCTTCATTGACCCCATGAAATTGTTGCCTCTCTCGCGCTTCCTGCCGCAGCCAAAGTATGAGTCGCTAATTGTTGCTGTTTCTCATGCATTGTTTGCTTGTTATTTTCTGAAAAAGCAAACCAAAATGTTTCATTCGTTTGCACACCTTTTTACTTAAATGTATATTGGTAGGTTGGCAACTTGCAGCTTTCTTCAAATGACTCATTTAGCTTGCATCAATCTTAGGAAAACTGTCTCTTGTGTATGCGAAGATTCTCTTTGTTCACTTCTCACCTGGCTGTTAAGAAATAATTAAAACTATGTGTGGTCATTAAGATAAAAAGAACTGAGTATTTTAGTATGCAACTCTAGCTTGCATTGAAGAATATAATGCTGCTTCAAAGCTATTGATGCAGAGAGTCTAGCTTATTTGAATCTTCATTGTTTTGAAATTATAATTTTAAGGAAAGTTCTTTCTGATAAAATAGGCATTGAATATGAAGATACACAAGGTTCACTGCTATCTGGACATCTAGTTTCAAACATCTCAGGAGTTATGTCATATCATGAGGAGTTATTTGATGCTATTCTTTTTTATACCTGTTCTAAACAGGGGACAATCCCAAGGAGCACCAAGAGGTGGTGGCCGTGGTGGAAGAGGTGGTGGAAGAGGCCGTGGTGGTTCATTCCGTGGTGGAAGGGGACCACCAAGGGGTCGTGGTGGACCCCCGAGGGGTGGAGGGCGTGGTGGCTTTAGAGGGAGAGGCAGATTCTAGGTGTAGTTTGAACCTGATGTTTGTTGAACATCATATCTTCTACCGAATTGGAAGCTTTCATGTTCTTGTAACCTGATGTTAAGTTAGCAGAGTACTTGCAACTTTTTATGTGTGGAACTCAGATTCTCTGTTGAAACAAATTACCAGTTGGCCTTGTTTATGCTGTTCATGGGCGTACAGTTAAACTCCTTGAGTCCTTGTTCAAAAGTTGAACTCAAACTCACGCAGATTCTTGAAGCTTCATTTGCCAGATGCGCTTCTGGCTTGTGTTGGTACTTGGTAGAGTTGGCTGTCTGATGTATGCTTCTGTTTAACCCTAAGCATGCGTTTGGTTCCAGGAGCTCTAGAAGCTCTGGATAAGGTTGTAAAAAGAATACTCGAAGGATAAATGAAGAAAGGGTGACACGCGGGCCATCTTCTTTGTTAACGGGGATTAACGGTGGAAGAAACTCCATCCATTCCATTTTTTTATAGATCCTTCAAACCAAACAGAAAACTGTAATGGACCCGTCCTCTTCAATCAAGCATGAGATAGGATCGTTCCATAAAAAAAACTGCGACAGGATCATCCTGCAGTATACACTCAAATCCAGATAAAACTGAACCTAAGGCCCCGTTTGGAGGGCTCCGGGACGCTCCAGCTCCAGATACTGTACCGCACTGTTCATGCCGGAGCCAGAGCTGACGGAGCCATTTTACTGTTCATGCCGGAGCCGGAGGCAGTTTTTTCAGCTCCGCCCGCTTCACGTTCTTTGCAGTTCATTTTGGCTATCGGACAGTGAAGTACAGCATAGTGTCGCTACAGTGCCATGTCAGAGGAGTCGGAGCTGAGCGAAGCTGTGCCAAAGAGAGCCTAACTATCTGATGTACGCTTTTGCTTTAACCATATATAACTGAAATGAAGTAACAACGGTAGTACTCGAGCTCTGTACATTTCAAATCCTGCTATAAAAGTGAATCTTCCCGTGTATCTTGAGCACATGAAGTTTTATAATATTTTCTACTTGAAAGGCTGGAGTTTGATTCATGCAGTACCCCACAATATTTTTTTTTTCTCGAATACGCAGGAGAGCTGCGCATCTTTGCATTAATAGAAGAAAAGGAGCCTACAACAGAAAAGCTCCCAGAGCCAACCCCAACACACACACACACACACCCTTCCAGATTCCTTACAGAAGCAAGGAACCCAGGTTAACTACTCATAGAACTTATATACCCGGAAGATCTGTAGAGACCTGACCCACAGCCCCAAAACCATAAACTCACAACTCCTCCCAGGCCGTGAGCCGGGAAAGGTCCCTGGCCCCAGCCATTTTCCAGAGCTGAGCCTCCTCTAGTGCCATTCTGAGGGCAAACTCCACACCCGGAGCAGCACTGTTGAAGATGATATCATTTCGATGTTTCCAGATCGACCAGGCCCCAAGAATTATGCATGAATTGAGCCCTTTTCTTGTATCCCGGTCCACCAGATTTTGAGAATGTTCCCACCAAGCATCCCAAGATGAATCAGAAGGACTCGGTGTCAGCTGTTCCAGTCTTACTGAGCTCAGCAGTCTGAACCAGAACTGTCTACTGAACACACATTGAACCAATAAATGGTTGATGTCCTCCTCTACCTGATCGCATAGCACACACTGTGGTGGGTGAGGTAGGCCGCGCCGGGCCAACCTATCAGCAGTCCAACATCGATTGTGAGCCACCAGCCACATGAAGAACTTGCACTTTGGAGGGGCCCAAGATTTCCATATTCTTTCATACGCTGCAAAGCCAGAGGCACCCTGAAATAAAGTGTCATAGGCGGATTTGGCACTGTACTCTCCAGAAGTAGAGAACCGCCATATATGTCTGTCACTTATTTCTGCCTGTAGGTGGACCCTGTCCAGCAAATCCCCCAATTCGAGGAACAGTACCCCACAATATTCGCTAACAAAACATGGCAACAATCATGGAAAAAATTGTGCAAATAACATGCTACAAAAAGCATTACAGGGTGGTACATCCTTTTGGCCGATGGCCCCAAAGAAAATGCTAAAAACTGTTTCAATTGAATTCTTGAAAACACAAGACAAAACTATGTTGTACCACTTTAGCTTTTACCAGATAACACAACACATCACACAATGTTACTGATACAATAAACTACATGCTGAAAACGATCTGGGCAAATACGAATCACCATAACAGCCAGATGAAGCTCTACATATGACATATGAGAACAAACTAAATGGGTTAATGCTTCCCCTAAGCAAAATTTCCCTGGAAACAAAAGATCCTCTGTAAGATTCTGGCTGTCCCTGAAGATATGTTTGGCAAAAGTGGCAGGTTAAAATAAGCCAAAACGGTAGTGCTTTTTCTTCAAGTATGTCATTACGAGAACCCTCTTCCCGTACATGTTGCTTTGCAGTGTAGCAGCGTGCGGTCTGATAGCTTCAACAAAGGCAACATGTTGTTCACCCTGCAACATTAAACATCCATTAAGGATTGCGCATGGAATTTTTTTGGCTGAGGGTGAAGTAGTCTCTTAACCTGGCACTGTTTAAGTGCAGTTTGAATCACATAGTTCCCGCACTGATCAATCATGATATGCAGCAATTTAGGATCATTCATGAGTTCGTTGATGATCCTTTCACGCATCAGCCGTGGTGCCACCTTCATGCAGTGCTCCACAACATGGCTACCGCACTTTTGCATGGACAGATTTCCAAAGTGACCTGCGAGCTGATCCACTATTCTGGTGGTTGCCCATTCAATTTCGAGGCCAAGAATAAACTGAATAACATAGTTCCTGCCAGGAATTATATTGTATATTAGGCATAGTACCAGACTACCAGCAGCATAATTCAGATTATATGAGAATATAGCCTGGAAGGACAACAAGCATACCCATACTGATCTTCTGAAAGCCTAAGGGCACTGGATGTAATCTTCCTCAACAAATCGTTCCTCTGTTTGTCATTTGAATGCTCAATACATTTCTGAAGCACACAACAGCCATGGCGACCCATTGCTAGCTGAAGATAGCGTGATGCAGCAGCCTCAATAATGAACTGCAACAGTTATACAGGCATCCAAACTGAGTGTAAAAATGCAGGCTGGCTTGTTAATGAATAATTCTTGGAGTCATGTATGCAGAGCGTTCAGCTACACTAAAATTCTCTGCTGGAAAAATTCAACTGCAGTGTAGCCTGGACGATTTCACATTACAGAGACAAAGACATTGAGTATAACAAACAAACTATCCTGTATATGCATATAATATCCAGAGATCCTTTATCCAGGAAAAAAACACATCGCAGTTTAATGCAACCAATATGCATATATAATATCTAAAGGTACAAAAGAATAATAGCTAAATCATATGATGTAGCAGATGGCTTACCGCATTGTGCTCAGGTAACAATGTCTGCAAGCAGCGGGTCACAACATGGTTTCCATTAGCATCTGTCATCAAACGCATTGTTCCGTGGCTTAATGCAGTCACAACCATCGAAGCTTGTGTGGTAGTCACAGTATCTATGACCTTTTGCATTACACGAGTCCTGAAATTTTTTCTCTAAAAGATAAGATGTGAAAACTATAAATGTTAGTGATGAAACAACAAATATCAAATTATGTTCATACCCATGCATGTTGCAACAAACTTTAATAAGCTCTGCAGGTGCTTTGGTGATTTCACAAATTATGTGCATCCTTCGATCATCGGTTTCAAGAATCTTCTGCACCAAATAGTGGGCAACTGGATCCACCATAAGTTCACCAATATGATCAATGATTTCATAGAAGACTTTATCAGCATCCTCTTGAGTGCCTTCTGTTATTATGTTCTGCAGAAAGCAGCAGTAGTCCTGATCCTTTGCGAGGATACATATTCTTCCAACAACTTCATCAACTCTCATATCAGGTTTTGAGGATAAATGGAGCATGTTATTATTACTCCGAATGCCAAGATGGTCATGACAGTAACCATTAATCATGTGATCCATATCAGGACAGCCATGAACTGAGGGAGCAAACTTCATACTTCTAATTGAATTTCCAACATCACGACTCATCAGGATCCTTTCTGGATAACTTCTGTTGAATCTACCAGATGTCAGATGATGCGAGAAACCTAGTACACATGGATGAGCAAGGCTATCCATTTGCTGATGATGCGAAAAATCTTGTCCAAAAGCTTGCTGAAAATGGCGAAAGTCACCACTACCACATGAACTGTCAGTGTAAGATGTTCCAGGGAAGCTGTCTCTGAATGTATTGTTCAGCTGGTTATTTCTCTTCGGAATAGCAGCACCATTTATGTAAGGATACCCATTTTCCAACCCATGAGAATAAGGATTTTCCAACCCATGATAATTTGGTGTTCCATTATACAGGAATGGGCCCTTTGCAGGAGTGTGAAGGGCAGCCTGCTCATTGCTTCTGTGCTGATAAACATCAAAACCAGAAACTTGTTGCAATTGTGGACAGACATAATGTGGTTGCACAACAGAGTATGGTTGTACACCCATACCATGCGGCAGTATGAAGTTTGGCCTAACATTTTGATCATGGGGCTTGTACATGTGAGATTGCCCATCAACATAACATTGTTGCTGGAAGGGTAAAGCAGATGCAGTTGATGGGTGGTAAGGAATGCCGAAATTGCTATTGAAGCTTTGAAACCCATAACCTTGTGCTTGGTGGTCAACATCAGACTTCTGCTTGGCAAGTGCCGCATTGAACTGTAGAGAATCATCTTGGCGTGTTGCAGGCACATGCTGCAGGTTCAGGGTAACATCATCCACATGTCCAGATGGATAGTGTCCATTTGTCAGCACCACATTGTAATGGCTGGTACGCATATCATCTGTACTAGTCTCGAGACCGAGAGATATGTCATCAAAAGCAGATGCGAGGGAATGCTCGTCATGCAGACTGCCACTGTGAAAGAACCCCTGAAAATTCTGATTGCTTCCAGCCACGGGTGTGTCATACGTGGAAAACTCTGAAGGAGTCGACCTTCTGCCATTCAGATAAGCCCCTGCAGCCTGAGAAGTCATCCCCACATTGTGGAGCTCTCTGCCACCAGCACTCTCCTGAGCAGCACCAGAGACCCCATTGCCGAAAGCTCTGAACCTTGAACTTTCCTGGCTACTCTGTGATCCCTCCATGTCAGAAGCAGGACGATCAGCTGAACACCGGGCAGCAGCTGACGGCGGGCGCCGAATCAATCCCACAATGCAGGTTCCATCACTGGTCCTACGGCACAACCAAGCCTATGCTGCAATCAGTGATCACGAAATTCCCATGACATAGACATAAATAAAGTCAGATCTTTTGGGATACTTGGAACGGCCAAAAGCGGAGGAGGCGAAACTCCACATGGAAACAGAACCAATTGCTTTACGAACGACAGCCAGTCCTCAACAAACAAAATAGATGAACCATACACCACCAAAATTTTGGTGAAGATCACAGATCACCTTATCGCAGTATTGAGACTGATTTTCTTTTCTTGTTTGTAATCGAGCAAATTGAAGAATTTTATTACCACTCCCATAAATATGTTCTAAGCAATCCATACTGGATACCAAAATCATGACACTATATAAAAAAATGATAAAAACGCCCCGCAATCTACTACCGGAGCTCACCAAAATCTCGCCTAGCGCCAGCGGAACCGAGGTAACTATCCACTCGCTTGGACATCATCTCGCGACCAAAAGGCAATACGCCAAAACCCCAACAAAACCCCCGATCACCCGCAATCCCTCTGCCAAGAACGCGAACAGACGAACCCCCATGTCTTAAAACCCCAACCTTTCGACTCAAACCGATCCGAACGACGAACTAGCCGATTCGCACCCGCCGAACGAAATTATACCAGCGAAAAAAAGAAGCACTGGCGCATCAGGTGAGTCTGGTACCTGAATGTTGATCGCGACGGGTGTGATTCCTCGCAGAGGTGGGCCAAGGAACAAGTCGCGGAGAATTTGGTGGGGGTGGAGGGTGGAGGAGGGTTGGAGGAGACCTGGAGGCGATTGAGATTTCGGACGGGAAGCGAGATGGGAAGAAGGGGGCGTTTGCGTTTCCCTTCCGCAGGTGGACTCTTTGCTGCGCCTTCCCCTTCTCTGTCCCTCTGTTCTCTCTTTCTCTGTCTCTCTGTTTTTCTCTCTCCTTTGACACAATGGACGTTTCTGCCCCCGCCTCTTGGTTGGTTTGTGACCAAAGGAACGAAAAGGAGAACGAGAGCTGCGGCGGCGTACACGTGGACGAGTGGCGATTTGGGGTTTGTCGGCTCGCAGTCTTCCAAAATTTCTTGGTAATTAATGTGCAGCACATGCTCCTTCCCAAAAAAAATGTAACTCTGAGAAGCCAAGTAATTTTAAGTTTGATCAAATTTATATAAAAGTTTATTAAGATTTATATTTTAAATAGATTTATTATGAGAGTATGTACCTTGATTTATCGAATGATGCTTATTTTATTCTATAAATATTAGTATTATTTTTAAAATCTAGTCAAACTTAAGGTTGTTTGACTTCTCGAAAAGCGAGAGCTGTATTCTTTTCTGGACGAAGGGAGTATCTGCGTGAGATAGCGTATTTAAAACGCATTGAATTACTAAATTAGAGATATAGTATGGAGATAGGTAAAGGGTCTCAAAATTTAGCCTACTGGTTTTAAGGATAGGGTTAGATAAGGGCCGAGCTAAAATACTATATATTTTTAAACTAAAATTAATTAAGGTAAGTTAGATTGTAAAGGAGGCATAAGGGCCACGATAAATTACCACCCCTAGATAGAACGCGTATGTTTGGAGTCAAAATTATCAAAAATATTAATATTACTACCAAAGCATCTATGCACTGCTACGAGTTATGAAATACTCGCTCCGTGTATGAGATGAAGAATGGCTAGTTCGATCAGGAGAGAGGCATATGACATCCTACTTTGTCATCCGATCGGGAGACGCATATGATGGAAAGAAGGAAAACAATCCTCTTTTTAAAAATAGGTAAAGTTAAAAGATTTTAGAAAATGTGAGACGCACCAATAGTAATGAAAAATGACCATATTGCCCTAACTAATCAAAATAGTTGTAATTGAATGACATGATCTCAATAAATATATATGCATTAGAACATGAAAAATATCACTAATTAAGCATTTGATTGGCTCTATGCGCTTCTCTTACATTTTTTTCTTAAGTGCTTGCCGTTTCTTTAATTTGATGAATCTCATATTGTCATTAGATTATTGAAACCTAAAAGAACACTCTTTGTGAGGATAAAATTTGAATGTTAAAATAACCACTTATTTAGGACACAGGGAGGAGTACTTCATAAGTTTGTCCTGATATGTATGATCTTTAGCCTTTAGGCCATTTTCGGTAGAAGTTTCATAAGAGTTTTCATGCACATTAAATATATTGCCACAAAATCCAGATGAAACTCTGTTGGCACAAATACCAACCCTGAATAAGAGTCATGGAATTAAATGCTACAAGGTGCCTATAAGATATAGATATCAATGAGGGCTAGTTTCAAACACCATTTCATTTTCTTCATGCTGATGTGACTATCTTGTAAACATCGATACAAAACTATCCACTGGGATTAGCCTTGCGAGCTCACTAGTAGAAATGCGCAGGCTAATGATGTTTCATTTTCATCACAGCAGAGCGAAAATTCATCACTGAAGGTTTTTTGTGATGAATTTATGAAGAAATTGGATTCGTCATAGTATACGCGTCGCTAAAGATGTACGGTGATGAATCCTCACGTTCGTCATAGAAGACCTATCATTTATGACGAAATGTTTTCGCGTCACAGAACTGATTTGTGTTTTATGACGACGCAGAAAAACGTCATTGATGATGCTGCATGCCACCATGGCGATGACATGGCAAGTCTATGTGGCACTGGCCACGCTGTCAGATGACGTGGCTGCACACGTGTTGAGATTGTATCCGTGCACGTGTCATCTCGCCAGTGCGCCACTTGTCTACTCCTTGGGCCGCCACGTGTTGCGCTCAGGCGTAGCCACATGTCATCGCGGGTTTGTGACACATGCCGCGTCGCTAAACTGCCACATGTCCATCTCCTATTGGGCCACTGCTTCGCTCAGGCTAAGCCATGAGTCATCACCAGCTGTGACACATGTCGTGTCCGGGATGTGCCACGTGGCTTCGCCTAGCTGCGACTCGTGTCCCGTCCTCATAGTGCCACATATTCTTTTTTAATTGTGCCACGTGGTGCGCTCTTGGTGTAACCAGGTGTCATCACGGGGCTGTGACACGTGTCGCATCCTTGAAGTACCACGTGTCAGTTTTTAATTGCGACACGTGGTGCGCTCGTGTTTGTCCATGTGTCGTCACCTGTTTGGGACTCGTGTCATGTTCGTAAAGAGCCATGTGTCAGTTCGTGATTGCGACATGTGTCACTTTTACGTCGTGCCACGTGTCTCTTTTTGGTTGCGCCACATGTTTTCTGGTGAATGCACCGCGTGTTTGTATTGTGGTTTTGCCGCGTGTTACACCGTGAAGCCGCCACGTGTCCAGTTTCGACTGGACCTCGTGTGCGTTTCCCAGAGGGTCACGTTTTAGCTCTCAAATTGACAGAAACAGCACAATTTGATGCATCAACCGAATCACAGAAAGAAACATCAATAGAATCACATCAGCACTATTTGATGCATCACAGAATCACAGAATCATAGTTCACCTATGAATCACTTACACATCCACAATCACTAACACATCACAGAATCATAGTTCACCTATCAACAGAATCACATACACATCAGAGTGTATCAGACTTTACCCATCACATGAATCACATACACATTTGATGCATCAGAGTTCAGCAATCAGAGATCACCACAGAACACAAGTTTTTGGTACCAACAGCATCAGTAGGCAGCAGAAGATGATCACAGAGCAACAGTAGGTTGAGAGGAGTTACTAGCAGCATTCAAGTTGAGGATTTGCCGAAGGAGGGCATTGTTCTCTTCCGCCCTCTTCTTGTACTCCTCGAACTCCTGTTGGGCCTTCTCCAGCTTTTCATCAGTAGCTTCGGCCTTCTTCTTCAGGGCATTCACCTCCACAGTGAGGGCAGCTGCACCACCTTTTTCAGCGGCAAGTTGTTCGTGAAGTACCTGCTCAGCCTCTGTCTCTTGATGGTTCAGTGGCATGCCAGCATTCTTCAGAAAAGTGCTGGTGCAGCTGGTCTGGGACAGAACCTTCGAGACAACCTCAGCACTATGCAGTGCTGACTCCCCATCAGCAGCAGCCTCTGCCTGCATAGCCTCCATAGAAGACTGCATATTGGAGCGAAAAATAGTTTACCAACAATGTGAAAGACTAAAAATCAAATGAGCAGAGAAACAATTGCAATGGACATCTTTGACAACACATGGTCGTAACGAGCCTTACCACTGCTTCTCTTGCTGCCTCACTAATGCCCTTTTCTTGCTAGTATGGCAGATCTTGAACAGTTCGACCGCATTGAGCCTCTCTTCATGATCGGCTTCTTCTTCTTCTCTTCCTCCTTCATGTTGTCCTTCCTGACCTTCTTCGCGCAGCCGTGCTGCCTGTGCATCCTTCTGCTGATTCTGTACAAAAGTGCTTGTCAGACTGACAGCAAACGAAGCACTGACTTATACCTAAGACCCAAAGTAAGACTTACATATTCGTGAATTTGTGCAACATAACAGCGAGATCCAGTAGCCTGATGATACTTCACTTTGGAACGGTTTATCTTGTTCTTTTCGGTAGTTAACTAAAACAAAACAGCAAGAGAGACCATGTCACCAGTCAAAAATGGAATACAATGTAAAAAGAGACTTTACGAAGAACAACAATACCTTGTTCTTCGCACTGGATCACTTCTCAGCAAGCTTAGACCACTGTGCATCAGTTATAGAATCAACAGGAGAGGTCGTTCTGATCTGATCAGTAGGGACGTTGTTGAAGTACATCTGCTTCAACTTGTAGCGCGTCTGACGTATCCCAGATTTGAACACACTAGAACAGGCATTATCTGTTGCCCTGTCCTTGTTGATCGCCAACCTCCCCTGGTCATGTCAATTAAAATTGTTTGTGAGTTACACCCATTGGTACCATAGTTGAATTTAAAAGTACAGGGTGTAGTATAGGCACTTACAGAAAGCCTCATGACAAAACCATCAAAGTGCTCAGTATTCTTGTAATCTTTCAAATGGGGCAAGATAGGAACTTGACTCCTAACAATAACTCCAGCCTCCGATGCAAACTTGGCAGCTTGTGTAGGTTGAAAGGGCCTTGGTATGCCCTCAGGTACAGAGATGCGTAGTCTTCTCCCCATAGAACTGGTCATGTTGCTCAGCTGTAGTCCTATGGTTGGGCCCCTCGGCCTCTTAGGATTCCTTGAGGCTGCGAAGTTCACATTCAATTATTATATTTCTGCTTACAGAAATCAAAGAATGGGAATACTGATGATATTTACCAACCTTGAATTGCTGAATCAGGGTTCTGCTCTTCACCAACAACATCATGATGCTCTCGAGGTGTCCAGTCATGAAAAGGGCTACCAGGACTTGGCTCATCATCGTGTCCATGAGACTGTTGAGTCTCTACACCTTCAGCGCTAGGCTCCTCTGTTACTATAGGCAGCTCTTCAGTATGCAGCCTTTTGGATGACCTTGTTCTGACAGAACCAACGGCTTCTGATGGTCCATACGGCCTCACTCTTTTGATTCGAGTTCCTCCAGGACTAGCCATGTCGGTGTTGCCTCTCGACCGTGTTGCACAGACCTTGCGGCGCCTAGTTTGTGCAGGAGGAGCCTACTGTAGGAAAAGTATATTTGTTACAATGGAATACAAGTGTATCATACAATAGCAATGCATGCTAATGACATTGAAATAATCTACTTTTCCCTCCACCACAAGAATAAGCAAAACATCTACCTCAATTGCAAGGGTTTGGGGCTCCTCCTCCTCTAAGTCCATATCAGCTTCAGGGAGATAATCTGATGAATCAGATCCTTCGATAGGACTAGTTTTGCTGCCGTGATCCAGTAATGGATTTGAGGCCGATCTAAGATATGCTGCTATATCACGAACCCCCAATTCAGCCATTCACGCTTCCGCTGATAATCAGTTATTGGAAGTTCTAAAAGTTTAGAACAAATTTTATGTGTTAGATTGTACTAGACTAAACTGCTGACACTACAATGAGTAGTAATGCAACAATCTGTAATCCAAGAATATCCTTAGTCCTACTCATCATTACCTTGGCCTACGCTGCGTCCGCGCCCTCCTCGGCGTCCGCATCCGTGTCCGCGTCTTCCCATCCGGCGAGGCGAGGTAGGAGTTGAAGTGCGGATCGGAACCGGTGCGGGCGACGAGGTGGACGTGGTCGAGGACGACGACGATGAGATCCGGTGCGAGGCAACGGCGTCGATGAGGCGGAGGTGGAGGAGGAGGAGATCCGGTACAGGGTGACGGCGTGGAGGAGATCTGGGGCGACGCCGTGGACGACGCCGACGAGGAGGAGGAGATGCGGTGCGGGGTGACGGCGTGGAGGAGGTCCTGGGCGATGGCGTGGACGAGGCTGAGGAAGAGGAGGAGACCGGTGCTGGGCGACGGCGTGGAGGAGATCCGGGGCGACGCCATGGAGGAGGTACGGGGCGATGGCGGGGAGAAATGAGTTGATTTTTCGGAAGCGGGACCGGAAGCAATATATTGGACTGAGGCGCCCAGCGTGAGTTCGCAAAAATGCCCTTGAATACTCAGTGCGACCCGACGTTTGGACGCAGGGGTATTACTGTCCTTTCAAGGTCAAAATTTCGGTGTTGCAAAATATTCGACTCCTGGTTTGGCGCCCGATGTTTGTTGGACCCACATGTCATGCAGTGTTCGAGTTCATCTCCAGTTTTTGATAGATACTACATTTCTGTTTTTGATTCGCAATTAACAACTCAAACACGTATAGATTGGTCATATAAGGTCCAAAAGAGTAGATTTTTGTTTCTAAATTTTTCTAAAATCGTCGTTTATCTTTTTCGTTATGATAAGGTAGTTAAAATCTGTAAACTAGTTAACATTAATATCTTATGAACATCTTCTAAATTTTGTAAAAATTTGCATAGATCACACCAAAATGATTTTGGTAACCAAATTTTGTGAACATGCACATCTTATGCACCTGAACATGTTAGAATATTGCTGAGATGTTTACAATAATTCAAACTTTCATGTGTTCAGTTTAGTATAAAGTTGCTTCCAAACTCCATATCACATGAAGATCACTCTTAGGTTTGAAAAGATATGCCATGTTAAAAGTTACCAAAAAATGTAACGAAATTTATACATGATTATGTGGTCATGGAAAAGACCTGTGCCAAATTTGAACCCATAATTCATTATACTTTGGGACATAAAAATGCAAAAAATATTAGAAAATCATCCTTTTTTGTTTTTTTGTATGTTGCAAAAAAACATGAGTCTATAGCTATAACTTGATGTAGAGGTGCACATTGTGTACCCCAAGCTACAAAAATGTTCTAGGAATTTTTAGGATATATATGTCCATGGGTACTTCATATAATACTCATCACATGAATACAAATTCAAAACACCCACATTAGATGAAATTTTACAAAAAATCCAAAAACTTTACTGAACATGGAGGAGTGCATAGTGCACATGCTCACAAAATTGTACTGCATGAATCGACATATTCTTTAAGATAGAAAATAATTCATAATTAGGAAGCAGGAAAACGTATTATCTGAAAGACGCCTTCTCTGAGACAAAGCGAATTCTATTGGCACGACTTCACAAGGACAAAGCGATAACGTAGTTCTGAAAGACACCTTCTTTGGGACAAAGCGAAACAAATTTTGGAAGGATGGTCGAGCTGCATTTCGTTGGCCTGACCTTGTCCTCTCCACCCGGCGGCGGCGGCGGCGACGGAGGGATCACCGTCGATCCTGTTGGCCTGAGCCACTCCCCCCCACCCGGCGGCGACAGAGGAGGGATCACTGTCGATCCCGTTGGCTTGAGCCACTACCCCCCCACCTAGCACAGCGCATCAGTCCGGCTTGGTTCTTTCATTTGATGTGGACCTGACTATGTGCACGATTTGTTTGATGGATTAATGTTGCTGTTTGCGGTTTGCGGTTTGCTGTTTGCTGTTTGCCGTTTGCTCCAACAGACAAAAGATGGGAGGGGGAGAGACCCATTTACTGTTTGCTCCAAAGATGGGAGGGTGAGAGACCCATTTGCTACAAAGATGGGAGGGTGAGAAATCCAGACACCAGTTTCACTGGTGGGTGAGTGTATGACGGATGGGCCCCAATGCTAATAGGGCCCGGCCGTCAGTGTGTCACTGTGAACCGAAGAACCACTGCACCAAAAGTCAAAAATCTCTGACCCCCACGTCCCCTCGTCTCTGCCTCACGCTCATCGGTTCACAAGGTCCCATCCCCTCGGCTCCCACGCTCGTCCCAAGGTTCCGTCAGTATTAGTCCATGATGGATGGGCCCTAATGCCAAAAGGGCCCGGCCATCAGTGAGTTTGGGATAGACGTGAGTCTGTTGGTCTTCAGTTCGTAGGAGGCTATAAACTGGTGCGCATGGCGCATTCATCCTTATTCCTTCCACACGCCTTCTCACCGCGCTCCGCCTTCTCTCCTCCTCGCCGCGCTCTGCCTTCTCGCCGCACTCCGTCAAGAGCATGGATCCCACCTGCGCTTCGGTAAGTCCATACGTCTTCGGTAAGAATTGTGCTGCGCGCTGCCTTGCAGCCTCATCGAGTTCATTATGGTTTTTTTGTGTACACTCAATTAATGCCCATGCATCTGCTGCCTGCCCACGTCCGTCAGCCTGTGCGCGTGCTCATCTCCCTAGCATTTTTTGGGCTGCGTTTGTGGCCCAAGATAGATATATTTCTTTTCTGGCTTGCCCCGCGTTTGTGGCCCAATTGAGTTCAAGGCCAATCTTGGCCCAGCCGAAATCACCCTCACACACAAATTACTACCACAACAATTGCACATTGTCAACAACCTCATACACAAATTCCAAACACAAATTAAACACATACAACCACAAATTCCATGTCACATCAACAAATTAAACATACTGTCTATGCTGAACGCATAAACACCATTGCAGCAGCGGCACAACCCACAAATAGACCAAAGAGCCAATGCTTCTTCTCTGACTTCTTCTTGCTCACCCAGGGCCTGCCCTCTTCCAAGGCGGAGCTCAAGCCTACATTCTCCTTCTTCAGCATCTTAAGCTTAATCACAGTATCACTGAGAGCAGCCTTAAGCTCTGCCCTTTCATGCTTCAGTGCCTTCACAGCATCCCGGAGATCCACCAGCAAGCCTCTCACGAACTCATCCACCTCGCCTTCAAACCAACCCAAGAAGTCACACCCTCCATACTAGAAACAACCAAGAAATCAAATTAAATCGTACAAGACCTTGAAACCAAACCCATGACACCAGATCTACAACCACTTACCCGAGCATTATAGCACTTGAAGTACCTCTGCCCTGGATTGGCGTCGCTCCGCGAGATCCACAACGCCGTCTTCTTGCCGTAATGACACAGAACATCAGGAGAATAGTCCAGGGGCCCACGCCGGTAAGGGATTGGCGACATCTGCTCTCCCACCTTGCCGTACCATGTCCCGCGCGAACGGCTGGAGCTCCACGAGGTCGACATCGCTCGGGATCGCCGGAGGAGAAAAGGGGAAGAAAGAGGCTAGGGTTACGCACTGGGGAAGAAAGGAGATGGATGCCGCCGGAAGGCGACGCCTCCGCTTCTTAACGGTCAACAAAAATGTCTTCACTGACATGTGGGCCCTGCCACGTCGGATAGGATGCTTGGTTTTCGAATCCAAGGAGGAATTGCAGATTCGACCAACAGTTCGAGGAGGTAAAATGGCCCGACAGAATTCAGCTTAGCCCAACGGAGATCAGTAAAGGAAACGCACGCCTGCGCATGGGCTTCATTCGTAACCTACAAATGGCCCAGTCCACTAAGGGCGAACATCTTCATATAAAAGAAAAATTTATGGCCCTGGAACCAAGCAGGCGTCGTAACGCGGTGGTAAGTCTTTCGGTTTGCAGGGGCAGGTCGCGGGTTCGAGACCTGGCACCCGCGGTTTGTTTTTTAACTTACAAAAACATGGACGAGCGCGCTTACATGTGGACCCAGTGCCACGATGAACCGTTAACATGTGGACACAGCAGTCCCATTGCGTGCCACATTGGAATGTTGGACCTATATATGGCACACGTGTCGCCTGGTGCAGTTCTATGATGAATCGAAACTGTGACAACTCTTTGGCGCGGATGGGCTGGGGTTCTATGGCGATTTGGGTTTTTGTTCTATGACGTTATTTGATGCTCCGTCATAACTTTTGTCATTAAAATTTTGTCACTTGTCTACCATGATGATCCATTTTTTTCGTCATAGTAACACCATCTACTGTGACGCTATTTCAGAATGTCACTACCAAAATGTCATAGATGTTCGCATTTCTACTAGTGTCAATAATGAGGAAACCAACATCAGTCTCCGAATAATTAGTAACTTTGACCCATGCACGGTTACCAAGACAAGTCACTTTTCTTGTATGAATGACTAAAATTCCCTCGTAAAGTTACCTCTAAATGTTTCTAGAACAATTTCATACTCCTTTATTAGGGGTGTCGGAGTTATCGTCCGGCAGTCCACCGGGGGGTACCCAAGTGGTTGATTTGTAAGCAAAGGGCAATCGCAGGACTAGGGAGCTTGAGGTAGCATAGGGGCGCAGGGATTATACAGGTTCGGGCTACCCGGAGGTTTAACACCCTACGTCCTGTGCTCGGTGATGTTGTATTGCTCTGCTCGGCGATGTTCCGGAGAACAGCGACGAGTCCTTGGTTACAATGGGGGACTTGGTGACTGAGAATTGAATGAATGAAGGGGCCGACCTAGGCCGGCGGCCCAGGGTTTACAAGTCGGTTATCTCTAATCTTATCCGGCATTAACTAGGAAACCAATCCGAGTCGGTTGTAACATAATCTCCATGATCCGCGGGCAAGATCCGAGTACCTCGCCTCGTGCCTTACGGGCTAAGTCTTCATCAATCTTGTCCATCAAGCCCGGAGATCCTCGTGGGCCGGCCTGGGTTTGGCCCACATCGTTGTCAGACGTGAGCCCAGGCCGACTATCTACCCGGTCAGTAGTGGGCCCAGGAGTACCCATATCCCACAAGTCTCCGAGCAATGTGCAGGCACGTGGTGGACTGCCGATGAAGTAGCGAAGCATCTATAGTTGGCTGAAGCGTCTTGGTCGGCAGGCCGACACAAGGGTTGGCGGTGCTGAAAAAAGAAACCGCAGGTCGTCGGGGATGACCCTGGACAGACCCGGGGGCAAAGCCCCGAGTGGCGCAATGCCGAGTTGTGGCCGAGTTGGACACCGCGAGGGATCGTGCCACTTTGAGAAAAGTGACACATCCGGATGGGGCATATGGAGAGCGACACAAGGAGCTCTCCATATGGAGTAGTCCCCAAGCATTGGACTGATTAGAAAAATTGGGCTAATGGTCAAGAAGAATTAGACACCGAGCACCGGGGCGAATAGGCTGCCCAAAGGATAAGATTGCCACGACCTTCTGAGCACGTCATGACAACCATAGGGATCCCGTGAGCATACAGAATGCACCCGTGTTGAATGATGTTGAAGACAAGAAGGGCGGACTGAGCGCTTCGAAGGGAGGAGCCGCGTGACTCAGGGCTCACGCGTCGTATAGTGTAGCCGAGATCACATGGACACAGTTAACCCAGGGCTATAAATGGTCGCCAGGGTTCTGGAGTTGCCATCCAGCGGCGAAAATGTGTAGAAACCACCTAGAGAATATGTTGGGGACTTGTTGTTGTTGGATTCATCCTCCGGTAAGAAATCATGGGGACTTGAGAGCTTGGTGCTAGAAGAGTGCTTGAGAACATCTTGAGGTGTTGATCAGCGTCTGCATGCTTCCCTGTTGGCTCCTAGCATTGCCTTGGGCCGAGGGCCTTGTAGGGTGAAATGCTTTGTAGAGCCAAGGAAAGCTCGGAGGCATTCACTCCCTGGCCTCAAGTGGGGTTAACCCGTCGTCTGTCGCCATGGTGCTACAAGAGAGCTTGCGATGAGCTCATGTGGATGAAGCTTGCTGCGTATGCACCAATCCGTGCCACAGTGAGTGCCCCAAGCCGTCATCTTGACGGTTAATGCTTCTTGTCCTTGTAACCGGCCCATGACTAGCTCTTCTTGTAACCGTATAGTTTGCTGATGAATCCTTCTTCATGGTGAGGTTGTAAATGAAATTTCTATTTTCCCTGGCCCGGGGACCAACTTGGCAGTGTAGGTTCGCAAGTAAGCTCTCGGCACCGAGACGCAGAGACCCATTGACTGGAGTCAGAGCGCCGAGTCCCCGAGCGTCAGGGCTGGCCGAGTCGCGGGGACTCGTTGACCGGAGTCAGAGCGCCGAGTCCCCGAGCGTCTGGGCTGGCCAAGTCGCGGAGACTAGTTAACCGGAGTCGGAGCACCGAGTCCCCAAGCGTCGGGACTGGCCGAGTCGCAGAGACCCGTTGATCGGAGTCAGAGTGCCGAGTCCCCAAGCTTCGGGGCTGGCCGAGTCGCTTAGGCAAAGAGCCGTTGGAGCACGGAGAGCCGTTGGCCCACGATTAACGGAATCGCTGCGGATTCCGCCCGTCAGTCGCGGCGCTGTTAGGGTAATTCGAATCGGCGGAAAGGGGATAAATCGAATCGTTCATCGGTGGTTTTTACCACAGTCATTCTCAAATCGAATGCCATCCCGCGCCTCTGCCACCGCCTAGCACCGCCATGAGTGTGACTCGACTACAGCGCACTCGCCACCGCCGGAGTTCGGCCACCACCGCCACCACAAATCGTCTGTATTGCGCTTGTGCAGTTGGCGGAGATGACGGACCCGAAGGCATCGCTGGAGACGCTGGCGTCGGGGGAGGAAGTGCCGCCGCCGACGAGGACGGTGGATGCGGGCGTCTCTGCAGGACGTGGGGATGCTGGTGCGGGGAAGATGGTGGCGTCCCCCACGGGCCAATCGGGGGTCGCAGGGGATGCCACCACCGGCGGGGGTGGCGCTGCTACAACGCCGGCAACCACAGCCAGGACAGGTGCCATCTCCGCCGATGTCGAAGAGTGGGCTGGAGTTGAGGGTGAAGTGCCACGCCAGGAGCCGGCCTGGGGCCAATCCTCCATGACTGAGGAGAAGCTTCAAGCCATGGCGCAGCGGGGCGTGCTGGGTCCCAAGGAGCACATCTTGTGGCAGCCTCCCAGGAGCGACGGGCGTCCCTGGGAGCGTTCAGAGACCGAGACAGTGGTGTACACCTCCTTCTTCGAGCATGGCTTTGGATTGCCAACAGGGGATTTCTTTCAAGGGTTGCTGCATTTCTATGGTATTGAGCTTACCCACCTCAATCCAAGTTCGTTTTTGTCAATTTTGGTGTTTATTCATCTGTGTGAAGCCTTTTTGGGGATCCCGCCACATTTCAACTTGTGGCGGAGGCTGTATCACATGAAGACGATAGGAGAGGATGCTGGCAAGGGCCCGACCCAGATTACTGGTGGAGCAGGGTTCTCTCTGAGGCCGGGCATGTCCAGAAGGTATTTTGTGCTGAACATGAATGTCAGATGTTTGGACCCGGCAGTCCACACAGGGTAGCCTACGTGGTTGATTTGTTGAGGGACAGATCGAGGATCAGAAGCCGATGGTAACACAAGACGCAAGGATTGAACAGGTTCGGGCCGTCGAGATGACGTAATACCCTACGTCCTGTGTTGGGATGATTGTATTGCTGTGTATGAAGTTCCTGGAAGGATCTCCGTAGTTGGGTTCTGTCCTAGGTTTTGTAGATGGTAATTGTTGTTCTGGAGGGGGGTCTCAAGGCGCCTTATATAGTCCAGCTGCCTTGAGTTACAAGTCGGCTAGAGATCGTAACCTACCCGAAATACAAGGATTCGATCCTATAACGATTACAGATATCTTTCCCTATAATTCCGGCTAGTTTATCTTGATCTCCGAGCTTCTTGCGGGAAACGCCGTCTTCTTTCCTTGCCGCGCGCGTCGTCGCGCCCATCCGGTTCGTCCGACTGGTGGGCCTCCCGACTGGTGGGCCACCCAGTCTGACAAACCGAGTCCAGTTGCACTCGGATTGGGCCGCCCCTTGCTGGTTGGGCCAATCCGCCTTCTGGGTACCCCTGGGGGTCTACCCCCGACAAGACCCCGAGTAGTACGTGGTTGAGCGACAAGTCGGCGAGGTCGTGCCATCTGA
>CM014277.1:62980997-62997274 GCA_004135705.1 Alloteropsis semialata
GGTGTGGCAGTCAGATTGGTTTTATGTCGCAAATCACGTCGCAAATCACCCCCCTGCTCTACCGTCCCGGACTAGCCACCGGCCGAAGAAGCTTGTGACTGGGACTCGCTCCCTGAGGTCGACCAGCTGCCAGAAGTCGAGGAACTGTTGTAGCTTATTGCAGAAGCAAAGAAGAACGGGTTGACTGCAGCCGCTATCATGATATCCTTCGTCCGCCGGTTGGTGCAGCCCATCAAGGATCGGGTTCATCCGGGGTATGAGTTCTCTGGCGCTAGTGACCCGACACGAGAGCAGAACCGGTCTATTTCCTTTCCTGAGACCTTAGAGAAGGTCTCAGGTTTTATGCGGGGAGAAATCTTCAATCAGGGTGCGCCTGTACCCTTCTCTTTGCACAATCCGCCGCTGCCGGTTAGTATTCCTTTCCCCAGCAGCTTTGTGTAGTTTGGAGCCGAGTAGCGCCTTTTGCCGGGTCCTAAGTTGCTTTGATGATTACTTTGTAGGAACGCACGGTGAAGTACTTCTACCCATCCCCATTGCCCGAGGGCAGTGTTCAGCTGGAGAAGCTGATGACCACAGAGGAAGCGTCCCGGGTCCCTCGTGTGGTGGGTGAGGAGCAGGCCGAGTGGGAGGCTGGTGATGTTATTACAGCTCCTGTGGAGGAGTCGGATGGCGATCAGGTTACCCTGGCGGCTGCCCTTGGTGCTAGGAGGCAGAGGCACACAGCAGTGCGCAAGGTGCTGAGGTCGACGAGGACGACTGGCGGGGGGTTCGTCGCTGAGGCAGGTGCCCAAGCTGGGGCAGGCTGCACGGGCTGAGTCCAAGAAGAGGCGGAAGAAAAAGCTGGTACCCTCGGTCAGCGAAGCTGAGGAGGATGGCGAAGGGCCTCCCTCAAGCCCCGACTTGGTGTAGTCGACCCAGATCGACGCTGGTGGTCAGGAGACCTTGTACGTGCAGCCGCCGAAGCAGCCAGATTTGGTGCCGGCGCTCAGTTTAACGCCGCCCATGCTTCTACAGAGGGTTGCATTCAAGCGCCCTCGGAACAGCGGGTAAGTTTTTTGATATGCCTTTGAATGTTTGCCTGTGTTGCCATATTTATGCTGTGTCTGCCTTGGATGTAGGCTTGGGAGCCATGGAGGTGGAGCTGGCCTGGTGCCACTCCCAGGGGCTTGTGACAAAGCGATGCTAGTTTAGTCACCAGTCATGGGTATGGGGCCTGGGACCGCCATGGAAAAAGGCCTGCCAGAGCAAAGGCCCGATAGCCCTTTGGCCGGGGACCAGGCGCAGCCACCGAGCCCGCCGCAGATCACACTGGGGGTCAGCCCCCCGGCCACCGACAAGCAAGTGAAACTGCCCAAGGGCGACGGCGTGGACGGGGATTCGGTCAAGGAGACTGGGGTAGAGGACCCGATCAATGGCCCTCCCCCGCTTGAGGACGATGATGATCACCTGCTTGGAGAGCAGCAGAGCGCCGGGGCTGGTATCATTGTGGCGCCCAGGGTCGAAGCCACTGCGACCAGGCCTGGAGCCGGGCCAAGTTCGTACGTGCTGACTCCGAAGCGTGCTCTGGAGCTCAACATCGCCGACCATGAGAGCGAGCTTCGGAAGCTGCAAAACATGGCAGGCATGCTGGACCGCGTCGTCCAGGTATGTTTTCTCTATTTCTTGTCAGCGTTGCGGAGCATGGGTTGACCAGGCGCCCATTGTCTTGTTGCAGGGTTTCACGGCTCGGGCCGCGAAAGATCTCGACTTCAAGTGGCGGGCCCTGGAGGACTGCCAAGCTCTGGCACGGATACATGAGGAGAGGGTCCGTGAAGCCGTCGCTGCCAAGGAGTTCCTCATGAAGAAGGACAGGGAGCTTGCCGATATCATCAAGCTCAATGAAGATCCTGTCAGAGGGTAGGTCCCTGTGATGAGCCTGCATGGTTTTCAGTTCGAGTAATTTGCACTGATGATGGTTCCTTACAGAAAGGGACAAGAAGGAGAAGGTTCTCCAGGGGAAGGTGGACAAGCTGGCCGAGGCCAAGCGTGAGCTCGAGAAGGAGGTCGGGCGCTGAAAGAAGCCAACAAGCGCCTCAAGGCCGAGTCCGAGCACTTGGTGGAAGCTAACCAACGCTTAAAGGATGAGCACAACCTGGCCCTGCATGGTAAGTGCCGCTTGTTGTGTCAGCTGCCATTCTTGTTGGCTTGTATGCTTAGGAACTCCCTTTTGCAGGTGTCTGATCCGAGCTCCTGGAGCTACGGCAGGCGGCTGAGTTCAACGCCAATTCGTTGATCCCCGCCGAGTCGGGCCCGGGGTCCTTGACGCTAGTTCAGCGGCTTCGGGCCAGGCCTACGCGCGCAGCACAGCTGGTGCAGGAGACCACAGTCGGCTGCGGTAGTCGGATTCTGGCATTGATTCGAGAGCACTACCCGTTGCTCGAGCTTGCTCCGATCGGCGATGGCCTTCCCGACGGGGTCTCCGACGAGCAGTTCGACGAGCTGGTGGACGAGTGTGCGCCGCTAGCAGAGGCTGCAGCAAAGGAGCCTGGCCTGTAGCATAAGAGTTGTAAATGTAAATAGTACTTATAATATAAGTAGTTCAAAGTTCAATTTGCTGGAGTATTGAGCGTTGTATTAGCTAAATGAAATGTGAACCCTTTTCCCTGCCGAGTCGGGCTTTGCGTCGCCCAATTGGCCACTGCCTTGTGCCATTTAAGAGCCCTTTTATCCCGCTAACCACTGCTCACGGAGAGGATGGTTTACCACTCAGCGACGCTTAGCTGAAAGGCTTACTTGCTGGTGGTGCGTGGGTTGAGCGCAGAGCTCAGCACGGAGAGGATGGTTTACCACTCAGCGACGCTTAGCTGAAAGGCTTACTTGCTGGTGGTGCGTGGGTTGAGCGCAGAGCTCAGAGTTTCACGGTTGGGGACTCGGACCGACCAGGTTAGCGCGGCTGTCGCCGGGGGGAACATAGGTGTGACATCCTGGCCCAAGGCTTAATAGGATTGATAGAATACTCATACCAACAAGTTGCAACTTCTTTTCCGGGAGCTCATCTTGAAAGAACTCTGAGGTTAAGCGTGCTTGGCCTGGAGCGATGGGTGACCGACCGGGAAGTTCTTCCTGGGTGCGCATGAGTGAGGACAAAGTGCGCAGAAAAGACATGTGTTGGTCTGTGGGGAAATTCTTGAGGTCCTGAGAGCTGCCAGGCGTAAGCGGGCCCGGACCCGGGGGGTCGGGACGTTACAATTGGTATCAGAGCCGACTCTCGCGGTTTCACGGGTGCGTGGGGTCGCAGTTGCGCAGGCATGGTGCGCATGGCTGGTGTGAGCCCAGAGTGGTCACACATCATGGCACATGCGCTGGCACTGGGCACACGGACGTGGCCAAGAGAGGACGTTCCTGGCTTGGGGTTGACCGACGAGGACGTCGGTCTTCTAAGAGGGGGAGGATGTGACATCTTGGCCCAAGTCTTAATAGGATTGATAGAATAGTTGACCGACGAGGACGTCGGTCTTCTAAGAGGGGGAGGATGTGACATCTTGGCCCAAGGCTTAATAGGATTGATAGAATACTCATACCAACAAGTTGCAACTTCTTTTCCGGGAGCTCATCTTGAAAGAACTCTGAGGTTAAGCGTGCTTGGCCTGGAGCGATGGGTGACCGACCGGGAAGTTCTTCCCGGGTGCGCATGAGTGAGGACAAAGTGCGCAGAAAAGACATGTGTTGGTCTGTGGGGAAATTCTTGAGGTCCTAGAGAGCTGCCAGACGTAAGCGGGCCCGGACCCGGGGGGTCGGGACGTTACAATAGGGTCGGGCAAGGACTTCGGAAGTCAGAGTCAGTGGGGACTCTCCCTTGTGATCGTGGTGAGTTTATTTGGGTCGGGCCCAGTCCTCGAGCATCAGCTTGGATGTCGGCTTAATAAGTTAATGGAGGGCCTTATGGCCCAGAGTCATTGGCGAGAAGAAATACTTTATTATTAATATCAAAGGAAGAGTACATAGCTTTGAATCCATCTACGGGTAGAACTTTGTGAGGTGCTGTATATTCCACACGTTCGGGACGGGGTCACCAATTGGCCCACTGGAGGCTATATGTTCCTGGCGAAACGACTTCCTTGACGATGAAGGGCCCTTCCCAAGGGGCCAATAACTCGTGTTTGTCCTTGGAGGACACGACTCGCGCAGGGCCAAGTCACCGACGTTGAGGGAACGTTCCCGGACGTTCTTGTCGTGATACCATCGAACTTGTTGTTCATGTCTGGCATACCGAACTAATGCAGCGAGTCGGTGTTCTTCCAGGCTATCAATGTCGAACTGCCGACGTATTTCTGCTTCTCCTTCCTCGTAATGCTAGATGCGCGGGGCACCATAGGCGAGGTCGGCTGGTAGGACGGCTTCGGAGCCGAACACCAAGAAAAATGGAGTTTACCCTGTTGCTCGGCTCTTGTGCGTCCGCAGGCCCCATATGACATGGGGGACTTCTTTGGCCCACCGGCCGGCATGCTTATTGAGCGAGTCTTAGACCATGCCGTTGGCTCACTCAACCTGGCCGTTGCACCTGGGGTGTGCTGAGGACGAGTAGTAGACGTCGATGCAGTTGTCTTGGCAGAAATCCCAGAACTCGTGTCCTGTGAACTCGGATCCCAGGTCGGTGACGATGCGGTTTGGGATGCCGAACCAGTGGGTGAGCTTCTCAATGAACTTTGCAGCTGTAACTGACTTGGTGTCAGTTACGACCTTATATTGAATCCACTTGGTGAATTTGTCGACTGCCTGTTGACGCTCGTTATACGTACACTTTTAGTGCCATTTAAGTGGTGGTTTTGGACTAATTTATATACTAACCCACCACTTGGCACGTGAAATAACCCCATTTTTGTATGTGTGTTGTATTTTGGAGCATATCGTGTTTTTGCAGGAAAATGACCCAATTTGGGGCATTTATATTCAAGTCCAAAAGCAACACCAAACCTGACGGAATCAAGCCAAGCAAAGGAGGTCCAAACCAACGTTTTTGGAGCAACTTCCATATAGGACATCATGCATACATGGACAAGGATCGTCCAGAGAACCTTGCACGCGAAAGATGGGACTGAGCTGGGCCAAACAAGGCCTAGGCCGACCGGCCCAAAGGGCCCTAGGCCGGCCGGCCTAGGGTGTTTTTACGTCAGTTCGACCTCCCCTTTAAACCACGGACTCCTCGAACTATTTATAGTCCCTGTACAGGAAGAGAGGCGCATCCATCCACCAGAACTCGGCGAAACCTAGGGCATACATCAAAGGGAGACGACAGCCGCCGCAAGTCCTCGAAGTTGTCTAGGGATGGCTTAGGCCAACCCTAGCCACCATGGCCTCCCTGCGTGGTTGTGCCATGGTGGAGTTCAAGAGCTAGTAGTGGATCATCTATGGTATGTACTCGGAGGTGATGATCTAATACATCTATTATGTGAGTAATGTTCTTCATGTCATCCGATCTTTTAGCGACTCGATTCCTCCCTTTACGATCTTGTGCTTTTCTTGGGTTTGCTTTGCTTTCAATCTATTAAGCTCATAGATTGCTTGGGGTGATCTTATAGCCATGGTGGCTAGAGGTTCATACCGGATCTACCAAGAGGTTCAACACGTTCTTCGCGAACGTGCTCTTAAGTTACTCACGTCGATAAGGAGCATTGTGACAGGGTGTGATCTCGTGTACGGTGGGGCTTTCAGGGGTTTGACTGGAGGATAGTAGTTTAAAGATGGCTTCGGATGAGATGCATGATGCGCTTACTATTATTGGCTAGAACTACAACTAGAAGACGATAGGCTCGTTTATCCTTTGGTTACGCTTAATCTTTGCCTATGTTCTTGGGTGTGATCAACCTACACACCATTCATATCCTATAGTAGGTTTTATCCTTTATATGCAATCAACGCTTCATGCTAGGATAGATCCGTTAGATTAGATGGGAAACCCTAGGTAGTTCATTGTCGATCCACGAATTAATAAACCTTGGATGAATACTTTAAGGGAAAAGCTACGATGATCCGTGCGCTTGCGGTTCACAATTGGCGCGTCTATGGACAATCAACACTGCCACCAGGAGGTGCTTGATCCGCCAGGGGTGGTTTTGAATAGCCCAACATTGTCGAGTCCCCATACCGCGAATGGCCAAGATGGGGGGATCGTTCTGAGCGCCTAAGCCAGCAGGTGCTTTTGCTTCTAGAAGAATTGGCAGCCGTTGCAGCGGCGCACCAGGTCTTTTGCGTCGGACAGGGCCGTTGGCCAGTAAGAACCCTGCTCTGTAAGCCTTGCCGACTAGGGTCCTGGCGGCTGCATGGTTGCTACATGTGCCCGATTGGATTTCTTGTAGGAGGTCGATGCCTTCGTCGCAGAGGACACACTTCATGAGTATGCCTGCGGAGGCAGCCTTCCTGTATAAGGGATTGCCAATGACGACGTAATTTGTCAAGCGCTGAGTTAGCTTTTCGATTTCTTCCTTCGTACCCGGTGACCAGTTCTCTGTGAGAAAAGAAATGAAGGGGGCGCGCCAGTCTGCTTCTACCAGGAGAACTTCATTGGTCGGTGGGCCACTCGGGAGTGGCTCCGGGTCGGATACGGGGCTGCCATCTTCAAGCATTTTGACGGACGGAGTGCGCAGGTCTTGAATGAAGACGCTGACTGGCACCTGGGCTTTGATTGACCCCAGCTTGGACATGACGTCGGTGGCGACGTTGTCTTCTTGGAGAACGTGGTGAAGCTCGAACCAGTACAAGTGATCCTCAAGTTTGCGGACCTCTGCGCAATATGCGCTCATGGTTTCTTTGGTCGTGTCCCAATTCTTGTTGACTTGCTCGACGACTAGCTTGGAATCGCCGTAGCATATGAGCCGCTTGATGCCAAGTGACACCGCGATCCGGAGACCGTGGATGAGCGCTTCGTACTCGGCCCCATTGTTGGTGGCCTGATAATGTATCTGGAGCACGTATTTTAGGTGCCACCCCTCCGGGGAGATAAACAGCACACCTGCGCCGGCCCCTTCGAGATTGAGGACGTCGTCGAAGTACATCTTCCAATGCTCTAGCCGCTCTACCGGTGTCGGTGCTTGTATCTCTGTCCACTCGGCCACGAAGTCGACCAGTATTTGGGATTTGATGGCCTCTCGTGGCTCAAAGTTGATGGTGTGCTCTCCGAGTTCGATGAACCATTTTATTATGCGGCCATTGGCGTCTCTATTGTGGAGGATGGCTCCGAGCGGGAAATTCGAGATGACCTGGATGACATGGGCCTGGAAGTAGTGGCGTAGCTTCCTGGCAGTGATCAGGAGCGCGTAGAGCCGTGTCTGAGGGTGGGGGTACTGGACCTTGGAGTCGCCGAGTACCTCGCTGACAAAATATACAGGGCGCTGGACCTTGTGGGTGGCCTTCTTCTGGTCGCTCGACGACCAGGGCTGTGCTGACTACGTACGTGGTAGCCGAGATGTACAGCAGTAGCTCTTCCCTGGGGGGACAGACCCGTGAGTACCGGGGGGTTGACTAGGAATTCCTTGAGGTCGGCCAGAGCCTTACTAGCCTCAGGGATCCATTCAAACTTGTCTGCCTTGAGTATTTTGAAGAACGGAAGTCCCTTTTCGCCGAGCTCGCTGATGAATCGGCTCAGGGCCACCATCATTCTTGTAAGCTTCATGATGTCTTTCTTGCACTTGAGGTTGCATATGGCGTCCAGCTTGACTGGGTTCGCCTTGATGCCACGCTGACTGACCAGGAAGACCAGGAGCTTTCCTGATGGCACACCGAACACGCATTTCATCAGGTTAAGTTTCCATCTGAAGCGGCATAGGTTGTTGAAAGTTTCCTGAAGGTCGGCGACCAGGGAGTCGGCGCCATACGTCTTGACGATGACATCGTCGACATTAGCTTCCACATTTTGCCCGATTTGGCTTTGTAGGCAGCCTTGGATAGCCTTCTGGTACGTGGCGCCGGTGTTCTTCAACCCAAAGGTCATCATTTTGTAGCAGTAGATGCCGTGCGGGGTGATGAACGTCGTCTTATCCTGGTCGGATGTCTTGAGGGCTATCTGGTGATAACCCGAGTAACAATCTAGGAAACACAGGAGCACGCAGCCGGACGTAGAGTCCACGACTTGGTCGATTCGCGGGAGAGGAAAGGGGTCTTTAGGGCAGTAGCGGTAGAGATCCATGTAGTCAATGCACATTCTTCTTTCACCAGTTTTCTTCTTTACAAGTACAGAATTTGCAAGCCACTCGGGGTGTTTGCATTCTCTAATGAAACCAGCAGTTAGGAGCTTATTCAATTCTACCCTAATGGCCTCCTTGCGATCTTGAGCGAATTGGCGCAGCTTCTACTTGGTGGGCTTTGCGTTCTTGCTCAGTTCCAAGGAGTGCTCAGCCTTCTCCCTCGGGACTCCTGGCATGTTTGAGGGCTTCCATGCGAAGATGTCCCAGTTATCCCAGAGGAAGGAGGTGAGCACGTCTTTCTATTTAGGAGTGAGCCTTGGCCCTATGAGGGCCGTCTTGGCGGGGTCGTCTAGTCCCAAGCCGATCGCTTTGGTGGCTTCTGCAGGTGCCAGTGCCGTGAGCTGCTGCTTCTACTCCGGGAGCCGCCTTGAGGGCTTCTTCTGCAAGCAATGTGCTGTTGCCGAGTTGCCGGGACAACTCGGCTATCTTGATAGCCTCTCCGTCGCATTCGAAGGAGGTCTTGATGTCTCCATGGATGGAGAGGACTCCGTTGGGTGCCGGCAACATCAGAACCAGATAAGTGTGGTTCCGAATCGCCACGAACCGAGCTATCATGGGTCTGCCAAAGATGGCGTGATACGAGCTCTGGAAGTCGGCCACCTCGAAGTAGAGGAATTCCGTGCTGTAGTTGTCGGCCGTGCCAAATGTAACTGGCAGGGCGACCCTTCCTATCAGGTAGGAAGCTTTTCCTGGCACAATGCCAAAGAACGGATCATCGGCGCTCAGGAGTCGGCTGTAGTCGAACCCCATGCTATTGAGGGTGCTAGTGAGATGATGTTCAAGGCGCTCCCGCTGTCAACCAAGACCTTAGAGAGGAGGACTCGTTCGATGACAGGAGCGACAATGAGTGGGTAGGACCCCGGCTCGGGTAAGTATACCTAGTGGTCGGCGCGACTGAAGGTGATGGGCATCTCCGACCACTGGAGGTATTCCACAGGCTTGGTGGAGACCATCTTCACTTCGCGCTTGTGAAGCTTGCCCTTGCGTCTATCTGGGAAGGCGCCGGGCCCCCCAATGATGACGTTGATGTGGCGGTCGGCGTGCTAAAAGTCGCCGTTAGCACCGCGCCTGGGAGCTTCTGCTGGGGCTACAGGTCAGCGTTCGTCTTCTTGATGACGTGGGTCTTCGCGACGGGCCGAGGCCTCCCGGTCGTGGTTGTCGCCGCGACGGTAGTCGTCCCGGCGGTCGCGGTCTTCTCTGCGGCGGTAATCGTCATGCCGGCCGCCGTTGTTGCCGTCGCGGCGGTAGTTATTGTAGAGACAGCCGTTGTAGCACTGTTTCTTAGTCGGCGGCAGGGCGCCGAGTTCTTTAAGCAGTGCGTGACAATCACAGAGATTGTGCTTGGCGTCCTTGTGGAAGGCGCACTGGAAGTTCAGTGTGTCGTGGAATTCTTCGACGAGGAACCTGGGTTCCGGCTGGCTTTCTTCTTCTGCTAAGGTGACGAGGGGCTCAGGGCCCACCTTACGCCCACGCAGTGGCTCATGGCGCTTCGAGTTCTCGAGCCGGTCGTCATCTTCGGCCCGCTTCTGTTTGTTCTTGAACTGGGCCTGCTCAGCTTGGTCAGCTCTGACCTCCAGATTGATCACGTCCATCAGGTCAGAGACCGTGGTTGGGTTGGTTTTGAAGAGCGTACGGAACAGCTGGTTGTCGATGAGGCCTCGTCTGAATGCGTCGATGATGTCCCGATCCTCAAAGTCGGTGAGCTTGTTCCGATTATCGAAGAAGTGGTTGGTGTAGTCACGGAGACTCTCACCCTTCTTCTGCTTGACATTATCCAGACCAAATCTGGAGCTCGGCCGAGTGTAGCTTGCTTGGTAGTTCTTTGTGAAAGCGTAGCGAGGTCTACCCAGCTATCAATGGTGTCCCGAGGGAGGCCCTCGAGCCACAGCAGTGCCTCCTTGCCTAGCATCACAGGGAAGTAGGCGGCAGCTTGGTCGTTGGATCCGTGGGCAGCTTTGACCGCCGTGTAGTATGTCTTGAGCCAGAGCTTGGGGTCGGAGCGACCGTCGAACTTCTCGACTTGGGCTGGCTTGAATGACTCATGCCACTGGACGGCGCGGAGCCAGGCGGAGAAGGCGGCGAAACCATCGAACACTTCCTCCTCGTCGTTGCGGTGGTTGCGACGGGGAGGTCGGCCTTGATCGACTCGGGGTCGAGCATCATCATGCCGTTGGCGGTGATCATCCCTCGGAGGGCCATACCGTGCATCGTACTGCTCGCGTTCTATGAGCTCATGGAATACATGACGCTCGTTTTCTTTTGCTGCTACATCGCCTGCTTCCCCGATCGGCTGGCTGTCGGGTCGGCCGTAGTCTCGGTCGTAGCGCTCACGGCGCTCGAGTTCTGCCACGTCGCGATCGTGATGTCGTGCGTTGAGGTCGGCGCGGATGTCCCGGATGTTATCCCTCAGGTGATCCCGGAGATCGCCTTCCTGGGAGTTGTCCGGGTGGTGGTGTCGTTGACGCCTGTCACGCTGCTCCTGGTAGCGATCTTGGCGGGGGTCCATGTTGCGAGGGTTGCGCCGTTCTTCTTCTTCGTCGTCGTAGTGGTTCTGAGCGGTTCTGAGCCACCTCTTCCTCAACGACGGACAACGGGGGATTCCTCTAGCGAGGTTGACCCCTATCCGATCTGCTATGGGCAGAGCGGTGGCTTACAGAGAGAGCCGAGTTGGTCCGCCCAGATCGGGATCTAGCGCGGTACGACCGCTCGACTTGTTCCTGAGCGGCTTCCAGGCGAGCTCGAGCACGTTGCACCTCCGGGGTGTCGGGCATGTGCTCCAACTCGGCAAAAGCAGCCGCGATGTTGGCTTGGGGTGTGCGGAAGGGTATTCGGGCGAACGCCCCGTCGAGGTTCTGGGGTTCGACTCCGCAAGGACCCCGGGGAGGAGGTCGTTGCCTTGGTGGAGTCCTAGGGGGAATCTCTTTGGCAGCTGCGGCGGCTGCAGCGTCCCCGGCAGCATCCTGAGGTGGCGGGGCTTCTTCGTTGCGGCGTCGAGCTCGGTCGGCGTTCCACTCCTGGCGTCGGTCCCTGGCCACGTCGGTTTCTGCATCCTGAGTTGCAGAGTTCTCAGAGACGAAGACTTCACGCCCCGGAGGCGTAGCGTAGCTTGAGTCATTGCTTGTGTTGGCCGGAGCCGGCAAGAGCACGCTTGTAGCGACTTGAAACTCCCCGCAGTCCGGGGACTGGGTGGGCTTGGGCGGGATCTCAGATCAGATCTGAGACAGGTCCTTCTGGAGCCGAGCAGAGTATATCGCTGAGGCATTGCGTAACCCTAACGGGAGTGGGCCGCGAGGTCGGCGCAGAGCCTCCTCCGACATGGCGATGCACTCGGTGATGGTGCCCTGGACACGATCCAGCCCGGCGAGGAGCTCGTCCGGGGGCGGGATTCTTTGACGGGTGGTCAGGCCCAGAGCCTGATCACTGAGGATGACCGCGCCAAACCGCTGCTGGAGCAGGATGATGATCGACGACGAGGTCGGCGAAGAGGTCAGCGCGGAGCTGGTCAGCGTGGCGGCGTCAAGCGACGCGGAGGAGTTGGAGGCGGTGGAGTGGATCTCGGCGACGAAACTGATGCCCTCGAGATGCGTGGGGCAATCCTTGAGGCTTTTGAGGAAGATGACGGAGCGACGATCTGCCATCGAGCTAGCTGTAATGCTCGCGATTACCCCTACCTGGCACGCCAACTGTCGGAGTTATCGTCCGGCAGTCCACCCAGGGGTACCCAAGTGGTTGATTTGTAGGCAAAGGGCAATCGCAGGATTAGGGAGCTCGAGGTAGCACAGGGGCGCAGGGATTATACAGGTTCGGGCTACCCGGAGGTATAACACCCTACGTCCTGTGCTCGATGATGTTGTATTGCTCTGCTCGGCGATGTTTCGGAGAACAGCGACGAGTCCTTGGTTACAATAGGGGACCTGGTGGCTGAGAATTGAATGAATGAAAGGGTCGACCTAGGCCGCCTTATATAGGCTGGCGGCCTAGGGTTTACAAGTCGGTTATCTCTAATCTTATCCGGCTTTAACTAGGAAACCAATCCGAGTCGGTTGTAACATAATCTCCGTGATCCGCGGGCAAGATCCGAGTACCTCGCCTCGTGCCTTGCGGGCTAAGTCTTCATCAATCTTGTCCATCAAGCCCGAAGATCCTTGTGGGCTGGCCTGAGGTCGGCCCACATCGTTGTCAGACGTAGGCCCAGGCCGACTGTCTACTCGGTCAGTAGTGGGCCCGGGGGTACCCATAATGCTGAGTATTTGTAAAAAAAAAAGTGATCAAATTTACCAAGTATTCGTGAACAGATGACAGAATTTCTTTTCTGTGTAATATATACATATGCAACGGAGTTATAGGCTTACAGCACAAGAAGCTGGTTGATTTGTTCCTCCTACTCATTCTAAGGTACACTTTTTGCGTAGATATCATCTTCGATGCTGGAACATTACACAAACTATCCGTGCCGAAAGTATAGGAACATTCTTGCTCCTACATATTTTTCCTACGATCTAAAGCCAAAAAAATGTGAAGAAAATAGCAAGTACTCTTCATTATTTCTAGTATCGATAATCTCAGTATAACACTAACAAAGCATTTAGACAATTAAGTATAAAGTTGTTCGTTCGTGTACGTAAGTGTGGGAATCTTTACGGTATTTTGCAAGAAAAGAAGATACTAAGTTGCTCTTGCCAAGTATGAATGGGAGGAGAGAGAACAGTACACCACGTTGGGAAGAATAGAGGCCAAGACGCTGCTCATTTATGGGCAACATTACGAGCATCTATTAATACAGGTGTGTGGTATAGCTTTTTTTAACTTGGACTGATGGTAACGTATTTTGAAAGAATATACAGTTATTTAATCCCCAAGGAAACTCCTCTTCGTGTTGAGCGAGACCCTGCTAACTCTGCAAGTGTTGCTAGCAATTTGCCTAGCTAGTACTATGTACTTTGGTATAATGGACTTACTTTGTAAGGAATGATTTTGTTGACGTCTTAACTCTTGTTGTTAGACAAACTTGGATTGTTATCGAAACACATATTTGGATCCACCAACACAAACGATCCTCGATCGAACTCATGGTCAGGCCAAAAAAAGGGGAATAACTTCCAATGGAGGAGAGAACCGAGGAGTTTGTGTTGTTGCAACTTGCCTATATATACTTTGATTAAAAATATAGCTACTCTATCTATTTTTTATTAGATGTCACATTAGGTTTGTCCTAAGTCCAACTTGTATAACTTCGATCAAATTTATAGAAAAATATTACAGCATCTATACTACCAAATATATGCACTATCAAAATTTATGTTGTAGTGAATTCAACGAAACAAATTAGATATTTTAGATATTGTTATATTTTCTATAAATTTGATCAAAGTTAGAACAAGATTGACTTAGAACAAACCTAATAAAAAATGGAGCATTCATAACTCGCATAGACATTGTTGAAACATGGGACCACATGCGTCAACACAAACCGCTCCTCATGTGGGTCTACAAACCTTTACTAATCTCCATCAGCCTGTTCGGTTGGCTGGTGGCTGGTGCTGATTTGTTGTGAGAGAAAAGTACTGCTGGCTGGCTGGTGGCTGGTGCTGATTTGTTGTGAGACTGAAGTACTGCTGGCTGGTGGCTGATAAGCCAAGCGAACAGGCTGCATATATCTAAAATAGGCTCAACTTAGACCGTCCCCACATGGCCACATAGCGCAACGTATGCGTGGGTCTAGAATTTCCATTCTTCTCACTTCAAAAAAGAAAAGAATTTCCATTCTTCTCTGAATTTTCCTCATGTCAACAGGGATGAAGGCTCGATCACCTTACGGCACTGATGACTAGTAGTGCCTAGTGCTCCCTGTTGCTTCTTTTTCCGGTTGCCATAATTGACCGTGGCAACTTCTGAACGCATTGCTGCACACCGCAAGGATGCCCAGTCCTTGGCTAGTCCGGGCATACACGGCTTGCCGGAATTGGTGAGAAGCACGCGCTTCGTCGTGTTGTCACGTCACGTTGAAACTTGAAAGAGAAGTGGAATCGATGGATGGTGGATGGGGCACTTGGACAGGACACATGATTTCTCTGCAGGAGCTTAATTACAGGAAATTATGGCCTTGTTTAATTAGGAGTGGAAACTTGCCAAAAATATCACATCAAGTTTGAGGATACTAATTAGAAAGACTAAACATGATCTAATTACACAGATGGACGGAAAATCATGATGACGAGGGTCTGAATTAGGGGTACCCAATCAAGCCCTTAATCCGGGTCCTCACGATAATCCACCCCTCAAAAGCAAAAGCCGAAGAACCAAATCAAAGCAGATTCACCATACTCCAACAACTCGGAGGCCGCCCGACGAGTCTCCGATTCGCCCGACGAGTTCTCCGTCTCCGAGCGGTTCCACGGCTCGCCCGAGGAGTTCTCCGCCTCCGAGCGGATCCGCGGCTCGCCCGGGGAGTTCTCCGCCTCCGAACGGCTCCGCGGTTCGCCCGAGGAGTTCTCCGCCTCCGAGTGGCTCTCCGATTCGCCCGGGGAGTTCTCCGCCTCCGAGGAGTCTCCGGCCCGCCCGGTAAAACTACTCGGCCACGTCCCGGCCCGTCCAGCGCCGTACCCACTTGGTACCCGCCGCGTCAGAGCATGATGGGCGTCCGTCCTTCGCCACGACAGCCACAGTGGCGCCCGTCTCATCCGAACAGGAACACTACAGTCCTGAGAGGAATGCATGCGCAACACCAGGCGCCCAAGGACGATCCTAGGCGTCCATGGACGACACCTGGAACCCGAAGAGGACACCTGGAGTACCCAAAGGGCTCGAGCAAGTCAACCACGACCTGGGAACTACCCGGGAGCTTACTCGAGAAGACATCTACACCAACCACCCGGGATGTACGGTCCCGGGTCCGGCGGGGTGCCCACTCCGTCAACACCTGCCCCTTGTACGGCTCGACGCGCGGCACAAGCTAAAGGCCTCGGGGGCAGTAACTCCCCTTGTAATTTTCTTTCTTTCTTACCCCCCGCTCCCTTCTCTCCTTGAGACTATAAAAGGGGACAAGGGGACATCAGTGGAGGGACAGACAGACATCAGTCGAACATTCGCACACAGCACGAACGACACGCTCACTCGCACAGTGCAGGGACTTGGGACCCTTTCCCTCTCCCGACCAGTTTGTACCCCCTACTACAGACCTGGACTTAAGAACATCGGCACACACTGGACGTAGGGTATTACTCTCCGGAGGCCCGAACCAGTCTAAACTCCCTGTCTCTTGAGTCACCATCCGGACCCAGACACGCGATCGTAGAAATTTACTTGCCGGCGGTAGAGAACCCCGACAGTTGGCGCGCCAGGTAGGGGCTTTTCGCGTGTCACGACACTTCACCAGGGCCCGGATGGCCCACAGTGACGCCTCGCTGGCGCCCGGCGATCACCTGCGGTTCGGCTCCCTCGACTTCGTCTTCGGTAAGCCGGTGGAGCCTATCATCGGGGCAACTTTCGTGCGCCCCAAGCTTGCCCGCGACGACGACAAGACGTTCCACGACGAGGGGCCCAAGCCCTCCCACGCCACGGCGGGAGCCACCGCCTACATCTTCGACCTGCTTGGTGGGGACCTCGCGGCCGCCCTGGGACGGATGGCAGGAGCAGCTCCCCTGGGACGAGTTCATCGACTGCTACAACGCCATGTACCCGGAGGGGCAGCCAGGCCTGCCGAGCGACCCGGCGGCCACCCCGGCACCGACGGAGTCGAACCCCTGCGTCTTGCCAACTGCCAAAAGCACGGTGAGCGAGCAAAGGCCGCACTCGCGGTTGACTTGGGTTCCGCCGAACTTCGACCCTTCTCGGGAATGCTTCATGTGTCACACCCCCGATGGGGATGTGCAGTCTGCCAGCAGTTCGACGAGGGACGGCGCCCCCGCGGCGCCGCCTGCCAATGCCCCTGCGGCTCCGCCTGCCCGAGCCCCTGCAGCTCCGCCTGCCAACGCCCCTGCGGCACCACCGCCCGACGCCCCGGCAGACGATGCCCGGCGGGTCAGGCTACAGGAGCTCGATGAGGCCCGACGTCAGATC
>CM014277.1:62998274-63018460 GCA_004135705.1 Alloteropsis semialata
GGGAGTAGGAGCAGTCAAGACCCTTCATCTAAAAGAACTCGGGATCAGCAAACTAAAGACCACTCGGGGATTCAAGACGGATGAAGGAAACCTTACCAGAGCCCGGGTGCGGGCGTTCGGGAGCATGGGGAGAAGGCCCGGGGGAGGATAGGCGTCGTGACTCTTCCCCATGGCCGCCGTCACCCGGCGCTCCACCTCGGCCTCCGAGGGCAAGGGGCTCATCGTCACAGTCCCCACGAAGGGGGCCTTCTCCGGCACCATCTGCCAAATCTGGAGGGCGCGCCGCCTCAGCGGCACGATACCTCTCGAGAGGTACCCGCCGAGGACCTCCGCCGCGGACACCCTCGCGTCGCGAAGTCGCGCGAGGGCCTCCCAAATATTCCCGAGAAGCTTCTCCTGCAGCTTCTTCTCGGGACCGTACGCCCACTCATCGGGCGCCTTCTCGAACGTCTTTCCGGTGTACTCCGGAAGAGGGTTCTTGGTGTCGTTCTTGAGGTAGAACCACATCGGGTGCCAGCCCTTGTTCGAGCTGATCAGGGTCCCCGTGATGTAGTCCTTCGACCTCCCCTGCTTCGCCTTCAACACGGCGCACCCGATCGTTGCGGGGGCGCCGCCCTCTGCGGTGTGCAGCGCGAACTTGAAGAAGTACCTGAAGAGGTCCCAATGAGCCTCCATACCCAGGTACCCCTCGCAGAGCGCCGCGAACACCGCCATCTGTTGTACCCCGTTGGGGTTAATGTGGTGGAGCTCCAGCCCGTACTCGTTGAGCACGGCGCGGATGAACATTCCAGCGGGGACGGAGAACCCGCGCTCGTGGAAGGCGACGAACGAGACGACGTACCCCTGCGGCGGTCGGGGATAGTCCTCCACACCGAGAATCTTCCACTCCTCGGCCGCCGTCAATGGCGGAAGCAACCCCTCCGCTACGAGGCCCTCCAGCTGCCGGAGCGAAACCCGCGAGCGCTCCCAGGTCGACATCGCAAGGCTCTCTGAAGGAGGAAGCGCGGGCGGGGAAGGAGGCTCGGATACTCGCTCTCCGGAACGGCGAAGCGACGACGGCGGAGGACGCAAGGGAACGAGCACAGCGGCGGCAGAGGAGACGAAACGCGCGATGGAGGCGAAAGGCTCTGGCTTGAGTAAAACCCTAAGCGGCCGCAACACAGGACTATAAGTAAGGGTGGAGCGGAACGGCTGCGACATTAATTGCGTGGGCCCACCGCCGGCAACGTGCGACGTGCGCCCGTCGTTTCACCTGACCTCCTCAAAAGGCGCATCCACCCCCCACGCGGCGGAAGAACGGGCCGACGCTTCCGTGCCCGGCCCATCAACGATTGGGCAGCTGCTCGGCCCACCAACGAACCGTCCCCGACAAGTTTTCCGATCCCGACAACATCCAGGGCAAACCACCCGGACACAAAACCTTAACAAGAGCACCAGCTCTTCTCAAGGCTCGGGGGCTACACCCGGCGGGTGCGCTCGCGCGCCCCCACCGGAAGAACCGTAACTTACCATATCTACGCTGCCACTCAGCCTGGGCGCGAGCCTCCATCTCCCCCCCAGGCTCGGGGGCTACTGACGAGGGTCTGAATTAGGGGTACCCAATCAAGCCCTTAATCCGGGTCCTCACGATAATCCACCCCTCAAAAGCAAAAGCCGAAGAACCAAATCAAAGCAGATTCACCATACTCCAACAACTCGGAGGCCGCCCGACGAGTCTCCGATTCGCCCGACGAGTTCTCCGTCTCCGAGCGGTTCCACGGCTCGCCCGAGGAGTTCTCCGCCTCCGAGCGGATCCGCGGCTCGCCCGGGGAGTTCTCCGCCTCCGAACGGCTCCGCGGTTCGCCCGAGGAGTTCTCCGCCTCCGAGTGGCTCTCCGATTCGCCCGGGGAGTTCTCCGCCTCCGAGGAGTCTCCGGCCCGCCCGGTAAAACTACTCGGCCACGTCCCGGCCCGTCCAGCGCCGTACCCACTTGGTACCCGCCGCGTCAGAGCATGATGGGCGTCCGTCCTTCGCCACGACAGCCACAGTGGCGCCCGTCTCATCCGAACAGGAACACTACAGTCCTGAGAGGAATGCATGCGCAACACCAGGCGCCCAAGGACGATCCTAGGCGTCCATGGACGACACCTGGAACCCGAAGAGGACACCTGGAGTACCCAAAGGGCTCGAGCAAGTCAACCATGACCTGGGAACTACCCGGGAGCTTACTCGAGAAGACATCTACACCAACCACCCGGGATGTACGGTCCCGGGTCCGGCGGGGTGCCCACTCCGTCAACACCTGCCCCCTGTACGGCTCGACGCGCGGCACAAGCTAAAGGCCTCGGGGGCAGTAACTCCCCTTGTAATTTTCTTTCTTTCTTACCCCCCGCTCCCTTCTCTCCTTGAGACTATAAAAGGGGACAAGGGGACATCAGTGGGGGGACAGACAGACATCAGTCGAACATTCGCACACAGCACGAACGACACGCTCACTCGCACAGTGCAGGGACTTGGGACCCTTTCCCTCTCCCGACCAGTTTGTACCCCCTACTACAGACCTGGACTTAAGAACATCGGCACACACTGGACGTAGGGTATTACTCTCCGGAGGCCCGAACCAGTCTAAACTCCCTGTCTCTTGAGTCACCATCCGGACCCAGACACGCGATCGTAGAAATTTACTTGCCGGCGGTAGAGAACCCCGACACATGAGTTAAATCTATTAAGTCTAATTAATCTGTCATTAAAGATTATTTATTGTAGCACCACATTGTCTAATCATGGTCTAATTATCCGGAGGTTATGAATGGGTGTTGTCAATAATCTACGTTTAATACTCCTAATTAGTGGCACCATATTTGATGTGACTCGTGAATAGTTGAAACTTGCTTATATAAACAAGGCCTATGATGTTTCCTGGCTTCTGGCTTGTGTTCAAATGAGGCCATAATGTTTTTGTTGGTACACGGGCAGAATACACTCAAATCATAGCTGAACCTTCCTGTCTATCTAATGTATTCAACCATAGATTACTGAAACTTAGTGACAATGTTGGTACTCGAGCTCTATATACATTTCAAATCCTGCTATAATAGTGAATCTCCCTGTGTTTCTTGAGAGCAGGAAGTTCTATAGTATATGTTCTACTTGAAAGGCCAGCTTTTGATTCATGCACTACATCACAAAATTCGCTAAGAAAACATTTGCAGCGATCATGTGTTCGCTATTTCAGGGAAAATTAAGTGCAAAGCATGGTACAAAAAAACATTACAGGATGGACATCCTTGGCTGATGGCCCCCAAAGAAAAATCTAAATACTGTTTCAATTGATTTCTTGAAAACACAAGACCAAACTATATTGTTATCACTTCAGCTTTTACAAGATAATACTAACACATCACATCACACCATGTTACTTATACTACAGTTCGACAGGTACAGTAAACTACATGCTGAAAATGATCCTGGCAAAATACGAATCACCATAAACTACATGCTGAAACCTACATATGAGAACACACTAAAGGGGTGAGTGTTTCCCCTAACCAAAATTTTCCTTGAAACAAAAGATCCTCTGGCTGTCCCTAAAGCTACGTCCGCCAAAAATGGAAGGTTAGAAGTAGCCAAAACGGTAGTGCTTTTTCTTCAAGTATGTGAATGAGAGAACCCTCTTCCCATACATGTTGCTTTGCAGTGTAAAAGCATGCGGTCTGATAGCTTCAACAAAGGCAACATGTTGTTCACCCTGCAACATCAAACATCCCTTAAGGATTGCGCATGGAAATTGTTTTTTGGCTGAGGGTGAAGTAGTCTCTTTACCTGGCACAGATCAAGTGCAGTTTGAATCACAAAGTTCCCGTATTGATGAATCATGATCTGCAGCAATTTAGGATCATTCATGAGTTCGTTGATGATCCTATCACGCATCAGCCGTGGTACCACTTTCATGCAATGCTCCACAACGTGGCTACCGCACTTTTGCATGGACAGATTTCCAAAGCGGCCTGCCAGCTGATCCACTACTCTGGTTGTTGCCCATTCAACTTCAAGGCCAAGAATAAACTGAATAACATAGTTCCTGCCAGAAATTATATCATGTATTATGCAAAAGGCATAGTGACATCAGTATCATTCAGATTATATGAGAACAGAGCTAAGATGGAAAAAGAACGAGCATACCCATACTGATCTTCTGAAAGCCTAAGGGCACTGGATGTAATCTTCCTCAACAAATCGTTCCTCTGTTCGTCATTTGAATGCTCAATACATTTCTGAAGGACACAACAGCCATGTTGATCCTTAGCTAGCTGAAGATAGCGTGATGCAGCAGCCTCAATAATGAACTGCAACAGTTATACACACAAACTGAGTGTTAAAATGCAGGTTGGTTTGTTAATGAATTGACTCTAAAATTCTGGAGTCATATATCCTTAGTGTTTACCTACACTAAAATTCTCTGCTAGAAAAATTCAGCTGCAGGCTACACATTCTCTAATGTTGGATACATTTAGCTGTATCCAGCAGAGTTATAACATTACAGAGAAAAAGGCATTGAGTATAAAGAACAAACTATCTGGTACAATATTTTATTTCCAGAGATCCTTCATCAAGAAAGAAAAATTAAACACGTCACAGTTTAATACAATCAAAATGCTTATGCATATAAGACTAATAGCTAAATCATATGATGTAGCAGACGCTTACCGCCTTGTGCTCAGGTAACAATGTCTGCAAGCAGCGGATCACAACATGGTTTCCATTAGGATCCGTCATCAAACGTGCTATTCCATGGCTCAACGCAGTCACAACCATCGAAGCCTCTGTGGTAGTCATAGTCTCTATGACCTTTTGCATTACACGAGTCCTGAAATTTTATCTCTAAAAGATAAGAGATGAACACAATAAATATTAGTGATGAAACAAAAAAGATCAGATTTTGTTCATACCCATGCGTGTTGCAACAAACTTTAAAAAGCTCAGCAGGTGCTTTGGAGATTTCGCAAATTATGCGCATCCTTCGATCATCGGTTTCAAGAATATTCTGCACCAAATAGTGGGCAACTGGGTCCATCATAAGTTCACCAATATGATCAATTATTTCATAAAAGACTTTATCAGCATCCTCTTGAGTGCCTTCTGTTAATATGTTCTGTAGAAAGCAGCAGTTGTTCTGATCCTTCGCCAGGATACGTATTCTTCCAACAACTTCATCAACTGTCAGCTCGGATTTTGAGGATAACTGGAGCATAGCATTATTATTCTGAACACCAAGATGGTCAAGAGAGTAACCATTAATCCTGTGATGCATATCAGCATAGCCATTAGCTGAGGGAGCAAACTTGATAGTTGAATTTCCATCATCTTGACTCATCAGGATCCTTTCTGGATAACGTTGTCTGTTGAATCTACCCGATGTCTGATGATGTGAGAAACCTAGTCCATATGGATGTGCAAGGTTGTCTATTTGCTGATGATGCGAAAAATCTTGTCCAAAAGCTTGCTGAAATTGGCGAAAATCACCACTACCACATGAACTGTCTGCGTAGGATGTACCGGGGAAGCTGTCTGTGAATGTATTATTCATATAGTTACTTCTCTTCTGAATAGCAGCACCATTTATGTATGGATATCCATTTTCCATCCCATGAGAATAAGGATTTCCATTTTCCAACCTATAAGAATTTGGTGTTCCAATATACAGGGAAGGGCGAGTGCGAAGGGCAGCCTGCTTATTGCTTCTATGTTGATAAACATCAAAACCAGAAACTTGTTGCATTTGTGGACAGACATAATGTGGTTGCATAACAGAGTATGGTTCTACACCCATACCATGCGGCAATGTGAAGTTTGAGCTAACATTTTGATCATGGGGCTTATACATGTGAGATTGCCCATCAACATAATATTGTTGCTGGAAGGGTAAAGCAGATGCAGTTGACGGGTGGTAAGGAATACCAAAATTGCTATTGAAGCTTTGAAATCCAGAGGTTCTTGAAAATTTCCCCAAATGCTGTGGAAACCCATAACCTTGTTCTTGGTGGTCGACATCAGACTTTTGCTTGTCAAGTGCCGCATTGAACTGTATAGAATCACCTTGGTGCTTTGCTGTCACATACTGCCGATTCAGGGTAACGTCCACATGTCCAGATGGATAGTGTCCATTTGTCAGCCCCACATTGTGATGGTTGGTAAGCGGATCATCTGTACCGAGACCGAGAGACATGCCATCAAAAGCAGATGCGAGGGAATGCTCGTCATGCAGACTGCCACTGTGAGAGAACGCCTGAAAATGCTGATTGCTTCCAGCCACGGGTGTGTCATACATGGAAAGCTCGGAAGGGAATGGCCTTCTACCATTCAGATAAGACCCTGGAGCCTGAGACCCCACACTGTGGAGCTCCCTGTCACCAGCACTCTCCTGAGCATCACCAGAGACACCATTGCTGAAAGCACTGAACCTTGAACCTTCCTGGTTACTCTGTGATCCCTCCATGTGAGAAACAGGATGATCAGCTGAACACCGGGCAGCAGCTGATGGCTGGCACCAAATCAATCACACAATGCAGGTTCCTTCACTGGCACCTACAATGTCGCAATCAGTGATTACAAAATTCCCATGACACAGACATAAATAAAGTCTGATCTTTTCGAATACTTGGAACAGCCAAAGCAGAGGACGCAAAACCCCACATGGAAACAGAACCAATAGCTTTACGCGAGACAGCCAATCCTCAACAAACCAAAGAGACGAAGTATTGTGATCGAGACCACCAAAATTTTGGTGAAGATTACTGATTGCCTTATCGCAGTATTGAGACTCAATTTTGCAGTATTGAGAGTGAATTTTGGTAATCAAGCAAAGGGAACAACAAGGGAAGAATTTTTTCCCTATCACTCACACAAATGTATTGCAAGCAAGCTATCCATACCGGATACTGAAATTATGAAAAAACAAAAGCAATCCGCAATCTACTGTCAGAGCTCACCAATTCCTTCTCGCTCCCACAAATATATTCAACGAAATTACGATAAAACAAAAATAATCCCGTCTAACGCAGGGGAATTGAGCTGTAACAATCCACTCGCCGGGACACATCATCTCGCAACCCGAAAGGCAGGACGCAAAAACCCCAACAAAACCTCCGATCACCCGCAACCCCGCTGCCAAAAACGCGAGCTGACGGATCCCCACCTCTCAAAAACCCAATCTTTCGACAAACACCGATCGGGACTACGAGCTAACCCATCCGATTCACATCCGCCAGCAAAGCCGAACGAAATTACCAGCGGAAAAAAAGAAAAAGAACCACTATCATCAGGGGGAGTCCGGTACCTTAATGCTCTTGATCGCGACGGGCGATTCCTCTAGCGCTGGGCCAAGCAAGAACGCGCGGAGAATCTGGTGGGAGGCGGCGGCGGCGGCGGAGGTTGGAGGAAACCGGGAGGCGATTGAGATTTTAGGAGGCGGAGGCTTGGACGGGAAGGAGATGGAAAGAGGGGGGCGTTTCCGCAGGTGAGGTTGGACTCTCTCTTGGCTGCGCCTTCTCTCTCCTTCGACGCAACGGACGCTTCTGCCCCTGCCTCTTTATTGCCTCGCGTGGTTTTCTTGCTCACCAATCAGAGAAAAGGAAAATGGGAGAGGTGGGCCCGGGGCGTGTACACGTGGAGGGGCGATTTGGGGTTTTCCGGCTTCCGATTTTTTAGAGATTTCTTGGTTTATTAACAATACTACATATATGGGTTTAAGATCACGTATTTAAATCGTAATGGAGTACTAAATCAGAGATATTACATTTTCTCCCGTATCAACTTTTATCTTTGCTTAGCTTTGACCTGCTGAAGAGAAAATGTATTTCCTTTCTATGTAATGGAGTGGTAGGCTTACAACATGTAAACGTAATTGATTAGTTTCTTATGCTTATTGTAATTATATTATTGTTTGCATAGATATCATCAAAGATCCAAGATTATTATTCGTGCATAAATTTTTGGAATATTCTTACTCATATATTCTTTTAGTTAATGAAATGATTTACCTGCCTAGGCCAAACAATGCGAAGAAAATAACAAGAATTCTTCATTGTGTCTAATATCGATCTCTGTATCACAATAACAAGCCTTTAGTCTATTAAGTACTCTGTCCGTTCGCCACTAACTTTTTATCATGATTTTTGACCATTCATCTTATTCAAAATGTTATATGTATATCATTCATTTTGTTTGTTATTTGCTTTATCATTATATGTACTCTACATGGACTCTTTCCCTTTTAGATACCTTGGTATCCCGATGCATCATAGAAAACTTAGGAACTCAGATTGGAAAGAGATAGAGGAAAGATTTCAGAAAAAATTAAGTGGTTGGAAAGGTAAGATGCTTTCTGTAGGTGGTCGTTTGGTCTTAATTAATTCTATCTTTAGCAACCTATCGATGTTTATGCTTTCTTTCTTCGAACTGCCTAAAATTTTAACTTTGACGGATGATTTTTTGTTTAGATTGAAGAAAACCAAAAGAAAATCAAAGGAATCGTCGTTCATGTGATGTCCATCTCCACAAGTCGTAGGGCATGTGGTTGAATGCCCCATACTGTCAGTGGCTAAATAATAAAAGAGCTAGCGCATAACGGATTCATGAGAATGAAATTACCATCCATTTAAAAATTTTCTAAACTCTTTTCATTCATTTGTTCCAAAATAAAGAGAATAACATTTGAAAACAATTCTCACCTAAAGCCTACCCAGCCTTACCCCTCACAGCTCCTTAGATGGACCCACAAGGCAGACCAAAAAGTTTGACGAAAGGGGAGGAGAGAGAGGGAAATTTTGATAGTTGCAAAATAGCTGCGGCCAAAAGTTTAAATTTTTTGTCACCAAGCTCTGATTTACCCGCCCATGTGTAATCCCGCCCCAATTGCAATCCCGGTCCAAATTGCCTGCCTTTTTTGGTGTCAAACGATTTCAAAATTTAAAAATGCCGCACGCCAAAACTCCATCACGCCAGAACTCCATCAGCCCCCTTATTTCTTTCCTTTTTCTTTCATATTTCAATTTCCTGCTTTTTTGTGTCAAACAATTTCAAAATTAAAAAATGCCGCACGCCAGGACTCCATCACGCCAGGACTCCATCAGCAAATGCCGCCATCAGCAAATTGCCTGCCTTTTTTGATGCCAGGTTTCGAAATTTTAAAATGCCCAGGACTCCATATTATTTCTTTCCTTTTTCTTTGACGCCAGGACACCATCGCCGCATGCCCCTAATTTTTTATGCCAGGAATTTGATGCCAGGACTCCATGTTCCGTAGGAATTTGATGCCCCTAATTTTTGATGTCAGTGATCAGTGATGCTCCGTGCCTCCAAATTTCTCTCGTCTGTCTCTGTTCTGAATCCATGCGGAACCAGTGACAGGGATCACGGCCGGTTTGTGAACCAGGGACATGGATCGCGGCCAGGTAAACATTACGAGTTCTCGTGACTTTGTTTGGGGAATCACAAACTGTGGCGGCTAATTTCGTTTCTTTGTTAGATGGACAACAATCGGAATCCCCTTGGTGACATTACAAACACAACAAATCCGCGGACGGAAAATAATCGTAAGAGAAAGGGTTCGACTACGTCGCAGCTGCCAGTTTCATGTGATGCAAAAATTACTGCGCCTCATGGTACGTCTATTGCTTTATGTTATCAGATGCGTAATAATAAATTAGATGTTCTGAACGTTTATTATTCAAACATTGCAGTAGAAATTTATGAGATAGAGGAACATCAGAGGGCTGTTAAAAGACAAAAGGCATGCGACCGATACGTAAATATGCCTGAGGATAAAAAGGCAGAGCTAAAAGCGAAGAAGAAGGAATATTATCTTCATAAAAATGCAGAAAAAGAGTCATCCAATGTGCCGCAACAGGTCGAGTCATCTAATGTGCCGCAACAGGTTGATCCATCTATTGTTCATCCAGAGGCCATACCGGGTTCGTCATTTATTTATATTGTTTTGAGCTCTATAAATAAATTAATGGTGGAATTGTTTTTCTAATTTCATTTTCCATAGCCGATGATGCTGATAGTTGGCTCCATCGTAACGATTCCTACGGGTGAGCATAAATTATTACTTTGGCCCTGTTTGGATCCACATGTACTAAAATTTAGTACTACTGTTTATAACTTTGACCACTAATTAGGGGTATTAAATAAGGGCAGTTTACAAAACCAGCTCCACAACCCCTGCGCTAATTCGCGAGACGAATCTAATGAGGCCTTTGACCGTATGAACAGAGGATGGTTACTGTAGCATCACTATAGCTAATCATGGATTAATTAGGGTCATTAGATTCGTCTCGAAAAGTTACACCCATCTGCGAAGAGGTTTGCAAATAGACTTTAGTTAGTACTCCATGTATGCAAGATTCCCTTTAGCGCTTTTTAGAGTTTTGGGAACCAAACAAGGCCTTTCCCCCTTTTTTTTCAATGTCCTGCTACTTATGAATTCCGATTTGTGTGCTCAAGAATCTGCTGGAGAGCGTCGTAAACAGAAGAAGAGACAAAAGGCAGAAAAAAAATATGCTAGATTGACGGATGATGTTAAGGCTGGCAAAAACTTAAAATCCAGAGAAAGATACAGGAATCGTGTTGATATTGAGAATTGTAGTGAAATGCATACACCCACTAATAACATCATATTAAATGGTATGGTGCATTCTTTCTTTTAAAAACATTAGATATCGATTATTTTTTGAATTATTGAATAATTTTGATTTTGATCTAATGTGATGCTACAAGGTTCTAGAAGTCTTCCTCTTGGAACTTTGCATTATGTCCTCACCTAAGTTCAAACCGGTCCACTCAGACGATCAATTGATTATATGATTCACGACAAAACATGAGACCGTGAGCAAACAGTTTATAAAGTTGGAAAAATAAAAAAAATATTTGTAACTTAGTTTTACTAATTACCAAACATGACTTCTTTTAAACATGCGTGTGCACTCTATTATATTAAAAACAAATTCGGATTGAAATTGCACTAAAATTACAGTCCTCCTTTGTGGACTTTATATCTATTGACACCTAATTTAATGGTTAACAATTTTTTTAAAAAATATTTAATTTGTTTAAACACACCTAGGCACATTTACTCTACTAAATATTTTTAATATGCGCAATGCTTGACTTGAAATTGTTAACCATAAAATTCTTTTTTATTAGAATTTTGAAGATACGTCATTGTCATGTGTAACTTTTTTCTATAAATATAAAATTATTGTTTACTAGATTTTTGATTTGATGGTTAATGGTTTTTTCATAAAAAACTTGATTTATTTTAAACACGTGTGTGCACGATAATTTCGATGTGATTTTGGGTTACTAAATAAAAAATTCTTATATATTAGTTTTTTGAAAATAGATCCCCATATCATGTTTCCTATAAGCAGTAAATTATTCATACTAGATTTTCTATAATATAGAACTCGATTTTCTATAAATATAGAACTCTTATGATTATAGGTTTTTTTAATACGTGCCTGTGGCACGTGCCTCTCCACTAGTTTGTTCCAAACACCAATTTATTTGTGTGGAATTCTCATGTATTTCAATTCTCTATTTTTCTGCTCCATTGCTTTTCAGCTAGTATACGTTTTCTTTCTCTTACCAGTTGTATCTTCCATTCCAAACATGCCCTAAGTAGTCCCGATGGGCCCTAATTCTATGTGTATGTAGTCTGATTGCTAGCGATTTTTCTAGTACTATGGTTTAATGAAATTATTACTTTCTTGTTCAAAGAAATGAAAACGTGAAAGGACTTTAAATTGTGGCATAAAAAGGCTTACTCTGAACATCATATGGCCATTTATCTATACGAATCCATACGAATCTAACACTCAATAATTGATTTAAAACAGAATTAGCATAACCAAAATTTTTTCCATGATCCCGAGGGCATGCAAGTATGCCCCCATAGAGGCCAGGTCGGTCAAATGCCAAGAAACAAAAAAAAACAACCTAGATTCCCATTATGCCCTTAGTTTGACCTTTCGGGATATTTTTCAAAAACCTTTTGACCTATGAGTTGACCTCTGATTCCGTCACGCATGCACTTTTGGACTACCCCACCAGAGTCCAGGGTTTTAACACATTGGCACATTGCACGGCAGGGATAAGCAAATTGCATCCTACTAGGCTCCGTTCCAGGGATTATGATGATGACGTCACTTGCTTAGTTGCTTGTAACAATATTGTTATGTTGCCACTTGAAGCTACTCAAGCTGACTTTCATCTAATTAAACAGAAGGAATGATGACTGAAAAGAGAGCTAGATAGCATGACTGGAGCTTGCATTTTATCATTTTATCCGACTATGGAGCCTTATGTTAGTTCTTAGATATATTCGTAAGGCATGGTCCACGAACCATTTTATCATTCTAACCGACTATGGAGCACGCATCGTCCATGGAACTCCAGATTTCCAGGGGAAAATGGGAGCAATTTGCAAATGGAGAGAGAATCAAGAAGTTTGTGTTGTTGCAGCTTGCAATGTTTTGTCTGCTGGAAAGTTCAACGCTGAAAAAGCAGGGGTCAAGGCAACAGTCAAATGAAATAGGTAGGCGACGTCATCAACCCCATGCAAATTGCGTGTGGCTGGGCCATGGAAATCACCTGGCATATGATCGCTGGGCTTGCGGGCCAAGCCCAATTTCCTTTTTTTCCCCCTAGATCGTCACCTATCTATAATAGAACTTTTTTTACATATCCAACTACAGTACTACTACAAAAAAGATTAAAGAAATGAGAGACAGAAAACTATGCAACAATAACACCCTCTAAACCCTTTGTTTAATTAGACCTTATTTAGTTCGAAAAGTGGAAACTTGCCGAATCGTAAAAATAGATGTCGGAAAGGGTATCCGGATATTAATAAAAAACTAATTACACAACTCTTCTGGAAATTGAATTTCGAATCTATTAAGCCTAATTAATCCGTCATTAGAGATTGTTTACTGTAGCATGACGTTGTCTAATCATGGTCTAATTAGGCTCAATATATTCGTCTCGCGAATTTACTTGAGGATTATGGAATGGATTTTATCATTAATCCATATTTAATACCCCTAATTAGTGTCTCAACATTCGATGTGATAGGTGAACAGTGAAAACTTGCCCATCTAAACAAGGCCTTAGTAGAGATTTCACGCCTGCATTTATGAGCACTGCACCTTTGAGAAGATTTCCACCTTCCTAAGGATTTAACTCCACGAACCTAAGAGATCTGTAAAGATTTTTAACTCCAGATGGGACATGAGCATGATACACAAACTACCCTGAACTTTTATTTTATCACAGACTAGGACTTGCTTTCGAGGAAGGGAATGATATATGGCTAGCTAGCATTGCGGAGTGATCACTGCTGCTTCATTTTTATTTTTTGCCACAATTGACCGTGACAACTTCTGAACGCGTTGCTGCACCGCATGCCCAGTCTTCTGTATAACTGTATTGTCACGTTGCGTGTAAAGTTGGAGTGGACTCGATGATTTTGGCAGGAGGTTTGCATCTGGATGAAGGCTGGTTTCTTGCCTCTCTCTCCTTTATTCCTTTGCCATGTCAAAAAAAATTCCATGCATCTTTGAGTTCTCTTGACAGGAGTGGGCTCATATCTGGTATTGAGCTTGCGTGTTTGGAGTTTTGAACTACTCACAAAACTACTAAATTCAAGGTAAAAAAATGTTTGTGACAAAACATTTTCACATATCAAATGTGTGTATTCTGAGTCAAAAACTTGTTTTAAGGTACCTCACTTTTTGACAAGTTTGGACCCACCAAGATAAAGCGGAAATTTTTTTTAGGACACATAAAGTGGAAAAGTTGCATTGCGCTTCAGTAAGGTCTTGTTTAGTTGGGAGTGAGAACTTACTGAAAATATCACATCAAATTTGAGGATACTAATTAAAAGGACTAAATATGATCTAATTTGAAAATGTCACATCGAAAATGTCACAGAGAGACAGAGAAAAGCGGGGAGTCAACAGTCAACACTCAACGACCAGGGTGGTAGACCACGTCATCAGTCATCACCAATCCACCGCGAGACAAGACCACACAGAAACCACCTGGAGGAGAGCAGCACGTAGTGCTGGTCAAATGTTTGTCCAACGGCACATTCTTGACCTGAAAATTCTCATGCATGTTCCAAACAAATGTCGCTGCATGCGCACCCTTGACTTCCTAGTATGCTTATCTGAAAGAGACGTTGGCTCTGTAGAACGATGACCGGTACGGTGACCGGTGACCGCATGCAGCCACTCGTTTTCGGCCGGTCGCCACAGCATCTTCTGAACTTTCTTGCTGATGCTTTGCCAAATTGCCGACTCTGTGACCGCATGTAAGACCTGTTTGACAGAGCTCCCAGAGCTGATTCTCGGCTGAATCTAGCAGGAGTTCTACCAAACAGTTTTTCAAAGAGAAGTGATTCTCGGCTGAAGTAATTATCTGAAATGAACTAAGAAGCTGAGAGCTGAAAAAAGTAGCTTCTCTTGAATCTGAAGTGTTTGAGAAATTTTGCTAGAGAATAAAAAAGAATCACTAGCCATAGAATCACTTTTTTGGAGAATCAGCTTTCATAGAGAATCAGAATCAGGTAGAGCTCTACCAAAAAGGCTCTAAGGCCCTGTTTGGCCAAGCTCCCAAAGCTGATTCTCGGCTGAATCCAGTAGAAGCTCTGCCAAACAGTTTTCAGAGAGAAGTGATTCTCAGCTGATTCTGTGAAGTGATTCTCTAAAATAAACTAAGGGGCTAGGAGCTGAAAAAAGTAGCTTCTCCTGATTCTGTGAAGTGATTCTCCATCCTGATTTTGAGAAATTTTTCTAGAGAATCAAAGAGAATCACTTTCAGCCACAGAATCACTTCTCTCGGAGAATCAGCTCTCATAGAGAATCAGAATCAGATGGGCCTAAAGCTCTGCCCGTGCTGCATCGGCATCGCGTTGTCACGTCACATTCGATTGACGTGAACTGAACCAGATGGATGGCTGTTTGGTTGGATAGATACGGTAGGTCATAATAGGCGGGCATTGGGCAGGATGATCTGTATCTCTGCACGAGTACTTTTCACAGGAGATGACAGAGAAGCCGGTATCTTTTTGCTACTTGAAAGGTCAGTGGTGGTTGGATTACAGTTGCAATAGCAAAGATCAGAGTTCAAGAATAAATATGTAAAGTTTTAGATCAAAAGTTTAATCTGAACCCACTAATTCGATTCAACTCTGCTACATGCATAACTCATAGAAATTTGCACCTTCTAAACATATGCTTACTCTGGTTAAACGATAACTCGCGTGGACATTATTAATACATAAAACCACATCAACAAAAAATGTCTCCATGGATGCGAGTCTAAAAACTCTTTATTAATCTCCATATATTCCGAATAGGATCAACTTACACTAATTAACCCCACACGGGACGCTCCGCGTGGGCTTACAAATCTCCATATTCTCCGAAACATGTTTGAATTTTTATTCTTTTTAGCACGGGCTAATGCTCCCTTCATATACGGGACTGATGCCTGTTAGTTTTGTAGGATCGCTAGGATCAGATCAGTGGGGATTATTTGATGAACTCGTGAAACACATACCGTATCGAGTGCTCCACAGGTTCGTTGGTGAATCTCCGCGCTAAGGCAGCGACGCGCAGTGAAGCCGTGGCGACGGACTGACGGACTGATGGCGCTTCCCATCGCTTCAGCGCTCCCTCTAGATCGGATTAGGGTTAGAGGAGTGGGGAATGGCGGCGGTGGACCTCTTAGCCTTGCCCCTAGCCCCCTACCTCCTCTTATATAGCACCGCGCGATAGGGGCCCACCAGCCATCTAATTGGGCTGGGCGTCCCCGATCAGGACGCGAGTCAAAGGCCCAGTTGGCCTTTGGGCCAACCGGTGGAGATCAACCTAACATTCTCCCCTTTGATCTCACCTTATGATTTTCTTATACTTAAGCTCTTCGCTTGGCATCCACTTCATCACAGACGAGCATAGCGAGCATGGGTCATCATGATTTATCATTTCAATCAGATTAACCAGCCACGATACGCTTATCCATTTTGAAGGATCGTAACTTTGGGCCCTTTATAATCCGGAAGTCATAGGCTATACTCATGAACCCATGTCGACTATGTGTCCTCTGCACACATTGGGCGGTATGCCTTTAAAAGACGGATCCTCTAGTATTTGATTGTTGCTTTTCAACATGATTCCGGACTTTCTCCTTTACAACGTATGCCTTTCTGTCAATGTGTTTGGCACCATACTTGACTCATTGTCATAGGAGTAAAATATTTAGATGGTTGTTGCTGTTGTCAACCACTATCAACTCTGGGCAGAGGTTTTCTCAACCATTTTGCCTGTCCCTCAGCCTCATATCATGCTATACCATATCTTTACATCACATTGATGATAATTGTTCCATTCTTTGGAGATTTTCCACACAAAAACCCCAAATGTGAAAGTTAGCGACAATTGTGGATTTCGCTACACATTTCACAAGTTCTTCCCTGTACTCACAACCTTTTGAGAGCACTGGTGATTTCTTTCTCAATTTAGCATTCACAAGCTCTTCCCTGTACTCACAACCTTTTGAGAGCACTGGTAATTTCTTTCTTAATTTAGCATGAGGCCGATGTACTTAACTTCATTCCAGTGATCTATATCTGGACTGGACATTGCCAAAAACAACCCGGATACTTGAATTATGTCAGGGTAATATTCATCTTTTGCATCTTTTGCATTCTTTTGCATCTTTTGCATTCATTAAGCTTCCAACAGCTGAAGCAAATGGTACCATATTTCTTTAATCTTCTTCTTGTTGGTTCTTGGAACACTATAGTCCCATAACCATTCCTTATTTATTCTTTGGAACACTAAAGTTCCCAAAACCATTACCCTTGACTTTAAGGACAGGCCTAGGTTTTCTCGCATGCACACTTTATTTCTTTAGGAACTTTCCTAAGCATGCCTTTGCGATAATCCTAATACCCCTTTCTTCTATCTCGGCGAATTTCAACTCTTGTAATAAATAGACATTTCATCGAGAACATTCTCATTTAAACTTTGAGGACAAGAACTTCTTCTTTTCCCGCAATAGATTGACATCACTACTAGCAAGTAAGATGTCATCCACATATACAGGATTAGAAAATGAATTTTCCATTCTGTAACTTTATACAACTATAATTGTCCTCTTATATTCTTTAACCCAAACTTTCTAGTTGACTCTTCAACTTTAAACTCCACTGTCTAGAGACTTGCTCTAGTCCATAAAGGATTTCTTCATGTACTTTTACTTTCACGACAAAACCCTTAGGTTGAGCCATGTAAACATTCTCATACTAATCCCACTGGGGAATGCCGTCTTTTCTTTCATCTGCTGTAACTCAGATCATGATGTGCCACTACTACTCATTGTAGTCTATACATTCTCTTTGCGCAAAATCTTTCGATTTAAGTCGCGCTTTACACCTTTACATATTCCCTTTGGAGTCACATTGCGTCTTGTAGACCCATTACGGCCTACTGTTTTGGCTCCTTTAGGAATTTCTTCTAAGTCCCAAACTCTGTTGGTACTCATAGACTTCTTCATAAGTTGCGGTGTCATTCCGCACTTGAATTCCTTCACTATTATTAACATCATAATCATCAGGGATCGCTGGCTTTCTTGCCCTTTAAGACCTTCTTGGGGCCTCCATAGCTGGTGCCTCTTGCACTGGAATTTGCCGTGGTTTTGCTTCTTGTGCAATGATTTGTTATTCCTGCAGAGCAGGTTCAACATTTTCATTCACTACTTGTACCGGTGGACTTGCCACTGGCGCTGGTTCCACAGTGCCTTGTACTGACGGAAGTAAAGAACTAGTAGCTCGAAGAAAGGTTCTTGAATAAGCGGATTAGGTACACACACCCGCTTTTCTTCAAGATCAATCTATCGCGCTATCATGCTCCCCCTGATTCTCTTGAATCACTTAGGTATTCTCATACCATGCTCCCCCAGATTCTCTTGAATCAGTTAGGTATTCTCATACCATGCTCCCCCAGATTACTCCATCTTCTATAAGATAGTGTCTCTTTAAACTTTTCTTATTTGGGTTTATACTGTTAAAACTTTTCTCATATGGCGCTTCTTTAAGCACCGCTTTAATAACTCTAAAACTTGTCCAGTATGAATACCGGCTAACTACGCTATCTTCCCGTCAGAACCATAAAATGTCCATTCAGGAATTTAGCTCTTTCTTTGCTTTGGGGTATCATTAATATGACCGTTGTACTCCCCAAACGATCACATTCATCTTTTATAGATCACTTTTGCCTATCTGAAGTGTAAGGGAGTTTCTTTCTTGACTATCTTTCATTTCTCCCCCTCGAAATGTGGCGTGAACTTTTCTGCCACAATTCGAAAACTTTTCATAACTCTTGTGAATGAGGAACATTGATTACTTACTTCATCCACATGATTACGTCATGCAAAACAAAGTTATCTCTTAATTCATATGGGAATACTTTTTCCTCATTTCACTTTAAGAACTCGACAGAGTCCTTTATCATTAGTACTTCTGCAAGTCACGCTCGCATGTCATTCTTATCTTTAGATTCGTCTCTAACTTTCTCCCGCCATGCAGGATAAGTCCTTTGCCAAACTTCTCCCACCATGCGGAATTGTCTGACATGAGCATTGTTCCAACTTTACCCCGCCATGCGGGTATTTTCTCAAACTTTTCCCGCCATGCGGGTAATTTCTTATAAGGGACATAAATGCCAGAATTGGCTCTCTTGCCTGCCTATGCAATCCTCAAATTCAGAAATAAATCCGAATACTCTTGGATCAATATCCTAGAATTCTTTTCTTTTGAAGACCATTCTTTACAGAGAACACGGTCTCTCATGCAATGGCCTTCTTTCGTACAAAACTTGCCCTTAGGCCTTTTATCAAGTGAGTCACAAGTACCCAACAATGCTCATTAAACTTTGAAATCTTTGTGTTCTATTCTATATCACCTTTGGGCAGAAATAGAATAAAACATCGTCCTTCTACATTAATTCCACATCACCTTTGGGCAAAAATGGAAATAACGTAGAAACTTGAACATTACTCTACTTTAAGAGCATTTCTTAAACTTTATCTTTACATTAATTCCACATCACCTTTGGGCAGAAATGGAAATGACGTATGAAACTTTAAACATTTCTCTACTTTAAGAGAATTTCTTGAACTGAAACTTTAAACATTTCTCTACTTTAAGAGAATTTCTTGAACTGAAACTTTAAACATTTCTCTACTTTAAGAGAATTTCTTGAACTTTATCTCCACATCACCTTTGGGCAGAAATGAAAATAATGTATGAAAAACTTTAAACATTGAACTCATATAATTATAATATTGTTATCATCAACTTTGGTCAGAAAATAACAATACCATAATTTTAACTTTAAACTAAATGTCTTTCTACTCCTCTAATTGAACTTAAATTTAGAGGATGAAACCTTTACTTTGCAGCGGAAACTTTAACTCTATTCAGAAGCAACATCTTGTTAAACTTACTTTTCTCTAAAACAAACTAAACCTTTGGTTCAAGTTTGAATAGAGTTCAAAACTATACACAAAAGAACAAATAATTGCTTCTGAAACGAATAAAACTCAAACTGATTTCTTATTTTCGGCCCGCTTGGCCATCAAAAACGGCCAGCTCGGCCCAACCTGCTCGGCCCGGCCACAACCGAGCTGGGCCCGTGGCCCGACTGCAGCTCAGCGCGCGCCGCGCTCGGCCTGCTCGAGGGCTCGGCCCACTTGGCCGACCGCTCCCCCTGTTGGCCTTGCAGCCGGCCTTTCGGCCCGGCTTGCAGGCGCCCGCACCCTCCTGGCCTGGCCGGCCATCACACCGATGCCTGGGCTGGCATTTCAGCCCAGCTCGAACACCCCTCCCCACTATGCGATCTGCACCGTACGAAGCATCCAACGGGCAGGAGCGAATCTCGCGAGGTATAAGAGTGTGGCTGTTTGGAAAACCCTAACCTTATTCTTTTCATTCCCTTGTCCAGCAGCCGCACAGGTCCTGCTCGCTGCACGAGCGGCCCCTTCGGGGTGCGCACCGCGTGCGAGCCGCTGCAGGCATTTCACCGTGCGCTGCGGCCGCAGGAGCCCCGCGCCGCAGCCGGCCGCCGGTGTTCCTCGCC
>CM014277.1:63020008-63041101 GCA_004135705.1 Alloteropsis semialata
ATTTGAAGGCAGCTTATTCGGTTGTTTGAGGTTGCTAGATTGATTTAGATCTACGCCATGTGAATTAATCTGATTCTTCAACAGCTATGAGAGATCGGAAAGCTAGCAGATGTGTTAGAGATGATGATCAAGCAGTTAAGACAGGTGAACAGCGTATCGGCCTTATTCTGTACTAATTATATTCTGCAAAGGCATGGCCGGTTCGCTATATGATATCGATCATGCTCCTTGTCAGTTGAATGGTCAAACTGACTGGCACGCCCCGAATTTCAAGATATAGGATCTGCGCTGGAGTTAAGCAAATCTCCCAGGTCTTCGTGTTGCATGTATGAAAATCCACCGACCGGGTTTTTTGCGTCAACAGTACCAGAAGGCCATCCAAGGATGCTTGCAGAGCCAGATCGGCCGCAACGTGGAAGCTTATGTGGATGACGTCGTCGTCAAGACATACGACGCCGACACATTAATCGCCGATCTCCAGGAAACCTTCAACAACTTGCGCCGCTTCAGATGGAAGTCAAACCCCACAAAGTGCGTGTTCGGGGTGCCGTCAGGAAAGCTCCTGGGCTTCCTGGTCAGCCAACGCGGCATTGAGGCAAACCCAGTCAAGCTAGATGCCATACGCAACCTCAAGGAACCAACGTGCAAGAAACACATCATGAAGCTCACTGGGATGATGGCGGCCCTGAGCCGGTTCATCAGCAAGCTCGGCGAGAAGGGACTTCCGTTCTTCAAGATCCTCAAGAAGGCGGACAAGTTCGAATGGACCCCTGAGGCAAGCAAGGCCCTGGCCAACCTCAAGGAGTTCCTAATTACACCCCCGGTACTCACAGGTCCGACCCCCGGGGAAGAGCTCCTCCTATACATCTCAGCTACCACTCATGTGGTCAGCACGGCCCTGGTCGTCGAGCGGCCAGAAGAAGGCCACCCATACAAGGTCCAGCGCCCTGTATATTTCATCAGCGAAGTACTCAGCGAGTCCAAGGTCCGATACCCCCATCCTCAGAAGTTGCTCTACGCGCTCTTGATCACTGCCAGGAAGCTACACCACTACTTCCAGGCACACGTCATTCGAGTCATCTCGAATTTCCCCCTCGGGGCCATTCTCCACAACAGGGATGCCAATGGCCGCATAGTTAAGTGGTCCGTTGAACTCGGAGAACATACCATCAACTTCGAGCCACGAGAGGCCATTAAGTCCCAAATATTGGCCGACTTCGTGGCCGAATGGACGGAAACCCAAGAGCCGACCCCCGCAGAACGACCACGAGAGGCCATTAAGTCCCAAATATTGGCCGACTTCGTGGCCGAATGGACGGAAACCCAAGAGCCGACCCCCGTAGAACGACCAACGCACTGGAAGATGTACTTCGATGGCGCCCTCAACCTTGAGGGAGCCGGCGCAGGAGTGTTGTTCATCTCCCCGGAGGGGCAGCACCTGAAATACGTTCTTCAGATACACTACCAGGCCACAAACAACGGGGCCGAGTACGAGGCCCTCATCCACGGTCTCCGGATCGCGGTGTCGCTGGGTATCAAGCGGCTAATGTGCTATGGCGACTCCAAGCTTGTCGTCGAGCAAGTCAACAAGAATTGGGACATGACGAAGGAAACCATGAGTGCGTACTGCGCAGAGGTACGCAAACTCGAAGCCCACTTCTATGGGCTCGAGTTCCACCATGTCCTCCGGGAAGACAATGTCGCCGCCGATGTTTTATCCATGCTAGGATCCACCAGAGCCCAGGTCCCAGTCGGCGTCTTCGTCCAAGACCTGCGCACCCCGTCCATCAAGATGCTTGAGGATGTGTCGGGGGTAGACCCCCAGGGGTACCCAGAAGGCAGATTGGCCCAGCCAGCAAGGGGCGGCCCAATCCGAGTGCTATCGGGCCGGTTTGTCAGACTGGGTGGCCCACCACTCGGGAGGCCCACCAGTCGGGCGAACCGGACGACTACGACGGCGCGCGCGGCAAGGAAGCAGACGGCGTATCCCGCAAGAAGCTTGGAGATCGAGATAAACTAGCCGGAATTATAGGGAAAGATATCTGTAATCGTTATAGGATCGCATCCTTGTATTTCGGGTAGGTTATGATCTCTAGCCGACTTGTAACTCAAGGCAGCCGGACTATATAAGGCGCCTTGAGACCCCCCTCCAGAGGACAATTACAACCCACGCATTCATTCAACCTAGGACAGAACCCAACTACGGAGATCCTTCAGGAACTTCATACACAGCAATCCATACACCCAACACAGGACGTAGGGTATTACATCATCTGACGGCCCGAACCTGTTCAATCCTTGCGTCTTGTGTTACCATCGACTTCTGATCCTCGATCTGTCCCTCGACAAATCAACCACGCAGACTACCCTGTGTGGACTGCCGGGTTCATAAATCCAACAATTGGCGCGCCAGGTAGGGGTTGATCGACGAGATCAATCTGCAAGCTCGATGGCATCCACTTCCGCCGTCATCACGCCGGCATCCGTGAAGATTTCCATCGCTGAGGGGGCCATGTTCTTCTTCGGGTCCATGGTCTTCACCGCCGGACCCGAGGGAGAGCTCTCCTTCACCCGTGACGCCACCCCGGAGGAGACAGCCACGACTCGACGCTACGCCAGACGGGATCGTCACCATCACCACTCCGTCGCCAACCATCACCAACAACTCGGCGATCGCGACGGCCAACATCGTTCTCCCGCCATCCGAGGGGAACACGCTTCCTCCCACGCCGCCGACTGCTTCATCCACTCCACCTCCGCCGCGCAGGGTGCAGCAGACGCCCGAGGAGCGAAGGCGCCGATGGGCCGCACGCCAACGCCAATTCGAGGCGGACATGGACCACGCCATCGCCTCCATCGGCGAATGCATCGACCTCGCCGAATCTGCTCGCCAGGGCATCGCCTCGCCGACACGATTCCCGCTGGGACTCAGGAACAGCGGGGCCGTCTACCAAGAAGCACTCGGCGAACGGCTGAGCGCCGACTACTCCCCAGATGCGATCAGGGCGGTCGATCCCATCACGGCCATCCAGATCGGATCTGCTCCGGACGTTGCGGCAACGCAACACCCTCATCCTCAGGATACGCCGACTCCGCCTGAACCAGAGCTAACTCCGACTTTCCCGCAGGTGACACGTGTCCTCCCTCCCAATAAGAGGATCGTGCCTGCCAAGCGGGAGACGTTCGTCTCCGACATATCCGCCGATGAGCCGACGGTCCAAGGAGAGGATCAAGCACACCGTGACGCCAGGATCGGGCGCAATGGTGAGAAGCAACGGCGCCGCGACGCACGGCGAGAACGCCGAAACCCCAGGACCATGCGTAACCTCCACGACGACTTCATCCAAGAAGTCGGCGGCGTGGGCGTCTATGCCACCCCGTCGGCCAACCTCGCCGCCGCGCATCTTGAACTGGAAGGGATCCCGGAAACCCCGGAACTCAACCGGATCAAGACCAGACTGACTGCAGTCGCGGGCATGATCAATGCCCAAAAGGCTCCTGCCTCCTCATCTCGCCACTCCAAGTCGGCCAGCCGCCGGGAAGCCGATCACGATGTGGTCGACCAGCCAGATCTCCGCGAACAACTCCGCAACCGTGACCTCCGCAGGAACCTCGACGACCGCCACCGGCGAAGGGACGAGGAGGAGCTCCGACGGCGCGCCGAGTACAATCGCGAACACGGCGCCCCGGGGCTGGACCGCGACACACGCCTACGCCGAGAACTCGAGGCCAACGAGGCCGCGCGCCGCCGCGAGTTCAACCGCAAGTACGGCCCTCCACTCGGACAAGACAGGCCGCCGCGGGCTCGCACCCCTGAAGACTACTCCGCCGACTCAGGACACGTGGACATGGAGAACCTCAACGACTGCGACGACTTCCTGGCGTTCACTGCCCGAGTAAGATCTATTCGAATGCCTGCTAACTTCAAACCTACAGGCATAGAAAGATACGATGGGAGACGGACCCGGCGATGTGGCTACGGACGTACAGCATCGCTATCCGCGCGGTGAACGGCGACCACGACTCCATGTGCGCCTACTTCCCCATCGCCATGACCAAGGTGGGGCTGAGCTGGCTCCACAGCCTCGAGCCCGGCTCCATCGACAACTGGGACACTCTCTGCCGCCAGTTCAAGAGCTACTTCCAAGGCAGCTCCATGCGGCCAGGCACAGCGTGGGATCTGGGCAAGGTGAAGCAAAATCACGGGGAAAGCCTCCGCGACTACACCGACCGCTACATGGAAAATAGCAACCTGGTTCCCGGCTGCTCCGAGTCCGAGATCATCAACTACTTCCTCGACGGCCTCGCCGACTCCGTCGTCTTCGAGCGCCTCTGCGAGAACATGCCAAAGACCTCCGGCGAGTTCTTTGGTCGGGTGAACAAGATGGCGAACGCCAAGAAAGCCGCTCGCCTCCACTATAGCAAGAAAAGCACTCGGGACAACGATCGGCCACCTCGCCAAGAGGACCGCCCGAAGAAGGAGGACCAACGCCGAACCAGACCGGAGCCAAGCCGGACGGGTGACCGAAAGCGCTCGGGAGACTACACCATCGCCGCCATGGATCGCGGAGGCCCTCGCCCGCGGTCCAACTTCAACGCCGACTTCGAAAAGATGCTCCAAGGGCCCTGCCCCATTCACAAGCAATCCAAGCATCGCATGATCGACTGCATGGGACTCGCCGACGCCTGCAAGAAGAAGGAGGGGAAGCTGCCGCCACGCGACGACGACAAAGGCGACAAGGGAAAAGGGGCCCCCGCGAACCCCGCTTTCCCGAACGTCGAGAGGCAGGTGAACTTCATCCTCGGAGGACCGCCGCCCGTGGATGACAAGCGCCGGGAGAAAGTGCGTGACCGGGAGATATTCTCCTGCTACGCGTCGCCGATCCAACCACTCCGCTGGTCCGAGCAGCCGATCACCTTCTCCAGGGAGGACCAGTGGTTCCAAGTCTCCGACGTGGGCGAGTACCCACTGGTGCTCAGCCCGATCGTGCACAACGCCCGCCTCACCAAAGTACTCGTCGACGGCGGGAGCGGGCTCAACATCATTTTCGCCCAAACGCTGAGGGACATGGGCGTTGGCCTCGACGCTCTGACTCCTTCCCTCCACCCGTTCTACGGGCTGATCCCGGGCAAGGGCTCCAAACCACTCGGGCAGATAGCTCTGCCCGTCACCTTCGGCGATCAGGACAACTTCAGGACCGAGTACCTCAACTTCCAGGTCACCGACTTCACCACCGCCTACCACGCCATACTCGGGAGGCCAGCACTCGCCAAGTTCATGGCGATCCCCAATTACACGTACCTGCTGATGAAGATGCCGGCGCCGAACGGCGTCCTCTCCATCCGCACCGACGTCCACACTGCCAAGGGCTGCGACAAAGAAGGGCTCCACCTCTGCACCGGCATCGAACGCAGCGTGGTCCAGATGGAAGTGGTCCACGAGGCGAGAACCTTCCAAGGAGACCCGGGCTCCATCCCTGAGTCCTCTAAGCGAAGGGCCGCGCCGACCACCATGCAGCCGGCTGAAGAAGTGCGCCCTATCTCGCTTGGACTCTCCGACTCCTCCAAGACCGCCCTGATTGGTTCAGGGCTCGACCCCAAATAGGAAAGCGCGCTCGTCGCCTTCCTCCGGGACAACGCCGACATATTTGCATGGACTCCATCAGATATGCCGGGTGTTCCGAGGGAGGTGGTTGAGCACTCCTTGAAGGTTGACGCGAACGCCAAGCCAGTTCGCCAAAAGCTCCGACGCTTCGTGCAGGACCGCAAGGAGGCCATTAGGGTAGAGATTACAAGGCTGTTAGCTGCCGGGTTCATTAGAGAAGTCTTTTATCCCGACTGGCTTGCTAACCCAGTCCTTGTAAGAAAAAGAATAATGAATGGACAATGTGTGTTGATTACATGGATCTCGACAGGCACTGCCCTAAGGACCCCTTCGTCCTGCCCCGCGTCGGCCAAGTCGTCGACTCCACCGCCGGATGCGTACTCCTATGCTTCCTTGATTGTTACTCCGGCTACCACCAGATCGCCCTGAAAGAAGAAGACCAAGAGAAGACATCCTTCATTACTCCGATCGGCGCCTACTGCTACACCAAGATGACTTTCGGCCTCCGCAACGCTGGCGCCACCTACCAAAGGGCCATAAACTTGACCCTGGGCACGCAGATCGGCCGCAACGCCGAGGCCTACGTTGACGACATAGTCATCAAAACAAAGATCGAAGCCGAGTTCATCGCCGACCTCTCCGAGATGTTCAACAATCTCCGCAGGCTCAATTGGAGGCTAAACCCGACTAAGTGCGTCTTTGGCGTACCAAAAGGGGAAACTACTCGGCTTCATCGTTAGCAACAGAGGCATCCAAGCCAATCCAGAGAAGATAGACACCATCCGGAGGATGAAACCGCCGACTGGGAAGAAAGAGATCCAGAAGCTGACTGGTTGCATGGCGGCCTTGAGCAGGTTCATCTCCCGGCTGGGGGATAAGGGCTTGCCGTTCTTCAAGATCCTCAAGAAGACCGACAAGTTCGAGTGGAACCAAGAGGCGCAGCAAGCTTTCACTGACCTCAAGAACTATCTCTCCAATCCACCAGTACTCGCCGCTCCACATAACGACGAAACGCTACTCCTGTACATTGCTGCCACGACTAATGTGGTGAGCACCGTCATCATCGTGGAAAGGGAGGAGGAAGGAAAGGTGCAACGAGTGCAGCGACCAGTCTACTACGTAAGCGAAGTACTCAGCGAATCCAAGTCTCGCTATCCCCAGGTGCAGAAACTACTCTACGCACTGCTCATCACGTCAAGAAAACTCCGCCACTACTTCCAAGCACATCGCATCAAGGTGGTCACGCAATTTCCACTCGGCGAAATCCTCCACAACAGAGACGTCACCGGGCGAATCATCAAGTGGTCCGTCGAGCTCGCCTCCTTCATCATAGACTTCGTCCCGCGCACCGCCATCAGATCAGAGATCCTTGCCGACTTCATCGCCGAATGGACCGAGAGCCAGGACGGGAAAGAAGACACCAGCGGCGAACATTGGAAGATGTACTTCGACGGCTCCCTAATGATCGACGGAGGAGGCGCCGGTGTACTCTTCATCTCGCCAAAAGGGGAACAGCTCCGATACGTCCTCCAAATTCGTTTCCCCGTCACCAACAACGCCGCCGAGTACGAAGCAATTCTCCACGGGCTCCGCATCGCCACCTCACTAGGCATAAAGAGACTCCTGGTTTATGGCGACTCCGCTGTCGTTATAAACCAGGTGAATAAAGACTGGGATCGCCACAGCGAGCGGATGAACGCCTACTGCGAGGCAGTGCACAAGCAGGAGGGAAAATTCTACGGAGTTGAGTATCACCACGTTCCACGGGAGAACAACCTCGCTGCTGATGCACTCGCCAAACTGGGGTCAACCCGCGCGGAAGTACCAGGGGGAGTGTTCGTGCAAGGCCTCCTCAAACCCTCTGTCAAAGAGTTGGGGGACGAACCAGAGCCTGCTCCGGAACTCTGCGAGGTGCTGACCATTAACGCCGAAAAAGAAGACTGGATGGCCGAGTTCATAGATTTCCTTGCCTACAACAAGGTGCCAAAGGACCCCACGGAGCGAAAGATCCTGGAACGCCGAAGCAGGAACTACATGGTGGTCGGTGGTGCCCTATACAGACGAGCCGCCACAAATCAAGTGTTCATCAAATGCGTCACGAAAGAAGTCGGCCTCCAGATCCTTGATGACATCCACTCGGGAGTCTGTGGAAGCCACGCCGCCGCAGGGACACTAGTCGGGAAAGCATACCGAGCCGGGTTCTTTTGGCCCACCGCCGTGTCCGACGCCAAAGCACTCGTCCGCCGGTGCCAGGGGTGCCAATTCTTTGCCAAGCAGAAACATCTCCCGGCCCAAGCTCTACGCACCATCCCGCCCTCGTGGCCATTCGCCTGTTGGGGGTTGGACATGGTGGGACCATTCAGAGCAGCCCCGGGAGGTTACACACACATCCTCGTCGCCATCAATAAATTCTCCAAATGGATAGAGTACAAGGCCATTGTCGGAACTCCAACGTCAAAGCAAGCCGCCGCCTTCATCGAAGAGATCACACACCGGTTCGGAGTCCCTAACAGGATCATCACCGACTTGGGGACACAATTCACCGCGTCCGCCTTCTGGGACTTTTGCGAGAGCAGCTGCATCGATGTGTACTACGCCTCCGTCGCCCATCCCAGGTGTAATGGACAGGTGGAACGAGCCAACGCCATGATACTCCAAGGACTAAAAGCAAGAATCTTCGACCCGTTGAAGAAGTTCGCTGGAAAATGGCACCAAGAGCTACCACAGGTCATCTGGGGACTCAGGACTCAGCCGAGTCGAGCAACAGGTCATACTCCCTTCTTCCTGGTCTACGGCTCCGAGGCGATCCTCCCCACCGACATAGCTTTTGGATCACCGCGCATCGACAACTACGAGGAAGGCGAAGCAGAAGCAGCCCGCGAGGTGGACCTCGACTCCATCGAAGAACACCGAGTCAACGCGCTCATACAGCACGCGCGCTACCAGCAACAACTCCGATGCTACCACGACAAGAACGTCCAGCAACGGGCGTCTTGCGCCGAGTGCAATCCACAGCAGGGGTTCACAAACTCTCCGCCCCATGGGAAGGCCCGTTCATCGTGACTCAGGTCATATGTCCGGGTACTTTTCGTCTCCGAATACGAGGATGGCACCGAAGTCCCACACCCGTGGAACATAGAGCATTTACGCCGATTCTACCCTTTAAAAAAGCTATGTATCGCGAAGTTCAATAAAAATATATGCTTTGTCCATTTCATATTTGCTTTCCTTGCAAAACCACTCGGTATTACTCCATTCCTGAGTAGTTCCTAACTAAATGCTGTGTAACCGGGCCTGGAACGACGCCTAAGCCTTCTACACGTGCACGGGATCCGCTCTCGACGTTATGAACTTAGGATAAGTGAAGCGAAAAGAACTACTCGGGCAACATGAGAACATATAACAAAATATCCAACATTCTTGTTTTACTTGTTTCTGACTGCTTATATACACAAAGTCTACTCTACCCTGCTTGAGTATGCAGGAACCTACTCCAGCTTGAGAGCCTCGTCAACCCTCTCGGCGATCGGATGAGTTTGAGCCAACGCCTCATCCACCTGCTCCGTTGAGGCGTCCGCTGCCACCCCGTCGCCAACAGGCACAAGGTCGATCCGCGGGTACAGTGTCCGAACACGCGCAAGAGCGTCGTTCGCACACACAACCGCCGACTCCTTGACCAGGTCGGCGATCCGAGCAGGTGCACCCTGCAGACGAGCGACAAGGGCTGTCGGCTCACCCTCCTCCGGGGCCACGGCGTCCAGCAGATCCCTCGCCGCCTCGTTGACCTCTGTCAGGGCCAAATGCGCCGACGCCAGATCTTGCTCCAAGCCTGTTATGATTTGAGAGTTATTCTGGATAGTATACATCGCCTGGAGCATCGTCATGTCCGCACCTTTTCGGAAGTCCTGCTCCGTCTTCAACTTCCCCGCCATCACCTCCTCCGACTTTTGCAGAGTCGCATTTGCGAAACGCAACTCCTTCAGCTCCTTGATGTGGCGGTCCCTCTCCATCTCCCTCTCTGAAAAAGAAGGGGAGCACTCGGATCAGGGTAAAAAGTACACGGGAAAAGTAAAGGTAAACAAGAAGCACCGAAAAAGCTACACCAAGGACAAATCCTCACCATGAAGCTGCGAGCGATGCTGCACGACGGCATCATTCAGGCTCTTCCGGGCGACGTCACGCTGACGCTTGACCCGTTTGAGCTCCGCCTCCACCTTCGCCGCGCGCTGGAGCGCCGACTCCACATCCTGGGTCTGCCCAAGGCGCGACTGCCGGAGCGTAGACAACTTCTACAACCATTCGCCAAAGTGAAGAACTCAGACAACTCATAAGAAAGCAGAAAAGATAAACAAGACAAATGAGGAGTCAAACCGCTGCACAGCGCCGAGCGTGGTCGACAGCAATATGAAGCTCGGCAATAACCGACCCTCCTCCTCCGCAATAGCGACAACCCCGGGGACAGTGATAGTTCCCGAGGTGTCCGACTGCTTTTGGAGTCCCTTCTCCTGGGCTTCCCCTTGAGCAGTGTCGCCCGCACCTGCGTGCGAAGCCTGGATCACCGGGTCCACGTCAGGATCCCCAGCACCGCCACTTGGAGGGATCGCCGTATCACCTCCACCGCCCTGCACGTCGTCGGCCGCCAGCGTCTCCGCCATCACCTCCAGGTCACGCCCAGCTGGTACTTCCTCCGGTTGCGCCGCTGCCGACCCCTCGGCCGAGTTTGTCACCTCAGGCGTAGCACCTGAGGATGACTGGCCAACAGGTGCGGCCGGAGGAGAACTCGGACCTTGCGGGACATCAGTCGACGGAGCTTTCCCGCTGGCCGCTTCACCGTCAAGATCGGAGGCTTTGCTGAAAAAGGCACTCGGCAATGAAAACAAAGAACTCGGAAACAGCTATGCACACAGCTAACGAGCATAAGAAAGGATACTTACTGGGTACTCTTCACCACCATGACTCGGGGCCACATGATGGGTAGCTTGGGACGCTGCTGCGCCGAGGCCGTCATCAGGATCGGCCTAGTCCCCAGATCGGAGACTGGCCTTGCATCCGCGGCGGCCTGCACAATCGTCTCCGCCATCATGCGCCGCCTCTCCTCCACCGACACGCCCATGGCTCGAGCGTGTTCCTGCTCCTGGAACACGGCGTCGGGCATCGCCTCGTCCTTCTCCCCATCGTCCATGACGGCCGGGGAAGGATTTCCCGGCTCGTCAACATCAGCATCCGAACCTGCAGCCGGCTGCTGAACCGGCTGCGCGTCCGACCTCTTCGCCGTGACCTTCTTCGTGCGCCTCCGCTTGGGAGGCGGTGGCGGTGTACGCGCCACTGCATCTCGGACGGAGGGCGCTTCATCGGACAACGTCGCCGAGTCGTCATCGGCCGCTTCACCGTCAGCGGACGCCGCCGGTTTGGAAGCGCCGGCCCTGCGAGTCCTCACTTTCGCCACGGCCGCCCGGCGCTTCCGCGGACGGTCCTCCACCACTTCTTCATCCGAAGGGCTCATGGAACCCTCCGTATCGCTGGGCGCCCATATACGAGGAGCAGGCGGATCAACCGCCTCCTCTGTCGGAGTGTCGCCCTGACCGGCCGGAGGCGCCTCCTCCAGCAACACCTTCCTCGGGAACTCTTCTGGGAGTGGAGCAGCGGAAAAATACTCGAAGACCCGATCCTGCGCCAGAGAAATCGCAAAATCAGACGGCCAACGGACGACTACATCAAAAATCAAAAATTGCATCAAAATGAACATTCAAAAAGCACTCGAAACAGGAACTCACCGGTGGAGCAGGCCTCTTCAAGGAAAAGGGGCGCGGCTGGTGCTTCTCCGACAGTGGCCGAGGAAGAACCCGCTCACACGCGCCTTCATCTCCTCCTGCCTACGGTTCGGATGGCATCCCGGGTGGGATCATCCCGGCCCGAGTACTCATAGCCCGGGTGCTTCCGCTCCTGGATCGGCTGAATCAGCCGCCTGCTAAAGTTGCAGGCGATACCAATCGCCGTCAGGCGCCCGACGTCCTTCAGCTCCTTGATCAACTCAAGGAGCTCATCCACCTCCTGCATCTGGGAAGCATCAGGGAGTTCGTTCCAGCAGTCCCTGACCTTCGGCCGCTCTCCAGTGTGGCAGGGGATCGCCGGCGCGTGGTTCCCAATGTAGAACCACTCGGCTTTCCAGCCCTTGTTGGAGGTGTTGAGGGCGATGTCGAAGTACTCGTCCTTCCGCCCTTGACGCAGCATGAACCCGGCGCCTCCCACTACCACCATCTTTTCCTCGCTTGGCTGGGGCTTCAGCCAATACAAGTATCTCCACAGGTCGAAATGGGGAGAGATCCCCAGATAGGCCTCACAGAGATGAATAAAAACAGAGATCGCCATGATGGAGTTGGGGTTGAGGTTGATGGCCTCGATCCCATAGAAGTGAAGCAAACCTCGGAAGAAGGCTCCCGTCGGCAAGCCAAGTCCCGCCTCAAAGAACGGCTTGAACAGGACCAGCTCGCCGGAGTTCTCCGATGGGAAATCCTCCCCGGCGCTCGGCCGCCACTCCGCCACGGCCTGAGGCGGGAGGATGCTCCGCTCCACCATCTCCTCCAGCATCTTCGTGGTTACCTTCCCCCGCGCCCATACGGCGCCAGAGGAGGGAACCTTGCTCGACGTGGGGACACCAGTGACCTTCTTCTTCGGCGCCATGGATCTAAGAGCAGGGGTCTTCGTTCGCATCAACGAGACTACACTCCCCGTGGTGGCTAAGACCGCGGAACGGATCTACGAGCAGAAGGAGCTCTGGTGGCGGCGGGATGAAGAATGAAGAAAGGGGAGAATGGATCTGGAAACGGGGAGATTTCCTCTCCAGACCTAACCCTCGCCCTTTATAGCGCGTCTCGATGCCCGAAATTACCGCGAGATGGCGTGATTAACGGACGCGGGCGTAACGATAAAAAGAGCCGTTGGACGTTTCCGCCTTCCGTTACGCGCCGGGCGTCAACGGTAAAAAAGGGGCCCGAGCACTCGGGCAGGACTAAGAAGTCGGCGTGCCGCTAAGGCTCGACCAGCACCCGGACTCGGGGGCTGGCGCCGCATTAAAGTCAGTGTGCCTCTCGGGCTCGATTGGCCCCGAACTACTCGGGAGCCAACACTGCAAGCCAAGTGGCGTGCCGCTAAGGCTCTAACAGCACTCGCACTCGAGGGCTGGCGCCGCATTAAAGTCAGTGTGCCTCTCGGGCTCGATTGGCCCCGAACTACTCGGGAGCCAACACTGCAAGCCAAGTGGCGTGCCGCTAAGGCTCTAACAGCACTCGCACTCGAGGGCTGGCGCCGCATTAAAGTCAGTGTGCCTCTCGGGCTCGATTGGCCCCGAACTACTCGGGAGCCAACACTGCAAGCCAAGTGGCGTGCCGCTAAGGCTCTAACAGCACTCGCACTCGAGGGCTGGCGCCGCATTAAAGTCAGTGTGCCTCTCGGGCTCGATTGGCCCCGAACTACTCGGGAGCCAACACTGCAAGCCAAGTGGCGTGCCGCTAAGGCTCTAACAGCACTCGCACTCGAGGGCTGGCGCCGCATTAAAGACAGTGCGCCTCTCGGGCTCGATTGGCCTCGAACTACTCGGGAGCCAACACTGCAAATCAAGTGGTGTGCCGCTAAGGCTCGAACAGCGCTCGCACTCGGGGGCTGGCGCCGCATCCAAGACAGTGTGCCTCTCGGGCTCGATTGGCTCCGAGTAGGGGTGGGCAAAAATTCACCGAAGCCGAAACACCGGACCGAACCGAAGCCGAACCACCGAATTCGTCGGTGGCTTCGGTGTTCGGCTCTCGGTTCGGTTCTCGTTTTTGCGTTGTTCGGTCTTCGGCTCGGTGGTCGGTTTTTAATCTGTAGACACCGATACACCGAAGCCGCCAAACTCTCCAGGGCCTTTAACTGATTGCCTAGTTCGCAATCTCCACCTTGGCCCAAACGGCCCAATAAAACAAAGTGCAAAAGAGTACCCCCGGCCACAACCCATCGTCCAAGGCCTGGCCCACCTCACCACACGTACTCTTTCCATCTTGCGGGCGGCGGCGGCGGCGTGCAGCATGCAAAGGGCACGCCGGCAGCGGCGGCCGATGAACTGGTCTGTGATAGCGCATGTCCAGTGAGGTGAAGCCGTGACGAGATGCGCCATGCGCGGATCGGGGTAGCGGCAGCAACAAGATGTCGCAGGGCCACGGCAACACCGACCGGCACCAAGCGCTTCAATCTTTCCGGCCACAACACCGACCGTCAGTTGTCTGATTTAATCTTGCTGGCTTCTAAATCGCTAGATTCTTGTTGGCTTTTGACCTTGGAATCATGAATTTGTTGGTTTGTAAGAGGTCGTCAATTTGTAAGCTTCTGCTTTCTGCTGCGTGTGTGCAATATTACTCGTCATCTGATGAGCTGTTGTACGCTGTGTCCATGAACTTCGGTGAAGTTCGGTGCTCACCGAACACCGAACCGAGTTCACCGACACCGAAGCAGTCGGTTTTCTATTTTTCTTTGCACCGATCGGACCCTGGATTTTGCACACCGAAGTTTCTTTGCACCGAGAAAACCGAACCAAATACACCAAATACACCGAATGCCCAGCCCTAGCTCCGAGCCACTCGGAAGCCAACACTGCAGAACAAAAGGCGTACCGCTAAGGTTCGACCGGCACTCGGACTCGGGGGCTGGCGCCACATCAAAAACAGCGCGCCTCTCGGGCTCGATCAGCCCCGAAACGCTCGGCGGCTGACGCTGTGAACAAGTTACGGCAGTCAAAGAATAGAATCCTTTTGCAGGTTATACAGTTACAACGAAGCCGGTCATGCGCCGGTTACAAAGATCAAACACATTAACCGTCGTGAAGACGGTCTGGAGCACCCGCCACTGCGCCTAGTGCTGCATCCGGAGCAAGCTTGGCCCACATGAGCTCCTCGCAAGCTCTCTTGTAGCACCACTGCAGCCGTCGACGGGATAGCACCGGTAGAGGGTTGTTAGCGAATGCCTTCAGGTATCCCTTGCTCTACAAAGTATTTCACCCCACATGGCCCTCGTCACATGGGAATGCAGGGGTGAACGGGACAGCACTCAGACGCTAATCAACACCTCAGAACCTTCGCAAGCACTCTTCTAGCACCATACCCTGGAGACTCCATGAACTTTCCCCGGTGGATGAACCCAGTAATGAGCCTTCGGCATATTGACTACAAGGGTCCTATACATACTCGCTCCTGGGTGGCAGCTCTGGCTCCCCGGTGGGTATTTATAGCCCCGAGTCGCCGGAGGACGAGAGACTTCCTTCACGATGACAGGCACATGAGCTCCGCGCCATGCGTCCCTCCTTCTGCCCCAGCTGCACAGGTTACTCTTATCGCCTTTGGCTTCATTCGACCACGGGAGCGTCCTGTGCGATCACGAGAACACTGTTCCTGACGCCGCGTATCAGAAACGACACCTCTCCGCCTGCCTCCTCTTTGGCATATCTGACAAAGAAGGAATCCTCCAGGACTCGAATCGTTCGCCAAGCTGTGTTAATCAATTAACTTCGTCAATTCCGTGAGCTTTAAAATGAGTTGCTAAAGTACTCGGGGAGCACACGCCTTAATTCGTGAAACCTCGGCTCTTCCGTACGCCTACGCTCCTACGCGTGCACGCGGCCCAGCTCCCTGCGCTATGGACTATGGCTATCGGGGATCAGGTGCATAAACGTAACAGGCTAACTGCCCGGGGAAATTAAAAGACTTAAAAGCAGGAAGCGGAGTTCATTAATATTTATATCGCCAAGTACTTTCTCCTCTCGAATTTGTGCTTTGTTGCAGGGTATGGACGACCACTCGGCGTGCTCAGCCCTCACGCTCGGGGGCTGGCGCCGGGACGACCACTCGGCGTGCTCAGCCCTCACGCTCGGGGGCTGGCGCCGGGACGACCACTCGGCGTGCTCAGCCCTCACGCTCGGGGGCTGGCGCCGGGACGACCACTCGGCGTGCTCAGCCCTCACGCTCGGGGGCTGGCGCCGGGACGACCACTCGGCGTGCTCAGCCCTCACGCTCGGGGGCTGGCGCCGGGACGACCACTCGGCGTGCTCAGCCCTCACGCTCGGGGGCTGGCGCCGGGACGACCACTCGGCGAGCTCAGCCCTCACGCTCGGGGGCTGGCGCCGAGGCGACTGTCGGCGTGTCCCGCGGGACCCCGCCGGTCCTCACGCTCGGGGACTGGACGCCGAAATTAACGTCAGATGATCTAGCCAGATGCTCCTTGACTAACCCTTGGACCGATTCCTTCGGAATCGCTTCAAGGCTCGGGGGCTACGGCCAACGGACGCACCTCGCGGCGCATCCGTTGATTGTCTGGCGACCTCAGAACAAGGCTACTAACCCTTGGACCGATTCCTTCGGAATCGCTTCAAGGCTCGGGGGCTACGGCCAACGGACGCACCTCGCGGCGCATCCGTTGGGAAACGGCTCTCTCTTTTCTCTCCAGTATCACGCGGTTTCGCTTCCAACTGCAGCAAGCTCGAAGCTCATCAGATGGCACGACCTCGCCGACTTGTCGCTCAACCACGTACTACTCGGGGGCTTGTCGGGGGTAGACCCCCAGGGGTACCCAGAAGGCAGATTGGCCCAGCCAGCAAGGGGCGGCCCAATCCGAGTGCTATCGGGCCGGTTTGTCAGACTGGGTGGCCCACCACTCGAGAGGCCCACCAGTCGGGCGAACCGGATGACTACGACGGCGCGCGCGGTAAGGAAGCAGACGGCGTATCCCGCAAGAAGCTCGGAGATCGAGATAAATTAACCGGAATTATAGGGAAAGATATCTGTAATCGTTATAGGATTGCATCCTTGTATTTCGGGTAGGTTATGATCTCTAGCCGACTTGTAACTCAAGGCAGCCGGACTATATAAGGCGCCTTGAGACCCCCCTCCAGAGGACAATTACAACCCACGCATTCATTCAACCTAGGACAGAACCCAACTACGGAGATCCTTCAGGAACTTCATACACAGCAATCCATACACCCAACACAGGACATAGGGTATTACGTCATCCTGACGGCCCGAACCTGTTCAATCCTTGCGTCTTGTGTTACCATCGACTTCTGATCCTCGATCTGTCCCTTGACAAATCAACCACGCAGACTACCCTGTGTGGACTGCCGGGTCCATAAATCCGACAGGATGGCGGCCCCGTGCCCGACTCGGAGCCACCCCCAGGCGGCCCGCCGACCAGTGAAGTTCTCGTGGTGGAAGCAGACTGGCGCGCCCCCTTTATCGCTTTCCTCACAGAGAACTGGTCACCTGGTACGAAGGAAGAAATCGAGAAATTAACTCGGCGAGCGACAAATTACGTCGTCATCGGCAACGCCCTCTACAGAAAGGCCGCCTCCACAGGCATACTCATGAAATGCGTCCTCACCCTCCTGCAAGATATCCACTCGGGCACTTGCAGCAACCACGCGGCAGCCGGCACCCTAGTTGGCAAAGCTTAGAGGGCAGGGTTCTACTGGCCAACGGCCCTATCCGACGCAAAAGAGTTGGTGCGCTGCTGCACCGGCTGCCAGTTCTTCCAGAAACAAAAGCACCTGCCGGCTCAGGCGCTAAGGACCATCCCCCCATCTTGGCCATTCGCCATATGGGGACTCGACAACGTCGGGCCCTTCAAAACCGCTCCGGGCGGATTCAAGCACATCTTGGTGGCGGTTGATAAGTTCACCAAGTGGATCGAATATAAAGTCGTGACCGACACCAAGTCGGCCTGACGAGGGTCTAGATCAGGGGTACCCGATCAAGCCCTTAATCCTCGTCATGGCGATAATCCACCCTACAAAAACAAAAGCCGAAGACCCAAATCAAGCGGATCCCCATGTCCGGACAGCTCGGAGGTCGCCCGACGAGTTTCCGATTCGCCCGAGGGGTTCTCCGCCTCCGAGTGGTTCTCCGATTCGCCCGAGGAGTTCTCCGCCTCCGAGTGGTTCTCTGATTCGCCCGGGGAGTCACCGCTTCCGAGCGGTCTCTGCCTTGCTCGACTAGACTACTCGGCTCCGTCCCGCTTTGGCCCATCCGGTGCCGTACCAACTGGGTACCCGCCGTGCCAGAGCATGATGGGCGTCCGTCCTTTGCCACGGCAGCCACAGTGGCATCCGTCTCATCCGAACAGGAACGCTACAGTCCAGGGAGGAACGCATGCGCAACACCGGGCGCCCAAGGACGACCCCAGGCGCCCAAGGACGACACCTGGAGCCCGAGGAGTACACCTGGAATTCCCGAAGGCCCAGAACAAGTCAACCACGACCCAGAAACTACCCGGAAGCTTGCCCGAGAAGTCATCTATATCAACCACCCGGGATGTACGATCCCGGGTCAGGCGGGACGCCCACTCTGTCAGCACCTACTCCCTGTACGGCTCCGCATGCGGTGCAAGTTAAAGGCCTCGGGGCCGAAACTCCCATTGTAATTTTTTCTCTTTTTAACCTCCCCGCTTCCTTCTCCCCCTTGAGACTATAAAAGGGGCCGAAGGGACACCAGTGAGGGGGGGACCAAAACAGACGAACATTCGAACACAGGACGAACAGTACATCCACTCACACAGCACAGGGACTTGGGACCCTCTCCCTCTCCCGACTAGTTTGTACCCCCTACTACAGACTTGGACTTGAGAACATTGGCGCTCACTGGACGTAGGGTGTTACTCTCCGGAGGCCCGAACCAGTATAATCCCCTGTCTCTTAAGTCACCATCCGGTCCCTGACACGCGATCGTAGAAATCTTACTTGCCGGCGGTAGAGAACCCCGACAGTTGGCGCGCCAGGTAGGGGACTTTTCGCGTGTCACGACATTCCACCAGGGCCCGGATGGCCCACGGCGGCGTCTCGCTGGCGCCGGGCGATCACCTGCGGTTCGGCTCCCTCGACTTCGTCTTCAGCAAGTCGGTGGAGCCCATCATCGGGCTACTTTCGTGCGCCACCGAGCTCGCCTGCGACGACGACGACAAGACGATCCACAACAAGGGGCCTAAGCCCCCACGCCACCACGGGAGCCACCGCCTTCGTCCTCGACCTGCTCGGTGGGGACCTGGCGGCCGCCCTGGGACGGAACCCGACCCAGGAACACTTCCGCAACCTCTCCTACATGGTCACCAACCTCGCCCTCCAAGTTGGAGGAGAGGAGCAGCTCCTCTGGGACGAGTTCCTCGACTACTACGGCGCCATGTACCCGGGGGGACAGCCGGGTCTGCCACGCGATCCGGCGGTCGCCCCGGCATCGACGGAACTCAGCTCTTCCACCTCTCCAGCCGCCAAGGGCGCGACGGACAGGCGGAACTCGTGCCCGCGGTTGAGGTGGGCTCCGCCAAACTTCGACCCTTCCCGTGAGTGCTTCATGTGCCACACCCCGGACGGGGACGTACAGACTGCGAGCAGCTCGACGGGCGACAAAGCGGCGCCCAAGGACGCCAAGGCGCCACCCAAGAACGACCCCGCCGGCGATGCTCGGCGGACCCGGCTGCGGGAGCTCGACGAGGCACAACGTCAACTCGAGGACGAGCGCGGGCGACTTCACCGTGAGCTTGGCAAGAACGCGGATGGAGGGGCCGCCCGCGCGCGCGCACGGGAGGTGCACCATAACATCGTCATCGACAACAACGCCAACGACGCGCCGGTCTTCAACCGAGCGTCCCAGAACCTCGCAGCGGCTGCTGTCCTGCTCCGTGAACACCCTGAACCAGCGGCGCCTGAAGATCGAAGGTTCCATCAACAGCTCCGCGCGCTTCTGGAAACCGCAGCAGTTCAGCAGGCGGAAAGCTCCGCGTCACGCCAACGGGGCCCCAGGGAGCACGAACAGGAGCAGCCTGCACGCTATCACGAGGTCACGGTGAACAGAGACGCCGGGCGACGAGACGAGCACCGCGAGCACCGGGAGCACCGCCCACACCGAGCTTACAACAGGCGGCGCGGAGGCCGCTACGACAGTGGCGAGGACCGGAGTAGGAGTGCGTCCCCCGACCCCAGGGGGCCGCGCGCTTTTGGACCCCGTGTCCTCGGCGCTCAGGTCCCTCCGCACTTCCGGGCTCCCACGACGGTGCCCAAGTACGATGGGGACACCAACCCCAGCGTCTGGCTGGAGGACTACCGGCTCGCGTGCCACGCGGGTGGAGCGCAAGATGACCATTTCATCATCAAAAGCCTCCCCCTCTACCTCGCCGACTCGGCTCGGACGTGGCTGGAGCACCTCCCTGCAGGCAGGATCGACAGCTGGGCGCAGTTGCGTGATGCATTCATCGGCAACTTCCAGGGCACCTACACTCGTCCCGGGAACCCCTGGGATCTACGCAACTGCCTCCAAGGGGCGGATGAGAGTCTACGCGACTACATCAAGCGCTTCTCCAAGCGCTGCACCGAGCTGCCGAACACCGCCGACACCGACGTTGTCTCAGCGTTCCGGTTCGGAACCACCTGCGCGACCCTCATCCACGAGTTAGGACGCAAGAAGCCGCGAACCATCCGGGAGCTCCTCGACATCGCCACCGACTACGCTGACGGAGAAGACGCAGTCGCCGCGACCCTTGATCGGCCTCAGGGCAAGGGCAAGCAGTCGGGGGCGGCCGGCGAAGGCCCCTCTGCACAGCCCGACAAGAAAAAGAAGAAGGACAAGCGGCGACGCGACGGCGGCATGGTGGCGGCGACCGAACGAAAGCCTACCAAGCCCAAGGGCAACGCGCCGAAGGATCACTTCGAGAAGCTCCTCGAGGCGCCTTGCACCAACCACGAGGGCCCCGTCAAGCACGCCCTGAAGGACTGCAAGCTCATGAAGAGCTTCCTCGCCGGCACTCTGAAGAAGAGACCCCATGAGAATCAAGATGGGGCCAGAGGCCCGAACGACGACGACGGATACCCCAGGGAGGACGGCGCAGTCCTGATGATCGTTGGGGGATCGGCGGCCTGCCCCTCGAGGCGCGACGAGAAACTGATCCGGCGAGAGGTTTGTCACACGGAGCCCGTGGTGCCCTCCTACCTAAAGTGGTCCGAGGCCCCGATCACTTTTGATCGCTCCGATCATCCCGACCATGTCCCACAACCGGGAAGGTACCCGCTCGTGGTTGCTCCTCTCTTCGGGACGAAACGCGTCCACAAGGTGCTGATGGATGGCGGGAGCGGCCTCAACATCCTCTACGCCGAGACTCTCGATGAGATGGGGATCTCGCGGTCCCGGCTTCGGCCATCCGCGGCGCCGTTCCACGGGGTTGTCCCCGGGGCGGACGCAATGCCGCTCGGGCAGATCGACCTGCCCGTCACGTTTGGGACTCCACGGAACTTTCGCAGGGAGACCCTCACTTTCGAAGTGGTCGGTTTCCCTGGGACGTATCACGCCATCCTCGGGAGGCCGGCATACGCAAAGTTCATGGCTGTCCCAAACTATACGTACCTTAAACTGAAGATCCCTGGACCCAAAGGTATCATCACGGTGGGGACTTCGTTTGAGCATGCGTACGCCTGTGAAACCGAGTGC
>CM014277.1:63046729-63070366 GCA_004135705.1 Alloteropsis semialata
AGTGGATTGGGCCGCCGTCAGCCACCCCAAAACCAACGGACAGGTGGAAAGAGCCAATGGCATGATCCTGCAAGGACTGAAGCCGTGAATCTTCAAATGCCTCGAGAAGTTCCGAGCAAGGTGGGTCGCAGAGCTCCCGTCGGTCCTCTGGAGCTTGCGAACTACTCCAAGTCGAGCCACTGGCTGCACGCCCTTCTTCATGGTCCATGGATCCGAGGCGGTCCTCCCGACTGATCTCGACTACGGCAGCCTAAGAGTTCGTGCCTATGACGACGAAGGGAATCAAGCCTCCCTGGAGGACGCCATCGACCAGCTGGATGAAGCACGCAGCATCGCACTACTCCACTCGGCCAAGTACCAGCAGGCCCTACGGCGGTACCACGACCGCAACATTCGAAGCCGGGCCTTTCAAGTCGGCGACCTCGTCCTCCGACGAGTTCAGAGCAACCGCGGCCGCCACAAGCTGTCGCCGCCATGGGAAGGCCCCTACATCGTCGACCAAGTCCTCCGCCCGGGGACTTTCAAGCTCAAGGACGCCGACGGCCAAGTCCTCACAAATGCTTGGAACATAGGGCAGCTACGTCGCTTTTACCCTTAAAAGTACCTGTACTTTTCAATTCGCGATAATAAGTAAAGTGCTGCGCTGTTCCGAGTACTTTATTCGCACACGGTCATTTTCCGAAATGTACCTTGCGAGTCCCCAAAGCTAAACGGCGGGCGACCCCTTCCCTGTGCAGGATCGCCCACCGCTCGGGGGCTCCACCCGGGGCCCGGTGCCCCTCCTTTTTTCGCAAAAATTCGACAAGTGATCGCTCCCGCGCGCGGTCAAGCGGTATACTTTTGTGCTTGCGGGAAAGGAACGTCAGCTCGAGTGGCTTTGTGATCACGCTTGTCCAAGTTCCAAGTGCTTACGCCCCTGCGGCTACGGCGCTGACTTGCGAGCAAAATCCAAAGTCCTCGGACCGACGTCTTTTTCCCGAAAGCAATAAAGGAATCGCCTCGATTAGTTGTTGCTTTCAACGTAACAGACTGCTATTTGTCATTATTCGAACCTTCCGAAACTGCTCGGGGGCCGCGAGTCCGAGTGCCCAGACTCCCGAGTTCCTACGCCCCGGCGGCTATGGAACAGAGTCCGACGGGCAGGCCTCCGCGCCTTCCCATCTCGACCTATGACCCCAAGCTTTCGGAAGAAAACGGAAATGGCAAACAACAGATAAAAACACGAGTTTTTTTAGCAACAACGATTACCCTTTAAAGGGGAATTGAGTTCATTACATGACAAAATGACCAAGTCCTCTACTTCTATCCTATTCCAGCCCGAGATCCTTCAGGGCGGCGGTGAGCACCTTTTCGGCAAACGAGGAAGATTCGGCTTCAATCTCATCGTACTCGTCCTCCTCGTAGCCGGGGGCCCACCCACCTTGCAGGGACTCCCGATCCATGGTCGGGTAGTGCGACAAGAACATGGCAATGATCTTCCGTGCCACACTCCGAGCAAGATCCGAGGCCTGCGCCCGAGTCCTCCCTGCAACAAGGGCAAGGCGATCCACCAGGGACGGGCCGCCGCCGACGTTGAGCTCCTCGAACAGGTGCTCGACGGCCTGGACCAAAGCCTGATGGACCTCGGACTTCTTCTCGAGGGCCCTTTGGCTCTGCTCGCCCGCCTCCCTGGACCTCTGAAGGTCCTCGACAGCTCCTGCAGACAATTCTTCGTCAGAGTCATCTCGCAGGAAGGAAAGCAAGAGGAAGGACGAGCAGAAACACGATACTTACTGGCCAACTCCGCCTTCAGATTGTTGCCAAGCTGCACCAGCTCCTGATTGGCGGCAAAGGCCTTGGCCACCTCACGCTTCTCCGACTCGAGCTTTGCCTCCAGGGCAACCTTCTGGTCTCGCAGGGCTACATCGGCAAGCAGGCCTAAGCAAACTCGCGGCCACTCGAGAAAAACAGAAAGCAACCGCCCGACAAGAAACGAGGAAGAATAACTTACCGAGGATCTCTTCCTCCCGTTTCTGGGTGACCTCCCCAAGGCGGGCCCCCTCCTCCTCCGCGGCCTTCAGCTTCCCGGCCAGCTCGACCAACTGGTTGTTGGCCGTCTTGAGGTCAAGGTCGCGGTGCTGGACGTCTGTCTGGAGGTCCACCACTTTCGCCTTCAGCCCCTCGACCTCCCGCACAGCAGTCTCCTTTTCCCGATTGGAGGCGTCGGCGGCCGTCAGCGCCTCCGACACTATCCTCTCGGCCTCCTCCACCTTCGCCTCAAGGGCGGCCTTCTCCTCCTCGGCATCGGCGAGCACCTCCGCCCTGGCCTCCCGGGCCTCGGTCAGCTGGGCCTCAAGCTGCTCCTTCTCCGCCTTCAGCTGCTGAACGGCGTGCCATAGCCCGGCCTCCCGGCGGAGGAACAGGGACTTCTCGGAGCTGCGCTCCATGATTTTCTGAATGGAAGCAGAAAGAGGAGCAGTAAGACACACCCCAAAACGGCGCCAAGACCAGAAGAAGGAAACCCGAGAACTTACCCGGGAAGGCCTGATGATCATCTCATTGAAGATCTCCTTCATGTTGTTGAGACCCTCCGCGAGAAGATGGCACTGCTCCGCCTCCGACTTGTCGTCAAGCTCGAAGACGGGATTCTCCGGGTTCTGACGATCGTACCACATCAACCGACCCTCGCACGGCAGGTTCGGGTTGTTCTCGATGGGTACGATGGTGTGGAAACGACGATCCATCGTCATCATCCCCGGAGTCTCCCGGAGAGAGTCCAGGCCTCGCTCGAGGGGCTCGAAGGCCTCGGGGACTCCACGATCGGCCCCCCACTGGGATCGCCGTCGACCCTCCGCGAGCCATCCTCCGGCGAGTCCTCGAGCACGACGACCTCTGGGGGAACCACCCCGGAGGAGGACTCGGGGGCTGCAGCAGCTGCCGCCGCCGGGATGGCGACGTCTTGGAGGGCGCCGGTCGTCCCCGCCTCCGCTTCCTTGGGGCCGGCCGCGGTCCCCGGAGAGGTAGCGACCCCGCGGCCATCTCCCCCGGCAGCAATCTCCTCGGCCCCGGTTAGGGCCGCGTCACCGAGCCGGGCGACCTCCCCTGCCCCAGGGTGGCACGCCGCCTCCTGAGGGGTAGGAAGGGCCGTCCCCGCCAGCTGTTGCTCCAGCTCGGCTTGGAGCGCCGCGACAGCCGCCTCTGAGGGAGCGGCCTGCGCGACAACCAGGCCAGTCGGGAGTGCCCCACCCGGGCTGTCGCCGTCTCCCTCTGCCACCTTCTCCTCCACAGAGGGCGTCACCCTTCGTGCCGCCTCCTCGGCCTGCTCCGCCGAGGGCACCGGTGTCGCCTCCTCGGCCCGCTCCGCCGAGGGCACCGGCGTCGCCTCCTCGGCCCGCTCCGCCGTGGGCTCCGGCGTCGCCTTCTCGGCCGGCTCCGCCGCGGGCTCCGGCGTCACCTTCTCGGCCTGCTCCGTCGCGGGCCTCGGCGTCTGCGCTACCGAGCGCAGCATCTTCTTCGGCGCCACCACGAGCGGAGTGTCGGCCCGGCTGGTGCGACACAGGTCAAGGATCTCGGCTAAGAGAAATGGCAACTATGAAGACGGAAACCACTCGAGAAGGACAGAGCATTACTCACCTCGACGAGACGGTCCGGGTCCGCTTGGAACTCGTCGGCGCCGGGCCCCTCGGGGACAAGGGCCTCTTGGACCCCGCGAGCGCCGTTGGGGCGGGGGCCACCTGCGCGGTTTCGGCGCCCCTGCCCGAGTGGGGCGCCGCCTGGCCAGTCGGGCCTCCTCCTTCGACCGGGGACGGATCCGGCCGCCCCGTCGTGGCCCTCACCGGGGCGGAAGGGACCTGCGCCTCCACCACGGGCGGCGCGGGCGAGGCCCTGCCCCCAACAGGATCTGCCCTTGCGGCAGGTACGGGCGTCCGGGGCGCGTCCCGCCCTCCGCTCTGCGCCCGCGTTGTTTGAGGGGCTGGCGGCGGCCGCCTGTCGTCTCGTGGCGCGGACCTTTTGGGGGAGCGCGACGCCCCCGACGACGAACCCCCCTTGTGGGCGCGCTCCGACAGGTCCCGGCTCCGGCTTCTCTCCCGACGGGGGGAGGCCGTGTCCCGTCGGGAACTCTTCCCCTCCTCGGGCGCATGACGGGTGGACGGAGGCGTGCGGCCGCGCCTCTCGCGCTGGCTGTCCCCAGAGGGCCGTTGATGCCGGCTCGACCGGGAACTTTCGCTCCTCCCCGCGTCCGGCAGAGGCGACCTCCCTCTCCCGCTAGACCCCGGTTGCTGCGCCGAGGGCGAAGCTGTCACCACGGCGACCGCCTTGAGCTTAGCGGGGGGCGCGTCCTCATCTTCATCCTCCTCGTCGTCCTCGCTCCTCGAGTCCCCCTCCGCGGGCTCCGACTCGGGGTCCTCATCCTCGGAGACCCGCTCTCCCCTTTTCCTCCTCTTGGCCCGCTCGGCGTTCCTCTCCCGTTTGGCCACCTCACTCATCCTCCACTTCTCCCGGCGGTCCTTCTTCGCCTTGGCCCGCTCGGCCTCGGCCCGATTCTTCGCCCTGTCCTCGGGAAGCGGCGGCAGGGAGTAGGAGCAGTCATGGCTCTTCACCTAAAGAACTCGGGATCAGGAAACCGAAAAGCACTCGGGATTGAGTTCAAGGCGGAGGAAGGAATCCTTACCAGAGCTTTGGTGTGGGCGTTCGGGAGCATGGGGAGGAGGTCCGGCGGTGGATATGCGTCATGAGCCCTCCCCATCGCTGCCGTCACCCGGCGCTCCACCTCGGCCTCCGAGGGCAGGGGGTCCATCGTCACGGTCCCCACGTAGGGGGCCTTCGCCGGAGTCATCTGCCAGATCTGGAGGGTGCGCCGCCTCAGCGGTACGATACCTCTCGAGAGGTACCCGCCGATGACCTCCGCCGCGGACACGTTCGCGTCCCGAAGTCGAGCGAGGGCCTTCCAGATATTCCCGAGGAGTTTCTCCTGCAGCCTCTTCTCGGGCCCATACCCCCAGTTGTCGGGAGCCTTCTCGAACGACCTCCCGGTATACGCCGGGAGGGGATTCCTGGGGTCGTTTTTGAGGTAGAACCACCCGGGGTGCCACCCCTTGTTCGAGCTGATCAGGGTCCCCGTGATGTAGTCCTTCAACCGCCCCTGCTTCAGCTTCAACACGGCACACCCGATTGTCGCAGGGGCGCCGCCTTCACAGGGATGCAACGCAAATTTGAAGAAGTACCGGAAGAGGTCCCAGTGGGCGTCCATCCCCAGGTACCCTTCACAGAGCGCCACGAACACCGCCATCTGCTGCACTCCATTGGGGTTGATGTGCTGGAGCTCCAGCCCGTACTCATTGAGCACGGCGCGGATGAACCTCCCAGCAGGGACGGAGAACCCGCGCTCGTGGAAGGCGACGAACGAGACGACGTACCCGGCCGGCGGCCGGGGGGAGTCCACCACGCCGGGCCTCTTCCACTCTTCGGCCTCCGTCAGAGGCGGCAGCGAGCCGTCCCTCACGAGCCCCTCTAGCTGCCTCTGCATCACCCTGGAGCGCTCCCAGACCGACATCGCGAGGTCGCCGGACGAGGGTGACGTGGGTTGTGTGGGGATGAGGTCTCTCCTCCCTCGGAAGAGCGCAAGCGCGACGGCGGCGGAGGACGCGAGAGAGCAGGTGCAGCGGCGAGGAAGACGAAGCGCGCGGCAGAAGGCGAAAAGATTGGAGTAGACTAAACCCTAGGCGGCCGCGGCTCAGGGTTATAAAAGGGGAGGCGGCGCGGCGGAGCGACCGCGGCGTTAAATGCACGGGCCCACCTTCGGCACCTCGCGACGTGCGCACGTCGCCTCACCTGACTCCCTCAAAAGGCGCGCCCTCCCTCCACGCGGTGAAAAACTGGGCCGGCGCTCCCGTGCTCGGCCCATCAACGGTTGGGCAGCGGCCCGGCCCACCAACGAAGCGTCCCCGGCAAGCTTCCCAACCCCGACAACCTCCAAGGCAAACTACCCGGGCTCAAAACCTTAACAAGAGCTCCAGCTCTTCTCAAGGCTCGGGGGCTACACCCGACGGGTGCGCTCGCGCGCCCCCACCGGAAGAATCACAACTCATCACTCCTTCGCCACGGCTGAACCTGGGCACGAGTTCCCAACTCCCCCCAGGCTCGGGGGCTACTGACGAGGGTCTAGATCAGGGGTACCCGATCAAGCCCTTAATCCTCGTCATGGCGATAATCCACCTTACAAAAACAAAAGCCGAAGACCCAAATCAAGCGGATCCTCCATGTCCGGACAGCTCGGAGGTCGCCCGACGAGTCTCCGATTCGCCCGAGGGGTTCTCCGCCTCCGAGTGGTTCTCCGATTCGCCCGAGGAGTTCTCCGCCTCCGAGTGGTTCTCCGATTCGCCCGAGGAGTTCTCCGCCTCCGAATGGTTCTCCGGTTCGCCCGGGGAGTCACCGCTTCCGAGCGGTCTCTGCCTCGCTCGACTAGACTACTCGGCTCCGTCCCGCTTTGGCCCATCCGGTGCCGTACCAACTTGGTACCCGCCTTGGCAGAGCATGATGGGCGTCCGTCCTTTGCCACGGCAGCCACAGTGGCACCCATCTCATCCGAACAGGAACGCTACAGTTCAGGGAGGAACGCATGCGCAACACCGGGCGGCCAAGGACGACCCCGGGCGGTCAAGGACGACCCCAGGCGGCCAAGGACGACACCTGGAGCCCGAGGAGGACACCTGGAATTCCCGAAGGCCCAGAACAAGTCAACCACGACCCAGAAACTACCCGGAGACTTACCCGAGAAGTCATCTACATCAACCACCCGGGGTGTACGATCCCGGGTCAGCCGGGGCGCCGCCCACTCCATCAACACCTGCTCCCTGTACGGCTCGGTATGCGGCGCAGGTTAAAGGCCTCGGGGCCGAAACTCACATTGTAATTTTCTCTTTTTTACCTCCCCGCTTCCTTCTCTCCCTTGAGACTATAAAAGGGGCCGAAGGGACACCCGTGCGGGGAGGGGGGGGAGACAACGGACGAACATTCCAACACAGGACGAACAGTACACTCACTCACCCAGCACAGGGACTTGGGACCCTTTCCCTCTCCCGACTAGTTTGTACCCCCTACTACAGACTTGGACTTGAGAACATCGGCACTCACTGGACGTAGGGTGTTACTCTCCGGAGGCCCGAACCAGTCTAATCCCCTGTCTCTTGAGTCACCATCCAGACCCTGACACGCGATCGTAGAAATTTACTTGCCGGCGGTAGAGAACCCCGACATTATTTGACTTTTTTTACAATAAATTTGTCCCCTCTTCTTATTCAAAAATTGTGCAAAATATCATATATTTTGTTGCGGCTTGTTTTATGAATAAAAGATTTTAAAAAATGACTTAAATTTGGCTATATTTACACAAATTTTTTGATTAAGACGAGCGATCAAACTTGAGGTTCAAAAAATTAAACAAATTGTAATTTGGAACGGAGTAACTACTTTTTTTACAGAGCTACCCGGCTCCTGCTTTTGACAGAGCTACGGAGTTAGTAGTAGCAAGCATGGCCTGATCTTGTTTCTTGATTAGAGTTTGTTTAGTTGGTGAAAAAACTTTGCAAAATGTACTGTATCAATTATAAATCAAAGACTAGAAGGACTAAATATGATCTAATTATAAAACTAATTACACGGATGAACGCGAAATCGCAAAACGGATCTATTAAACCTAATTAATCTGTCATTAGAGATTATTTACTGTAGCACGACATTGTCTAATCATGATCTAATTAGGCTTAACAGATTCGTCTCTCAATTTCACCGGAGGCAGTTATCCATATTTAATACTCTTAGTATCCAAACATTCGATACGTATTATGATTTCTAATACATCAATACGTAGCAAGATTGGACATTATGTTGTTGACAAGATTATCAATACTGCATTATGATATATCGATCCAGACAAAACGGTAGGAAGCCTGCTTCAACTAGTATGTTTTTATTTTATCCTATCCTACAGATCGCATGTGTAGTAATACATAACTATCAATTAATTAGATAGCTAAAATTTAAGATTTAGCTTAAAGTTAACGAAACAAAAAAATTCTACGCTGCGTCCTGAACTATTAAGTATGTTTGGGTCCAGATAAATATTGTACTCAATCTATAGATTTATCTTACAAAATCTTGATTACAAGTGTGGACATTTTATACAGACTATTGTCTAGTCCATTCATCGGTCAATCAAATGTACCGCTATTCTCTTTCTAAAAAAGTGCACCAGAGTGCTATTACTCTCTCATGCAAGTTGCACGTCACCTTTTTCAAGAATGTGCAGAACACCCTCCTTCCCAAAGCTGCACAAAACCCTCTTTCTCCATGGTCACGCCAACATGCACGGCGCGACTGAGTCACGCTAATGCATGTGGCGTGACCAAACTTTCACACGTCAGCTCACTCTTCACCGTGGCAATTTAGTCACGCCATGAGTCACGCCACGAGGCTTGGCGTGACCAAAAGGGTTATTGCTTAAAAAATCAGTTTGGTGCGGGTTAATTTTAAAATATTAATTTAAAAAGGATTAAAAAAATAAAAAATTCTTTCTCTGCAGCTTTGTGGTTAATTATGCTTAAAAAATACCCAGACAGCGATCGAGCTCATACGTTTACCTTAGAAATGCTACTTCTCTAAAAAAATTTAAATTCTACCCTCCAAATACGTCCGAGTCCTCAAAATGTTGCAGTAATTTGCATACGGTACATAACTTTGCACACGGGACGGTTCAGGGTTGCTTTCGCAGGCCGATGATGGCCAGTGACCGCAGCCACTCATTTTCCGGTTTGCCGCAGCATCTTCTGGTCCAGCCGTTGGGCTGGTGCGGTCGCGGTCGCACATGCATGTGACCATGCTGACGCTTTGCCGATTCGGTTGCATTGCATCGTCACGTCGATCACATTGGAATATATAGAAATCAATTTTTCGAAAAGAAAAAAAAATGTAAAGAAGCATTAATTAATACCCTTTCATTTTACCGAGTCTCCTCACAATTGGTAACGTACTGTACCATGCGTGATCAGTGTACCACAAGATATAAAAAAGTATTAGCATGTGTTTGGTTTGGAGACAAGGTGGGATGGGACGGTCCCGTCCTAATTTTTTGGATGAGCCCGTCCCGTTCAGTGTTTGGTTGAAATGAGATGAGATGGTCCCGTCCAGTGTTTGGTTAAAGAGATTAGGATGGGTGATATAGATGATTTTGTTGACACTGTTAGCTACATTCTTTTTCTTTTAGCCCCACCGTCAGTGGGACCCACTTGTCATTGAGACATGCACATCATCTTCCTCCTCGGTCTGATCCCGCAAGCATCTGCAGCTCGCCAGCGCCAGCCAAGGGAGGTCGCCCCGCCGGCCAAAGGCCCCGGCCACCGCCCAGGAGAGGTCATCCCGCCAGCCACGGGCCCCGGCCACCGCCCAGGAGAGGTCGCCCCACCGGCCAAGGTCCCCGGTCATCGGCGGCACAGGAGCACGGACGAGCTGAAGGGAGCTAGGATGGACGTCGTGGACCTCGCCGTGGATGGCGTGCTGCGGAGGATTCGGAGGCGGACACACGCACAGGAGGAGGGACCGCCCAGGGGAACCGCCGCTGCCGGCTTGAGGCCCCGACCGGCGACCGCCGCCCAGGGGAGCCGCCCACGCGGCCACGCCGGCCTCATGCCTCGCCGCGTCGTCCAGGGGAGCCGACCTCTGCTGGCCTCATGCGGTCATGCCCCTTCGGCGCCGCCCGGGGAAACCGCCCCCACCGGCCTCAGGTCCCGGCCGCGCCACTCGGGGAGCACAACGCCCGGAGGAAACCAACGCCCATCACGGAGGACGCCAAAGCTCGAGCTTGCCTGTGGCCCGAGCGACGAAGAAGAAGACGGAGAACACGGCGTAGATGAGGGATGAGTCCGTCCGCTCGATTGGGCAGACGGGGTCATCCCGCATATGAGGGGAATATTCCCTATGCGGGATGACTCCGTCCCAAGTGTCTCCCAACCAAACAGCGTGAAAAATGGGACCGTCCCATCCTGTCCCACCTCGTCCTCGTATCCAAACGCACGGTTAGCAAATCTGCTAAGGATGAGACTCATATCCGGTAATTAGATCCCCCACAAGGAACCTAATGGTTAATCTGCACACAATCTATGGGTCGAACATAGAAATTTCTCAAGGATCAAATAAGTTTGTTTATTACTTCATCCTATCACTAATATAAGCCCACAGGTTTGTTCTAAGCCAGAACTTTTTCTAGTTTTGATATCAATATCTAGAATTTTATACAGATTTATTTACAACCAACACAGATTAACATTAATACTAGGTCTATTATAGAAACTTTTTTTTTGTAATATGTAGCTTTTTTATATAAATAATATACTTCCTATACATATTGCTAGCTTAAATTCAAATATATCGACTTGGAAATAACCTAGACGGATTGAACGAAGCATCGATTTTTATCCAACCCACCAGTCCTATTTTGCAAAATGGTCAACTTTACGGTGGTGAGGTTTGAAAATCGGGTAGAATTGTAAAAAAGAACCCCTATTCCCAAACTAGCCGGGCTAATAATATGAGTTTGGGCGAAGTTTCAGCCTGTTCGATTGGCTGGCGGCTGGTGTCTGGTGCTGATTTGTTGTGAGAGAAAAATACTGCTGGCTGGTTGATGGCTGGTGCTGATTTGTTGTGAGAAAAAAATACTGCTGGCTGGTGGCTGATAAGCACCGAAGGCTGAAAACGAGCACCCGCCTTTGGGCTATAGGCCTCACGTTGTTGTTGTTCAGGAGAGGCAAAAAATCTTTGCTTCGTGGCTGAGAACCGAAGCCCATCAAGGCCCGGTCCGACCCACACAAGCCAGTTGCCCCATTCACACACCTCACCAAAATTTGAACGGTCGAAGGATCGGTCGTGGGGGCAGGACGGTCATTTCCGCGCCCCCAAAATTCAAACCGCAGCCGCTCTGCCCCACTCCGCGCCCGCACTCCTCCTGCCCCCGGTCCAAACTCACCCACGCCCGTACCCCGCCACCCGCTGCACCTGGGCCCCACGCGGACGCGCACGGCGCCTCCGTCTCCGCGGCTGGCTGCGCGCGCGTGAGAAAAGTATGAGACGGCGGCCGCCCGTTTCGAGAACCCCGGAAGAGGTGGACGCGAGAACCCCCTGCCCGTTTTAACCCTGCTCGCTCTCCACCCCGCGGCGGATCTGATGAGCTGCTGCTGGCCCTGATTGGTTGGGTTTGATTCGCTGCCTTGTATGTATTGTCCTCCTGCGGTCCTGCCCATCTCGCGCGATTTGAATTTCCAATCGGAGAGGGAAGAGAGAGAGAGAGAGAGAGAGAGAGAGAGAGAGAGAGAGAGAGAGAGAGAGAGAGAGAGAGAAGGGGGAGGGGCAGAGTTCGTCGCGGCCCAGTTCTTGAATCCAGGTGAGTTCAATGCAAGCAGGCCCACTCTGATTAGCAGTTCTTGTTAAAGGAGCTCTTTTTCCCACATGCTCGGGCGATTGACGGCATAGAGTTCCTCTGCTGCTCAGTTCGGTTCATCGATTTCCCCCCGATTCCCCTCCCAAATCGCGGCTCTGCTCCGACGCGAGTGAGCCGATTAGTGGTGTTCTTGGTTTGAATACGCTGCTGAAATTGATGCCTGTCGAGATTCCGTGGCCGCGGTCGCCGACTAGCCGCCGCCGCCGCCGCTTTCTATTACTGTCATTCCTGCGCTTAGTTTTGCAAAAAATGTGGCCTTTTTCCCTCTGAAGATATGGTGCTTTGTTGGTTCCGCAGGGGGAGGAATTGGAGGAAGGGAGCTGCGTCTTGTGCTCCAGACCGCCGACCGACGATGGGCCGCAGCCTGAGCCCGCTGCTCCGGCAGGAGCTGGACAACCTCGACAAGGACGCCGACAGCCGCCGCGCCGCCATGAAGGCGCTCAAGTCCTACGCCAGGCACCTCGACTCCAAGTCCATCCCGCACTTCCTCGCCGAGGTCTCCGACACCGCCGCCGCGGCCGGCGCCGGCGCCGGCGGGCTACCCCCGGGGGAGTTCACCATCTCGCTCTACGAGGTGCTGGCCCGGGTGCACGGCCGCAACATCGTGCCGCAGATCGGCAACATCGTGGCCACCATCATGCGCACGCTCTCCACCAGCGGGGGATCCTTCCCGCTCCACCAGGCGTGCTCCAAGGTGGTGCCGGCCATCGCGCGGTACGGGATCGACCCCGCCGCGCCCGACGGGGAGAAGGCCGGCATCATCGCCTCCCTCTGCAGGCCGCTCTGCGGCGCTCTGATGGGGAGCGCGGACGGGGCCGCGTCCGGGGCGGCGCTCTGCCTCAAGGCGCTCGTGGAGTCGAGCAACTGGAGGTTCGCGTCTGGTGAGATGGTGAACGAGGTGTGCCTGAAGGTGGCTGGGGCAATGCACGACAAGGCGACGCGGTCGAACGCGCATATGGGCTTGGCGATGGCGCTGGTGAAGCACAATGGCCTGATTGTGGAGGCGTATGCGAGGTCCATTGTGCGGTCTGGGCTGCAGATTCTCGATGGGGACACAGCAGAGAGCAGCTCCCAGAAGCGGCTCTCGGCGATCCAGATGATCAACTTCTTCATGAAGTTTGTTGATCCTAGGTGCTTATCTTCAGAGCTTGGCAAGGTGATTGATGTCATGGAGCAATGCCAGAATGATCGCATGCCATTTGTCCGTGGTGCTGCGTTTGAGGCATCACAGAGTGCGAAGAACATTGCTGCGCAGAAGGGGTCAAGGCATGAGGTTGGCACAAGCCCAATGGTTGGCTCCAACTTTCACAAGAGGAGAGCGAAGAGCCCATGCAGGAGCCTCTGGGGTGCCAAGGGCAGCCCTGCAAGCTCTACCGTGGCTGCATCCCCAGTTCAGTTCCGATCCCCTGAATCGCATGTCGTGGATTCATCCATCATGAATGGCAGTACGATCACTGAATCGCCGGTCTCAGTGGGGCAGTCCTCTTGCAACTTTGATCAGAGTCGGCGCACAAACAGGAGGTTGTGGAACAATGATGGTGTTGATGTTTCTCTGAAGGATGGCTTGTTCATTCAACTCTGCTCAAACAGCAAGTACTATGAAGATGACTTGGGTGAGGTCTGTGACAGTGAAGTGACTGATGCCAACTTTGAGTGCACCGACACATTTGCAGGATTTGTGTCACCAAGCCCCAATGGTTCCGTATCAAGGGACAGGACTCCCAGTCCCAAGGTACATATTTACTTTCCTGTGTTATTGTATTATTTCTCAAATATTGCTTCATGTTCTGGACCAGTGTACCTCACTTGAGCTAGTAACCAACTATGTCATTTCATTTCTGTCCTAGGCTTATGATAGACCGATCAGTATCGATGATGTGAAGATATACTCGACACCAAGGAGGCTTCTTCGGTCGCTTCAGAACTCATATGACTCTGACTCTTCTAGCCATGATGGACAATCTATTGCAAAGCACAGCAGCTCATCATCATCATCAGATCAGGAACTAGTGGAATCATCTGAAAAGGTGCCATCTCTGCATTTGGACAACAAGGCTGAAGAGACGAAGGATGAGAACGAAACCATGGATATGCAGAGCAGCAACAGTATGACTGAGACTCTGCCCAATGAAGATAAATCAGGACTGTCTGCTACTGAGGTTGAGGACACATCCTGCAAGGCATCCCCAGAAATTAAACTCAAAGAGAATGATGTCTGTATTGCGTGTATTGCAAGCACTAGTGGGAAGACCAGGAAGTATAGGGTGAAATTCACTTTCCTTCTGAGCATGATTGTAACTGTTTTAGCAGTAATCACTGTGTTAATTAGGATTGATAGCTATGATGATTCAGTGGGCCTTGTCCCCACTTGATGTCTGAACGCATTGTGCCAGGTTTGTTCAGGTTGTTGTAGTGACTGTACCACAATATAGCGTGGTTACTGTTGTGAACTGCATTGCGGTCATCGATCCATGTATGACAGCAAATAATTTAACTATGTTTGTCATTTTGATGTTCGCAACGTGCTCATACAATGCTGTGTTGTTCTACTAATGTGGCGAAGTAGTCACTGAGCATGGTTTAGCCTGATTCTGTTTGCCATCTGTATGTGTTTTGTGGTGAATTAAAGTAGCAGAGTAGCAAAGTAATCCAATGAGCCTCATTTGTGCAGGAGCTGTGTTCATCTTATATTCTTATTTCGAGTGTATGCTGGTTGTCTTGGCGTTGGCCATCCTTATCTGCAAAATTACAGTAGAATGGCAATGTAAGGAGTGCCTATCCATTTAGCTGGTTTGCTTGGCACATAAATGATACATGAAATGTGTGTGTTTTTTGCAGATGCATTTTCAGAACAGTCAGTGGTTACTGATTACCCACATTATATTCTGAAAAAAGGACAGCAAAACCAGATGGAAGCACAAGAGATGCAATCTCTAAGAACCAGCAGGTCAATCCAGGGTAACACCAAATTTATAGCAGTGAAACAGTACGATACTCAGCAAGCAAGCAGTACAGCTGAAACAGTTCATGTCGTCGCCGAGAAGTCTAGGTAGGATTCTGTTAGTTTTTGGATGCTCATTCCTTGGTCGGATCGACGACGTGCCCCATGAACACGATCACCCCGGACCGCTCCTCCATGATGAAGAAGGTGAAGGGATGGTCGGCGTTGAACTCGACGAGGTCCACCGGCCATCCGCCGCACCCGCAATACACGAGCCCGGTGACCGCAGCAGCCTCTGTTCCCACCTCGTCCACCTTTACCACCGCCCTGTGTGCGATCTTGGACAGGAACGTCGCCCGACGCGCACCGCCGGCGCCGTCGCCGTCGTCGTCCCCCTTGAACATGCTTGTTAGAACCGCCCAGGAACACAAGGAGCACTTGCTCTCTCTCTCACGATGGCAGCTCAGGGAAGAAGATAAACAGCAGTTTTTCCGGCGACGAACGCCGCGGAGCCGTTCGCTCCTGTATCTTGGCACTGCAACTGGCAAAGTGGGATCGGGGAGTACAGGCGCCTCTTATAGGCCGGGGAACACGACTCCTACGCCGGCCGTTTCGCCATGACCCGCGGAACTCGCGCGCCACGAACCCGAGCCGCTGCTCGTCGCGTTCATGGCGGCCTCCCTCCGCACGGTCCGCGCCGCGCACACCACTCACACCAGACCCTCTCACACGACGCGATCGCGGCGGAACAGACCTCCAGCTCGCGACCACCGACCAGAACGGCGCTCCGCACGCGACACCTCGCCGTGCACGCGCGACACTGGCCAACGTTCACGAGCACACACTCGTGAACCAGCTCACCTAGCGACTCCATCACACACGCTAGACACACACACACACACCATGATCCCACACACGACACACGCATGCCATGGATGGCGTGGCTTATATGCTAACAATCTCCCCCTAAGCCACGACGTCGCCGCCCATCCTGACGTACAGGACGCCGGCTCTTCGTCGACCGTCCACGAGGGGCGCACATCCTCCTCTTCCAGACTGCCATGCGCTCGCTGCTGCCGAAGTTGAAGCCGCAACTCCCGTCGTCTCGCCATGGCCGCCGCTACGGCCTCCTGACGCGGCCCCCTCTGCAGGCCCCTCCTTCGTGCAAACGCTGCAGCCCTCTTCTCGGCAACACACGCCGTCTTCTTCCTCAGCGACACACGCCGAGCTCTTTCTCTGCCGGCGACCATGCACAGACCGACGAACGGCCCGGCAACCTCGCCGCAGCACCATCACTGGCGACCATGCACAGGCCGACACACGGCCCGGCAACCTCGCCGCATTGCCATCACGCCGCCGGCTGCGCGCTCCTCGCCGGTCGCACACGCCGCTGACCGCCGCGCGTGCCGCACCCGCTCCGCGCATCACGAGCGCGCCATGCCGCGGCCCTCCAAGCCGCCTCGCGCCGCTGCCCACGCCGTGCGCCATGCCTGTGCCTGTGCCCACGCGTCGCCACCGGCAACCTCGCAGCACATCGCGCCCGCGCCCTGCTGTGTGCCACAGCCCGCGGCTCCGCCGACCGCCGCTCGGCGTGGCCGCTGCCCGCGCCCGCCGTGAACGCCGGCGCCTCGTGCCGGCCACCACCAGCACCTCTCCGGCAACCTTGCTCTTGATACCACTTGTTAGAACCGCCCAGGAACACAAGGAGCACTTGCTCTCTCTCTCACGATGGCAGCTCAGGGAAGAAGATAAACAGCAGTTTTTCCGGCGACGAACGCCGCGGAGCCGTTCGCTCCTGTATCTTGGCACTGCAACTGGCAAAGTGGGATCGGGGAGTACAGGCGCCTCTTATAGGCCGGGGAACACGACTCCTACGCCGGCCGTTTCGCCATGACCCGCGGAACTCGCGCGCCACGAACCCGAGCCGCTGCTCGTCGCGTTCATGGCGGCCTCCCTCCGCACGGTCCGCGCCGCGCACACCACTCACACCAGACCCTCTCACACGACGCGATCGCGGCGGAACAGACCTCCAGCTCGCGACCACCGACCAGAACGGCGCTCCGCACGCGACACCTCGCCGTGCACGCGCGACACTGGCCAACGTTCACGAGCACACACTCGTGAACCAGCTCACCTAGCGACTCCATCACACACGCTAGACACACACACACACCATGATCCCACACACGACACACGCATGCCATGGATGGCGTGGCTTATATGCTAACAATGCCACGCAGGTCGTCGTCGGCCTCCGGCGAGAATGGCAGCGAGAGCCCCAGCCGGATGAGGTCCCTGCTGAGGCCACTCCATCTGAAGTCGATGTCGAACTTGGGGAGCTGGACGCTGACAGCCGTTGCCTTCATCCCGGCCAAGATGCTGCACAGGAACGTCGGCGACGCGGTGACCGCGTCCACCATGGTCGATATGCCGCCGCGCGCGTCCGGGAGGAAGACCAGCATGGAGTACCGCGTGCCCTCGTCGAGCTCCGGCGCCGGCGGTGGCTTGTAGGGGAGCTTGATGACCTTGTACCCGTCCATGCACGCGACGTCCAGCCACATGCGGCTGCTCATGAACTCTGCCTCGGCGACGCCGCCGTCGAGGCGGTGGAACGGCGCCGTGAAGCAGCGGTCGAACGGCTGCCGCCACGCGCCCTTGAAGTAGACCGCGTTGGCTAGGACGATGTCGGTGGCCGCGTCGATGTCGTCGGTGTTGATGATGGCTCCGATGAGGTTGTCCGTGGCCTTCTTCACCCACTCGTTGATCATCCTCACCGCTTCCTCGGGCTTCAAACATGTACACCAAACATCATGATTTTGTATATATAGCAAGTAAAATGTGGTAAATGTGTTATATATGCATCATACATAATATATATGCAAAAAGGAAAAAACGGTTTGCGCATCCGACTTGTAGGACTCGGTGGCGACCTTGTGGAACGCGTCGGCGAGCCCGCCGCGCGAGTCGTCCACCCAGACGCCGCCGCCGAAGAGCACGCGCGGCCCGCCGGCGCCGGAGTGGTCGGCGAGGACGCGGTCCGCGACGCGGTGGACGAAGTCGGCGAGCGCCTCCGCCGACGGCGCGCCAAGGAAAGCCAGCAGCTGCGCCTGCGTGGCCCCGCGCGCGCCCGCGGCCACCAGCGCCAGCGCCGCGTGCACGGACACAGGCGAGAACGCGACGTTGTCGCCGGCGCCCGCAGGCGAGGGCGCGAGGTGCTTGGCGAGGCGGAGCGCGACGGCCGTCTGCCCGTCCTGGGCTGCTGCGGAGCCGGCGGCAGTCATGGTGGTCGAGGAGGAGGATTGTCCGAGTGTAGTGCGCAACTGGTTAGGGAACGAAGCCGCAAGGAGTCTTGTGAAAGGAGATGGGGAAAGGGAGAGGAGCGGTGGGAAAAGAAAAGGAAAAGAAAAAGGAGAAATAGAAAGAGACATTTCAACAAAGCCACCACAAAAGATCCTATTATCTACTAAAATGTTTTTGACTTCTTGGTAGCCACTATTTTATTTTCTCGACCTTTACATGTCAAATTGACAATTCAATCACTTTTGTTACCATGATTCATTGTCATGGTTTAGATCTTTATGAAAGGCCAAAGTGCCCCTCTAATGGATGTGTCCGATTTGAGAAATAGCAAGTATGCCCACCTCCCTTGGCCTCCATTCCCCTCCCTCTTAGGTGGGATCCTATCTGTCCCCTCTCCTCCCTCCACGTGGGGATCTTGGGCTCTTACCACCGTCATACCCTTTGTCGCAGCCTCCTCTAGTGCGTGCCTAAGGATAGATGTGGAACGGGATGAGCTTGTACCCGAGGAAGAGCTCGTCGGTAGGACCATAGGCGTGAGCACATACACACCCATGGGGGAGAAACTCGAAGTCTGCATCAACACTGGGGCATTGGGGTCCAAATTTTTTTTACACAATCACAAAGCCACCACAAATTTTTTACACTAGGGCGTTGGGAAAGGGAGAGGAGCGGTGGGAAGGAGATGGGGAAAGAGGAAGTGGAAATGGAAGAGACATTTTAACAAAGCCAACGCAAAAGATCATATTATCTACCAGAAATTTTCTGACATCTTGGTAGCCACTATTTTATTTTCTGAACCTTCACATGCCAAATTGACAATTTAATCGCTTTTGTTACCATGATTCATTGTTAGGGCTTAGATCTTTATGAAGAGCCAAAGTGCCCCTTAATGGATGGGTCCCATTTGAGAAATAGCAAGTATGCCCACCTCTCTTGGCCTCCATTCCCCTCCCTCTTAGGTCGGATCCTATCCGTCCCCTCTCCTCCCTCCACATGGGGATCTTGGGCTCTTACCACCGTCACACCCTTTGTTGCAGCCTCCTCTGGTGTGTGCCTATGGATAGATATGGAACGAGACAAGCTTGTACCTGAGGAAGAGCTCATCGGCAGGAATAGGCGTGAGCACACACACATCCATGGAGGAGGAACTCGAAGTCCGCATCAACACTAGGGCATTGGGGTCCAATTTTTTTACATAATCACAAAGCCACCGCAAATTTTTTACACTAGGGCATTGGGAAAGGGAGAGGAGCGGTGGGAAGGAGATGGGGAAAGAGAAAGCGGAAATGGAAAGAGATATTTCAACAAAGCCGCCACAAAAGCTCATGTCATCTACCAAATTTTTTTGACTTCTTGATAGCCATTATTTTATTTTCTGGACCTTTATTACATGCCAAATTGCCAATTCCATCACTTTTGTTACCATGACTCATGGTCAGGGCTTAGATCTTTGTGAAAGTGCCCTCTTATGGATGGGTCCCATTTCAAAAATGGCCAAGTGTGTCCACCTCATTCGGCATCCATCCCACCCCCCCCTTAGGTTGGATCCTATCCGTCCTCTCTCCTCTCCTCCACACGCGGATCTTGGGCTCTTACCACCATCGTACCCTTTGTGGCAGCCTTCTCTGGAGCGTGCACAGGGATAGATGTGGAGTGGGACGAGCTCGATCCCAAGGATGAGCTCATCGTCAGGAGAGTAGGCGTGCCCACGTACACAACCGTGGGGGAGGAACTCGAAGTCCGCATCAACACTGCAACACTGGGCCATTGGGGTCCAAAAAAGTTTGACATAATCTCATGGAAGGCTCTTTCAGTAGCAAATATGGAATTTAGATCGCTTAAATGGCATGTGCAGAATTACCTTAAATGGAACGAAATGGCAAAAGTGTTTCTGTTCACTACATTGCATAATATCTAGGGCCATACTTAATCTAAGCAATGCAAAACTCAAAGAGATCACCACAATTTGATTTGAACTCTTATTGCTTGTTTGTAACTTCCTTTTATTATGAAAATTATCATGGTTTTTTTTATCGTTGCAGGAATCCTATCCATCTGTTTCCAAGCGGAAACATAAGGCCTATGTGGTGTCATCACATTTGCTGATGAGACATGCGTCTATGTCCTCCACTTCGCTAGCAACACAGAGGAGCAAGCTGCCGCCGGCAAAATTGTAAATTAATATTCAGCTTATGTATGGAGAAACAAAAAGACAAATTTTTATCAAGGGATAAATTTGACCATTTGTGGCAGCCTTCTCTGGAGCGTGCACAGGGATAGATGTGGAGTGGGACGAGCTCGATCCCAAGGATGAGCTCATCGTCAGGAGAGTAGGCGAGCCCACGTACACAACCGTGGGGGAGGAACTCGAAGTCCGCATCAACACTACAACACTGGGCCATTGGGGTCCAAAAAAGTTTGACATAATCTCATGGAAGGCTCTTTCAGTAGCAAATATGGAATTTAGATCGCTTAAATGGCATGTGCAGTATTACCTTAAATGGAACGAAATGGCAAAAGTGTTTCTGTTCACTACTGTTGACGCTTTTTCTGGCCAACACACCGAGTTAAGCGCTAGAACGCGCGGATCCGCAACGGATCGAACACCAGCAGCTTGCCCAGACAAAACCGGTTATACCGGTTTGGGAATCCGGTGAAACCGGTTCTTAGGGTTTCGCTGTGTAGACCTACGAACGCCGCCCGGGAGGGACCCCGTCAGGGCTGGCGCACCTAGGGTTGTTCTGAGATCGGCAGGCCACTCAGAACGCCGTCAAACGCCGTAGAGACGAAGCACGAACAGCAGGAGGGGTTGGAAAAGTTAGAGTTTGGAAGGGATAAAAAGTAAAGGTACTTGTATTTGATCGATTGGATAACCCCTCAATCGGCCACGACCCTTTGTATTTATAGGGTGCGGAGGTCTTGCCCCGCAAGGAAATCCTTTTACAAGTCGTAATCCACACGGATCTCCAAAAGAGTCCAAACCTACTAGGACTCGGGGAAAACCGGTTCCACCGGTTCCCTAAACCGGTTCCACCGGTTTACTCTGTCAGACGGGCAACAGTAGCCAAACCGGTTCCACCAGTTATTGAATCCGGTTCCACCGGTTTTCTCTGTCAAGCTGTCTTGTGCCAATTTTGATCGTCAACATATGCCCCCCTGTTTTCTGGTAAAGCTTGCGTAGCAGAAAACATAAAAGCACAAAGACAATACTAAGGACGATGTTTGACACATATTCATCGGCCTTTTTTACTCTAAGGGCGATATTACAAAAATATCGGCCGTCTCTTGCAAAATCTTCAATCGGCTTCATCGTGGCACAGAATAAAACCATCTCGTGTAAACCGTATAAATCCACAATGTGAAATATCTACACCTGTTAAACATTTAAAGTCACCGTGCACACCTTTAATAGAACCATCAGCTGTAATATAAGCCGATGTATCACCATGCACAATCTCTATCTTATCATCTATCCATTGTATCAAAAGTTGATGCAAGCTAGAAGGTACGCATTGGTTTGCATGTATCCAATCACGTCCCAAAATCAAACTAAATTTACCTTGAGTCTCAACAACGAAGAATGCAGCAACCAATGTCTTGCTTCCAATAGTTAGATCCATAGAAATAATTCCTTTAGCACTTATAGGATCATCTCCTCCCACACCACTTAAAGCCATATCAGACTGGATCAACTCATCATCTGAACATCCCAATTTCTTGAATAAAGCATAAGGCATCAAATTGACAACTGCTCCACTGTCAACTAGCATACGAGAAATTGGTCTTCCTTTGATATAACCTTTCATGTATAGAGCTTTCAGATGATCATCACTATCTTTGGGCTTCTGAAAAGTAGCTTCTTGTGGCCCAAAATTGAAATAAGCCATCCCCTCTTCCGAAGGCAAATCCATCATATCAATATTAATACCCACATGCTCAGAGGATAGCTCATAATCCAAAAATTGTTCATCGTCCTTATTCTGGGAATCCGATGACAACTTCTTATCATAATGAATTGAATCAGGAGCAAAAACATTAGGAATCAGAGGAACCTGTAGTGTGTCAACCAAATCCCCTTGAGTCGTCGTGGAAACCGGTTCCACCGGATTTGAAACCGGTCCCACCGGTTTTGCTGCTGAGCAAACACCAGGCTTGATCTTCCACTCCTTCTGAGGAATCATTGGTTTATCTTTGTTAAAGCTTCCATTCTTCTGTTTTTCCAATTCCTTCTCTTTATTCTCCTGAAACCGAAGCCGCTGCAATTTCCTCTTTTGCGTGCGAGTTAAACCTGGAGGACACCATCTTGGCAAAAAACACTTAGAAGCATCATTATCAACTTTATTATTCTCACCATGAACAGCAGCAACCCTCTCTTGGACTGACGTTTCAATTTTACCATCAACTACAATTGGAATTTTGGCGTCGTCCTTTGAAATCATGTTAATGTCCTCAATCTGTGTGACACTTTTCTCAGTAGTCATTTTTAAGCCATCATCCACGCTCTGCAGCTCTCCCTCCTTCTTCTTGATACGATAGACCTGTTTTGAAGGAGCTGTCCGCTTTCTCTGGGAAAACCGGTTAAACCGGTTTGTCAATCCAGTTGTACCGGATTTGTTCTGCCGATTCGAACCTAATTGACTAAATGTCAAACGGTCATGTTTAGAATGCAACATTCCATCATAAATTGGCCTAGTAGATGCATTACATCCTGTATAAAAGGGTGAATACAACATAGGATAATATGGCCACCACATATTGTTAAAATCACATGCCGGATATGAAAAATTAAAAGAAGTTGGAGGAACCCATGACATGTCTCGATGTGAATTATGAAGAGGATGTAATTCAACAAAATCACCCTGCTACCTTGTAGCTCCCTTCTGAGATAAAGCATACTTCTCATGATGCATAGGCGACCATGTTTTCTTTTCTACTGGCCGATCACTAGTAACAACCTTTTGATTTTTATACTTGGACAGTAGTTGATCAAAAGTTAATTTTTTCTTTTCAGATCTTTCCTGTTCTTCTTCCAAGTCCACCTTTGAAATTTCAGCCTTGGGGCGCCTTGTTTTAACCGCTTTGGAATTGTGCTGCCCAAAACCGGTGGAACCGGTTTCTAGAACCGGTGAAACCGGTTTTATCTGCACAGCAGACTCAAACGGCTTTTGTGAGGATTCTTGCCCTCCGAGCCCAGATGTTCTTGCAGTAATCTTGAAGATCTCTCTACCATCAGAAGCCTTTTCAGACACTACATCTTTGATCACCTGTTTCCCTTTCAAATTTTTAGGTTTCTCTTCGCCGATGACGACATTTTTCCCCTCGGTCGATTTAGCTTGATGTGGCCGAACCAAAACCTTGGGTTGCTGTTCATCAACGGTGTTGACAGAAAGAGAAACATTATCTGCTGGCATTTCATGATAATCTAATCGTCCTTGATTTATGGCCGATTGTACTTGCCGACGGAAAATATTGCAATCAACAGTGGCATGCAAAAAAGAATTATGAAGTTTACAATATGCACGCCCTTTCAATTCTTCAGGTGGAGGTATAATGTGAGACATCTTGATGTTTCCATGTTTTAACAATTTATCAAATATACGATCACATTTAGAAACATCAAAGCTAAATCTCATTTGTTCTTGCCGATCCTTAGAAATCAGCTTAAGAGATGGACATATATGTGCTTTATCTTCTGAAGGCCAAACTAATTCAGCAACATAATCGCCTTTTCTCTCATCGTCCAAACTATTATTTTTCACATGTAAACTAGACTGATGAGATCTAAAAGCATCTTCATTATTCCTTATTCGGTTTTCAGCAACTAAGGCTCTTATTTGCACTTGATTAACCGAACGACATTCAAAGCCTTCAAGTCTCTCTTTAATAACAGATCTCAAACCATTAACAGCAATACAAGCAAGATCTTTAT
>CM014277.1:63079109-63093020 GCA_004135705.1 Alloteropsis semialata
AACCTTCTTTCCTATTGTTCCTTTTCCACCGAGTCTCCCCTCATGCCGTGATTCAGGAACACCAATCGGTTTGAGATCATCGATGAAGTCAACACAAAACTCGATGACCTCCTCTGTTCCGTAGCCTTTTGATATGCATGCTTCTGGTCGAGCACGGTTACGAACATATTTCTTTAGCACTCCCATTAACCTCTCAAAAGGGAACATATTGTGCAAGAAGACAGGACCCAGAATTTCAATCTCTTTGACAAGATCAACTAGTAGATGTGTCATAATGTTGAAGAACGACGGTGGAAAAACCAATTCGAAGCTCACCAGGCATTGGGCCACATCAACCTGCAACTTCAGTAGATTGTCTGGATCGATTACCTTCTGAGAAATTGCGTTGAGGAATGCACATAGCTTTACGATAGCTAATCGTAGATTCTCTGGCAGAACTCCCCTCAATGCCACTGGAAGCAGCTGTGTCATGAGCACGTGGCAGTTGTGGGACTTTAGGTTTGTAAATTTCTTCTCTGGCACATTTATTATTCCCGTGATGTTCGAAGAGTATCCAGAGGGCACCTTGATACTATTCAGACATTCGAACATGCTTTCCTTTTCTTCCTTGCTTAGATTGAAGCTGGCAGGACTCAAGTAATTTCGCCCATTGTCCCTCTCTTCAGGATGTAGTGCATGTCGTTCTTCCATATCTTGCAGATCCTGGCGTGATTCCAGTGTATCTTTTGTCTTACCATAGGTGCCTAGAAAGGCTATCAAGTTGACGCAAAGATTCTTCGTCAGGTGCATGACATCAATTGCGTTGCGGACCTCCAAGACTTCCCAATATGGTAGCTCCCAAAATATACTCATCTTCTTAAACATGGGTGCCATCCCATTACTATCATTTGGAACAGCAACACTACCTGTCCCCTTTCCAAAAATAACTTTTAGATCTTTTACCATAGCAAATATGTACTTTCCATCATGATGCATAGGCTTGGGACGACGATCTGCCTCCCCTTTGAAATGCTTGCCTTTCTTTCTTACCGGATGATTCATTGGAAGCCATCGACGATGGCCCATGTACACAACCTTGCGACAATGTTTCAAATAAATGCTTTCAGTATCATTTAAACAATGCGTGCATGCCCTATATCCCTTGTTTGTCTGTCATCCTGATAGGTTACTAAGAGCCGGCCAGTCATTGACGGTTACAAACAGCAATGCCCGTAGGTCAAATTCCTCTTGTTTGTGCTCATCCCACATACGTACACCGTTTTCGCCCCACAACTGTAAAAGTTCCTCAACCAATGGCCTTAGATACACATCAATGTCGTTGCCCGGTTGCTTCGGGCCTTGTATGAGAATAGGCATCATCATGAATTTTCTCTTCATGCAGAGCCATGGAGGAAGATTGTACATACACAAAGTCACGGGCCAAGTGCTATGACTACTGCTCATTTCACCAAAAGGATTCATGCCGTCCGTACTCAAAGCAAACCTTATGTTTCTTGGATCTTCAGCGAAGTCTTTGAATGTTCGGTCAATTTTTCTCCACTGGGACCCATCGGCAGGGTGCCTCAACTTTGAGTCTCGCTTGCGCTCTTCTTTATGCCATCGCATCATCTGAGCATGCTCTTTATTTCTGAAAAAACGCCTCAAGCGTGGTATTATAGGGGAATACCACATGACCTTCGCAGGAATTCTCTTTTTGATAGGCTCTCCCTCTACATCACCAGGGTCGTCTTTTCTGATCTTGTACCGCAAGGCGCCGCAAATCGGACACGCGTCCATTTTCTCGTACTCGGGACCACGATACAGGATGCAGTCATTTGGACATGCGTGTATCTTCTGCACCTCCAACCCCAGCGGGCAAACGAGCTTTTTTTGCTTCGTATGTTGTCGAGGGCAATTCGTTGTCCCTTGGAAGCATCTTCTTCACTATTTTTAGTAACTCACCAAAGCCCTTGTCCGATACACCATTTTTGGCCTTCCATTGCAGCAAATCCAATGTGCTCCCGAGTTTTTTTAGTCCCTCTTCGCAACCTGGGTACAAAGGTTTGCGATGGTCCTCTAACATGCGCTGGAACTTCAACCTCTCCTTCTCAGTTTCGCTTGTATCCTTTGCATTTTGCAACATCTGACCAAGATCATCTGCAGGCGCATCTTCTCCATCCTCTTCCTCAGCATCACCCATTGTAGTATCAGCAAAAGTAGGGTATTCAGCAAATCCGAGAATGTTGTCATCAATCTCATCTTCTCCGTCTTCCATTATAACACCTCTTTCTCCGTGGCTGGTCCAACAACTGTAGCCAGGCATGAAACCGTGTCTAATCAAGTGGCTGTGAATGACCCTTCTTGAACTGTGCTCCTTCAGGTTCTTGCAGACCCCGCAGGGGCAACTCATGAATCCGTTTTTCTTGTTTTGCTCTGCCACATCTAGAAAATGATGCATGCCTTGAAAGAAGTCACCTGAACGTCTGTCGGCGTTATACATCCATTGCCGGTCCATCTGCAAGATTAGACAATGTTTAATTAGTACAAATAGTAAGTTTATTTTTGAAATAATTGAAAATTACCATCCTAATTCATTAAGCAATAAATTATAATCATAGTGAGTAAAATAACTAAAGTATAAATATGAACTAAGTAAAGTATAAATATGAATTAACTAAAGTATAAATATGAATTATCTCAATTATAAATATGAGCTAAGTAAAGTATAAATACGAATTAACTAATTTATAAATATGAACTAAGTAAAGTTTAAATATGAATTAACTAAATTATAAATATGAACTAAGTAAAGTATAAATATGAATTAACTAAAGTATAAATATGAATTAACTCAAATATAAATATTAACTAAGTAAAGTATAAATATGAATTAACTAATTTTAAATATGAACTAAGTAAAGTTTAAATATAAATTTACTAAAGTATAAATATGAATTAACTAAAGTATAAATATGAATTATCTCAAATATAAATATGAACTAAATAAAGTACAAATATGAATTAACTAATTTATAAATATGAACTAAGTAAAGTTTAAATATGAATTAACTAATTTATAAATATGAACTAAGTAAAGTTTAAATATGAATTAACTAAATTGTAAATTTTAATTAAATAAAGTATAAATATGAATTAACTAAAGTATCGCTATGACTTAACTAAATTATAAATATGAATTAACTAATTAACTAAAGTACAAATATGAATTAATAAAGTAAAAAATGAATTAAAACTAAATTGTGCTAAAAAACAAAACTTCCCCATTTCTCCATTCCACTAAAACTAAAATTTCTCTATGTATAAAGGATGAAACAAGAAATACTAACCGTGAAAGATGAGAGGATGAAGATATGCTCTTTTTAGACCACTTGGAGGAGCTAAATCTTCAAAATCCGAGAGAAAAATTGGGCATGACCTCCCTAGCTCCGGCCGGCGCCATGAACGAGCTCTGTGTTCATGGCTCGGCCGGGCTGGGGGAGGAAGATGATATTTGTAGGGGACCTTTTAGTCCCGGTTGGTGGCTCCAACCCGGACTAAAAGGTCCCCTTTAGTCCCGGTTGGAGCCACCAACCGGGACTAAAAGCCCCCCAGGCGCCCCCCCCAATTGGACCCGGGACTAATGCTCCCTTTAGTCCCGGTGCCAAATATGGCCGGGACTAAAGGGGGTACCGAATGTGGTTTCTCTACTAGTGGTACAATAATATGATCGGTGGGTGCAGATTGGTCCAATAACGTGTATCAACTTGGCAAGTGGGTGCAGATTGATCCAACAACTTGTAAAATGCTCTATTTAGTACAACGACTTGGCAAGTGGGTGCAGATCGATCCAACAACTTGAAAAATTCTCAACTTAGTACAACAACTTGGTAAAATGATGCATCAATAGTCCTTCTAATTCTAACACAACAAACTATTTCTATGACACATTAGATGCCTAATTTACTTATATGCTTTCATGCATACCTTATCTTTTTTGAGTAAATTACACCCACCATACAACAACTAACACTACTACAGAAAACATTTGTAAGAGCCAGGTTTTTTTTAGGGGCGGACTAAAAGGCGACGCGCCCCTACAAATACGCGTGCTACTGTAGCTAAGGGCCGCCCCTATAGATGCATTTCTAGGGGCGGATCATGGCATGAGCCGCCCCTACAAATGCTGCCCTTTCTAGGGGCGGGTCATGCCATGACCCGCCCTAGAAATGCATTTCTAGGGGCGGGTGATGGCATGACCCGCCCCTCTAGAAATGCATGTTTGTAATTTTTCAATTGAAATTTGAGATTTTCAAAAGACCTCGGATGGAGAAACAGTCAAAATGAAAGTTGTAGATCACAATGAGTTATGAAACTTTGTAGTTGATAACTTTTTCATTTGAAATCATCTTGTCAATGAAAACTAAATTTGAATGTTCTCAAATTTGAAATTCAAATTCTGTAAATGACCTCAGATGGAGAAACTACCAAAATAAAACTTGTAGATTTCAAAAAGTTATGAAACTTTGTAGTTGACAACTTTTTAATTTGAAATCGTTTAGGGCCTCAAACAAGCAATTTATACTCAGTTTAGTATAATATGGTAGGAACCAAAACAGCATCTAGTCACAGGTGAGAGTGTGGTGCAGTGGTAGAGGAGGCTACACGTAAGAGAGAGGTCGTGAGTTCGAATCGCACTGGCCGCGGAGCGCACGAATTTTACGCAAAAAATGGCACGACTTGTGACGGTTAGCGGGCTTCCTACATTAAAATAAGTTTTTTGCTATTTTTTCGATTTATTTTTAGTAGGCAAAAATGAATTTGGCATGTGCCGTAGCATTTCCAGGGGCGGGTCACCCGCCCCTGGAAACCATCTTCAGGGGCGGACCATACCATTACCCGCCCCTGAAAACCATCTTCAGGGGCGGACCATGCCATTAATTACCCGCCCCTGGAAACACGTTTGTTGGGGCGGGCTACTAACCTGCCCCTGCAAATGGCCATTTTTAGCAGCCAAAAGCAGAGGCGAATTTCGGCGCCGCCCCTACAAACGTGTTTTTACCCGCCCCTACAAACGTTTTTTTTTTGTAGTAGTGTAACGTTGTATCACTTTAGTCCATTAAGTTGCAAAACGTGCAATCATATGCCACATGTAGTTTGTTGTGTGCGTGTACGGTCACATGTACGCTATATCAACGTATTTTACTACAGTGACATTATGAAGTGCAGATTATTGTAAATTTGTAATGCATGGGATAATAACGGCCGCTTCTACGCAAGTAACACCCTACCGCTTTGTCCGCAGCTCCGAGGCTCCATGTCCCCGAGTAGGGGAGCTTTGTGTTTGTTCTCCAATTTCAGAAGAAAATTAGCTGATCATGTACTTTATAGCTAATTAGTTCTTGGTGATCGATTACTGACTTGTTAGAAGAAATTTAGAAGAAAACTCTAAGATAATATGTAAACAATATTTGACGAGATAATTATTTTGGATGCACTTTATTATAATTATCTTACTACTATTGTGATTTTATTATATCCATATTAGAGCCCCAGTTTTTAGTTTCATCACGCCTCAAAAATCTCAGGATCAGATTTTGGTTACGCATTTTGGATTACACATTTCTTGATTGGTCCTTTGAACACAGATTATTGCTGCAAGTCCAATTAGCTAGTTGCTAGCTTCTCTTGTATGGGATTGATATCTTCACCATCCAATAAAACGGTACGGCAATCCACACCCACACCTAATACTACCACCATGGCGGAATACATTAACGAGCTATACCTGAGACCTGCAACTAGATCACTACCAGAAAATGGCCTATCGGTCATCCCCTTTAGTACCCGTTGCTTATGACCCGGTACTAAAGGGGTTATTGGTACCGGGTCTAAATTTGGTAGGCCCCGAGGACCCTTTGATACCGGGTCGTAACACCACCCGGTACCAAAGACCCCCCCTTTGGTACCGGTTGGTGTTACGACCCGGTACCAAAGGCCCCTCCACGGGTTAATTCAAAAGGAAAGTATCTGGGACTTGGTCAGCTGTGGTGTGTAGGTGAGATGGTAAGGAAGCAACGCGCGAAGCCACAGGTCGTGGGTTCGAACCCCACGCGCCGCACGCGCGTATTTTCGCGTGAAAAATCGTGTGACTTGTGGCGTGCGCGTGTGTGGGAGCCTCCCCGGGATTTAAATTATTTTTTTTGCGCATAAAAACCTTTGGTACCCCGGTACCAAAGGGGCGACCCTTTAGTCACGGATGCTCGGTACCGGTTCCAAAACCCGGTACCAAAGGGGGTTTGGAACCGGTACCGATGGCTCCTTCTCCGGTAGTGGATGGACTAAAGTAATACAACGTTACAATTTACTCTATTTTTTTCTTTAACTTCAATAACTTTTATATTAGAATGCTAACATGTATTTTGTATCTCAATAAAGATAAAGATCTTAGTTAATTAATTAAGCCTATGTCTATACCATGTATCAATGATCATCTTTAAGTAGGAAATTGCATCAGAATAATATTATTTATTTCAACGCTATTTAGGCTTTTTTTTTCTTAATCTTCAGAACGAAGTGAATTCTGTAATGGTAAGATGGCAAAAGAAAGTGTGAAAAAATTACAAAAAAATATTGGAACATAAATTTAAAAGAGACGGTAGAAATTGAAAATGATTTCTGGAGTTAGTAGAGTGTTTGGCACAGCTCCAACTCCAGAAAAATAGCTCCACTCTACTAACTCCAAGTTTTTTCATGCCAAACACGTCCGGATCCAAAAACTCCAACTCTGAAAAAAACCTAGAGTTGGGGGCCAACTCCATATTTTTCGTGGAGCTCCTCAAGGGGTGCTCCAAAAACACCTGTTACAAACATCCTCACGGAGTTAGGGTAAAATTACCCATCAATGCCACTCCTTACACAGCTTACCGGTTCGTGAGAAAAAGAAACAGACCGATGCCGGCCCTTCCTCCTCCCTGGCGCGCCTCTTCACCGAGCGCGGGCGCGCGCCGCCGCAGGCCTAGGCAGCCGTGGCCGAGCGCCGCTGACCGGCTTGCCGCGGGCGAGCGCCGCTTCGGCCCTGGCGCCGTCGCAGATCGGCTTTGCCGCGGGCGAGCGTCGCTCCGACCTCCGACCCAGGATGCCTCGGGCCAGCGCCGTCCCAGACCGGCTTTGCCGCAGGCGAGCGCCGCTCCGACCCAGGATGCCTCGGGCCAGCGCCGCCGCAGACCGGCCGCTATCTACCTGTTCGGTGGCTGCACCAGCCCTTTTCGCGCGGCCTCCACAGGTTGTCTGCTGCCGATGCTCGCTGCCCCAGTATTTTGACACAGAGATAGAGCAGAGAAGACAGAGAAATGAGATGGAGGAAGAGAACAAACGGGCAACCGTGCTATTGATTTCAGGATCCTGATGTCGTGCGTGGCGAGCAGCAGCTCGCGACGACGCAGTTCGAGGATGCGGCCCTCCGCGGATGCGTGCGAGGTGAGCAGCAACGCCGGCGGCCCCTGCGAGCGGCTGCGACGATGGCCCATGCGAGCAGCTGCTCCGGCGACCCCTGGCCCTGCATGTGATGCGAGCGGCAGCTCCAACAGCACCTGTGTGCGATGTGAGCAGTGGCTTACAGAGTCCAGACACAGGCTGCGCGGATCTTTTTTTCATTTTCTTCTTTCTTCTTTTTTCTTTTTATTATGCGTATTTTTTAAAATAGAAAAGAGGAAAAGATAGAGACTGACATGCGGATCTAATTCTATGGGCACAATAGACTTTTACAAACAGCATTTGCCATTTCTGGATCTGGATCTATGATTTTTGCCAAACATGTAGACAACTCCAATATTTTTATGGAGTTGGTGGAGTGGAGCTGCAAAATAGTGAAGTTGGTGGAGCGGAGCTAAGAAAGTTAGAGTGGAGCTGTGCCAAACACGCCCTAAGAAACAATTCCTAAAATGACATAATACAAGCCCTATAAACTACACATCTGGTTCCGTGTGTAGCCAAATACATCGTCATCACAATGTTTGAACTGTAAATGCACTGTTTTGTCAAGTTGATACACTAAATTAAATATTTTACAAGTTGGTGTACCAATATGCACCTACCTCCTAAGTTCTCGCACTCAATTGAGCATTTTACAGGTTGTTGGACCAATTTGCATCCACATGCCAAGTTGTTGTATGATGGGTGTAATTTACTCTTTTCATTAACTCAAAGCAGCAAAATAACATTTTATTAAATTTAAAATAGCATATTGAGATTTTAGGGCCTTGAACAACACCAACACCGTGGCACAAGTTTATAGACCTAAAAACACATTTTAAAAGTGTAGGGACCTATATGATAGCTTGAAACAACTTTATTGATCTAAAAAAGAATTATGAGAGTTTAGAGACCTAGATGATATATCAGAACAAGTTTAGAGACCGCTGCTGTATTTTATACTCTAGTGTGAATGTGCACCTATACTACCCACCAGCTGAGAGCTTTGCATTGCATCCCCTGGAGTATTGGGATTGGGTTGAGGAAGACATCCCCGTCTCGTGGGTTTCCAAATGCGCATTTCAATCATCCGGTGGGCTTCCTTCCCTAGGAAAGGACGATCAGCTAGACCGGCTTATACGATGCTCAAGAGTTACTCCCAAACATGACTATTATATTCTCAACAAGACTCCCCTAAGCTGACGGCTGACGCTAAAGGATGCATCGCCTTCCCTGCTACCGAGCTCCTCATGAGCCATGACGTCACTACCAAAAAAACACTCTATCGGTCACCCCTTATAGGTACCGGTTTGCTTAGGGTCCAGTACCGGGTCCAATGGCTAGAAATTTTGCGAGCACATAGGTACCGGTTGGTGGCACCAACCGATACCAATGGGCTCACATAGGTACCGGTTGGTGCCACCAACCGGTACCTATGAGCCGGGGGGCCTTTGGTACCCGTTGGTGGCACCAACCTGTACCTATGAGTGCCCATTTGGTACGGGTTGGTGCCACAAATTTGTAACAAAGGGGCTCTACGTATATAGCCCCTTCTTCCTCCCCCTGCCCGAGCCATAGCTCATTTCTTCATCCCCCATTGAGCTCGGGTTGGGGGAGGTCATGCCCGATTTTTCCATAACTTTTGGAGATTTTGCAATCCAAGTCCGCTAGAAGGTTAGCAACTTCATCCTCTCTCTTTTGACTATTAGCATGGTCTATTTCATGCTCTATTTTTGGAATAATTGAGTGTTTTTATGGAATGGATAGGAATAGGAGATTTTAGAATTACAGATCAATTTTATTATGATTTTGTGGTAGAGGTGAACCATATAGATAGTAGATCAATCTTATTATGATTTTGTGATAGAGGTGAACCATATAGATAGTTGTTGCATGTGTAGAGATGATGCTCAAAGTTTTTTGGCATTGTTTAGATTTTTTTTGATTATTTGCAGAAACTTTAATGATTTTCATATTTAGGCTAATTATGATTTTTACATATTTTAAATGATATTAATTGTAAAGGCTTATCGAAAACTTTTAGAGATTATATTTAGGGTTATTATGAATTTTAGATTTTTAGAGTCTATAATGATATTCATATTTATGCTTATTATAAATTTTAGAGATTATAGACGATATTCATATTTAGGCTTATCAATTATAAACTTTAAAATTAAATCTTTTTAGAGGCTTCAAATGATCATATTTAGGGTTATTATGAATTTTAGATTTTTAGAGACTATAAATGATATTCATATTGGGGCTAAATTTTTCATTGTATTTTGTGAATAGATGAATCGACAATGAATGTACAATACGGATAGATGCTCATCTGACTTCATTAAAGGCGTTCATCAATTCCTTGATGTGACAGAGGCTAACTCGACCTCGGGTTTTATATGCTGTCCATGCAAGGTATGTGAGAACAACAAGGATTATCACATTTCAAAGAAAGTGGTTCACACACACTTGCTAAGGAATGGTTTCATGCCTGGCTATATCTGTTGGACCAAACACAAAGAAGAGGGGATCCTATTAGAAGACGATGATGAAGATGGTGATGACAACATCCCGGACTTTGCACAATACGGCGTCTTTGCAGATGATATTGCAATGGGCAAGGGTGAAGCAGTTGCAGAAGATGAGGATGATGATGCCTTAGGTGGCATGATTCGTGATGAAGAGAAAGACTACGAAAGTGCGAAAGAGCGGGAGAAGATCAAGCGTTTGTTGGAGGACCACAAAACATTGTTGTACCCAGATTGCAACGAGGACTAGAAAAAGTTGGGTACCACACTGGAACTATCGCAGTGGAAGGCAACTAATGGCTTGTCTGACAAGGGTTTCAGAGAGTTATTGAAAATGATAATGAAGATGCTTTCAAAGGGCAACACCTTGCCTGAAACAACATACGAGGCAAGAAAAAATGTTTGCCCTCTAGAACTAGAAGTAGAAAAGATACATGCATGCCCCAATTATTGTATCCTTTATCGCGGCAAGGTGTACGAATCTTTGGATGCCTGTCCGGTTTGCAACTGTTCGCGGTATAAAATCAGACGAGATGACCCTGGTGAAGTTGAGGGAGAGCCCTCCAAGAAGAGAGTCACTGCCAAGGTGATGTGCTATTTCCCTATAATACCACGTCTGAAGCGTTTGTTCAGAAACAAAGAGCATGCTAAATTGATGCGGTAGCACAAAGAGGATCGTAGGGAAGACAATATATTGAGACACCCCGCTGATGGGTCCCAATGGAGAAAAATTGACAGAGCATTCCCAGACTTTGCAGAAGATGCAAGAAACATAAGATTTAGTTTGAGCACGGATAGCATGAATCCTTTCGGTGATATGAGCAGTAGCCACAACACTTGGTCCGTGACTCTATGTATGTACAAACTTCCTCTATGGATGTGCATGAAGCGGAAGTTCCTTATGATGCCAGTGCTAATCCAAGGGTCAAAGCAGCCTGGCAACGACATTGATGTGTATCTAAGGCCACTGGTTGACGATCTATTGTTGTTATGGGGCAAAGATGGAGTAAAGGCATGGGATGAGCATAAGCAAGAGGAATTTAACCTACGAGCATTACTGTTTGTGACCATCAATGATTGGCCTGCACTTGGTAACTCGTCGGGACAGTCAAACAAGGGATGCAAAGCAAGCACACATTGTCTAGAACACACAGACTGTATCTATCTAAAACATTATAGAAAGTGTGTGTATATGGGCCTTCGTCGATTTCTTTCTGAGAAACATCCACTAAGAAAGAAAGGAAAGCATTTTGAGGTAGAAACTCGTAAAAAACTAAGGCATCGGGATAGAAAATATGTATTTGCTATGGTAAAAGATGTGAAGGTGGTCTTTGGGAAGGGACCTGGCAGCCAGCCAGCTGCAAATGAAAATGAAAAGGCACCCATGTGGAAGAAAAGTCAATATTCTGGGACTTGCCATATTGGGAGGTCTTAGATGTCCGCCACGCAATTGATGTGATGCACCTGACCAAAAATCTTTGCGTAAACGTGCTAGGGTTTCTTGGTACGTACGGAAAGTTGAAAGATACGCTAGAAGCACGACAGGACCTGAAATGTATGAAACAACGAGATCCCCTATATCCTGAGAAGAGAGAGAAAGGACGTTGGAACTTACGTCCTGCTAGCTACACTTTAAGCAAGTAGGAGAAGACCAGCATGTTTGATTGCTTGAACAATATTAAGGTCCCGTCCGGCTACTCATCGATGTAAAGAGTCTAATAAATATGAAAGAGAAGAAATTCGTGCACCTCAAGTCGCATGACTGCCATGTGCTGCTGACACAATTGCTTCCGGTGGCATTGAGGGGAATTATACCCGTTAATGTCCGAACAACTATTGTGAAGCTATGTGCCCTCCTCAATGCAATCGACCAGAAGGCAATCGATCCCAGTAATCTAGCAAGGTTGCAGGATGGTGTGGCCCAAAGCCTTGTCTGCCTTGAGATGATATTTCCTCCATCTTTTTTTAATATTATGTCGCATCTCCTGGTCCATGTTGTCAAAGAGATTGGTATTCTTGGTCCTGTATTCCTACGCAATATGTATCCTTTTGAGAGGCTTATGGCCATTTTAAAGAACTGTGTTCATAACCGTTCTATTCCCAAAGGATGCATCGCCAAGAGATACAGAACAGAGGAGGTCATTGAGTTCTGTGTTGACTATATCCCCAAACTGAAACCGATTGGCCTACCTGAGTCACGCCATGAGGTGAGACTACTTGGAAAGGGCACATTAGGAAAGAAACAAACAAGGTATGGAGACTACGATTTATTCATGAAAGCCCATTACTCTGTATTGCAGTCATCAACCATGGTGGCTCCTTACATCGAGGAGCACAAGACTATAATATGCTCCCAAAATCTAAGGAAGTCTAACACCTGGGTTACACGCCATCACATAGACACTTTCGCTGGTTGGTTGCGGCAAAAACTCATGGGTAACGAGACAATACATACACAACAGGCGTATTTGGCAAGGGGACCATCAACCTCATTCTTGACATTCCAAGGCTATGACATAAATGGGTATACATTTTACACGAGAGCCCAAGACAACAAAAGCACCAACCAAAACAGTGATGTCTGTATAGATGCCTATGACAACAAAGGGAACACGGACTCATATTATGGTCAGGTAGAGGAGATCTGGGAACTCGAGTATGGACCTTTGAAAATACCTCTTTTTTGGTGCAAATGGGTAAAGCTTACCCACGGAGGAGTAAATATAGACAGGTACGGCATGACAACTGTGGACCTCAGCAAAATTAGGTATATAGACGAACCATTCGTGCTCGTCAAGGATGTGCATCAAGTGTTTTATGTGAAGGACATGTCTAGCAAACCCAAGACGGGGGGCTCTGCAAACAAATAACTCCAAACTTGAGCCAAAACGCCACATAGTTCTCACGGGGAAAAGAAAAATCGTGGGTGTCGAGGATGTCACAGATGAAGATGATTATAATAGGTGTGACAAGGTCTTTCCGTTCAGTGTGGAGGTTGACACAAGCATCCTGTTGGCCAATGAAGATGCTCCTTATGTTCGCAACGATCATAACGAAAGCACTCTTGTAAAGAAAATATTTATTGCTATTCAAGCATAATTTATTACTTATGTTAAGCATGATGTTATGTAATGGTACTTATGTTCAAGAATGATGATATGTAATGAAGTACTATGTTCAAAAATGATGGTATGTAATGTAATAGTTATGTTCAAGTATTATTTTATGAATATTTTCCATCTTGATGTAGTACTTTTGTTGAAGTGTTAATAGTTAAGGAGTTAATATATAATACAAATATAAATAGATGTAAATAGAAAATACCAAAGATATTAATTAGTAAATAAGTTTGTAGCAAATACTAAATTTTAAATAAGGTAAATAGTAAATACCAAATAGTGAAGAAGTTAAAAGGAAAATAATTATACCTAAGGTAAATAGAAAATACCAAATAGTGACGAAGTTAAAAGGAAATAATTATACCTAATGTAAATAGAAAATACCAAACAGTGAAGAAGTTAAAAAAATAATTATACCTAAGGTAAATAGAAAATACAAAATAGAAAAAACCAAATAGGAAACACAAATGGCAGGAATGGAATTGGGAAGCCTCTTTGGTTTGGTACCGGGTGGTGTCTCCACCCGGGGGATTGGTACCAAAGGGCTGGGATTTGGCGCTTGAATTGGCGCCAACCCCCCCTTTGGTACCGGGTGGTGTCGCCACCCGGACCTAAGGGCCGACACCACCTGGTATCAAAGGGTTGGGTCCCATAAAAGCCATGGCCGCGCCGTTCTTCCTTCTCGCCCTCGACCTAACTTCTCCACGCAGCCGCTCCCTTTCGCCCGGCCGCGGTCGCCGTCCGCCGCGCCCCCGCATCCGCCACGCCCGCGTCCTCGACGCCGTCCCGACGTCCTCCACCCTGATGCCGCC
>CM014277.1:63106076-63121929 GCA_004135705.1 Alloteropsis semialata
CCTCATCTATTCCGAATAAAAGATTTCCTTCAGACTCCTGCACCTCTGCCTCACTAGTAGGTTTCGAGGTACATCTTTCTAACTCTAGATTCCTCAAAGAATTAACAGCAGAAGAGATTTCACGATCACAATTCCCAAGCACTACTCCTATACCATTAATTTTAGAAGAAATGCTGGAATCTGAAAAGGATAAGAACGAAGCATTACCTTCATTGTGTTCGAGATTCTTCCATGCCGTCCTCTTCTTGGCTCTGTCCAACACCTTCTCGTCCATCACCCGAGCCAACCGTGGGCTAGAGCGAGAAGGGGAGACCGTCGCTTCCTTGATCAGCGCCGCTTCCTTGGCCACCACAGACCGCACCTAGCTGTCCAAAGGCACAGCCACCAGCGATGCAGCCTGCGCCACGGCCGGCTCCAAGGCTGGCGCAGCCAGCAGTGACGCGTCCGGCTCTGGAACTGGCATTGACACACCCAGCAGTGGTGCAGGCAGCACTGTGGCCGGCGGCTGCACACAAGAGGCCGCCGATCCAGTGACTTGAGGCAGCGAGAACGCCGCCGTGGGAGGGCTACGCACCGTGCCAGTAGCCGGCATACCGGCTAAACCACAGTCAGCCACTCCTACCAGCCCGTCGAGGTTTTCCATCATGGGAATATACATGAATACTTCAATATAATACTGATATAGATGTGTACTTATATTTTTCCATTAGTGATAGATTTTTAATTAGTAATTACTCTATATACTTTTCATCCACATTCACACTTCTTTCATTTTGTATCGCACCTCCATACATTATATTTAGCATAAAAATCAATATTTTTCATCACTTCCTCATATATACATGAATAAATGGTCTACATGGTAACACTCATCATGCGTATATAACTTAACTTATTATTTCTATATTAACAATAATAAATGGATAATTTAGAATCATAAATTAGTTTACTTTTGAACTTTTTGGTAGGATGCACATGAAGATAATTATATTAAGATTTAGGTATTTAGTTTAGGTTGTCTTTAATAACGACATATGTGGGTAACTTAGATACAAACTTTGAATGTCATTTTAAGTTATCCTTTATAATGATATGCATGAGTAAATTTGATAAATATTATGGGGTTAATTTAAATTATTTTTCATAATGGTATAGTTTAATAATTTAGATATAGTTTCAGGGTTTATTTTAGAATATTTAATAATGACAGTGGTGGGTAACTTTTAAAAATATATTAGACCAATGACTATTGTTATTAGAGTTTACATGATTGATGTTTTGATATTTGTGAGAATTTTGAGGATTTGTCTTTTTTTTCTAGCGTGTCTCGTGAGAACTAATGCTGAGTCTCTAATTAAAAAATGAAGGCTACATTGCTACCAAACTATTAACTTGAGTTATCGCTCATTTGTTAAATATTCGAACACAATATATGTATAGATATATACTTATTATTTTCATTCAATTGTGATTGATTTTAGTTAGTAATTACTCTATAACATTTTCATACATATTTATTTAATAAATTTTCACTTTGCATCATATGTATGCGCTTGAATTTATTTAATAAATTCTAAGTTTGAACTATAATTTTAGTGTAGAAATCTATATTCTCATCACTTCTCCTATATCTTTATAAATGAGAATGCACATCATGCGGATATACCTTAGTTAATATATCATATACCAATAATATATGAAATACACGATTTAGAATTTTATATTGGTATATTTTTAATTAAGGTGATTTGGATTGAAATGTAGGATTACCTCATGTTATTTTTAGTTAATGAGAATGCACATCATGCGGATATACCTTAGTTAATATATGAAGTTAAGGGGTTATTTTAAGTTATTTTTGTTACTCGTAGTGGGTAATTTAGTTGCAAATTTAGGAGATTATTTTAAATACTGTTTATAATGCCATAACTGGGTAAATTTGATAAAGGTTAGGAGGTTAATTTGGGTTATTTTATATAATGGCAGAGGTGGGTAATTTTGATATAGATTTAGAGGGTTACTTTAAGCTATTTTCATAATGATAAAGGTGGGTAATGTTTTAGGAAACATAATAGATCTAATGACTATGATGATTTGAGTGTTCCTATTATTGGCTAGATATTTGCTTTTTTGTGAGAATTTCTAGGATTTTTCTCTTTTTCTAGAGTATCCACCTAGGATATTAGGTGGCTTTACCGGAGGCTTTAAAAGGAGTCTCTAATTTGTATAGTAAGATAACATACGTAGATAGGTACAAGCACAACCATACGCAAAGGATACGGAATAAGGAAGCTGCTACACCAAACAAAACAAAGAACTCTGAAAAAAGACAAAATTATAAGCATATCCTTAGAGTCATATTCGTTCCCTACCAGGGTTGTCCATGGCCCGAGGCCGTTTTCACATAGCCAGATGTTGGTGCAAAGAAAATGGCCCCTAGGTCACTATATTGTGATTTTGGTGATTGAATGACAACATAATTATTGGGGCTAATAAAGTTGTCAAGTGCTATTTATAGAATTTTAGGTCCCAACAATAATTTTAAAACATATGCCAAATACAAAGATAGTCTTATTTCAAACATTTAAAAACATGGTATTGGCAAAACAAATCAAAGAAAATGGCTTAACTATTTGAATTGATTGAAACCCGTAGAGTTTTTTACACATTGGATGATCCGGTGAGAGAATATTCTATTCGGCGGAGTATTGGCTAAAGGTCCGATGTGTAGGGTTAGCTCGGGCAGCACAAGTTTCTACATAGAGGACGATCCGCCGTAGTACAACAGAGATTTGGAGTAAACTACGATGTGCATTGAATAGACTGAACATGTACATGATAGATAATCCGGTGTTACTGTTTGTATGCACGACGGATGATCCAAAACATAGCTACGAGTTGAAGTGAAGATTGAAGTAGAAGATTTCTACACTCCGGATGTTCCGGTGATAGATGACGGATATACGTAGGACAAGTTATGCAGATAGCATACCGGCTTGGAGATGGTGAGATCTACACGGCGGGGATCCGCTGATGCACGGCTGACACTACAGTGGACCGACCATTTAAAAGGTAGAAGTGGCCGTTGAAAAAGTACACGACAAATATGTTTCAGCGTTGGGATTTTGGCACACGGCGGATCAACCGGCATTCATAGATTTTGTGAGCCTTTTGAGTAACAGCTAGTCTAAGGTTTTGGCTATATATACCAGTCTCATTCGGCCAATTCAAGGTGCTAGAGTTCAGGAGAAGTTCATCTAATACAACCACAAGACATTCAAGCTGCACCCAAATGTTATATTGATCATTTTTTTTGAGTGATTAGAGCTAGAATAGTTCTAGTGAGAGAATTTGCAAGAAGTGTGTTTTGTGTTTGGTTCTTTGAACGATAGCGTAGCAAGGGAGCCGGCCAGCTTTCATGAATAGAATACCAACCTTAGCCTTGCCGAGAGGTCTAGTCTATCTTCCCCAGAATGCCGAGAGCACCGAGCTTTGGGATATCACTGGACCCTGTTTGTTTCCACTTAAGATTATATAATCTAGCTTATGGTGGAGGGCAACATGGTAAAATATCACCATGGACCACCAAATAATCCCAAATAAGCTGCACATGGGTAGCTTATTTCAGATTATTTTATGGTCCATGGTGACCTTTTACCATGTTATCCTTCCAACATAAACTAGATTATATAATCTATGAAGAAAACAAACACATTGTAGTATTTTGTTTCTAACAAAACCAATGCGTTGTAGCAGTATATAAAGAAGAGCACGCGAGCGAGTCAACACACTGAAGCTAGCGATGGCTCTTAACAGATAAGTCTAGAAACTCTTTTTTGTTACAAAACATGACCTTCAAATATTTCATCCAGTACTCATCCGCTGGAACAAATCAACTGATAACCCTAGCGAAAAAGAAGACAACAGGTAAGGAATTGATGGGAAGGAATAATGTTCAGTTTAGCCTATCCTTTTGTGATAATCTAAACCCAAAACTAACATGTACTTATCTCCTCCAGTTCCTGGTGTTGATACACTACTGTGTTTTCATGTCGGGGGAACTTTTGTTACTGGTTTTCTAGGGAACCTAGGGTTTGTCGAGAAATTTGGTATAAATTATTCCAAGTTTTTTATGAGCTTTAAGAAAGAACCCTTGACCCAAACGAGCTCGGGAGCTTTTTTTGTAAAAAAAAATAACTTGCCGGATTCTTGCTACAGCTAAAATACGTTTTGCTGTGGTAATTTATCAAGAACTTTTCCTATCACAACCCACTGGAAGTTGCAAGTAATTTGAAATGACAACATTGGGATCTTTGCTCTCAGGGCGTGACAGCAGCACTGTAACTTGGAAACAGTCGCCATTGGAGACTTGGAGTACTAGATAGGCGTGCAAATGCAAGGCGATGACGTTATTTGTGGAATAAAACGCCTACAGGTCGCAATCGGAATCCAGTTGCGTCGACGAACGTACATGACGAAAGACCTGATGGCTGCACGGGAGGCAACAGGGGCACGCGTTGGCCAAACTGCGCGCCGGGTCAGTCGCGCTCCTAATCGCAGTTGGATTCGTCAAGCCTGCGTGAGCCACTCCGCTGGCAGCGACGTTGCAAGATTTTTTTTTTCTTGCGGCTTGAGATTGGTGATATAGAAAGAAAAAATTATATTTTATTGTGAAACACGTTGTCAATGTCTTTTGTAATGGCAGTTGGGTTAATCTGACTCTGCATTTCTTTTCCTAGGCTTTGCGAGTCTGTTGTGTGTCGGATGCCTGACTCACGCTATTCGTGCACATCACTTCCCCTGTTTGTTTTCCCTAGCTCTATCCTATGTTTTCTGTCGGAACAGCCGTATTTCCGTTCTTAATGGAAATGGAGGTGCCTCGATTCAAAAAAAAACACGTTGTCAATGGTTAAATTTTCTCCTTCTCATATTTTTCACGATAAACACAAAAACACAAACAGAAAGTATACAAGCCACATTGAACTTGTTTTTTCTATTTCTCAATCAGATATATCTTAAAATAAAAATACTCATCCGTAGATCTCTATCAATAAAAAGAAGGTAAGGACCACGGGCAGAACCACAGCTCTCCATGGCTCTACCAACAGAACCACGAGGGCTCACCCTCGTGGGTCTGCCACCACACAGTGACATGTGGGTCCCACTTGTTCTCTCCCGTCATGCTCGCCCAAGTCCCGACCTCTGACCACAACAACCCATGCCAGAGCAGGAGCCGTCCGGTAAGTCTAACAGATTGCGGCACATTGAGACGCATCCTCTCTGGTATCCAGGGCCGTTTCCATCGTTGGCTATTGTTGACGCTAAAACACGCCGCACCAAACATCCACGCACGCGTACTATGCAGAAACTGGTCAAACCGGTTCTGAGACCGGTTTTGCCCTCAAAAGACTGATTTCGCCAAGAGCATGACAAAGACCATCGAACGCTCGCCCGGGAGGGACTCGTCAGGGCAAGCCCATCTTGAGTTGCTCTAGGATCGGTAGGCCACCTAGAACGCCCTCAACCGCCGTAGAGACGAAGGAGGAACAAAGATTTAGGGTTGGAAAAGATTAAGGTTTGAGAGTAAAAATAAAGATCAATTATTGTTGATCGATTGGATAAACTCTCAATTGGTCGTGGCACTTAATATTTATAGGGTGAGGAGGTCTTGCCCCGCAAGGAAATCTAACTGCAAGTCATAAAACTCAAGGTAGTATACCTACTCGGCCAGCCTAAACCGGTCTGACCGGTTTGCCTAACAGGTTAGACTGATTTGTCCAGTTGGCTAGTGCATTCTTTTGGTCGTCAACATATGCCCTTTGTTTTCTAGAAAGCTTGCGCACTAGAACATACTCCTAAGACCAAAATTATACTAAAGCGATGCTAAACACAAAACATCGCCCGTGTTGTATCACCTTACTTAATTCGAAGTCAGGGCAGCCTGCTTTGGCTTCCACACACCTTCTTGGTTTGTGTTGATCCTGCTGGCCTCTCTTCAGTTCGTTCTTCCGTCAGTTCTTGCTTGTGCATCTGCTGCAATCTCCTCTTTTGAGTGCGGGACAAGCCCGAGGAACACCACCTCGGTTGAATATTACTTGAATAGAGGAGGAGTTGTGATTCTCCCAGTACGGTAGTTGGATTGGGACAAGATTATTGGGAAACTGCAAAAGCAACTCTCCCAATAATCATTAAAAAGATATTGGGACATGCCCATTAACCGATTATTGGGAAATACTTATTGGGAACTGCTAAAGATGCTCTAAGGACAATGTTGACACCCCCATGTCTCTATCAGCAGAACCACGGGGCTCACCCTTGTGGATCTGCACCCCACCCGACATGTGGGTCCCATTCACTCCCTATCTTCATGCTCGCCCGAGTCCCGACCTCCGATCACAACAGCCCATGACGGAGCAGGAGCCGTCCGCTAAGTCTAACAGACTGCGGCACGTCGAGACGCACCCCCGCTCTAGCATGCGGTGTCGTTGCCATTGTTGGCTATTGTTGACGCTAAAATGCACGGCGCCAAACACGGGTACCCTCCTTTCGTGTTGTTGGCAAACACCTCCTGAAGGGCATGGGCTAATATTGCACTCATCGCCATCTGCAGAAATATGATCAAAACTGATAAAGATAAATGCAGTGTCTAGAGATTAAATAGTACAAAGATATTGTTTTAGAGCACACTAGTTAATTAGTTTGTTACCATGGCATCCTTCTGGAAGATATGGGTTTCCTTTATATCCTTCGGAGCAATTGCACAGGTACCCTGCTGCTCCATTTCTGGAGTCTACACACCTGCTGTTGCTGTTGAGGCATGCGTAAGTGCCTACACGGCACATCTTCCCATTTCTTATCGCCCAGTCCATCACTACAGGTACTCGCCCAATTCTCGTGTCGTTGAACCTGGTTGTGCTGATATACGTGGTGCTGAAATTGAACGCCTCTGCCTCCATCAGCACGGCGTAGCTGCAACACCTCAAATTCCAAAATTGACTTGTGTTAGGCCATGTTTAGTTCGTGAAACTTGTGAAACTAGTTCGCAAACTTACAACCTTGGAACTAAACACCCCTTCAACTAGCTTGCAAAGTTTACAAAAGTAACACATTGAAAAACGTGCCCCTCTCTCACGACACGCTTCCCAATGCAACTTTTGCAACTTTGTCAACTTTGCAAACTTTGGTATTTTTGCAAACTAGTTTCCAAAGTTTGCCAACTTTCACGAACTAAACACCCCCTTAAAACCGCAGGCGAAGCCGACTTTGCAGTGGCCCATGCCCCTGGGTATCTCTGTCTGGCAGCATCCCATTCCAGAGCGGGATCCGTTCGTTCAATACTACACAAAATTCATCACCACCGGTCCCAAACACCCCTTCACCGTCTGTTTTGGCCAGCGATGATGAAAAATCGGCTGTGAAAACTTTTTCCATCACAGCCGGATAAACAACCGGCGGTGATGTCGACATCCAAAAACAAAAAAAATCCGCTGCCACCCGCCCAGCCTCGTGCTCGCCGTGCCACCATTGCGCCGCCGGCCACGAGCTCGTCATGCCGCCGACCATGAGCTCGCTGCTACCGCATGACCCTGCTCGCCCAGCCGCGAGCTCACCGCGCCGCCGCTGGACATGCCTAACATCACCTAGTGTGATCCTCCTTGCAAGATTTGGAACGAGCTCTTCGGATTTTGCACTTCCCAAAAATCTCCTTCTCATGTGTTTTTGAGCGAATCCACAAAATCGAAAGTGATAGCTCGATCTTTTTGAAGGGATCTCTTGTGCTAGGATTCACCATGGAATAGTGATGCTACAGCTGTGAAATCATTGGATTTGGATCTTGTTTGAGTGGTTTCCAAGATTTGGACCTTGGGGTTGTTCTTGAGTTCTTCATCTTTTGTTCTTGCCTCTTTTAGGATCCACGGAATCCGAGTGACGTTTTGATCTTTTTTAAGAGATATTTTGGACAAAGACTCACTATGTTGTTGTGGACCTATGCCTCAAATTTTGTGAGATTTGAAGGTCGTTTGATACTCTTTTAGAGAGTTGACTTTATTTGCGGGCTGTTTTTTTTTGGTGAGCCAGGTCCGACCCAGCTGACCTGGATTTATTTGAAATTATCCCCCACAATACAGTGAGCTTAACCTAGCTCAACTAGGTTAGACCCAGGTGAGACAAGCTAGGTCTAGATGAGCCAAGTCCGACCCAGGTGCCCTGGAATATTTACCACGAGACAGAGAGCTCGACCTGGTTGAGCCAAGTCTAGTCTAGACGACCTTGGTTGAACTGAGATCTTTTTTGGTTTCAGTTTCTTGCCGAGTTTGTTTGTGTTTGTTTCCACTAGCCTCTTGGACGATACCTAGCATTATCCCTTGATCCAGTAGCTCCTCCATAGCTACTTAGATTTGATCTTGCTAGAAGATTTGGGGTTTGGATTGAACTTTGGGATTGAAGCCGAGATTCTCGACGAGAATTTGTGAGGCTTCTGTTCACCCTCTCTAATCGCGCGCCATACCGATCCTTCAGACCAAAGGGCTAGTCAAGATTTAAAGAGAACAATATCAGGTTTGCATTACAAAATTATCACAACAAACAACCAATCCAAATACATAGAGGCAATAATGTGCACAATCTACCGCGGCACACGCGAGGACAACAAGTACTCCTGCTCTAGGCTATACTGGCGCGAGCCGTGGTGATCAGCAGCCACTTGAATATCACCATTAATCTTCATTCTTGTTACTTTACAACGAGGACAAATCACTTCGTCGTCCCTCCTCGCCCTTGGAGCAGCGCCTTGATGGCTCCTAATCATCTGCAGCGTCATTTCCGCATCTTTCATGGTAGGCCTCTCTCCTCGTGTCAAACTAAGGCACTGCTCTGCCAGCTGAGTCATACTAATAATCTCTTCCTCACTTGCTTGCCCTAGAATATCCCTGTCAACAACCTCTTCGACTGGCCTCTTCCCCATATCACAAAAGAAATAATATGACAAGTTTTGCTTATCACCATTTTCATTCTCAATGATTGGTTTCTTCCTTGTTAATAATTCGAGAAGTATCACGCCAAAACTGTAAACATCGCTCTTTTCATTGAGTTGGCCGGTGTGGTAGTATTCTGGGTCTAAGTACCCAAACGTGCCCTGCACGGCAGTGACCAAATGTGTCTGATCAATTGGGATAGACTTTGATGCGCCAAAATCCGAAACCTTTGATGTGTAGCTATCGTTCATAAGTATGTTCATGCACTTGATGTCTCTATAGACACCGAAGCCGCCGAGTGTAGGTACGCCAACGCGCCAGCGACCTCAGCAGCAATCCTTAGGCGATCTTCCCAAGACAATGGTAGCAAGATATACCATTTTTCTCATGGTGCAAAAGATCATACAATGTGCCGTTGGAGATGAACTCGTATACAAGTAGGGAACCTCAGTCTCGAGGCAGCATCCGTGGAGCTTCACCACATTCCGGTGGTTGATTTGCGAGAGGATGGCCACCTCTTGATGAACTGCTCGATCTCGGTGCTTGCATCAAGTTTTGATCTCTTGATAGCGACCACACGTTGGTCGGTCAGTATGCCCTTGTAGACTGTGCCGTGTCCGCCATGGCCGACCACACGTATGTGATCAAAGTTGTTGGTTGCTTTCTCTAGCTCGTCGAGAGAGAATATCTTTGTACCACTGCCACCATCACTACTTGCGTTATGGTCTGAAGAGATCAGTTGTTCTAAGAGAATGCCTTTGTTCTTGTGGAAATATCTCTTCCTAAGCCGTTTCTGAACGCTCCTCTGCCACTTCCGTGTAAGAATAGCAACAACTGTGGCAAGGAACAGAACGCCAGCGGCACTGCCTAGTGTGACACCTACATGGAGTGAACGTTCCTTTAAATTCCTGAGATACGGTAGAAATAATTTCACGGTTTAATTCATATATATATAAGAGCAATATTGGAAAAGCTTTTTCTGTTAGAGGGATAGAAACCAATGCTAGTCTTACTATTACTAATTGGAGTCTCTTTTTTAAGCCTCCACGTTAATCGTCACGAGACACGCTATAAAAAAGATGAATTCTAGAAATTCTCACAAAAATCAGATTCATCTAGCCATCCATTTTTAGACTCTGATCATCATATCCATTGGACCTATTATATTTTCTAAAAATTACCCACTTTTGTCATTATGAGAATAGCCTCAAGTAAGCCCCAAATATATAGGTAAATTACCCATCTCTGTCATTATAAAAAATAAACTAAAATAACTCTCTAATATTTATCTAAATTACCCACCTATACGATTATAAACGTAGTTTACAGTAACACCCTAAATTTGCATCTAAATTACGTACATTTGCTATTATTAAAAAATACCATGTCATTATAAAAAAATCCAAAGTAATCCACTATATGACTAAATTACATATTTGTTTCTTTAGTTGTTAATATAGAAAATATTAACTTAGGATATGTATGCATGATGTGTCTCACCATGTAGACCATATATAAATGTACATAGAAAATGATGAAAATATAGATTTCCATGTTCAACACTTAATTTAAACTCTAATCTTGCATTGAAATTATCCACATATGTTTTAAAAAAATCTACAGTGCACCAATAGATAATTCTAGATTATCTAATTCTACCACTATTAATATGGAAAATGCTGCTAACTTATACCAATTTTCATGTTAATTGTGTAGATCGAATTGAGGTTCATTAAACACATCTATAAGTGCAAGGTAAATATTTTATTATTATATATGGATACAATTTTTTTAGAATTTTAAGACTCAAGTATTCCAAATTGTTAGCCCGTGCGTACGGGTTGATAGACTAGTTATTAACTAATTCAGACTGCCATAATTAAACGGAGTTTCTCGAATCTTGGTTGAGTTTAGCTGATCTCAGCATGATGTTAGTACCTATTATTAAGACGGTAAGGTCACATGTATTGTTTTGCCTGTTGAGCCTCCTTCCTGCTCGACAAGAACACCGGTAGCTTCCTACAGTGTTGTAGCAAATACCGCCTGAAGGGCATGGATTCGAATAGCATTCGTCAACATCTGCAGTAATATAAGATGACCAAAAGCGAGAATGATGAATACAATCTTTAAGATTAAATCGCCCAGTCAAGCACAATGGGTGCCTGCCCAGCATTTGAGTTGTTGAACATGGTCGTAGTGATGTACGCGGTGCTGAAGTCGAACGCCTTCTCCTCCATTAACACGGCGTAGCTGCAGCGGCTGAAATTCCAAATTTGGCTGGTGTTGAGACCCCCGTCGAAAATGACGTCGTAGTAGTCCATCCCTGTGGGTATCGCCGTCTGGCAGCATCCCGTGCCGGAGCAGGAGCCGTTCGCTAAGTCTGACAGATTGCGGCACGTGGAGACGCACCCACTTTGGTAGTGTTGACGATCAAAATTCGCACAAGACAGCTTGACAGGAAAAACCGGTGTAACCGGATTCAATAACCGGTGGAACCGGTTTGGCTACTGTTGCCCGTATGACAGGGCAAACCGGTGGAACCGGTTTAGGGAACCGGTGGAACCGGTTTTCCCCGAGTCCTAGTAGGTTTGGACTCTTTTGGAGATCCGTGTGATTTACGACTTGTAAAAGGATTTCCTTGCGGGGCAAGACCTCCCCACCCTATAAATATAAAGGGTCGTGGCCGATTGAGGGGTTATCCAATCGATCAAATACAAATTATCTTTACTTTTTATCCCTTCCAAACCCTAACTTTTCCAACCCCTCCTGCTGTTCGTGCTTCGTCTCTACGGCGTATGACGACGTTCTGAGTGGCCTGCCGACCTCAGAACAACCCTAGGCGCGCTTGCCCTGACGGGGTCCCTCCCGGGCGGCGTTCGTAGGTCTACGCGGCGAAACCCTAGGAACCGGTTTCACCGGATTCCCAAACCGGTATAACCGGTTTTGTCTGGGCAAGCTGCAGGTGCTCGATCCGTTGCGGATCCACGCGTTCTAGCGCATATCTCGGTGTGTTGGCCATAAAAAGCGTCAACACATTTTTGGCGACTCCGCTGGGGAAAGAGATCTTGGTTTATATAACCGGTCTACCTAACCCTAGCCAGATGGAATCTATTTCAGATCTGGATAAGGACAATATCGTTGTGTCCTCCATGGAGGAGCTCGACGAAGAGGAGCGTCAGAAATTTGAAGCAGCCCATGAATTTTTCAAGAAGCAATTCCTGATGGGGCTGAAGAAAGATCGCCAGGGCATAATATCAAGAACACAAGACTTTGTGATGCCCGCGTTCAAGATTGATAATCGGAAAGTTGAGGTAATACCCACTGTAAGCAACTCACCATCTACTCCGATTGATCAACCTGTGATTACTTTTGATTCTGTACAAAAAAGATTAAATCTGTTATCTACATTATCAAAAAGATTAGATCGAATAGAAAAGGATAAGTTGGTAGACTCATCTTATTATTCACATAATATACCAACTATGCAACATGAGAATATGCATGCGAGTTTGTCGGCTACACTGGGAAAAACACCTGAAAATCCATTGTATGGTATGCCGACTAAATTTTATTCAGAACAAATACCGCCGCTACAGCATGTTTCACCAGCCACGGTGAAACCGGTTTTACCGGTTCTGGAAACTGGTGGAACCGGTTTTGTTGCCACAGCTGGACAGCAGCCAGGATCATATGTTACGGCTCCTCTTCGGTAGTCCCTAACCGAAATATAGAGGTGGCTAATCATTCTGCTTATATTGAGACATATACATCACCCTCTGTATTTAATCAAAACATTAATTCTAGAGAGATTTCTAATGATGTGTATGATCAATATTTACGGCAAAATTCTTATTGCATGCCTCATGTTGTTCAAGCTCAAAGTATAGCCACAGAGCAATCTGATTTAGCTCGTTCAAAGTTATATACTGAATTCTATAAAATGAAGGACGAGTTAGATAGTAAGATGCAGGATAAGCTTAGCATTGATGTGAATAATTCTAGATTATATCAAGAGCCGTACTCTATTGATTCTAGAATGCATCAAGGATTAAATTTGACAGATCTAACATCGGTTAAACAACAAGAGAGTGAATATGTTTCTGAATATATTGAGAGATTCAAAGAAATAAGAAACCGTTGTTATGATTTGTCAATTTCTGATAAAGATCTTGCTCGTATTGCTTTTAATGGTTTAAGATCTGTTATTAAAGAGAGACTTGAAGGCTGTGAATGTCGTTCAGTTAATCAAGTGCAAATAAGAGCCTTAGTTGTTGAAAACCGAATGAGGAATAATGAAGATGTTTTTAGATCTCATCAGTCTAGTTTACATTAAAAAATAATAGTTTGGACGATGAGAGAAAAGGCGATTATGTTGCTGAATTAGTTTGGCCTTCGGAAGATAAAGCATTTACATGTCCATCTCTTAAGCTGATTCCTAAGGATCGGCAAGAACAAATGAGATTTAGTTTTGATGTTTCTAAATGTGATCGTATATTTGATGAATTATTGAAACATGGGAACATCAAGATGTCTCACACTATACCTCCAGCTGAAGAATTGAAAGGGCGTGCATATTGTAAACTCCATAATTCTTTTTTGCATGCTACTATTGATTGCAATATATTCCGTCGGCATATACAATCGGCCATAAACCAAGGACGATTGGATTATCATGAGAAGCCAACGGATAATGTTTCTCTTTCTGTCAACACCGTTGATGTACAGCAACCCAAGATTTTGGTTCGGCCACATCAAGCTAAATCAACAAAAGGGAAAAATGTCATCATCGGCGAGGAGAGCCCTAAAAATTTGAAAGGGAAACAGGTGATCAGGGAGGTGGTGTCTGAAAGGACTTCTGATGGCAGAGAAATCTTCAAGATCACTGCAAGAACTTCTGGACTCGGGGGGCAAGAATCCTCGCAAAAGCCGTTTGAGTCTGCTGTGCAGACAAAACCGGTTCCACCGGTTTCAGAAACCGGTTCCACCGGTTTTGGGCAGCACAATTCCAAAGTGGTTAAACCAAGGCGCCCCGAAGCTGGAATTTCGAAGTTGGACTTGGAAAAAGATCAGGAAAGATGTGAAAAGAAAAAATTAACCTTTGATCAGCTATTGTCCAAGTATAAAAATCAAAAGGCCGTTACTAATGATCGGCCAGTAAAAAAGAAAACATGGTCACCTATGCATCATGAGAAGCATGCTACAAGGCAGCAGGGTGATTTTGTTGAATTACATCCTCTTCATAACTCACATCAAGACATGTCATGGATTCCTCCAACTTATTCTAATTTTTCATATCCGGCATGTGATTTAAATAATATGTGGTGGCCATATCATCCTATGTTGTATTCACCCTTTTATACAGGATGTGGTGCATCTACTAAACCAGTTTATGACGAGATGTTGCATTCTAAACATGACCGTTTGATATCTTGTCAATCAGGTCGAAACCACCAGAGCAAATCCGGTGAAACCGGATTGCCAAACCGGTTAAACCGGTTTTCCCAGAAAACAGGTAGCTCCTTCAAAACAAGTTTATCGTGTCAAAAAGAAGGAAGGAGAACAGCAGAATAAATATGATGATCTGGGAAAGGTTACTGGTGATGATGCCACACAAGTTGGGAGCAATGATGTGATTTCAAAGGACGACGACAAAATACCAATTGTAAATGACGATAAGGTTGAAACGTCGGTCCAAGAGGATGTTGCTGCTGTTCATGGTAAGAACAATAAAATTGATAATACTTCTAAATGTTTCTTGCCAAGATGGTGTCCTCCAGGTTTAACTCGCACACAAAAGAGGAAATTGCAGCGGCTTCGGTTTCAGGAGAATAAGGAGAAGGAATTGGAGAAACAGAAGAATGAAAACTTGAAAAAGGATAGACCAATGATTCCTCGAGGGGAGTGGAAGATCAAGCCCGGTGTTTGCTCAGCAGCAAAACCGGTGGAACCGGTTTCCATGACAACAGAGACAGATTTGGTTAATATAATGCAGGTTTCTCCAATTCCTAATATTTTTGCTCCTGATTCAATTTATTATGATGATAAGTTGTCATCGGATTCCCAGAATAAGGACGATGAACAATTTTTGGATTATGAGCTATCCTCTGAGCATATGGATGTTAATATTGATGGGATGGATTCGTCTTCGGAGGAGGGGATGGCTTATTTTAATTTTGGGCCACAAGAAGCTACTTTTCAGAAGCCCAAAGATAGTGATGATCATCTGAAAGCTCTATACATGAAAGGTTATATCAAGGGAAGACCAATTTCTCGTATGTTAGTTGACAGTGGAGCAGTTGTCAATTTGATGCCTTATGCTTTATTCAAGAAATTGGGATGTTCAGATGATGAGTTGATCCAAACTGACATGGCTTTAAGTGGTGTGGGAGGAGATGATCCTATAAGTGCTAAAGGAATCGTTTCTATGGATCTCACTATTGGAAGCAAGACATTGGTTGCTGCATTCTTCGTTGTTGAGACTCAAGGTAAATTTAGTTTGATTTTGGGACGTGATTGGATACATGCAAACCAATGTGTACCTTCTAGCTTGCATCAACTTTTGATACAATGGATAGACGATAAGCTAGAAATTGTGCATGGTGATACATCGGCTTATGTTACAGCTGATGGTTTTATTAAAGGTGTGCACGGTGACTTTAAGTGCTTGACAGGTGTAGATGTTTCACATTGTGGATTCATACGAGCTACACGAGGTGGTTTTATTCTTTGTAATGATAAAGCCGATTGAAAATTTTGCAAAGAGATGGCCGATAGTTTTAAATATCGCCCTTAGAATGAAAAGGCCGATGGATATATGTTAAACATCGTCCTCAGTGTTGTCTTTGTGCTTTTATGTTTTCTGCTACGCAAGCTTTACC
>CM014277.1:63122929-63157927 GCA_004135705.1 Alloteropsis semialata
TAATTCATAATTTCTATATAAATTGGGGTAAAAGACAAGACGATCTAGAGATAAAATTTGAAAGGTTATATAAGAATCATAAGCAGCTTGAAGAACAATATTCAGTTATAAGCAATAAAATAAATATAGTACTACAAGTATTAGAAGAAGGTAAATCAGAGCAGCAAAGAATAAGTAAAAATAGTGATTATATCAAGAAAGATATCGGCTTGTTATATAAAAATCTAGATTCTTTAAGTAATAATCCAGATAGTAGGAAACAATTAATATTAGCATCACCAGAAACAACTGCATGTACTAAGGCTATAAACTCAGAAAGATGGAAATACCTAAAAGTCCAAACAGAGGAGACAGAAAGCTCCAATCAATAAATAAAGATGCAAAGCCATTAACCATAATAGACAAAATAAGAGAAAAATATGATGATATAGAAAATCTAGAGGAAGTTATTGATGTAGAAAGAGATCTTGTAATTTATCAGAAGAATACCTTGAGAAGCCTAAAACCACAACAAATATATCAAATGGGTTGGTTTGAAAATAAAATGGTCTATATAGAATATCTAGAGAGGTAGAGTTAAGTGTTTTGACACAACCTGTAGAATTAAAAATTGTTAGTAAGCAATTTGAGAATAACCTAAAATATTCAGGTTATAAATATATTCATCAAGGGATGTATATCATTGGAATTAAAGGAATGACAAGAAAGAAATTAGGAACAAAAGTTTTAATGACTTTGTTAGATAAAAGATGGGATTCAATAAATAAAGCAGCATTAGGATTCCTAGAAGGAGATATGAATGAGAATATGTTGATAACATATATAGCTCCAGATTTAATCATGCCTGTAAAAGAATTCATAGAAAAAATGGCATTAGGTTTTCAAACTAAAGGTTATGAAGATTTTAAAGGTACAAATTTGTTAGTGAGCATAGAATTTATAGGAAGGTTGACTAATAGAAGTGGAACAAGATATAAGGTAAATATCAATAATGTTATTGAAAGTATGCAATCTAAAGGTATAAAGTTTATGAGTCCTTTTAAAATAAGTTCTGAAGAAAGAGCAGGAGAGGAATGGAATATAAGTGAATTAATAACACCCAAGGTTGAGATGTTTAATTATCTAATATCTATATAATTTGCTTCTTAATTATTGAACATGCTAAAGAGAGGGGTCCATGTGAACACGGCGTGGTGGTCTACACAGGTACACGACCATGATATTATACACACACCAAACCGAAATGCATATATTGACCAAAGATACTTTACATGCAAAATCCCAAAGAGATTTTTTTTCAGAAAATGGATAAAATTTCGGCCCCTGTGAATGTGTACTGTAACTGTACTGTCATATAGCTTGTGTTCACCCAAAGATATATGTCTTTTTAGTTTCATGAGATTTTACGAATAGGATAACTGGGCTGCATGGTTGTGAGTTGTTTAAATTTGTAGTTTTCTTATGATCTGAGAGGTGATGTTTTTCAATGACTTTTTTATGGGCTAGTTCTGTTGGATTTATTTGGGCTTGGCCCTTTTATATTCCAATTAAATCTAAAATATTCAAGGCCCACGATTAATGCAAAGGGAGTTAAAAGTGGTTACTACCATATTGGTAGTTAAGAGGATCTCAATCAACTTATTAGGTGGACACGTGGTATACCCAATGTGAAGTTGGCAAAGGATAACCGGGATGCCACACGCGCGCGCGCGCTCGCTCACCTCGCCGGGCCGTGGCCGTGGCCTTGTCGGGACGGACGTGAGGTGTTGCGGTGCTGTGATTGGTTTTGCAAATCAACGAGATTATGGCAGAATCAATTACCTACCTTAAACGCTCACAGGGACGTGCCTTATTTGCTCCGCGGGATTCTTGCCTTTCCTGCAGAGGCGTCCAGGTGCATCCCCCTCCGTCAGGCAGCGCCTATAAAAGGAGGCCCTCCCCTACCCAGAGACATACACCAACACAACCCCTCAGGTATTCCTGTTTAGGAGACCTCTCCCTTCTCCCTCATTGTTTCTGCTGCAACGCTTGCCTCCCCATCGCTAGCACTGCGCGCATGGTTCTAGCGAGAGCAGAGCCTCCGGAACCTCGACTGGCTTGAGATCCTGCTCGGGATAGCCAGGCGATAAGGTTTTTGGGGAGCGTCTTCACGCGACTGCTCAAGTTCGTCTGTATCGTCTTCTTCCTGGTGGCCTATACGACTACTTCCACTACTTCCCGGTGCCGTTCGAGGGACTGCACTGCATCAACTCGTCACTGCATCGAATTTGTACGGCTACACCGAACAAGGTCAACCGATTAGTATGACTAATCTAGTTGATAACGGCGCAGCCAATGCCTTCGGCAGCGGCCCCGTCTCAAGGTACTTTCTGAACCTTCTGTGGTTCTTTATTTTGTTCTTGTTTAATATGAGATTGAACTTGAACACATGCACATATCATGTTCTCACTGGATTACTAATTGTCATTATGATTTACATGCTTTTATTCGGAATTAAAATGTGTCGAATGCTGCCTATATTTCTATCAATACAAAAACCTTATAATTATGATAGGCTATCGACTGCTAGTTTTGCAAGTGCGCTTAAACCACATGTGTTCGATGGAACACATTACAAGAGATGGCAGAGTAGAATGTCACTTTGGTTGACCTACATGAACTGCTTTTATGTCACATAGGGAAAGGCTAAGGATCTTTCTCCTGATGAGGAAAGAGCTTTCCAGGTAGCCGATAACCTGTTTCGAGGTGCCATAATTAGCGTTCTTGCTGATCACTTAGTGGACAGCTATCTGTCACTGGACAGTGGCAAGGCGCTGTGGGATGCGCTTGAGGCCAAGTTCGGTGCTTCTGATGCTGGCAGTGAGCTGTATGTCATGGAGCAGTTTTGCGACTACAAGATGGTCGATGACCGTTCAGTAGTGGAACAGGCTCATGAGCTTCAGTCACTGGCTAAGGAGCTAGAGGGCTTTAAATGCGAGTTGCTCGACAAGTTTGTGGCTGGAAGCATGATTGCTAAACTGCCGCTCTCTTGGAGGGACTTTGCTACCTCTCTGAAGCATAAGAGACAAGTGTTCAGTGTGTCTGAGCTCATTGGGTCTCTCGATATTGAGGAGAAGGCGAGAGCGTAGGACAACCGCGGCAAAGGAATTGCTGGGTCCTCTAGTGCAAACCTGGTCCAGAGAAATTTCAAGGGCCAGCAGAAAAAGAAGAACCAGAACAAGTCTGAAGTCAAGGCTAATCAGACAACCACTTTTAAGAAGAAGAAGAACCAGCCGAGCAAGGGCAAGGGCAAGTGCTATACTTGTGTTCTTGAAGGGCACTATGCCAAAGACTGTGAGAAAAGCAAATACAGGCCGAAGGCAGCCAACATGGTCATTAGCGATGACAACGGAGGAACCTCGGGGTACGGTAATTATTTACCTATGGTCCTTTCTGTTTGTCAATCACCTGATTGGTGGGTTGATACTGGAGCTAATATTCATGTGTGTGCTGACATCAGTCTGTTTTCTTCTTATCAGGTCGGCAGAACTACCTCCTTGTTAACGGGGAACGGATCACATGCGCGTGTACTTGGTGTTGGTTCGGGAAAGACCGTGCAGCTGAGGAACGTGCAGCATGTCCCTACTATCACGAAGAATCTAGTTAGCGGCTATCTATTGTGTAGAGATGGTTATAAATTAGTGTTTGAATCCAATAAATGTGTACTTTCTAAGTATATAACTTTTGTTGGAAAAGGCTATGATTGCGGAGGCTTGTTCCACCTTTCTTTATCAGATGCTTGTAATAATGTGGTGAATCATGTGGTTAATGATGATGAGTCGAATGTTTGGCACTCTCGGCTGTGTCATGTTAACTTTGGTTGTATGTCGCGCTTGGCTAGTTTAAATTTAATTCCAAAATTTACCACGGTCAAAGGTTCTAAGTGTCTTGTGTGTGTTGAATCAAAACAACCTCGCAAGCCTCACAAGGCCGCGGAGGCGAGGAACTTGGCACCGCTGGAGCTCGTGCATTCTGATCTTAGTGAGATGAATGGCGTGTTGACAAAGGGGGGTAAAAAGTATTTCATGACATTAATAGATGACTCTTCTAGATACTGTTACATTTACTTGCTTAAGTCAAAAGATGAAGCACTACACTACTTTAAGATCTATAAAGCTGAAGTGGAGAATCAACTTGAGAGAAAGATCAAACGTTTAAGGTCGGATCGTGGTGGAGAATACTTCTCACACTTGTTTACTCAATTTTGTGAGGAACATGGTATGATTCATGAGAGGACGCCTCTCTACTCACCTCAGTCAAATGGGGTCGCCGAAAGAAAGAACCGCACTCTAACTGATTTGGTTAACGCCATGTTAGACACAGCGGGACTCTCTAAGGAATGGTGGGGTGAGGCTATATTGACAGCGTGTCATGTCCTGAATCGTGTTCCTCCAAAGAATAAAGAGAAAACTCCATTCGAGGAATGGGAGAAGAAAAGGCTCATGCTTTCCTACTTACGGACTTGGGGATGTTTGGCAAAGGTCAATGTGCCAATAACCAAGAAACGTAAACTCGGGCCTAAAACTGTGGATTGTGTCTTTCTTGGTTATGCTCTGCATAGCGTTGGATATAGATTCTTAATAGTAAAATCTGGAGTGCCAGACGTGAATGTTGGTACAATAATGGAATCCAGAGATGCTACTTTCTTTGAGGACATCTTTCCTATGAAGAGGGAAGAAAGCACATCTAGCAGAGAATTGTCTATAGAAGCTACACATGCCGTTGTGATGGAACACACAGAACAAACACTTGTGGAAAATCCTGAGGAAGATGACAATGAAGCTCTTAGGAGGAGCAAGAGACAGAAGACTACAAAGTATTTTGGTGATGATTTCATTGTGTACCTTGTGGATGACACTCCCAAAACCATTGAAGAGGCATATTCCTCTCCAGACGCTGACTATTGGAAGGAAGCGGTACGGAGTGAGATGGATTCAATTATGTCTAATGGAACTTGGGAAGTAGTTGAACGTCCTTATGGGTGCAAACCTGTAGGATGTAAGTGTGTGTTCAAGAAGAAGCTAAGGCCTGATGGTACTATTGAAAAGTACAAGGCAAGGCTTGTTGCTAAAGGCTATACTCAGAAAGAAGGAGAAGATTTCTTTGACACTTACTCACCAGTTGCCCGGTTGACCACAATTCGAGTGCTACTGTCCTTGGCAGCCTCTCATGGTCTTCTCGTTCATCAGATGGACGTAAAGACAGTTTTCCTAAATGGAGAGTTAGAGGAGGAGATCTATATGGATCAGCCTGATGGGTTCATAGCAGAAGGTCAAAAGGGAATGGTGTGCAAGTTGATAAAGTCTCTGTATGGCCTCAAGCAAGCACCTAAGCAGTGGCATGAGAAGTTTGATAAAACCCTCACAACTGCTGGCTTTGTTGTGAATGAAGCTGACAAATGTGTGTACTATCGCTATGGTGGGGGCAAAGGAGTGATCCTGTGCTTGTATGTTGATGATATCTTGATTTTTGGGACAAGTCTTGACGTGATTAAGGAGGTCAAAGATTTCTTGTCTCAGAATTTCGAGATGAAAGATTTGGGTGAAGCTGATGTTATTCTTAATATTAAGCTGGTAAAAGAAGGTGATGGTGGGGTGACACTTACACAGTCCCACTATGTGGAAAGGTCTTGAGTCGCTTCGGATACAGTGACTGCAAGTCTGCTCCAACACCCTATGATGCCAATAAAATACTAAAGAAAAACAAAGGGGACATGAAAGATCAGCTGAGATACTCCCAGATCATAGGCTCACTTATGTACCTTGCTAGTGCTACAAGACCTGACATCTCGTTTGCCGTAAGCAAACTTAGCCGGTTCGTGTCTAATCCGGGAGATGATCAATGGAATGCTCTGGACAGAGTAATGCACTACCTAGTGGGTACAATGAGCTATGGGATTCACTATACTGGGTACCCGAAGGTACTGGAGGGTTTTAGTGACTCAAACTGGATATCTGATGCCGATGAGATAAAGGCCACAAGTGGATATGTGTTCACTCTTGGAGGTGGTGCTGTCTCCTGGAAGTCTTGCAAGAAGACCATCTTAACGAGGTCTACCATGGAAGCAGAACTCACGGCATTAGACACTGCCACAATGGAGGCCGAGTGGCTACGTGATCTCCTTATGGATTTGCCAGTGGTTGAAAAACCGATACCGGCGATTCTAATGAACTGTGATAACCAGACGGTGATTGTCAAGGTAAACAGTTCTAAGGATAACATGAAGTCATCAAGGCATGTGAAGAGGCGGTTGAAGTCTGTCAGGAAAATGAGAACCTCCGGAGTAATTGCCTTGGACTATGTCCAGACGGCTAAGAACCTGGCAGATCAATTTACAAAGGGTCTTTCACGAAATGTGATAGATTTTGCATCCAAGGAATTGGGAATGAGACCCATGTGAGTCACTCAATAGTGGGAACCTGTCCTATGTGATCAGAGATCCCGTGAATTAGGATGAGGAAACAAGCTATTGTTTGACTGAGAGAAGAGAACCTTTGAAACAAGTTAATTCCAGGGTGGATGCATTTCTCTTCTTTTCTGTATGGCAGGATGGTGTACACCTTAATGTAATTCGAGTGGCTTTTGAGAAGCAGAGATGTTGACCTACAGAACATCTTATGAGAATTACACCTATATGAGTTCGACTGCTAGTCACAGTCTATGAGAGTGGGTTATCTCTAGATACTCATGAAAGGCCTGGAGTTTGACTTATATGCTCCAAACCGCAGGGATGCAATAAGCAGCCTAGTATCAGTAAAAGGGTTCTGGTAAAACTTGTTCGCACAAGACTACCAATTCAAGGCATAGTCCATTGGTCAGTTGTGGATGAGCGTAGCCTTTACTCTAGGTGGAAGTTCAACTTAACAGTCTCTACCGAAACACTGGTATATCAAAACAACAATGGGGCTGAGGACATTTCTCGTGTGCCGTGAAATATTGGTGGGGATTGTTGGATTTATTTGGGCTTGGCCCTTTTATATAACAATTAAATCTAAAATATTCAAGGCCCACGATTAATGCAAAGGGAGTTAAAAGTGGTTACTACCATATTGGTAGTTAAGAGGATCTCAACCAACTTATTAGGTGGACACGTGGTACACCCAATGTGAAGTTGGCAAATGGTAATCGGGATGCCACACGCGCGCGCGCTCGCTCGCCTCGCCGGGCCGGGCCGTGGCCGTGGCCGTGGCCGGGCCGTGACGAGACGAGACGAGACGAGACGAGACGAGACGAGACGAGACGACGGACGGACGGACAGGCCGTCCATGATGTGTTGCGGTACTGTGATTGGTTTTGCAACCTTAAACGCTCACAGGGACATGCCTTATTTGCTCCGCGGGATTCTTGCCTTTCCTGCAGAGGCGTCCAGGTGCATCCCCCATCCGTCAGGCAGCGCCTATAAAAGGAGGCCCTCCCCTACCCAGAGACATACACCAACACAACCCCTCAGGTATTCCTGTTTAGGAGACCTCTCCCTTCTCCCTCATTGTTTCTGCTGCAACGCTTGCCTCCCCATCGCTAGCACTGCGCGTACGGTTCTAGTGAGAGCAGAGCCTCCGGAACCTCGACTGGCTTGAGATCCTGCTCGGGATAGCTAGGCGATAAGGTTTTTGGGGAGCGTCTTCACGCGACTGCTCAAGTTCGTCTGCATCGTCTTCTTCCTGGTGGCCTGTACGACTACTTCCACTACTTCCCGGTGCCGTTCGAGGGACTGCACTGCATCAACTCGTCACTGCATCGAATTTGTACGGCTACACCGAACAAGGTCAACCGATTAGTATGACTAATCCAGTTGATAACGGCGCAGCCAATGCCTCCGGCAACGGCCCCGTCTCAGGGTACTTTCTGAATCTTCTATGGTTCTTTATTTTCTTCTTGTTTAATATGAGATTGAACTTGAACACATGCACATATCATGTTCTCACTAGATTACTAATTGTCATTATGATTTACATGCTTTTATTCGGAATTAAAATGTGTCGAATGCTGCCTATATTTCTATCAAGTTCTTCTGAAACTTACTGTGAATGTTAACACCTCAAGCTTGTTAGCGTAATTTTTTTTTCTAAAATCAAAGGTAGCACGGTTGATAACCTCTGGTTTCTTTTGTTTATCTTGTATTATGAATGTAGAAAGTGAAGTTTTCCATCTGAATCTATAGTTTTTTTTCCAGCAGCAGATCACTGAACAACTTGTCTTCCTTCAGATTTTGAATCTTCCTCATCTAGAAGTGATGGGTATAGAAGCAGAGACTGGTAAATCACAGCCTCATAGTTTGTTTTGTCTCTATTTTTAGTTTGTCTGCTGTGTCTACCATAATCAGTGTTCTAGATGAGTGCATACTATTTTGCATGATCAGAATAAAAAGGTTCAGCTTGTTTTCTTCAAAGGGTGCGGTTTGTGAGTGGGTTTAATATTGATCCCTCATCCTAGCATCATGCAAAAACTTTTTGTATATCTGAGTCTATGTCATAGGAGCTGTGTGGCGTTTTCAGATAGAAGTGAGACATGAACCCTTTTTTGTAACACATTGATGGTCATGTTACATTGGTGAGGAATTGGATGGGTGAAGACATTTTATGGATAATCATGTAATGTTTGCAGATTTTTTAAAAAAAAATCTATGTTGCAACGAGCTTCTCTTTTTGTTAATTATTTTGTTTTTTGTAACCATCTTTTGTTTTTTTTATTCCTATCCCCTTGTTTACCAAACAGAGGCTGGGAAATCCTCCCTGGGAAATGAAGTGCCACCTAATTAAATACTCCTTGGGAGTCTTCTTCCCTGGGTTATGTTCCCCTCCCCTTGCTTCCAAAGGAAGACATAATGGTAATATATTCGCACGAGCGACAACAAAGGAAAGCATCAAATCATTTAGTAGTGATCGGTCAATTGAAGATATAGGAAATTAAACAAGTTACCATTTTTTGGACTTATCCTTCAAGATACCAATTTTTTTTTTTTTGCAATCTTAAATGTGTTCTCTACTTTGAGAGCTTCAAATCATGGCCATTATCTTAATATTAGCACTTTAACAGTGGTTCTGACTAAATCTTGCCCAATGCTTAGCTCATGTGACAAGTTAGGCTATGGTACTCTAAATTTTGTGCACTTGTTAGTAAGAGCAGCTTGGAACTTTTCTTCTCTCCATGCCTATGTATAACCCCTCGTATGTGTTCAATCCCTTTATCAATCTGGGAGTATTGTGTGCTGCGACCTATTCACTGGAAAAATTGAATTCTCTCTAGACATGAAACATTAACCTTAATAATCTTTGAATTAATTGACATACCTTGATAAAACCTGATTATCTGGATTTTCTGCATATCTTCTTTGAGATCAGGTATGTGCATATAACACTACCGGAACCAGATTATTTGCCGTGCGACCACAAAAACGCACAGCAAACCCTTTGCCGTGCGTTTTTGACCGGTGCGCACGGCAAAGGGCGCACGGCAGCGATTTGCCCGGCAAAGGGAACTTTGCCGTGCGCCGTTTGTCGGGGCGCACGGCGAACCCTTTGCCGTGCGCCAAAACCGACACACGGCAAACATTTCACAAAAAAATAAAAAAAATCTCCGCCACCCAATTTGCCGCCGCCGCCGACCGGCCCGCCAGCACATCCACCACCGCCGCCGCGCTCGTTGCCACATCCACCGCCGCCCCCATCATCGCCGGCAGAGAGAGAGGGGGGAGAGGAGGCCGCCGCCGCCGCCACCACGTTCGCCGCCGCGGCCACCACGTCGCCGCCCCACCTGTGAAAAAAAGTGAGATGAGAGAGAGAGGGAACCTAGGGCCGGAGGTGGGGGAAGTCGAGCCGGGCCAGAGGAGGGAGGGGCGCGCGGGCGGGGATCCGGCGGAGGAGCCCGCGGTGGCCGGAGAGGAGGCCCACGCGCGGTGGCCGGAGAGGAGTCCGCGGTGAGGAGGCCTCGAGGATCCGGAGAGGATGCCCGCGGTGGCCGAAGAGGAGGGAGAGGAGGTAGGGCGCGCCGCCGCCGAAGAGGGAGGGGCGGCCGTCCGCCGTCCGCCGCGCTGTGGGGAGGAGGAGGCCGGGCCGCCGCGCCATGGAAGGAGGAGGCGCCGGGCGGGCCGGAGGAGGAGGAGACAGAGGCGACTTTGCGCGCAGGACGAACCCGACGAAGTCCCCAAAGGCGCGGAGGTTGCCGTCGGGCTCCAGGGTGCCTTCCGCCGCGGTTGAAGGTGTCGAACGAGAGCACGTCGGTGGGCGGCCCCTCCTTCTGGTACATGGCGAGGAAGCCGTCGGGCTCCACGCGCGCGGAGGCGGTCGAGGACGTCGAGGAGCAGGTCGTCGGGCAGGGCGCTGAGGCTGTCCTCCTCGGCTCCTCGCCGCCGTAGTCGTCGGGCAGGAGCTGGGAGAGCTCTGGCTTGGCAACATGCTTGGCGAGGGGCCCGAGGGGTACGATGCCCATGACTCGGTGGAGAAGACCAGAAAGTTCCCTGGAAGAGATAAGGATGGAGTTGCTTTACCCTTTTTTACATCCATATTAAATGTGGGTACACTGTAGAGGTTTTTGTTTGCCATGCGTGGGGAAAAGGGCGCACGGCAAAGTTTTTGTTTGCCGTGCGCTTTAGAAAGGGCGCACGGCAAAGTTTTTGTTTGCCGTGCGCCGGCGCACAGCAAAGTTTTTTTTATAATTATATTTAATTCATAAAAATTATCAAACAAGTTTGAAAAATTTCCAAAAATTAACACAAAATAAGTTATGTTGTCTATTGCTTATAGAAAAAGTTTTGAAGTCAAAACTCAATTTGAATGTCACGTCACCTACAAATCTAACCATATACTTCTTAACTCTATGAAATTTCATCGAAGATGTTTCGATTTGTAAGCATCATACGTGACAAAATGTTCAAAACTCATTCAAATTTTTACTACAGCCTTCAAATATGATATCATGAGATATTGACAAATCTCATAATTTTCAAACTTCATTTGCATTTTTTAGAATTTTTAAATCATTTGGACACACGATCATGGTCGTGTTTCCTGGTCAAGATGTTCAAAATTTCTTTTGATTTCATGAAAAAAGTCTTAAATTGGGCTAAATAACATGAATATCATTTTTCCACTCATTTTATTCTATTATTTGAATCACTTTTAGTTCAAATTTGATTTGATTCAAAAAATTGCTTGAAATGTAATTAATTAGTTAAATATATCAAACAAGTGAAGAAATGTACCAAATTTTAACATGATGTATCATATGTTGTATGTATAGAGTAGAAAAAATTTCAAGGTGAGGAGAAATTTTTTTGGGGGGGCAATTGGATTTGGGACTTAGGAGCATATATCTATGGAAAAATTACTTTGCCGTGCGCAAACAAAAAGCGCACGGCAAAGTAAAGTCTTTGCCGTGCGTCAAAAGAAAGCGCACGGCAAACTCTTTAGTTTGCCGTGCGTCGCAAAAAAGCGCACGGCAAAGAATGAGTTTGCCGTGCGCCGAAAAAAAGCGCACGGCAAACTCATTCTTTGCCGTGCGCCGAAAAAAAGCGCACGGCAAACAATGAATTTACCGTGCGCCCGATATTTCGCACACGGCAAACCGTTCGGCGCACGGCGTATGTGGATGCTTGATAGGTCCATGAAAGACACACTATCATACGTATGCGCATCGCTCTTATAACAAACAAACAAAAAACGTTGAGAGAGAAAAGAACAGATGTTTTTTTTGAACGAAAGAAAAGAACAGATGTTGCTTTCGCGCCATCAATAAGACAGCATGCATTTTCCTGAAATCCTAATAGAAGTTTTGAGACAGATGATTGACGTGGCCAACAAATAAAGAAATAACAACATGCATGCGTCTATATCAAGAAATAAATTGACCGGGATGTTTGCCTGTGGCAGACCGCCCCAATTAATCCGGCTTGAGAGCATGGGACCACTATCACAGCAGTGCTCCACGCCCTTAAACCGAGCTAATCGTACAATCCGTCGGATGCCTTCCCGATTAAACCACCTTTTTCTCTCGACCAAAACGAAATAGCAGCAGTCCCACTCGAAGATGGGCTCAGGCAGTACAACTCATCACAGATTTAACATAACAAGGTTCACATAGATAATTATACAAATACAGTGTATGTGATTTATCTTATTACAAACCAGAGTATACTACAGCGGAAGATCTACACGTCGGAACAAAAGACAATGCGCGGAGCCCTCGCACAATATCAATCACCGCGGCCTAAGTCAGACTCAGGCGGCACCCGCTCCACGGTCCACCCATCAGGGAGCACGCAGGGCCAAGTAAGAGCAGCCACGGCATCATAGCCATCACAATTATCTGAAAAAGATTAGCCACAAGCAAGGCTGAGTATACTAATACTCAGCAAGACTTACCCGACAAGGTTAAAATTCTAGACATGCAAGGCTTTCTGGCTGAGGGGTTTGTTTTGCCAAAAGCATCTACACATTGATCCCTATTTTCAATATTTTAGCCAAGTTTAAAGTGAGACTAGCCATTACTATATTTGCCAAACTATCCAACAACAACCAGTGTGGAAAAACAATTGATTAACATGATAACAATATTTCTCATCTAACCACAATTCCACCCTTTTTGGCCCAAGAGCATTGATGTGCAACGAGAGATCAAGCAGCTTCATGTAACCGCGAAGAACGGACAACTCGAGTTGATTTTAACCATGCATGGGACAACCTAATCGCACGACCCGTGAGAGACACCCAGGACCTCATGGGGCAACCGTTCCCATCTCTCCATGCCGTCTGCCATCAGAGCCCACTCCACCCGAGTGCACACCCCAACGAACCCTAGGTGCCCCAGGCAAACCTGTGCCGCGGCCACTACTACACTCGCCATCAACCCCTCACCCAATGGAGTGGAAGTGTCCGTCAGACGTCAATTTTCATCAAGTACTAGGTTTACCAGTTTACCACATTTCCCGGCATACGATTAGTAGCTTCAAAAGCTTGACCAACAAGGCCACACAAGCAATGCCTTAGCCAACAATTACTGTGCAAGTGGGACATTCAATCATACATGAAATTTCGCACAAGCCCCGCTTGCCGAACGTCGTAACTGATATAAATTAAAATCCTATATCTCGCGAGTGATTAAGCAATCACTTGACTTCTACCGGTCCTAATTAAGCATAGCATTCTATTCGACCTACACAAACTAGTATAAGGACATAGGTACCTAGGGATCATGCAACTAAAGTTTCATTCAACTCCTCAAAACTTAAACGCACGAATTAAGGCACAAGAGAGGAGTGTTAGTGAAACATTGGGTTATGCTCCGGGGCTTGCCTTCTTGATCAACGTCGGCCTCGGGCCCTTCAGGACTTTAGTCCGGGTCTTGAGCAGCTACCAGGTTCCTCTCGGCACCAACTGGATCACCTTCGGGCTCAATTTCAATCTCGTACACGCCGTCGGTAATGGTGTTCTCTACATGAGTTGCGAATGGATGCATGAGATACATGAATGTATAAGCGATCAATTACGAGAATATCTACTACAACCCTTATCACTGGAAAATCATTTATGGATTATTGCTAACTAAGAGGTTTCATTTGCACAGGAACCAGTCTGACCGGTTTTGAGACCGGTCTGACCGGTTTTGAGACCGGTCTGACCGGTCTGGCAGACTGGCTAAACCAAAAATTCCCATGGCCACTAACTGTTGCACAATTTAGATATGTATCACCTACAACTGGCTACTAAACATAAGCATTGTTCTTATGGCTGAACCCAAGCTTTTGACAAGCATGGTTGCTAAGCAAAATTTTTAGAGTACTAATCCTACTCCCTTAACTTACTAATTTCAAATCTACCAAAAGCATGAATAACTTGGACCATTAAGTGCTTAACTCAACTCTACTAGCCATATTAGGACCATTCAAAGTGATTTGGCACTTTTAGCCTATGCATAATATTTCTAAGGCCCTAACTAAACTCTTAAACACCTAGCTCTACATAAAGTCCTAGAAATCTATAGGACACCCCCTAATGTTTGGATTTCTTACCCCTAGGCCCCTGGTCTTCTTCTTCTTTGAGCTAGAACTCGAGCTCGGCTTCAGGGAAGGGCCGGCGGAGGTGGTCCGGCCTTGCAGGGGGCGGGGAAGAAAGGGAAAAGGGCTAGGGAGGAGCACAAGCTCATGGGGAAGCTAGAGGTTGCATTGGTTCGCGTGGAGGTGGCGTATGTGTGGCTGTCCACGTGAGAGGGTCAAACACGGCCGGTGGTGGCAATGGCGGCCGGCAAAGAGGGAATTCCCGGCGAGGGAAGCTTGGGCGCGGGCAAGGGGCGGCTCGGGGAAGGAGAGGGCGAGGTGAGGAGTTCGAGGACGCGCTGAATCGAAGAAAGACGGCGCAGGTGAGGCGAATCTGGCCGGAGGACGTCGAGCTCGTGAAGAGGAAGTACCGGAGTTGTTGCAGTGGCCCTCCACGCGCGACACCGAGGCTTGGTCCATGCATGTGGCACGGGGATACACGGGCACGTGTTCCTGAGGTCCGAGGATGACGTAGGGCCGCACGGACGCCCATACCGTCACCGGAGAGGCCCACCCCGCGGCGGTGGTTGGGCACCGACTGTTGCGGTGGTGGGGTAAAACACCCACCGCAACAGTCCGTGGTGTCGAAAATACTGTGCCGATGAAGTTCAAACATAAATTCCCACGGGCCACCGACTGTTGCGGTGGTAACATGTTCATAGCACCACAACAGTCCATCAGGGTTAGCACCACAAGATGATCATGGAACGATGCATGCCATTATTGGTTTAATTAAGTTCATTAAAGACCTTATTTACTGTAGTGACACCAGGGGTGTCACACTGCCAAGTAGGCAGCAGGTCACCACATTCCAGGCCACACGAGAATTTTCCTCTTGCCAATGATGCACCCCATTAGTTTGATGTCTCTTAATTATTTGACTAGTGGACATGCACGTGCCACAGGCACGTTTAAAAGAATACCAATAGACATATATTTGTTTCTTTAAAAGTAACCAATATTTATAGAAAGTACTCTAACTTTGTATTCATGTTCCAAACGTGGAAGAAAGTTAGAAAGTACTCTAACTTTGATTTATTCCTGATGAACGAATTCGCACATTTTTGAAGATTCGACTAACTTATTTTTTTCTCTAATCCATGATTTCATTTAATTTGTCACACATTATAATAATTATTTGAGTATGTTGTAATATAACCGAAGGGATAACAAAGGAATCTACGCACGTGTGTCGCACGTGTGGTGTCAAAATATTTGCTAATCAATTTCAGATTCTTTACAAAAAATAGTCACCATTAGTTTTTTAGATAATGATCGACATGGCATGAAGAGGCAAAGCTTTAAGGGGCCAGGGATAAATAGAGTCCTCATGCTATAGATGTCAAAATAATAATCACTATATTGTTACATATATATGAAGGTTCACGTGTTACCAAAAAGTTCGGCAACCAACAGTTTCAATCCTCTGCACCTTGGCCAACACTACCGGAATCGTGTTCTTTGCCGTGTGCTAGGGGCACACGGCAAAGAGCCTTTTGCCCACAGCAAAGGGCGCCGGCAGATGGCCGTTATGTTGTGCCGTCTCCTTTGCCGTGTGCCGGGCGTCAGGCACACGGCAAAGCCGTATTTTGCCGTGTGTACTGTCTTTGCCGAGGGCTGGACCTTCGAGGCGCACGGCAAAGCAGCCTGTTGCCGTGAGTTGCGTGTTTGCCGTGAGCCTGTGGGCTGGCACACGGCAAAGAGGTCCTTTGCTGTGTGCCCGCATCACGGCAAAGGCGCCGGCACACGGCAGCGAGGCGATTTCCGGTAGTGCAAGTTCTCTTCCCAATCCATTTCAAGTCCTGTTTGGTTCTACCAGCCATCAAATAAGATTAATAATAATGATATGTTAAATAGTTACCATGATCTGGACTTTGTTGCATGGTTCAGAATGAGATAGGCAAAGTGCAAGTTCCTGCCGTAGCGGGCCTGAACAGGTGGGTACCTTCATTGACATAGACATTCACATGGTATTCAAAAACAATACTCAATATAAAAACTTCACGTATATATATCATAAAATTTTCTCAGATAATTATTGCGAAGATATTTATAATGGCATGATGTCAGTCTCATCCCACAAATATCTTCTCTATGTTGATGTCAACGTTATCTTCTTCTGTAGGGTCTAATCTTGTAGATTAATAGCAGTTTTTTTGGACTCTCAGCCAACTCATGTAAATTTGTGTTAAGCGAATTACTCTAAAAATTAAATGAATTCTCTCCATGATTCTCTAAACACATGACATTCTATTCCTCTCCTTTTCTCACTGCCAAATGCATGGCAAATATATTGAAAACTCAATATAATTAGTGATTGTGTAAATCAACTCAAAAAATCGTATGTATCATCGAATAATTAGCAGATCACAATAGTATCTATCTCTAACAATGCCAAACACAGCAATTCAATTATAAATGGAATATTGTACTAAACACGCAACATCAATCATCATGTAGACATGTACAAATACATCTGGCTATACGTTAACTGCTTCCCTGATTGTCGATTTGAACTTTGGCGATGGTGGGATAGTGGAATTATGGCTGTGATTAATTACGCGCATCATGCCAGCCTCGCACAGACCTAGTGTGGTGGCACGGAGGCCAAACATATGGGTCACGCCATGGAAGATGAGCGGATGCCGCGAATGCTCAGGTGTAGCTGCAACTGGCCGAGGCCAAGCACGAAGAAAAACCAGAGGTTGAGATGGACGTGGTAGCTGCTAATTGCTCTACTACGATATATAAAAAATTAAAGGAAGCGATCGCTGGTGATATAATAAGCAGCATGTATGTAGCTGGTGATGTACATACATACCTTGGCGAGGCCGAGCGCGTCAAGGAGGGTTTACGACGTTGCCAAGGACGTGGAAGGCGGAGTCGGAGGCAACGTCGGGCGGCGTGGCGGTCGTGCACTCGTGCCGTAGCCGCGGAGGTCGGGCGCGACGCAGCGGTAGCCCCGCGTGGCCAGGTGCTGCATCTGGTGGCGCCACGAGTACCAGAGCTCCGGGAAGCCGGGCAGGAACACCACGGGTGGGCTCCCCTCCTCGGTGCCGGACTCCGCCACGTGCATGGCGATGCCGTTCGCCTCCACCTTTCGGTGCCTGATCGCCGCCGCGCTGTCGTCCATGCTCGATCGATCGGTAGAGCACAGCTAAGAATGAAAGAAGAAGGAGAGAATGAAAGAAGGAAAGAAAATGTTCGGCCCGTGTACCCCTCACAAATTTGGAAATAATCTGATTGCAACCATCTGCCACCAAAAAAGGCAATTAGCACGCAGGCAATAAGGAAACCAATCAGCACAAATTGGGGCGGGATTGGAATTTCGAATGGTGGGTACACGGGCGGGTAATTGAAAGCGCGGTGACGAAAAATTAAAAGTTTTGGCCGCAGCTATTTTGCAACTATCAAGTTTTCCCTCTCCCTCCCCCCTGTTGTCAAACTTTTTGGTCTGCCTTGTGGGCCCATTTAAGGAATTTGTGAGGGGTAAGGATGGGTTGGCTTTAGGTGAGAATTGTTTTCAAATGTTATTCTATTTATAGTATAGATAGATAGGTCAAAATGATGATAACAAATCAATCAACAAATATTTCGATACGAAATGAGTACGGTCCAATGGGTGTTGCTCTTGCATTTCGTATTGTCCATAGATACGATATTATGCATGTGCCGACTGTGTGTGTGGTTTTTTCTACACCAGTGAGTGTAGAATCTGTATGTAATAGCTAGGTCGAAAGGGAGAGGAGAAGAAACCTAGGTCCTAGGCTGGTAGGTAGCAGGTTGGACAGAGTTTTCAGCCAGTCGAAATCAAGCACGCACGCGTCATCGGAGCACGGGCAGAGGTCAGGAGTGTTTTCCAAAACTAATCATCTTGATGTAATGCCTTGAAAATGAATAAAGATTCCTTTATCGGAAAAAAAATCAGAGATGTGCCTATTTGACTAACCTAGCTTGCAAATCTGGAGCACACCAATGATGGATTGGTGCCCATGTTGACCAACCTAGCGTGTAAATCATTACTAGCTAGGCACCAGAACTCCAATGAAACCAAACCACGAATTCAGTAATCCCTCATCGCCATATGTCTCTAAACAAAGTGTTTTGGTGTTTTCTAGTGCGCACGTTTGTCATGCTACCTAGTTTTATTCTCCAATTGCCCTATCTTAATGCGGTGCCCAGCCATTCCACTCCTTTATATGCGTGACAGATGCCAAGCCTGCACTGCACACATTCAATTCAGACTTCAGAGGGACTATAGCAGGGAGCACACGAGACATTGCAATAATCCTATATTGTGTCGCAATTGAGAGAAAAGCTTCTGTTGTTGAATCCAGATTAAAGGTATGCAGACATTCTTCCTTCGCAGTTTTTCTAGGAAAATTTCATGAGAGAGAAAAATCTTTTTTGGCATAATTTTAGCATGGTTCAATATCTTAGCTTCTCATAGACATGTTTATTTCACCTTTCTTGTAAGCCCCAGCTGGCCCAAGCGTAGAGTGCAATCCATTTTGTTCGGCCATCCATGTAAGGCCATTTACATCACTGTATGGGTTTAATCTGACTTTGGGCTTATCTTCATGTTCTTTTGCAGTAGTGCTGTTGGTCCTTGGCTCTACGTGCCACCTTTGCTTAGTATCATCATGGATCTTACAAATGCTGCGATCTGGTTCTCCATAGCTATTGTTTTCATCAGTACAATAATCACCAAGGTTGCAGCAGAAAGGATGGTGCTTGATCCAGAATTCAACATTAATGGGACATCTTCTTCCCTTGACGAGGCTTACCCTTATATCCATATTAATGTGCTGCGGAACCCTTTGTTAAGGAACTTTCAGCTTGACTTGGTGCCTCCTTTCACTAATACAGAAGAATAAGGAAAGCTGATTCAGGGTCTCAGGGACCTAAGCAGAAAGCAATACGGATCGATAACATGCTTGTGCGATACGCGTGTGTAAAATGTTTGTATGCCCATATGGACAAGACCATATGAAGTGTCAATTATTAGTCCAATTTAGTGAAATATATTTTAGTCCAGTTTGCCAAGTTGGGTTAATGCAATTTTTTTCAAAAAAAAAGCATCCTCTTTTTCTAGCTACGATTTAAGCCCTATGAAGTATAACAGTGTTTCCAGACACAAAATTTCTTTCAATTAGGTCCGGCACATCATATATGCATGGAGCTTTTGCAAAATTGTTCTTTGTCCGGTCCACAACTCCCTCTCTTAGGGCTGATGAAGGAAGGTGACAGATATGAGGAATCTCTCTACCTAAAACAAGTGGGATACGAGCCGATATTCCTCAAACCATTATATAGGGATGGAAATTATTTATGGAATCGCATAACTATCCTTAGCAAACCAATAATATGGATGGTAGATGAGACAAAAAAAAAAGTCAACTGGATCACACGTTCACACTTAGGGCCTGTTTGGTAGAGCTCCATCTGATTCTGATTCTCTATGAGAGCTGATTCTTCGAGAGAAGTAATTCTGAGGCTGAAAGTGGTTCTCTTTGATTTTCTACCAAAAACTCTCAAAATCAGGATGGAGAATCACTTCAAAGAATCAGGAGAAGCTACTTTTTCAGCTCCCAAACCCTTAGTTCATTTCAGAGAATCACTTCACAGAATCAGCAGAAAATCACTTCTCTCTGGAAAATTGTTTGGCAGAGCTCCCGCTGGATTCAACCGAGAATCAGCTCTGGGAGCTCTACCAAAGAGAGCCTTAGGCACTTCCAACACGGAGATTAAAGGAGTAAAGCATTCTGGATGGGCAACCACAGATGAACACATAGGGGCATGAAATGTGTGATTGCATACCCAGGAAAAGCATGACAAAATTTGGCATGTCCATAAAATTTTGCTAGCATTTGATTCCACAACAAATTTGGCCATGCCCTAGAAACTTTGGCCTCCGCCAACGACCACAGCAAACAGCCAACGGGATGGCAGCACCTCATTTTGCCTTTGATAGTACACCACACCACCAAATAATTATCCCTTTTAAACCACAATTCCAATTTTGAAAACAATTTGCACCTTAACATTTTCCATGATTTTATCAAAAAAGCAAGATCCATCTTGGACATATTTGACGCGAAAAAAACTAGTGGCATGTGGACCCATTATACATGCTTGCAATTTTGGCAAGGATCATTTGTCTGCATTCTGAAACACGTCCTTCTCTCCAATTTTTGGCACCACTCTTTTCCCTAGATTTTGGTCTTGCCCTGATTTTGTTAATATCTACCCAATTTTGGCTTCACGCTTCCTCACAAAACCAAACACGCACGGTCAATCTTGGGCCTAGTTGCTCTCCACGTGGACTAAGCACAACAAAGCTGCCTGGTGATAGCGGAATTTTCCATGGCAGCCCAGTGTGACGAAATATACGAGCCCGTTGTTTGGCTCATGGACTATGCACATAAGCTCATGTGGGCTACTGAATTGTGGTCTCCAGGTGGGCTAAGCAAGGAGGAAGCGGGCTGGAAGAATTTATCAGGCCTGGCCCGATCTGTGGGCTACAGACAGAATTTTTCCGAGAATTGCTCGACGCTTCGTTGACAGTACATGGTCAAGCTGCTCTCGGTCCGTCGACCACCAACTCACCAAGCCTGTCTGTCTGTCACACCATCGTGTAAGGGTGTGGGCCAGGTGGGGCCGTGGAGCACACTAAGAACCGGCCCAAGGACTCAACATTGCATACATACATCTTTGGCAAGGTTTGGTTTGGTAGCATTCTGAAGTCTGAACACAATCTTGGTAGCGTTTCGGACACGATCTTCTCTCCAAATTTTGGAACTGCCCAAGAAAATGGTTTGGCTATACAAAATGAGCACCACTCTTTTTTCTAGATTTTGATGTTGGCGTATTGTCTGAATTTGTCATTGCCAAGTTTTGGTTTGGATCACTCTGTCAGAAATTAAAAAAAAAAGGCATAGATGCCAGCCAATCTTGGGCCTATGCTTCCCTTCTGCTCTCGTGGGCTAAGCACAAAGCTGGTAATGGAAGAAATTTTCTTGGGCTATGCCCCGTATGATAAAATAGACAAGCCTGTTAATGTATCATCTATAGTTTTTCAACCTAGTTTTCCTTGCCACAGTACAACAGTAACTCTCTTTTCTGCCACCGTCTGATCTGCTTTGCCACCTCATGATCTGTTGCTACAGTACAACAGTAACTCCCTTTTCTGCGACCATCTGATCTGCTTTGCCACCTCATGATCTATTATTTAGTGCTTTACACGTGTACAACTTTCAAAAAATCAACAGAGTTCTAAGTCAAACTGAACGCTATCATATAAATAAGTGATAAAAAATAAGAAACATCTAAGGAAATGGATATACTTAGTAAAAACAAGCGACGTCATAGCTCCAGATATTTAATTGTATTGTCCATAAACTAAATTTTATTAAATCACATCTTTTGTGCACATATCTATTTACGTCTTGATTTTAAGCTTATCTGGTACTCCCTCCGTCTCAGGATATAAGGCACGCACGTAATTCAAGATTCAAACTTTAAAAACTTTGACTTACGATTAATCTTGTATAATAAAAATTTTATCTTACAACAATGATATCATTGTATTCACATTTAAAAGTAGTTTCATATGACTATAATTTTATTGCTGCAAACATTATATTATAAAAGATATTAAGAGTCAAATATTATTATTGAAGACTGTGCCAAGTTTGACCACGCTTTATATCCTAAGACGGAGGGAGTAATATGTACGGTATGAGTACTGAAATCGCCGATTTGTTAAATGAGTAGATCGAAGCATTCAAACTTGGTTTTGGGAGACTAAATGCGACTTCCACATGATGCATCTACCTGGTGTGAATTAAACATTGCTAAAAAAACACAAATACAGAAAGAGAGTTTTGATTAATATTTACAAGGGTCTAAGGGATCAGCGATCGCCTATAAAACTAGAACAACTGAAACAACAGAAATTTATCTAGACTAAGAAGAGGTTGCTGTGGCAGACCGCCCCTAATTAACCCGGCTCAGGTGTATGAAATCACCTCCACTGCGGTACTTCACACACTTCAACTAGACTAACTATGCAGACCGTCGGATACATTTCCGATTAAACCACCATTTCTCATGACCGAAACAAAATAGCAGCAAGTCCCACTCGAAGATGGGCTCAGGCAGTACAACTCATCACAAAATTTTACATCACAAGGTTCACATGGATAATTATACAAACACAGTGAATATATTTTAATTATTACAAGCCAGAGTTTATCTACTGCGGAAGTCTAACGTCGATCACAAAACATCATGTGGAGCCCTCACATGACATTCAATCACCGCGGCCCGAATCGTATTCAGGCGGCACCCGCTCCACAGTCCAACCATCAGGCAAAACACATGGCCAGGTCAAAGTAGCAGCAGGGTCAAATCCAGNCAAAGGAAGACATAATGGTAATATATTCGCACGAGCGACAACAAAGGAAAGCATCAAATCATTTAGTAGTGATCGGTCAATTGAAGATATAGGAAATTAAACAAGTTACCATTTTTTGGACTTATCCTTCAAGATACCATTTTTTTTTGCAATCTTAAATGTGTTCTCTACTTTGAGAGCTTCAAATCATGGCCATTATCTTAATATTAGCACTTTAACAGTGGTTCTGACTAAATCTTGCCCAATGCTTAGCTCATGTGACAAGTTAGGCTATGGTACTCTAAATTTTGTGCACTTGTTAGTAAGAGCAGCTTGGAACTTTTCTTCTCTCCATGCCTATGTATAACCCCTCGTATGTGTTCAATCCCTTTATCAATCTGGGAGTATTGTGTGCTGCGACCTATTCACTGGAAAAATTGAATTCTCTCTAGACATGAAACATTAACCTTAATTATCTTTGAATTAATTGACATACCTTGATAAAACCTGATTATCTGGATTTTCTGCATATCTTCTTTGAGATTCTGGTGCAAATATACATCCCACTATGCAGAGGTCAGGAGTGTTTTTCAAAACTAATCATCTTGATGTAATGCCTTGAAAATGAATAAAGATTCCTTATTGGAAAAAAAAAATCAGAGATGTGCCCCGTTGACTAACCTAGCTTGCAAATCTGGAGCACATCAATAATGGATTGGTGCCCACGTTGACCAACCTAGCGTGTAAATCTGGCTTCCTTGTTTGTTTGTTTTTTTCATCACAGATCATTACTAGGCACCAGAACTCCAACGAAACCAAACCACGAATTCAGTAATCCCGTGTGAACTAGTATCTAGTATTTTAGCCCAACAGCTGTTTCCATCCAAAATCATTTAGATTTGGTTACTTAATACTATTGCAATGCACTCTGGTGCCAGCATTAAAAAAAAGAGAGGCATCTTTTGTACTTCCTGCCAGCTTTCGTTTAGACATATTTGTTGCAGGGAATCAGTAGTGATATCAAAGAGGATGCAACAATCTGGTGCCAGCATTAAAAAAAAGCATCTGCTGTACTTCCTATAGCCTTTTCTTAGTGCTTTTGACCAGAATTATTTCTGCGCATATTCGAGGGATCGCTGATATCATATGAGGTGAAAGTTGGGTAGTCCCAATGAAGAAACAATATCGTTTGCAGGATGGTTTTTTTTTAATTGGTATTGCTCCCTCATAATAAGACCTTCAAATTTGATGGGGGGTTCCTCATTTTTTATAAAATCGTGATCTTGCATTTAATGGCATTTGTTTATATGTTAATTGATAATTCTTTGATCTTTTAATATGTTTTTTCACTTAAGTAAGGAATAGAAAAACATGTTTTTACATAACAATTGCTAACGTAACTTCATATTTTCTAGTGTTATGTTAAATAACTAAACATAAGGTTGTGTCAAAATTAGAGATGTATACAAGTTTGAAAATGTCATGAGGTATTCAAATTTCAAAATTTGACTTGAGTTACAAGTGTGCACAACTCTGAGCACCTGAATGTCTGGCATGTAGGCACATGCTATTTCTTGACACTCACTGGACATTTTCTCTGATGCAAGAAACCGGCATGTGGAACTTGATCACCGTCTTCATGCATTGCTTCCTGGTTAATACTCTGACATGTAGAATGTTCCCTTTATCAGATTATCCAGTGTGTAGAAATACCCCAATTGCAAAACTCCGGTGTGTGCAACTTTTCCATAGCCAAACTATCCATCATACACAATTTTCATGGGATTGTCCAATTTGGTCCTCTTTTAGTTTGTCTTTAGTGGTCTTTCATATGTTGCATCATGAGACCTACTTACATTGCCATTAACGACCAAAATCAAGATATGACCTAACTATGGAATCATATTTGCTTCATATATCTTTTTTTTTTGCAATCATTGTACTTGATTTAGCTGTTAATGTGGTAGTTCAGAAACTCATTCAATACTGAAACATTGGACTCAACCGCCCTCATCCATATGTCTCTAAACAAAGTGTTTTGGTGTTTTCTAGTGCGCGTGTTTGTCATGCTACCTAGTTTTATTCTCCGATTGCCCTATCTTAATGCGGTGCCCAGCCATTCCACTCCTTTATATGCGTGACAGATGCCAAGCCTGCACTGCACACATTCAATTCAGACTTCAGAGGGACTATAGCAGGGAGCACACGAGACATTGCAATAATCCTATATTGTGTCGCAATTGAGAGAAAAGCTTCTGTTGTTGAATCCAGATTAAAGGTATGCAGACATTCTTCCTTCGCAGTTTTTCTAGGAAAATTTCATGAGAGAGAAAAATCTTTTTTGGCATAATTTTAGCATGGTTCAATATCTTAGCTTCTCATAGACATGTTTATTTCACCTTTCTTGCAAGCCCCAACTGGCCCAATCGTAGAGTGCAATCCATTTTATTCGGCCATCCATGTAAGGCCATTTACATTACTGTATGGGTTTAATCTGACTTTGGACTTATCTTCATGTTCTTTTGCAGTAGTGCTGTTGGTCCTTGGCTCTACGTGCCACCTTTGCTTAGTATCATCATGGATCTTACAAATGCTGCGATCTGGTTCTCCATAGCTATTGTTTTCATCAGTACAATAATCACCAAGGTTGCAGCAGAAAGGATGGTGCTTGATCCAGAATTCAACATTAATGGGACATCTTCTTCCCTTGACGAGGCTTACCCTTATATCCATATTAATGTGCTGCGGAACCCTTTGTTAAGGAACTTTCAGCTTGACTTGGTGCCTCCTTTCACTAATACAGAAGAATAAGGAAAGCTGATTCAGGGTCTCAGGGACCTAAGCAGAAAGCAATACGGATCGATAACATGCTTGTGCGATACGCGCGTGTAAAATGTTTGTATGCCCATATGGACAAGACCATATGAAGTGTCAATTATTAGTCCAATTTAGTGAAATATATTTTAGTCCAGTTTGCCAAGTTGGGTTAATGCAATTTTTTTCAAAAAAAAAGCATCCTCTTTTTCTAGCTACGATTTAAGCCCTATGAAGTATAACAGTGTTTCCAGACACAAAATTTCTTTCAATTAGGTCCGGCACATCATATATGCATGGAGCTTTTGCAAAATTGTTCTTTGTCCGGTCCACAACTCCCTCTCTTAGGGCTGATGAAGGAAGGTGACAGATATGAGGAATCTCTCTACCTAAAACAAGTGGGATACGAGCCGATATTCCTCAAACCATTATATAGGGATGGAAATTATTTATGGAATCGCATAACTATCCTTAGCAAACCAATAATATGGATGGTAGATGAGACAAAAAAAAAAGTCAACTGGATCACATGTTCACACTTAGGGCCTGTTTGGTAGAGCTCCATCTGATTCTGATTCTCTATGAGAGCTGATTCTTCGAGAGAAGTGATTCTGTGGCTGAAAGTGATTCTCTTTGATTCTCTACCAAAAACTCTCAAAATCAGGATGGAGAATCACTTCAAAGAATCAGGAGAAGCTACTTTTTCAGCTCCCAGACCCTTAGTTCATTTCAGAGAATCACTTCACAGAATCAGCAGAAAATCACTTCTCTCTGAAAAATTGTTTGGCAGAGCTCCCGCTGGATTCAGCCGAGAATCAGCTCTGGGAGCTCTACCAAAGAGGGCCTTAGGCACTTCCAACACGGAGATTAAAGGAGTAAAGCATTCTGGATGGGCAACCACAGATGAACACATAGGGGCATGAAATGTGTGATTGCATACCCAGGAAAAGCATGACAAAATTTGGCATGTCCATAAAATTTTGCTAGCATTTGATTCCACCACAAATTTGGCCATGCCCTAGAAACTTTGGCCTCCGCCAACGACCACAGCAAACAGCCAACGGGATGGCAGCACCTCATTTTGCCTTTGATAGTACACCACACCACCAAATAATTATCCCTTTTAAACCACAATTCCAATTTTGAAAACAATTTGCACCTTAACATTTTCCATGATTTTATCAAAAAAGCAAGATCCATCTTGGACATATTTGACGCGAAAAAAACTAGTGGCATGTGGACCCATTATACATGCTTGCAATTTTGGCAAGGATCATTTGTCTGCATTCTGAAACACGTCCTTCTCTCCAATTTTTGGCACCACTCTTTTCCCTAGATTTTGGTCTTGCCCTGATTTTGTTAATATCTACCAAATTTTGGCTTCACGCTTCCTCACAAAACCAAACACGCACACCCAATCTTGGGCCTAGTTGCTCTCCACGTGGACTACGCACAACAAAGCTGCCTGGTGATAGCGGAATTTTCCATGGCAGCCCAGTGTGACGAAATATACGAGCCCGTTGTTTGGCTCATGGACTATGCACATAAGCTCATGTGGGCTACTGAATTGTGGTCTCCAGGTGGGCTAAGCAAGGAGGAAGCGGGCTGGAAGAATTTATCAGGCCTGGCCCGATCTGTGGGCTACAGACAGAATTTTTCCGAGAATTGCTCGACGCTTCGTTGACAGTACATGGTCAAGCTGCTCTCGGTCCGTCGACCACCAACTCACCAAGCCTGTCTGTCTGTCACACCATCGTGTAAGGGTGTGGGCCAGGTGGGGCCGTGGAGCACACTAAGAACCGGCCCAAGGACTCAACATTGCATACATACATCTTTGGCAAGGTTTGGTTTGGTAGCATTCTGAAGTCTGAACACAATCTTGGTAGCGTTTCGGACACGATCTTCTCTCCAAATTTTGGAACTGCCCAAGAAAATGGTTTGGCTATACAAAATGAGCACCACTCTTTTTTCTAGATTTTGATGTTGGCGTATTGTCTGAATTTGTCATTGCCAAGTTTTGGTTTGGATCACTCTGTCAGAAATTAAAAAAAAAAGGCATAGATGCCAGCCAATCTTGGGCCTATGCTTCCCTTCTGCTCTCGTGGGCTAAGCACAAAGCTGGTAATGGAAGAAATTTTCTTGGGCTATGCCCCGTATGATAAAATAGACAAGCCTGTTAATGTATCATCTATAGTTTTTCAACCTAGTTTTCCTTGCCACAGTACAACAGTAACTCTCTTTTCTGCCACCGTCTGATCTGCTTTGCCACCTCATGATCTGTTGCTACAGTACAACAGTAACTCCCTTTTCTGCGACCATCTGATCTGCTTTGCCACCTCATGATCTATTATTTAGTGCTTTACACGTGTACAACTTTCAAAAAATCAACAGAGTTCTAAGTCAAACTGAACGCTATCATATAAATAAGTGATAAAAAATGAGAAACATCTAAGGAAATGGATATACTTAGTAAAAATAAGCGACGTCATAGCTCCAGATATTTAATTGTATTGTCCATAAACTAAATTTTATTAAATCACATCTTTTGTGCACATATCTATTTACGTCTTGATTTTAAGCTTATCTGGTAATATGTACGCTATGAGTACTGAAATCGTCGATTTGTTAAATGAGTAGATGGAAGCATTCAAACTTGGTTTTGGGAGACTAAATGCGACTTCCACATGATTGCATCTACCTGGTGTGAATTAAACATTGCTAAAAAAACACAAATACAGAAAGAGAGTTTTGATTAATATTTACAAGGGTCCAAGGAATCAGCGATCGCCTATAAAACTAGAACAACTGAAACAACAGAAATTTATCTAGACTAAGAAGAGGTTGTTGTGGCGGACCGCCCCTGATTAACCCGGCTCAGGTGTATGAAATCATCTCCACTGCGGTACTTCACACACTTCAACTGGACTAACTGTGCAGCCCGTCGGATACCTTTTCGATTAAACCACCATTTCTCATGACCAAAACAAAATAGCAGCAAGTCTCACTCGAAGATGGGCTCAGGCAGCACAACTTATCACAAATTTTACATCACAAGGTTCACATGGATAATTATACAAACACAGTGAATATATTTTAATTATTACAAGCCAGAGTTTATCTACTGCGGAAGTCCAACGTCGATCACAAAACATCATGTGGAGCCCTCACATGACATTCAATCACCGCGGCCCGAATCGTATTCAGGCGGCACCCGCTCCACAGTCCAACCATCAGGCAAAACACACGGCCAGGTCAAAGTAGCAGCAGGGTCAAATCCAGCAGCATCCATATCTGAAAAACAAGCCACAAGCAAGGCTGAGTATACTAATACTCAGCAAGACTTACCCGACAAGGTTAAATTTTAGACATGCAGAGCTTTAAGGCTGAAGGGATTGTTTTGCCAAAAAGCATCTACAAGTTGATCCCTATTTTCAATATTTTAGCCAAGTTAAAGTGAGACTAACCATTACTAAGTTTGCCAAACTATCCAACAACGTTCAGTGTCGAAAAACAATTGATTAACCATATATCAACATTACTCAACTAACAATATTTCTAAACATTGCCCAAGCCCACTGATGTGTGACGAGAGATCAAGTAGCTTCATGTAACCGTGAAGGACGGACAATTCGAGTTGATTTTTAACCATGCATGGGACAACCTAATCGCACGCCCCATGAGAGACACCCAGGACCTCACGAGGCAACCGTTCCCATCTCTCCCTGCCATCTGCCATCAGGGCCCACTCCACCCGAGTGCACGCCCCAACGAACCCCAGGTGCTCCAAGCAAACCTGTGCCGCGGCCACTGCTACACTCACCATCAACCCCTCGCCCAATGGAGTAGGAAGACCCGTCAGACGTCAGTTTGAATCAAGTACTAGGTTTACCAGTTTACCACATTTCCCAGCATACGATTAGTACCTTCAAAAGCTTGACCAACTGACCACACCATCAATGCCTTAGTCACAATTCAACTGTGCAAACGGGGCGCTCAACCAACATAGGAATATTGCAAAGGCCCCGCTTGCCGAACCTCATGATTCCAACATAAGGTAAAACATAAAACCTATATCTCGCGAGTGACAAGGCAATCACTCGACTTCTACCGGTCCTAATTAAGCATAGCATTCTATACGACCTACACATTCAAGTATTAGGACAAAGGTACCAAGGGATCATGCAACTAGGGTTTCAAACAACTTCTTAGACTTAAATGCACAAAGTAAGGCACAAAGCAACCCATTGGGGTTTGTTAAAGCTAGGACATGCTCCAGTGCTTGCCTTCTTGATCACCAGTGGCCTTGGGCCCTTCCGGACTTTGGTCCGGGTCTTGAGCAGTAATACAGTTCAGCTCAGCAATCGCGGGATCCTCCTCGTGCTCGACTTCAATCTCATACACTCTGTCGACAATGGGGTTATCTACATGAGATGCAGATGTATGAGATGCAGTACTGCATAAGCAATCAATCACAGGAATATCTGCAACAACTCACTTATACACATCACTGGGCAATCATTTACGGAGTATAAACAACTAAGAAGCTCACAAAGAAAGCTGGGTGGGGGCTTTTAGTTGCTGATCACCCTAGGTTCAGATCTGGAGTAATACAGAAGTAAATTTACTAACCATTTTAATATACTAAAGCAACTTAGTGTATTCCATAAATTAAATATAAAACTTTTACAATCAACTATAGGTAGAAAAAAGTTTCCTATAGCTGAATCTGAACATTCCACAGATCAGGTTGCTAGAAATATTTTTAGAATTTATTTTACAGCAAGAAAACTATTTATTAATTAAGCATTTCCTAGCTAGTTTTCACCAAATAAAGCCTAGAAAATATATTTACCTAAACAAAAATTAAGGGAAACATGTTTCTAGGTTTGTGATAGTAAAACATATTTAACAAGAATTTACCAGTATTTTACCTATTTGGTTTTTATTTATTTTAACAGCCAAAAACCACCAGCAGTCAGAACATCATAAGAAATTTCACAGACACTTTCTGGAGCTAAAATTTTTACTGAAGCTAAAATTCTACCAGATACATTTTTTGGGAATTTTTCATATTTTTTAAGCTACACAGAATATTTGAGGACCTATCTACACTTAACTAGCTAGAAACAAACTTAAATCATAAATTAAAAACTACATACTTTCTAGAGCTGATTCTTTTTCTGAGGGTTGTTAAGCTCCAGAGAAGCTCTAATAAAAATTACCACATTTTATTGGGTTGTTTAACTATTTAAAACATTTTTCACTTCATTAACTCAACTAAATCTATATCTATCAAAAACATGCATAGGCTCTGTCCACCAGGTACTTAACTCAACTGACCACAACAGAACCCTCAGCGGTGGTTTTGCATTTTTAGCTCATGCATATGATTTATAAAGCAATAAACAATCTCTCAAGCACATATTCATATATAAAGTAATACAATCTGCAATCCACAGTTCACATATGCATATGATATACCACTGGAAAGATAATTTCACAAGGATTCCAGAAAGACCAAGTTTGTGATTTTATGATTTTTCTGTGATTTTTAATGATTTACGCAATTTCAGCTACAAATTAAGGAAGAAAAACAAAAAGAAAAGGGCTGCGGTTTTACATCCAGGCCCCTGCAAAAAAGAAAGTAATTGCAGCAGGGTCCTTTCTTCGTGAACAGGTCCTCGGCTTCTCGTAGAAAACCCCCTGCAACATCCCACCTTCACACATAAGTCCAAGATTTTTATGGATAACTCCCTAAGGTTTCTAAACTCTTATCCTCAGGTCCCCACCCTTCTTCTACCTTCAGACCGAGCACAGCAGTGCACAGCAATGGCCGGCGGTCGGCTGAGGAGTGGCTTGGCTGGCCGGGGCGCGGCCCTGGGTCGGCAGGGGCACGGCCGGGATGGCCCTGCTCTGCTATGCCNTGCGGCCAGAGAGGGCGCTCCGCGCGCGACCCTGCCGCAGCAGTTCGCCGGCGCTGGGGCGGCTCACCCGAGCTAGGAGAAAGAGGGGAAATTGGCCGAGAAGGCTCAGTGTGCTATGGGAATTCCATTTTGGCTGCTAATTGGCGATGGGAAGGAATGTGGGGGCTTGTCCACGAGCGAGGGCGGAGCTCGGCCGGTTCAGTAACACGGCGGCCGTAATTCTTGAAATTCCCAGCGAGGGAGGCTATGGCGGAGGCTGGGAAGTGGTGGAGGGTGGAGAGGTCGAGGTGAGGGAGCTCTGGGCGCAAGTAATTGCGGAATAACCGAGTAGAAGGGATGAATTTTGGTGGGGAGTTACTGAGCGCGGTATTGGCCGGTCGAGCTGGCGGTTCGTCCTTCCACGCTTGCGGACGTCGCGACACCAGGGCAAAGACGCGTGGCGAAAGGCGAGCTGGCACCGAGGGGCGTGCACGCATGGCTAGGCCACTTGGGCGCGCGACAGCTTAGCCCCGGCGTCATCGACGCCGAGGCCATGAGGCCGTCGGTGCCGGTCCCCTGACCGGTGCTTCTGTCCTGACGAACTGAATCGGATTCAGTTTTCCGGCCGTTGAACAGCCTGCCTGTTGGTCCGATTTTTCTCAACTTTCGTTTGTAAACACAAAGATTTGCCTATGTAAAAATTGTAGAGGATTCCTAGAGCTACAATTCCTACAAAGGGTCCCATAATGGTCGAGGAACGGTTTGAGAGATAATAAGCCGTGAAATCAGGCCCAAAAACCCGTCCAAAAGGACTGACGAAACTGAATTGCATCACTTCGATTCAGTTCGTTCTCAGAGTAACGACCGAAATTTGGTCCGTCTTTTCTCCCAATTCTATTTGTAAACATAGTGATCGGCCAAGATAAAAAGTGTAGCTGGTTCATAGGGCTATAACTTCTACAAAGGGAGTTATACCATTTGCTCAAGGGTTTGGAAGATATGAAGCCGTGAAAACTGGTAAAAAAATCTGCAATTTCAGACTTAGGCTGAAATCTGCAAAGTCCTGCAAAACAGCAGTTTGACCCAGGTTTGACCATGACTTTGAGCAACTAAAAGTTGTTTTCATGGATCAAGTTTATAACCATTGCAAACTTGGTACTTTGTACTGCAATTCTTATATTGGAAGAATTTCAAGTGTTGAGGCAAAATCAAAAGATAATAGCCTCACAAGAAAGGTAAAAAGGATAACTTGCAACCCATGACATGATGGTCGATTGAATTCAAGGTTAAATTTCGAATTTTTGTTTGAACCTTCCATGCTCATAATAGTTCATAAGCATGTAATTGACATTCTTTGTGATATTTTGGTATAATTTTTATATTTTGACTATTTTGCTTATTTTGGTTGACTTAGTCAACACACACACGCAAATGCACAAACACACATGTTCATTATGGTTATTAATTACTATAGTGACACCAGGGGTGTCACAGCTACTCCGATAGATCAACCTTTCTTTATCAAGCGAATTATGACACCTATGAGACCAGAGCAGGAGATCTTCACGACATCTTCGTTCAATTGCAAAATTTGCTTCATCTTCTTGCCTAAAACTTTAGCATTCCTGCATTTCTAAATATTCCAAAGGATGCATACTAGAACTGAGCACCTAATGCACTGATTTGGTTCCTGGATTATATTCATGAGTAAATCAATGCATGACAATACTCATTTTCAAAAAAAAAATCCTATCGTTTTATTCTCCCCGGTTCCTATTTTCATATTTGCCATGAATTTGTATTGAAGTCTCTTCTATGACTTTGAGATTATGTATAGGCTTAATAAGTGTAAAAAATTATTGCATCTTTGCTTATGATTATGTATAGGCTTAATAAGTGTAAAAAATTATTGCATCTTAGCTTATGCTGCACTCTTCCCGCGGCAAGGCGCGGGGACTTCTCCACCCTTAGTCAAGTTTATAGAAATATATATTAACAACAAAAACACCAAATAACCGCACTAAGAGCATCTCCATGAGTCTTATCTATTTTTGGCTCTCTATTTGAGCTGGTAAAAAGATTCCTCTCCATACTGAGTTGGTCACTTCAACAGACTATCCATTTTCTACTCTCTAAATCCCACTATCTAGCCTCTTAAATGTGGAGCCCACCTTTGGCAAGCCGGATTGGCAAGCTAGATTGGCTTATCAAGTTTGGCCAGCGGGGGAGCAATTTGGAGAGCCCGATGGGAGGTCTGTTGGAGAACGAATTTTGGTTTGACTTGCCAAATTTTGGCTTAGCAATCCATATGGGGTGTCTTTTGGAGATGCTCTAACAAGATACATTCTACGTGGTGCATATTTTTATAATTTTGGTCAAAATTAAGAAAGGTTCTTACATTTAGAACAGAAAGGAAACATATTCGTGTTGTTAACGTTGTGATCACAACATACGCTTTTATTCGGATCATGCATACATCAAGAAGTTTTTGTCTTTTGTATCAATTGTATTTTTTCATGATAACAAAAAATTCATACAAAATGGGTGGCAAGGGAGGCAAATTTAAACGCTGCAGTCCGGAGGGGTGCACATGCCCCCACTCCAAAATATAAAATTAGCGATTAGTTCTAAATTTTTCACCAAATCTACATTCCAGTATAAAGCACGCGCACTCCGATTTGCTCTAGCTTCCGCATCAGTATCAATCGACAGTAGCATCACAGAGCAGAGATGGTGTATCTACTCGATCACAAGGTCACAAGGTAGCTAACGATGATTAGCTAGTTGGTTACTCAAGCAGTCAGTCATTACATACACGACATGGGCACAAGCAACCAGACTGGACACCGACCGGAATCTTTGTGGTGGTGGTGGCCAGAACGGAGCCGGCTTAAATAAACACTCCAAACGGGGAAAATGTATCGTTGAAAACGGTTGGACTTTGCAGTGGGTTTCCGGCCGGCCGGGATAACAGCGTACGTCTTCTCGCATGTACGCAAGCGGCAAAGCCTATCCCTTGTTAACCGGACCATTTTTTTTTTTGCGAAAGAACCGGACCATATATATGCGTGTACGTGACAGACAAAATGTTGTGGTCATCAAAAATCAAAATCAAAATCAAGCAGCTGCCCAGTAGACAGTAGTGCAATACAAATAGCTAGCTACAGTAGATTATATATGTCAGAACATGCGTTTGCGCCCAATGCAAACGTGTTCTTCTTGACGCGATCACTACCAGTTGCCTGAAGCATCATCGGACAGGATTAGTTCCGGCATTAGCAGTCAGTCCGTAGTACACGCTTGGCGCCCTTGACAGAACCCAACAGAGCAGCAAGGCTTGGGATTTGGCCGGGCTGCTGCCATTTGATCTCCACATGGGCCAAGCAGCCAGATACAGATGGGCCGAGTGGACAGCCCAGTTGCTGTTGGTGGTAGCACATCGGAAAAAGTCCTATTTACCTCCCTGGATAGTGGGGTGAGTTCGCAAAACCTCCCTAAAGTCAAAAACCGTCTGTTTTGATACCTTAGACTCCTAATACCGGACACATGTCCTCCCTGACTGGTTTTGGACGGCAGTTTTGTCCGAGTTGGCGCCACATCGACTTACGGTCATCATCCAGCAAGGCATGGACCCACTTGTCAGATGGAACGGATTAAAAAAAAACCTGTCGTCGCCGCCGTCTCGCTCTCGCTCTCCACTCGCGCCCGCGACCGAGGCCCCCCGCGGCGGTGATTGCGGCGGCGAGCTCGTCCAACTCGTCGTATTCGTCCCCGGCGTCCACGTCGTCGTACGGGTCGTCCTCGGAGATCACCCC
>CM014277.1:63158927-63212398 GCA_004135705.1 Alloteropsis semialata
AAGTCATCTGGGGACTCAGGACTCAGCCGAGTCGTGCAACAGGTCATACTCCATTCTTCCTCGTCTACGGCTCCGAGGCAATCCTCCCCACCGACATCGCTTTTGGATCACCGCGCATCGATAACTATGATGAAGGCGAAGCAGAGGCAGCTCGCGAGGTGGACCTAGTCTCCATCGAAGAACACCGAGTTAACGCACTCATACAACACGCGCGCTACCAGCAACAACTCCGACGCTACCATGACAAGAACGTCCAGGAACGGGACTTCAACATTGGTGACCTCGTCCTACGCCGAGTGCAATCCACAGCAGGGGTTCACAAACTCTCCGCTCCATGGGAAGGCCCGTTCATCGTGACTCAGGTCATATGTCCGGGTACTTCTCGTCTCCAATATGAGGATGGCACCGAGGTCCCACACCCGTGGAACATAGAGTACTTACGCCGATTCTACCCATGAAAAGCTATGTATCACAAAGTTCAATAATAGTATATGCTTTTTCCTTCGTATATTTGTTCTCCTTGCAAAACCTCTCGGAATCACTCCGTTCCCGAGTAGTTCTTAACTAAATGCTGTGTAACCGGGCCTGGAACGACGCCTAAGCCTTCTACACGTGCACGGGATCTGCTCTCGACGTTATGAACTTAGGATAAGTGAAGCAAAGGGAAAAGCACATTTCAGCCAAAAGCTACTCAGGCAACATTAAAACATAAAACAAAGTATCCAACACTCTTGTTTTACTTGTTTCTGACTACTTGTATATACAAAAGTTTACATCACTCTGCTACAGAATACAGGACTCTACTCAAACTTGAGAGCCTCGCCAACTTTCTCGGCGATTGGGCGAGTTTCAGCCATCGCCGCATCAACCTGCTCCGTCGTGGCGTCCGCCACCACCCCATCGCCAACCGGCGCAAGGTCAATCCGCGGGTATAGTGTCCGAACACGCGCCAAGGCATCGTTCGCACACACAACGGCCGATTCCTTGATCAGCTCGGTGATGCGGATTGGCGCAGCTTGAAGACGCGCGACTAAGGCAGTCGGCTCACCCTCCTCCGGGGCCACGGAGTCCAGCAGGTCCCTCGCCGCCTCGTTGACCTCCGTCAGGGCCAGATGCACCGATGACAGATCTTGCTCCAAGCCTGTTATGATTTGAGAGTTATTCTGAATTGTATACATGGCCTGGAGCATCGTCATGTCCGCACCTTTCCGGAAGTCCTGCTACTGCTTCAGCTTGCCCGCCATCACCTCCTCCGACTACTGCAGAGTTGCGTTCGCAAATCACAGCTCCTTCAGCTCGCTGATGTGACGGTCCCTCTCCATCTCCTTCTCTGGAAAGGCAGGGAAGCACTCGGTCAGGATGAAAACAACACGGTAAAGTCCCATAGTTCAGCAACTACTCGGGAACTAAAAGGAGAGGGCCTTACGGTGAAGACTGTGTCGATGCTCCACAATAGCATCGTTCAAGCTCTTCTTGGCAGCGTCACGCTGACGCCTGACCCGTTTGAGCTCCGCTTCCGCCTTCGCCGCACGCCGGAGCGCCGACTCCGCGTCCTGGGTCTGCACAAGGCGCGACTGCCGGAGCGTAGCCAATTTCTACAACCGTCCGAAAAGGTGAAGAACTCAGAAAACCAATAAAGAAAAAGAAAAAAGATCAACAAGACAGGGGAGGAATCTAACCGCTGCAAGGCGCTGGGCGTGGTCGACAGCAATCTGAAGCTCGGCGATCACCGAGCCCTCCTTCTCCGCCATGGCGTCAACCCCGGGGACAGTGATGGTCCCCGAGGTGTCCGATTGCTTCGGTAGATCCTCCTCCTGGGCTTCTCCTCGAGCAATGTCGCCCGCGCTTACAGGCGAAGACTGGATCACCGTGTCCACGACAGGATCTCCAGTGACACTCGGAGTAATCGCCGAACCACCTTCACCGCCCTGAATGTCGTCAGCCGCCGGCACCTCCACTACCACCTCCGGGTCAGGCCTGACTGGGATCTCCGCTGTCTGCGCCGCTCCCGACCCATCGGCCGAGTTCGTCACCTCGGGCGTAGCACCCGAGGATGACTGGCCCGCAGGTGCGGCCGGGGGAGCACTCGGGCCTTGCGGGGCATGAGTTGAAGGAGCCTTCCCACTGGCCGCCTCACCATCAAGGTCGGAGGCTTTGCTGCAAAAAAGCACTCGGAAGTTAAAACAAGAACTTGGAGATAAATGATAACAAGAAGAAACGCGAAGACCGACAACTCACCGAGTACTCTTCGCCACCGCGACTCGGGGCCGGAAGACAGGGAGCTTAGGACGCCGCTGCGCCGAAGCCGCCACGAGGATTGGCCTAGACCCCAAATCGGAGACTGGCCTTGCATCCGCCGTGGCCTGCACAAGCGTCTCCGCCACCCTGCGCCGCCTCTCCTCCACCGAGACGCCCATGGCCCGGGCGTGCTCCTGCTCCTGGAACACGTCGTCGGGCACCGCCTCGTCCTTCTCCTCTTCCTCCATGATGGCCGGGGAAGGACGTCCCGGCTCGTCAACATCGGCGTCCGAACCCGCAGTCGGCCGCTGAGCCGGCTGCGCGTCCGATTTCTTCGCCGCCACCTTCTTCGTGCGCCTCCGCTTGGGGGCGGCAGCGTACCCGCCACTGCATCCCGGACGGAGGGCACTTCATCCGACAATGTGGCCGAGTCGTCGGCCGCCCCGTCGTCAACGGCCGCCGCCCGCTTGGAAACGCCGCCTCCGCGGTTATTCCTTTTCGCCACAGCCGCCCGGCGCTTCCGCGGACGGTCCTCCACCACCTCCTCATCCGAAGGACTCAGAGAGCCCTCCGTGTCACTCGGTGCCCATATACGGGGAGCAGGCGGATCAACCGCCCGCTCTGCCCGAGTGCCGCCCTGAGCAGCCGGAGGCGCTTCCTCCAGAATCACTTTCCTCGGGAAGTCTTCTGGAAGTGGGGCAGCAGAGAAGAATTCAAAGACTCGATCCTGCGCAAGAGAAGACGCAAAATCAGACGGCCAACGGACGAAATCAGAAATTACGTCAAGAAAGAACATTCAAAAAGCACTCGGAATGGCAACTTACCGGTGGTGGAGGCCTCTTCAGTGAAAAAGGGCGCGGCTGGTCCTTCTCCGACACGTGGCCGAGGAAGAACCCGCCGACGCGCGCCCTCATTTCCTCCTTGCTCACGGTGCGGTTGGCAACCCGAGTAGGATCATCCCGGCCCGAGTACTCGTAGCTCGGGTGCTTTCGCTCCTGGATCGGCTGGATCAGCCGCCTGCTGAAGTTGCAGGCGATACCAATCGCCGTCAAGCCTTGATCCTTCAGCTCCTTGATCAACACAAGGAGCTCGTCCACCTCATCCATCTCGGAGGCGTCAGGAAGTTCATTCCAGCAATCCCTAACCTTCGGCCGCTCTCCGGTGTGGCAGGGGATCGCCGGCTCGTGGTTCCCGACATAGAACCACTCGGCTTTCCATCCTTTGTTGGAGGTGTTGAGGGCGATATCGAAGTACTCGTCCTTCCGCCCTTGACGCAGCTTAAATCCAGCACCTCCAACCACCACCATCTTCTCCTCACTTGGCTGGGGCTTCAGCCAGTACAAATACCTCCACAAGTTGAAATGGGGAGAGATCCCCAGATACGCCTCGCAGAGGTGGATGAAGACCGAGATCGCCATGATGGAGTTGGGGTTGAGGTTGATGGCCTCGATCCCGTAGTAATGCAGCAGCCCTCGGAAGAACGCCCCCGTAGGCAAGCCGAGTCCCGCCTCGAAGAAAGGCTTGAAAAGGACCAGCTCGCCGGAGTTCTCCGACGGGAACACCTCTCCGGCGCTCGGCCGCCACTCCGCCACGGCCTGAGGCGGGAGGAATGCTCCGCTCCACCATCTCCTCCAGCATCCCTGTGGTCACCTTCCCCCGCACCCAGCGAGGACAGGGAAGGGGATCTTGTCAGACTTGGGGACGCCAGTGAGCTTCTGCCTCCCCGCCATGGATCTAACGGCAGGGGTCTTCGATCGCATCAGCGAGACTACGCTCCCCGTGGTGGTTAAGATCGCATAGCGGATTGATGAGCAATGGGAGCTTTGGTGGCGGCGGGATGAAAAGCGAAGAACAGGGAGGACGGATCTGGGAATTGGAAGATTTCCCTCCGGGTCTAACCCTCACCCTTTATAGCGTGCCTTGATGCCCGAAATTACCGCGAGATAACGCAATTAGCGGGGGCGGGCGAAACGGTAAAAAGAGCCGTTGGGCGCTTCGCCTTCCGTTACACGCCAAGCGTCAACGGTAAAAAACGACTCCAAAGCACTCGAGCAAAACAAAGAAGTCGGCGTGCCGCTAAGGCTCGAACATCTCCCATGCTCGGGGGCTGGCGCCGCAACAAAGCCAGTGTGCCCCTCGGGCTCGATTGGCCCCGAACTACTCGGGAGCCAACACTGCAAACCCAGTGGTGTGCCGCTAAGGCTCGAACAGCTCCCACGCTCGGGGGCTGACGCCACATTGAAGACAGTGTGCCTCTCGGGCTCGATTGGCCCCGAACTACTCGGGTGCCGACACTGCAGATCAAGTGGTGCGCCGCTAAGGCTCGAACAGCGCTCCTACTTGGGGGCTGGCGCCACAGTTAAGTCAGTGCGCCTCTCGGGCTCGATTGGCTCTGAACCACTCGGAAGCCAACACTGCAGGACTGAAGGCGTACAGCTAAGGAAATACAGCTACAGCGGGGCCGGACTTGCGCCGGTTACAAACATCAAACACATCAACCGTCAAGATGACGGCCTGGGGCACTCGTCCCTGCGCCTAGTGCTACATCCGGAGCAAGCTTGGTTCACATGAGCTCCTCGCAAGCTCTCTTGTAGCACCACTGCAGCCGTTTACGGGACAGCGCCGGCGGAGGGCTGATAGCGAATGCCTTCGGCTATCCCTTGCTCTACAAAGCATTTCACCCCACATGTCCCTCCTCACATGGGAATGCGGGGGTGAACGGGACAGCACTCACACGCTGATCAACGCCTCAGGTCCTTCGCAAGCACTCTTCTAGCACCATATCATGCTGACTCCATGAACTCTCCCCGGTGGATGAACCCAACAATGAGCCTCCGGCATGTTGACTACAAGGATCCTATATCTATTCGCTCTTGGGTAGCAGCTCAGGCTCCCCGGCGGGTATTTATAGCCCCTGGTCACCGGAGGACGAGAGATTTCCTCCACGATGACGAGCGCGGACTACGCGCCACGCGTCTCCCCTTCAGCCCGAAATGCACAGGTCACCCTTATCGCCTTTGGCTCCACTCGACCACGGGAGCGCCCTGTGCAATCACGGAAACACTATTCCTGGTGCCGCGTCTCAGATACGACGCCGCTTTGCCTGCCTCTCCTTTGGCATACCTGACAGAGAAGGAATCCTCCGGGACTCGAACCTTTCGCCAAGATAAGTATCAATCGATTAACTTCGTCAATTCCGCGAGCTTTAAAAAGTTGCTAAAGTACTCGGGGAGCACACGCCTTAATCCGTGAAACCTCGGCTCTTCCGTACGCCTACGCTCCTACGCGTGCACGCGGCCTAGCTCCCTGCGCTATGGACTATGGCTATCGGGGATCAGGTGCATAAACGTAACAGGCCAACTCCTCGGAGAAATCAAAGACTTAAAAGCAGCAAGCGGAGTTCGTTAACATTACATGTCGCCGAATGCTTTCTCCTCTCGAATTTTTACTTTGTTGCAGGGTATGGCAGACCACTCAGCGTGCTCAGCCCTCACGCCCGGGGGCTGGGCGCCGCGACGACCACTCGGCGTGCTCAGCCCTCACGCTCGGGGGCTGGCGCCGGGACGACTACTCGGCGTGCTCAGCCCTCACGCTCGGGGGCTGGCGCCGGGACGACTACTCGGCATGCTCAGCCCTCACGCTCGGGGGCTGGCGCCGGGACGACTACTCGGCGTGCTCAGCCCTCACGCTCGGGGGCTGGCGCCGGGACGACCACTCGGCGTGTCTCTCAGGATTCCGCCGGCCCTCACACTCGGGGGCTGGACGCCGAAATTAACGCCGGATGGTTTAGCCAGATGCTCCTTGACTAACCCTTGGACCGATTCCTTCGGAATCGCTTCAAGGCTCGGGGGCTACGGCCAACGGACGCACCTCGCGGCGCATCCGTTGATCATTCGGTGACCTCAGAAGAAGGCTACTAACCCTTGGACCGATTCCTTCGGAATCGCTTCAAGGCTCGGGGGCTACGGCCAACGGACGCACCTCGCGGCGCATCCGTTGCAGACGGCTCTTTTCTCTCCAGTATCACGTGGTTTCGCTTCCAACTGCAGCAGGCTCGACGCTCGTCAGACAGCACGACCTCGCCGACTTGTCTCTCAACCACGTACTACTCGGGGGCTTGTCGGGGGTAGACCCCCAGGGGTACCCAGAAGGCGGATTGGCCCAACCAGCAAGGGGTGGCCCAGTCCAAGTGCAACTGGATCGGTTTGTCAGACTGGGAGGCCCACCGGTCGGGAGGCCCACCAGTCGGACGAGCCGGATGGACGCGACGGCGCGCGCGGCAAGGAAGCAGACGGCGTATCCCGCAAGAAGCTCGGAGATCAAGATAAACTAGCCGGAATTATAGGGAAAGATATCTGTAATCGTTATAGGATCGCATCCTTGTATTTCGGGTAGATTACGATCTCTAGCCGACTTGTAACTCAAGGCAGCCGGACTATATAAGGCGCCTTGAGACCCCCCTCCAGAACACGACATCTACGAAACCTAGGACAGAACCCAACTACGGAGATCCTTCAAGGAACTTCATACACAGCAATACAATCACCCCCAACACAGGACGTAGGGTATTACGTCATCTCGACGGCCCGAACCTGTTCAATCCTTGCGTCTTGTGTTACCATCGGCTTCTGATCCTCGATCTGTCCCTCAACAAATCAACCACGTAGGCTACCCTGTGTGGACTGCCGGGTCCAAACATCCGACAGTGTGGGCAAGGATGTGGCATCGGAATCGTAATTATTTCGTCTCGGGGGGCAAATTTTGAATTCAGTTATCCGATGGATCCAAGCTTTACCAACAATCGGGTTGAGTATGAAGCACTGCTTAAAGGATTGAAATTGTTATTGGAAATCGGAGCTGAAGCTGTTGAGATTTTTGGAGACTCCCAGTTGGTGATTTATCAATTAATCGGTAAATATGAATGTAAGGATGATGTTTTGATTTAGTATATTGAATGAATGCCGATTGTTGATGAAATAATTTGTGATGGTTAACATTGAACATATCCCCAAGGCTCAAAATCAGGAAGCTAACAATTTGGCACAAGCTGCTTCTGGCTATCGGCGTTTTCATGAGATCATGACGGTTGAGCCAGAAATCGGAGATTGGAGATATGAGATTGTAAGATATCTTAAGGATCCATCACAAAAGGTTTCCAGGAAACTGAGATTTATGGCTGTTAAATATGTGTTGCTTGATGATCAATTATATTATAAGACGATTGATGGTGTGTTGCTCCGATGTTTGAGTAAATCGGAATCCAAAGACATGATGGATGAAGTGCATGAGGGAGTTTGTGGTGCGCATCAATCGGCTTATAAGATGAAGTGGGTTATTTGTAAAACAGGATGTTTTTTGCCAACGATTTTGGAAGATTGTTTTGAATATTATAAAGGTTGCCAAGAATGCCAAAAATTTGGAAATGTACAAAAAGGACCCGCGTCAGCCATGAATCCGATTATCAAGTCGTGGCCTTTTCGAGGATAGGGAATTGATTTGATCGGACAAATTTATCCATCGTCAAGCAAGGGTCATAAATTTATATTGGTGGCAACAGATTATTTCACTAAGTGGGTTGAAGCGATTCCTTTAAAGGTTGCCGATTCCAAGAATATGGTGGAATTCGTTAAGGAGCATATTATATATCGGTTTGGTATTCCTCAAACTATCATGACCGATCAAGGAACTATGTTTATGTCTAATGAATTTCAAGATTTTGCTGCCAGTATGGGTATTAAGTTGTTAAATTCTTCTCCTTATAATGCGCAAGACAATGGTCAAGCGGAAGCATCAAATAAAAGTATTATCAAAATCATCAAACGGAAGATTGATGAACAACCAAGGCGGTGTCGGAGATAGACTCCCTAGGTACCCTAGGCAGTTGGATTGGCCCAACCAGCAGGGGACGGCCCAGTCCGAGTGCTCCAGACAGGCGGCCCAGCCGGATTTCCTTGGCGCGCGGGTCACGGAACAAGACGGCGTGATCTGCTCGGATACGCGCCAACAGAGATAGAAACTAGCCGGATTCTTAGGAGAGAATATCTGTAACAAACATAGAAGTCGATCCTTGTAATCCGGGTAGGACTAGATCTCAACCGACTTGTAACCCAAGGCAGCCAGACTATATAAGGCTCCCTAGGGACCCCCTCCAACGCATCTACACCCATACACGAGACACCCCAGAACCACCACCAATATCAATACAATCACACCCCGATACAGGACGTAGGGTATTACGCTCATAGCGGCCCGAACCTGTCTAAACCTTGCGTCTTGTGTCACCATCGATTTCTGATCTGCGATCGCCTCTCGTTACAAATCAACCACGTGGGCTACCCTGTGTGGACTGCCGGGTCCAAACATCCGACAGTTGGCGCGCCAGGTAGGGGGGATCGTCCAGATCAACCGAAGATCGATGGCAGATTCATTTACAAAATCATCGGCGTCACCGTCTCTGCACGACCCGATGATTTCTCCGCACGTCTCCGAGTCATGAAGTACTGCAACTCCCTCTGATCCATCTGCGGCGACGATGACACCAAATCCCGAGAAACAAGGCTGCGAGAACTCGGTGCATGTGCCCGCTACGAGCGCGACCTCCGTCCACATACGGCAGCACATCACCGTCGGGCTTCGCTACACACGGGAGGCATGAAGCTGCCATGCGCTGATCGCCGATAGCATGTGCGCCAGGCAGATCCGCCGACTTTTACGTACTAGCGTATGGAGGCGATGCTCAAGTACTCCATCGGCGACGTCAGCACAAGCCAGCAACGTTCGCAGAGGCAAGAACACGGAGTTCTCCCGTGCAGGACCGAGGAACCCGTCAAGCAAATTGAGAAGGATTTTTCTTCTTTTCTTAATTTGTTTCCGATTCGATTTGCGCTATACTTCTGTTCTTACCTTAACAAGGTTTCTTCTAATCTATTATTGCTTGCATCTATGCATGTCCAAGTTTGGAGGCACGCTTCTATTTATGCGTGCAAATTCCATGGATGCACCTAGCCACGCATGGAAGGTCACGTCGCGTACGTACACCGCCCAACGGAGCTCGCCATAGTACGCCGACCATGCACGGCTACCGGAGACGCGCCGACGACTGCACTTCCAACCACTCGGACGACTCGACGTTCCAGTCGGGATCATCGGCCGAGCACTGGAGTACAATCCTGCAACCAGCTGACGACGAGTTGCCGTATATGAGCGAGCACTCGGCGAATCGACCTCCCACGCCGGCGAATCTCCATGCTGCCGGTGACTCCTCTACACGTCAGGAACTCCAACTCGGATCCCATTACAACAGCGGCGGCGGCACGCGCTCCGAGCACTCCGGGCTTTATTATTCTAATCCCCTAACCTCCTGATTAGCTCTTGCTTATGTGTATGCACAGATCTAATGGATTTTTCTATGAGTCTCTATTTTGCTTTGTACTCGCATGCATGGACGGACGATGGCCGCCGAGACCTGGGCCAGGACACCACCGGATTACGAAGGTAAAGCAAGCAACAACACAGCGCTCCGACTCCAATTGCCGACATCGCTAGGTTGCTCGCCACGCCTCCGACTGCTTCAACAACAATGCCGGCTCTCCAACAAGTTATCGTACCAAGACGCCGACTCCAATACACCTCACGCCGACTCCGCCGACACGTTGCTCCAGCAACTCGACACCTCCGACAATTCGCCAGGAGGAATCCACTCGGCGCCGGACCGATCTACTATTGCAGACCGAACTCGCCGCCGGCCGCGCCGCAACGTCGCACCTCCGACTACTTAGCACGTGCTGCTATGTGGCTCCGCGCTGACGACGCCGACCACTCCAAACGCCGCTCGCCGACTCCACATCATGGTGCGCGTGCTGCTCTGGCACATCCTCGCCAACATAACGCCGACTCCTTCGACCACTCGGACATCCCGAGTACTCTGTGCTATCGCAAATCGCGTCGATTCTCCGACTACTTCAGTCATTGCAACACGCCGACGATGGTTTCAACTACTCGGACCTGACGTACCAGTCGACAACGAGTTTCGGCTAACTCCACGCAGTTCGCCGACATGCCGACCACTCGGCAACTCTCCCCAAAGGATCCATCCGCCTGCGCTTGTGACTTCGTCTCCAAAAATTGCCATTCCGCCAAACCCATATATTGGATGAGCGATGCCTTTCACCCTTTTTAATTATCTCTTGTTTACATGCACGCTTATGCATTAATACTCCAATTGTTTTTCTAATCAATCTTTCTCCTATTTGTGTATGTGTGTATGGCCAAGAGTACTGGACTTCTCCATGCACGTCGCTCGCCAACTCCGGGCTGTACGCGAAACTCGCCGCCGCTCGTGCTGATTGCTGATGCCACCATACTACGCCACACGGCGGCTACTCCGAGGTGCAAGAGTCGCCGACCCGACGTTCAGTGCTGTGCTCTGGACTGAAAGACTGCCGCTGCTGCACCAGCCTGCGACCTTACGGCGGCAGTAGACGCACCGACCACTCCAGATCGCAACCAAGGGCCAATTCACCGACAACTTCAGCAAGCATGAGGGTCAAACTCGCCGACTATAGTTCAAGATGAGTCAACTTCGCCGTGCGGATTCACCGACCATAAATGCGACTCGGTCGTCGCTCACCGCTACGATAGTTTCGACCACTTGTCGACCTCGTCGACAGCCACCCTACTCGCCAACGGCGCCTTCGCGCTCCACGCTCGGGGGCTGACGCCTGGCCTGCGCCAGACACGGCCAACGGACGCCGCGCGCTCGGGGTCGAACACCTCTCCACCTTATGAACCAAGCTAAGTTATACTTTAATGTTTGCTTTATACTTTTCGGTTACTGCACATCTCTGCATCTCCGGATCATCTCCAACTACCCTTGGTTTGTTCCCAACTGCTTATACAGCCCGAGCGCTACCCAAGCAGTCGGGCAACACCCAACGGACGCGCATATTGCATTTTTCTCCATCGTTCATTTCTTTTTCCACTCTTGTACAAGTCGCTAAAGTACTTGGAAAGCACACGCCTTAATCCGTGAAGCCTCGACTCTTCCGTACGCCTACGTTACTACGCGTGCATGCGGCCCAGCTCCCTGCGCTATGGACTACGGCTATCGGGGATCAGGTGCATAAACGTAACAGGATAACTACCCGAGGAAATTAATAGACTTAAAGAGTTGGAAATAGAAATTCTATTACATACAACGCCGAATGTTTTTCTCCAGAATTAGCATTTGTTACACCATATACTACCTATCCTTCATATCTTCATTGCAGGGCACAGGTTTGGATCCCGAGCTTGCCTGTTATGCTCGGGGGCTGGACCACTCGGGCATCGCCGCCTGCTGAGTACTCGAGTCAGTTAGTACTCGGGCTGGTACTACACTCCACGACGGTCGCTAGCCGAGTGCTTTGCAGCACTCGGGCTGGCGCTACACTCCACAGGGATCGCTAGCTGAGTGCTTTTGAGTACTGGGCTGGCGCTACCGCATGACGACGAAGACGAAGACTACTTGGCGTGCCTCGGACGGCTCGACTCGGCCCTCGCGCTCGGGGGCTGGGCGCCGGGGCGACTACTCGGCGTGCACCGGCCCTCACGCTCGGGGGCTGGCGCCGGGACGACTACTCGGCGTGCACCGGCCCTCACGCTCGGGGGCTGGCGCCGGGACGACCACTCGGCGTGCACCGGCCCTCACGCTCGGGGGCTGGCGCCGGGACGACTACTCGGCGTGCACCGGCCCTCACGCTCGGGGGCTGGCGCCGGGACGACCACTCGGCGTGCTCCGGCCCTCACGCTCGGGGGCTGGCGCCGGGACGACCACTCGGCGTGCTCCGGTCCTCACGCTCGGGGGCTGGCGCCGGGACGAATACGTCAGACGCTCTTTGGCTAACCCTTGAGCTGATTCCTGCGGAATCACCTTAAGGCTCGGGGGCTACGGCCAACGGACGCACCTCGCGGCGCCTCCGTTGATTGTCTGGCGACTACGATGAAGCTGATCAAGAACAAGGCTACTAACCCTTGGACCGATTCCTTCGGAATCGCTTCAAGGCTCGGGGGCTACGGCCAACGGCCGCGCTTTGCAGCGCGCCCGTTGCAGACGGCTCCTGGCTCAAGACTTCAAGATGAGGCTACTAACCCTTGGACCGATTCCTTCAGAATCGCTTCAAGGCTCGGGGGCTTGTCGGAGATAGACTCCCTGGGTACCCTAGGCAGTTGGATTGGCCCAACCAGCAGGGGACGGCCCAGTCCGAGTGCTCCAGACAGGCGGCCCAGCCGGATTTCCTTGGCGCGCGGGTCACGGAACAAGACGGCGTGATCTGCTCGGATACGCGCCAACAGAGATAGAAACTAGCCGGATTCTTAGGAGAGAATATCTGTAACAAACATAGAAGTCGATCCTTGTAATCCGGGTAGGACTAGATCTCAACCGACTTGTAACCCAAGGCAGCCAGACTATATAAGGCTCCCTAGGGACCCCCTCCAACGCATCTACACCCATACACGAGACACCCCAGAACCACCACCAATATCAATACAATCACACCCCGATACAGGACGTAGGGTATTACGCTCATAGCGGCCCGAACCTGTCTAAACCTTGCGTCTTGTGTCACCATCGATTTCTGATCTGCGATCGTCTCTCGTTACAAATCAACCACGTGGGCTACCCTGTGTGGACTGCCGGGTCCAAACATCCGACAGGCGGTGGCATCTAACGTTGACCGAATCATTATGGGCATATCAGATGGCGTGTCATGGGTCTACTAAATTATCCCCGTATCATTTGGTTTATGGACATGAAGCTGTTTTGCCTTGGGAGATTAAAATCGGATCGAGACGAATATCGGAACAAGGAAACTTGACTGCCGATGAATATAGAAGTTTGATGAATTTTGAGTTGGACGATTTGGCTGAAACCCGATTGAGAGCGTTGGAGAATATTGAAAATAAGGCACGTGTTGCTAAGTATTATGATAAAAAGGTTAAGCCAAAGGATTCATCGAGGGTGAATTGGTTTGGAAACTGATTTTGCCGATAGGGACTAAGAGTTCTAGTTTGGAAAATGGTCGCCTAATTGGGAAGGTCCCTATCATGTAAATCGGTGCGTTCCAGGAAATGCGTATATTTTGGAAACATTGGAAGGAGAAGAGTTTTCAAAAGCGCTTAATGGAAAATATTTGAAGAAATATTATCCAAGTATTTGGGTAGATTCCTAAAGCCGATATTTTATATCGTCTAAGATAGCCGATACGATACGTATTGCCTTAAGGGCAAAAATATTTACAAAGAAAAATATAAATGTTCATCGACGATCAGCGTCGTCGGATCCAATGGAGTTCATCGATGATCGATGTCGTCGGAGTAGTGCAGCTAAAGAAGTTTAATTATTACAAGAATTTGCAGATCGCTTCGATCTCGTTCAACCGGATGTTATCAATCTTCCGGATCTCTTCCAGGTCTTCCACATCGGAGCCAGGGATGTTCTTGATGCTTCTGTGAATTTGGCGAAATTCCTCCAGGCATTTGTTCAAACTTTCCTGTGCCGATTTAATGGAAGCTGGGATCTGGTTGATTTCATCTTGAATCTCCGACATCTCCTTACGGACTTCTTCGAGCCGTTTGAGTAGATCAGCTTCAACGCCTTGGAGATGCTTCATCCGATTCTCTAGCTGCGCTGGTTTGGCTTCCAAGGTCTTCATCCGATGCATAGTTTTCAGCTCATCTTTGCCGTCGTCGCGCTTCTTGGTTAAGTCTTGTTGAGCCAACCGATCCGATATTCTTTGGCGAGCGGCGGAGACTTGGGGTTGGTGCCCTTCAATAAAGGCTGCAGGGATGATTGCATTTTTTAGCTCCGATGGCAGCCGACCTTTCAGTTCCTTGAAGATTTGGCGAATTGGTTCGGCATCTTCAACAAGAATGGCAATGCTCTTGTTCAAATGGGTCAATACTTCTTGAAGCTTTGCTTTGATCTCATCGGAGATGGTCGAAGACGATTGTGCAGAGCTGACTTCTTCTTCTCCGATGGTGGCGTCCAAATCGAACGATGTGAAGCTCATTGCCGAAGGATCGTGTGCCTGAAACAGAATATTGATGAACAAGTGTTATTAAAATAATAATATTGACACAAGAGGATGAATCGGTACCAATTTGAATTGTCCCTCTCGAACGTAATCGGGGATTACTTGAGGTTGGGCCATGCTTGTGATGGGAGCGGCTATCTGAAGCGTTTGAGATGGTTCAATCGGAGAAGATACCGGTGGGGTAGTTGTTGTTGGTTGCTCAAGGATCACCTCCGGTTGAAAATTTACAGTTTCTTCTCTAATTTCTTGCTCAGGAGTGGCCTCCGATTGAATATTTGCAGCCGGCTCTCCGATCTGTTTAGGGATAGCCTCCGATTGGACGGTTGTACTTGGCTCCTCGATGATAGGTTGCGGAGTAGGAGTCTACGAGTGAATCGGTCAGTTTGAGCATATATATTTGAAGATCATATGGGTCGGATTAGATTTACCTGTTGGACCGAGTCTGCTTGTATGACTTGGGCTGGAGCTGGTTGAATATCGGGCAATGTGATATTTGTTTGCTGAAAAAAGAAATTGTTATTGCCGATTTATTTTGCAAAGAAATATGAGATAAATGAAATCGGATTGTTACCGATACTGCATCAAGAAGCATTCTTGCACCCTCAGCAGCTTTTTGTGCAGTTTCTTCGGCGGCCCTGGAAGTCGATTGGCCGAGAATTTTTCTGGAAGGCTGTATGAAAGAAGTATTTGCTTAAAGTAAAGATCGGAAGTAAGAATCGAAAATGAAAATCGGAAGAATGAGAATCGTACCGTGTGGCTTTTCTTCGGTTTCTTTGGTGCATTCATGGTAGTAGGGGCGGTTTTTCTCTTGCCTTTGCCATCCATAATATCCTTCAAAGACGGGGCGGAAGAGCCGATTCTTGGATACGGAGTCTTGATAAAGTATTGGATCGGCTTTCCGCTATTGCTCACCGATGGTGCGTTTTCTTCGACCGGCTGTTAAAAAGATAGGATTCGGATTATGGAGAGTTCGTTCAAGTAAAGATGAATGGAAGTGGGAGGATTTCAAAAGACTTATAGGATTTTCCATGGCCTCAAAATCGGAATCGATGAGTATGCAATAAGTGATGGCCAGAAGTCAAAACATATGAAGACGAAGCTCTTTCCACCAATTTCTGAAAAGCCTAGATGAGAAGCTTGTGCATAGCCATTCTGGTATTTCAAAATTGGCTCGGGGGGCAAGAGATAAAACTCTATCCATCTCCAGGGATGATGAGATCGATTCTCTATGTTTGATTTTATCGGAGAAGTAAAGGCCGATCGGGAGTTGACCAAACCCCAATTGATGGGCAGCCACTGATGGATTGTAGAATTCGTAGGATGTGGTCTTACGGCCGAATGCAATGTTTCTACCCAGAATAGCCGGTGTGATGAAAGACTTGAGGATTGGCATAATTGATGTTAGTTCATTTTGAATGTTGAATAAGGGCAGCTCATAGTCACGATCGGGATCACCGTAAGCGAAGAAGCTGAAGCGCTCCGATGCGATTCCATGGTAAAAACTTTCAAAGTAGTTGGCCATATCCTTTGACTCAAGCTTTGACCCAAGGCAGGCCGATGCAGCTTCTCCAAATGACATGCATCGGCGAGTGGTTACATCTTCCTCTTCTGCATAATAATTTGGAAATTGGTGTTCCTTGAAGTTATATTGGAAGGCGGATCGGAACTGTGTATGCAACCATAGCTGGATAAACCACCAGGGGCCTCCGATATGTCCGACTGCTTGGCCGTCCAATAGTCTGGCTGATACCTGGTGGAGAAGATGATAAACAGCCCCAAGAAGAAGACGACCAAGGGGGACCGATTCGCCACGAGATAGTGCTTCTGCGATTGCTTGCATATTGGAGGTAGCACCAAGGGTTGACCCGCAAAATACAAATCTTTCTAACCACATGTTGAGAAAGGCTGCATGTTCTCTATCTCCGATAGTGCCGGTTTTGCAGTGATCGGCCACATATTTCTTCCAGCCCTTGGAGCCTGTGCCTACTAGTTTGTAGTTTAGATCGGTGGAAAGCCTTCTTGGGTTCATGGCGTTGACGGTGTTGAGACCAGTCAGCATGTGTACATCCATGAGTGTTGGCATCATCGGACCATGACCAAATATGAAGGCATTAAGAGCATCGGACCAAAAAAGGGAGGTAGTGGCCAGTAAATTCTCGTCCTTGACCATATCAGCAAGAGAGAGCGTGAGGCATTGGCCTATGTCTTTTTCATCCCAAAAGGCGGATTTGGCAGTTTGCATTCTGAGGAACCAATTCCTCCATCCTGGGACACTGCCCGGCCATGATCGGAAGGAGCCGGCCCAATCGGCAACTTGCAGGTCCGATTCCTTAAAAGGGAGTCTCTCCGATTCCATATTAATCAGGTCCGTCGGATCGGGGTCACCCATCGGACCAAGGTAGTACCCGGCTTCAACATGGAAAACAGGGATGACTAGGTTGTTCTTAAGATGCTACATTTAGAAGAAATAAAATAATAAATGCAGAGATGGAGGCTCGTAAATAGTCCTGGAAAGGAAATGCAGAGATTAAAATGGGGATTTTGAGTGATTTTTTACCTCTGGAACTTGATCAGTGTCCGCCTTATCAAGAGGAGCCGCCATTGATAAAGGAAATGGATCTACAATGAACAACAATACGAAGAGGAAACGACCTAAGGGATTGCAGAAGAATGAAGTAAATCACAGATGCGTGGTATGAATCATATGCGGAAGAGCTCCTTACCTGATTCGCGGTAAAAAATTGAAGCTTGAAGAGTCGCCGAATGAAAGCTTGCGGAGATGACAATGGCGGACAAGCAGACGCGATAGCAGATGCGAGTTGGGGACAACGGTTCGGATCTACATTTATAGGGCTTATGGAGAAGAAACCGCCCGAAGGCCACGGCGCCGAATCTGCACGGGATTCGAGGATTGCAACAGTGAAGGATGCGGGTTTCCATATACTGTTTGCTGCTAGGGTCATCATTGCTCAGAGAATTTTGGAACAAAATAATATTTTATCCCAAAATTGGGGGGCATGTGTTGACACCAGATTTTGACTCGGCTGGAGTTGTGCGCGATGGAAATGACGCAGAAGCCGAGTCCGATTCTAAGTCAGTCTCCGATTCTGATCGGAGTACGTTCGATAGGAGTTTTGATCGGACACGGAAAGGATAAGGCCGGAGCACGTACGACTTCTGAGGGGAGGCGCATCTGGAAGCTTCTTTAGGGCCTGATTGTGCGTCAAGATTTGTAATAGTTTTGGTAGTTTAAAATTAGATTACTTTAGATAAGTTAGAGATATTGTCGTAGCCGGCAAGTTTTAGTTAGATTTTCAGGGTATAAATATAAACCATGTGCCATTGTAAAAAACGTTCACACAGCCAATCAATCAAACACATCTTTCGGCCTCATGTGCCAACAAACCCTTTTCGTCGAGTTCTTCAGCAAGCAGGGCTGCATCATCTTGACCTCCGGTTTGTCTGTAAGTCCGACACCCTATCGAATTAATCTAGGCTTTAGATTGAGGCGTATCGCCCTTCTTCGTTTAGTCAATTCACCAATTTATCGAGTTGTTCTAGGCTTTAGATTGAGGCATATCGCCCTTTTTCGTTTAGATCGCTCATCCTTTTACCGTATTTTGTTGATTTTATCATATCGGCTTACATCTATCAGAGAAGATCTATTCTGCTTTATTGTTATTCAAATTTCATAATAGATCTGTTCATATTGATTATATAGCTGATTTAGATTAAATAAGCAAGTTACAAATAGATCAGATTTAAACGAGTTCTTTGATATATATTGATCTATCGGAGTAAGCAAGTAAATCGGTGCTCTGCTAGCAACGCTGTCTCGAAATCGATCCGATTGTTAGTGACACGAGATTTGATTTGTTTATCGCCTTTGGAAAGATGTATATTAAAGAATGAATTTAAATTAGATCTATTTCCGATTCGGTTTTCATAGCCGATGGTTTATTTCAATACACGTTGCATCCTCATGAATCGGACTCAAGGCCGATGGTTCATGTCATTGAAATCGGACTTCTCTTTATGCTGATCTGATTTCTGGAACGAATCGGGCTTTGGCCGATGAGTTCCTTGTTGCTTAGTGATTAAACTTTACCTTGTCAATTTCAGGTCAAATTAATTGGCACGACGCGAACCTCAAGATTTTGGACCTGCACTGAAGTAAAGCAAATCTTTCAGACCACAGTGTTAATTTTCGAGAGTCAACGCCTGACTTTTTGGACGTCAACAAATCCGTTCCATCTGACAAGTGGGTCCATGCCTTGCTGGATGATGACCGTAAGTCGATGCGGCGCCAACTCGGACAAAACTGCCGTCCAAAACCAGCCAGGGAGGACATGTGTCCGGTATTCGGAGGCTAAGGTACCAAATCAGACGGTTTTTGACTTTAGGGAGGTTTCACGAACTCACCCCACTATCCAGGGAGGTAAATAGGACTTTTTCCTAGCACAGCACCGGTCGCTTGTCTATTCCCATGCTACTGCTGTCCTACTGAAACCGTACAATGGACCACCACGTATTCAATCGAAACATGGAGGGCAACCCTCACAACCGCAACTGGCGTACAGCAAACTTAGCTCATGATCATATAGTGGTTAGTTCGTTACTCACAAGAGCTCATGATCATATAGTGGTTAGTTCGTTACTCACAAGGCAGAGCCATGCAGGCACACTCTAGCATGGTGGAGGATCCGTAGCGCGCACTACTGGAAAAACCACCTTCGGCTCCCCCCTTTAGTCTCGGCCATATTTGGCACCGGGACTAAAGGGAGCATTAGTCCCGGGTCCAATTGGGGGGAGGGCAGGGCTGGGAGGGCTTTAGTCCCAGTTGGTGGCTCCAACCGGGACTAAAGGGGGGCATTTATTCCCGGCTGGAGCCACCAGCTGGGACTAAAGGGGGCGCGCCCTCTAGTCCCGGCTGGTGGCTTCAGCTGGGACTAAAGGGGACCTTTTAGTCCGGGTTGGAGCCACCAGCCCAGACTAAAAGGTCCCCTATAAATATCCTCTTCCTCCCTCAGCCCGGCCGAGCCATGAACACAGAGCTCGTTCATGGCGCCGGCCAGAGCTAGGGGAGATCATGTCCATTTTTTTCTTGGATTTTGATAATTTAGCTCCTCCAAGTGGTCTAAAAGGAGCATATCATCATCCTCTCATCTTTCACGGTTAGTATTTCTTGTTTCATCCTTTATACATAGAGAAATTTGAGTTTCAGTGGAACAGAGAAATGGGGGAGTTTAGTTTTTTAGCATAATTTAGTTTTTAATTTATATTTATACTTTAGTTATTTATCCTAATTCATATTTATACTTTAGTTAATTCATATTTTTACTTTAGTTAATTAGTTAATTTATATTTATACTTTAATTAATTGCTTAGTTCATATTTATACTTTAGTTAAATCATATTGATACTTTAGTTATTTACTAGTTATTTTACTCACTTTGATTATAATTTGTTAGTGATTAGTGATTTAGGATGGTAATTTTCATTTATTGCTTAGTGAAATAGGATGGTAATTTTTATTTATTTCAAAAATAAACTTACTATTTGTACTACTTATAAAAAATTACCTAAACTTGCAGATGCACCGGCAATGGATGTATAACGCCAACAGACGTTCAGGTGACTTCTTTCAAGGCATGCATCATTTTCTAGATGTGGCAGAGCAAAACAAGAAAAACGGTTTCATGAGTTACCCCTGCAGGGTCTACAAGAACCAGAAGGAGCACAGTTCAAGAAAGGTCATTCACAGCCACTTGATTAGACACGGTTTCATGCCTGGCTACAGTTGTTGGACCAGCCACGGAGAAAGAGGTATTATAATGGAAAACGGTGAAGATGAGATTGATGACAACATTCTCGGATTTGCTGAATACCCTGCTTTTGCTGATACTACAATGGGTGATGCTGAAGAAGAGGATGGAGAAAATACGCCTGCAGATGATCTTGGTCAGATGTTGCACCGGGCAAAGGCACGGTTGAGCAACTCATCTAATTCACCAACATGACCAACCACAATGTATCAAATCTCTTCAATGAAAAGCTGGTTTTTTGAATAGCGGGACGTGAAATCAAAGTTGGGAATAAAGTAGCCGGAAGATGCATCCTGGCTCCCGGGACTCTTTCATAGAATTCCAACAATTTCTCCCGCTCATCAAGAGCCCAAAGGAACGGAAGTGTAGTGATCGGAACGAAATCTCACCAGAACACGGGCTCCAAATGGGGCAAATATATCTCCGGAACAATCATGCGTGCCGTCATCACTTTTCTAAATAAGGTATGACGTGCTAGAAAACACGCATTTAAATCTCCCAAAAACGATTCGTTCAAGGAAGAATTGGGAATTTGGGATACATCGGTGATAGTCTGATAGACTGAGGGCATGTACAACAGTTTACATGTACAAACAGTTTAGACAGCTGCTGTCTGCGTACTATGTCATGTCACACACAGACAGCTAAAAAGACAGCTTATACAGTGAGTCGTCTATTTAGCTGTCTGCAAGCTATTTAATTTATCTACAAGCATATAAATCATAGTGATCGAGTGCAAATTTGATCTTTATAGCCATTTTGATACACAAAGGAGACCCATCAGTTCTCACAGTAGAACCCATTCACTTCTCACAGTTGCACAGGTCACATATGAGCAATGTTCATATAGAATCATCGCTTATATGTACAGTTCAAAAAGGAGTACCATTCACACTGGTTTTCTGTTCACACTTAAAAATGAGCTCAGTTCACACATGACAAAATATCTCACATGGGAGCACAACTGAGGTGTTCACTTGCAAGGTAAATACGATAACAACAGTTCACATACATAGGAATAGTTCGACACGACAAAATGACAAAAATAGGCTCATAGTAACAAGAACAGCTCAGTTCACTGAATACTCCAGCCATCAGGATATCATCACCTGCAAGATTGTCAAAAAAAGAATATCTGAATAGAGCTAGCAGATGTAAAGTATCCATGTACAATAGTAGGATTAAGGTGCAGTAATTCAGGGCCAATTGTAGAACAATGCACAATTTCAGAACAATTGTAGGACAAGCTAATTTCAGAATAATTTGAGAAATTGGCCAATGGACAAATAACAACTTCTGAACAATGGACACTGAACAATTTCTTAGCCTCTAAAATGAATAAGCTACCTGCCAGCTTTTAGCTACAAATGCAATAAAAATGGTTGTGCCACAATGACGATAGGGTTGTTCTCCCTTGGTAGGTTAGAATGACAGACACACATAAGGCTGTTTATATCAGATAAAAATAGTTTTGGAACAATGGCAGAGTACCATATGTAAGAACAGAACATAAGCACTCATCAGACAGAGCTCAAAATATTTGTCCTTGTCAGATAACCTTCATTACAAGCCGGTGACTAGAACATCATAGTACACAAGTTGTGCAACTGAGTGGATAAGCTGACAACTAAAACTCTAAGGCTAACCAAACTACTCCCAAACATCACAGTTCACAAGCTGTAAATCAACTTGGTAGATTAGCTGCCAAATAACACTCCATACTGTATGAGAAAAGAGGATAACTGAGGCCGTGTTTAGTTCACGCGAAACGCAAAAATTTTTTTGGTTGGGTTGCATGCACAGAGAGAAGAAATGAACTGACACAGTTCTCTAGGTGGAAAATTTTTTGCGTTTCCATGCATCTAAACAGGCCCTGAATGACAAGGAGACCAATTGAATGAGACAAATTTGACGGGTTCTATGACTGGCAATTGAATGATAAGCAGAACGATTCTATAACTCACAAGCAAAATTGGACAAATGACAACCAGAACAATTGTACCAGCAAATTTAGCTTAAGCTTGAAAACGATGACTCGCTGGATCTGAAGCTTAAGTCCAAGTTCTCCAACCTGCACGCTGCGAGGCGTAACAACTGAAGCGAGACTTGGACTAATGCCTACATGGAGGACGCGCGCCGTCGCTTACCAGCGGTAGGGACCAGGAATCTGGACACCGTGGTAGTCGTCGACGACGAACTCGTCACGGCGGCGGGTACGCAAGGCGGGCGACATCACCGGCCACGGAGCCCATGGCGGCGGGTGCGAGGAGCGAGAGGCAGTGGGGGTGAGACAGCAGTGGCGGGGGCGAGACAGCGGCGGGAGCCCATGGCTGCGCGCCCTGAACTCCTATCGTCCTCCGCCGCTGCTGCGTATCCCAAGATCCTCTGGTTCGGGGCCGCCGCCGATGAGAACTGAGGATTGAACAAGGAGGAAGCGCCCATTCCTTTACCGCCAAAGCAAAAAAAATCACGCACGCGTGAGCGCCCGCGCACACCAAATCCCTCACCGCCGGCTGCGAGCTCATCCACTCGTACAGCGGTCGACGAAACTCGTCGCCTCGCGTTGCACCACGCGCCCGAGCAGTCGATGAACGAGACGACGGCGTTGTTCTCTTTCTTCAATTAATGCTAGCCACATCAGCTGAATTTGCCAAGCTGGACACAAATAGACGGGGGTCGTCTGTGGGTTGTACATGCCAGCTACAACAATACTAATGGACTTGTCGTGAAGTTTCTTCCACAATAATAAACTCATAAAGCAATGTTGTACTCTTTTCTACCTCCTTCATCCCAAATTACTATTCACTACTTATTTTAACCGTTCGTCTCATTCCTAAAGTTAGTGAAAATGTACGAGGATAAGGTATACATTAAAGTAGGTTTGATAATAAAGTAAATCAACAAACAAAATAAATAATACTTATATAGTTATTTGAACAAGAAGAATGGTCAAAAGTTGCAACTAAAAGTCAACTGTAAATAGTATTTTGAGGAAGCAGTAAAAAATGCACTAGAGATCCTGCCAATTTTCATATATATACACGTGTAGGTCTCCTAATTTTTGTGTATGGACGGAGCACAAAAAGTTTAGCAGCACTCGTGGGCCCATGAACCAGGGCCTAGAAGCGAGCTCACTGGACCAGGCCCTGCTAGCGGAGCGACTCGTCGGCTACTACAGACCTACTGGCCCGATACAGTTTTGGGCTCTCACTGGGCTGGGCTGCTGCCGTCGAATCTCACGTGGGCTGTAAGCAGGGCGACACAAAAACTACGCTCTTGGTCTTGGAAATGGAAGAATTTCGAGGGCCACCAGCCCGGTCTGACTTCAGTAGGTGGGCTCCTGGTAAGGGATATAGGTGTTGGGCCCGTCTTGCATGATTAAAACCATCATGATCATTAGCTAGTACTCATATACGAATTCGAATACGACACAGGCACGAGCAACTAGACACTGGAATCTTTGTGATCAGACCAGAACACCTTATAAATACGCTCCAAATTGGTCGACGAGGATAAGTAATGTTGAAAACGATTATTAAACTCTGCTGTTCGGTTGTACTAACTCCTATCAAAATCGCCCGCGCCGCGGCGGGGGTGTTCTGGTACGCGCCGAGTCTGGGCTGGCCTGCAGGCCGAGGCCTAGCTTGCTCCAACACGGACGGGAGAACGGGACGGACGTGACAGGTCGGGAGCGGATATTTTTTCCGGACGGCCGGAGCGATGGAAGCCTGGCGGCTGGCGCGACGTCGTACGCCTCCTTGAATGTACGCAAGAACCTGTCCCTGAGTAACCAGATCATGCGTGTACGTGATCAACGGAATGACGTGGACATGTGGTTATCAACAAAAAAAATACTTAGTATTAATCTGCAGGTGGCCAGTACAAATATACAAACAGCGAAAATTCCGTTCTTTTTTCAAAAAAAAAAGAAGCCTTTCATTTGTAGATAGGCTTATTAATTGGGAGCTCAAGATGCATGCTATAAGATGTAGGATTGTTCTCGAAGCAATGTATAAGGAAGAGCCCAAATTAGACGTGTTTTTGTTTCTTTATAGGCGGATCAGTTGCCTCAGAAGCTCAAGCATTGGACACGCCAAGGCCGCTGAGAGGTTATACTATTGCAGGGACACAGTCAAGCAAATGCAATCATGCAGCAGCGAAGCGAGCTCATTTGATGGGGCTTTGGCTTCTTGAGGTATGTGGGAATCAAAATGAAGCTGGCAGAGAATCATGTAAAGAAGCTGACACTACTACAGAAAACGTTTGTAGGGGCGGGTAAAATGGCGTTTGTAGGGGCGGCGCCGAAATCCGCCCCTGCTTTTGGCTGCTAAAAATGGCCATTTGCAGGGGCGGGTATTTAGGCCGCCCCAACAAATGTTTTGCAGGGGCGGATGATGGCATGGTCCGCCCCTGAAGATGGTGTTTCCAGGGGCGGACTATGCCATCACCCGCCCCTGGAAATGTCTTCTTCAGGGGCGGGCCACGCCATCGCCCGCCCCTGCTAATGTCTTTCTAGGAGCGGGTATTGGCATGGCCCGCCCCCGGAAATGTTTTGTTCAGGAGCGGGCGATTGCCTACCCCGCCCCTGAAGATGGTGTTTACAGGGGCGGGTCATTCCATCGCCCGCTCCTGGTAATCATTTTTTTTTTGTTTTTAAATTTGGTATTTTTTTTCCTTTTGGTTTTTTAATATTATTCGATTTGTCTAATACCATTTCTCCGGCAAATAATATAAAAGTAATCACAAACAGTCACAATTTAATCTCTTTGTAAATTCTATAAAAGCAAATCCAACATAAAACAAGATTGTCATCCAAATGATATTACATGTATATTACATTAATCACACAAGTTTAGTGTCCACACTCCACACCCTCACATGGTTAGGCGATACTTCTCCAAGTGCCAGTTACGAAGAGAATCATATTTTTTTTCATAGAAATAATCTTGTAGCTTATCGATGTACTTGCCCTTCTCATGAAGCACATGAAGCATTGTGAAGTGACATAGTTCGCTGACTATCTTGAGAAGATCTTCCTCTTGGAGTGGTTTAGTAGCGCTGAAATCAGTAATCAACTGCAATTTACGAGAAATGAATGTAAAATGAATATTCACACACATTCAGTATTGAAATATGATAGTTAGGCTTAAGCGAGTGATAGTTAGACATAAAATGAATGTGCTGAAATATGGTAAAGACGCTTACACGTTCAGTATTTGGTGTGTAATGCTTGCGGCTCCTAATATATTCACACACATAATAGCCGCAAAGCAAGGTACCGGCTGGTTGCTTATGGCATGGGTAGTGTGTGCGTGGAATCCAATCCTTTACTCCCTCAGGAGCCGGGCCTTTATAATGGTCAATGTAGAGAAAAAGAGCACTACTTGAAAGAATGGGACAAGTTAGTATATAATCATCGCCTCAAATATTTTGTAAGGTGTGGAGAATATTATCGGTTGTTACCTCTTTAGGATGACACAGAAATCTTTGTATTCTGATTGCGGGTAATCCAATGAGTCAAAGACCACATATTTGGCTTCCCTCGGCAATAGCATAAAAGCAACCCAGTGTTGACTGTCACAGTGTTATGTAGCGACGATAAGTATCAAGCTAATCGATATATGTAGAATTTGAGAGAGAAATTTGCAATATTGGGACTGCAAACATTGACCCTTTGCAGTTTTGCCATTAGGCCCACATTTCATGGACACAGATGGACCTATTTTGTCATTCACTTGGAGTGGCAAAACTGCGAAGGGTCAATGTTTCCTAACTCACAGTTTTATACGGTGACCCTACAGAAAAGCCTCACCGTACGAAAGCCCATTCATCCTATGGTCACAAGCAGCAGTTATATAGTCAGGCCGCGCACAGTTTGATCCGGTGGTTGTAATATAGTGTGGAGCGGATGATCCTGTGGTCGTCTGGTGATTTCTATGGGACTGGTGGACAAAAGAGGGGCTACTGGCGCCGGCATTAGGCAGGAGGTTACCTTGAATGAAATTGAGGAGGTCAAGATTGCAATTGGACGCTTAGAGGGAGTAGTGGAAGGAAACAAGTCAGAATTGACACCTTTGCTTGCTGATGTAGTTTGTCTGAAGAATGGCTGTGACAGTGTAGCTGAAAAGCTTCAGAAGTTGGTAGACCTAGGAAAAATTGTAGCTGTGAGCCTTATAGTTGTTGCTGTTGTTCTTGTTCTGGGTGTAATAACCTTGTTTTTCAAGTAGAAGTGGCCTACTGAACCATGTGTTCAAGTATGTTTCGGGCTGTAGCTGTAATGGCTGTGTTCATGTTCAATGAATGGAATGTGAGTTTGTTTCAATGCAAGTATGTTTCAGTTGGTTTTTTATTCATTTATCTTGAATCAAATGACAGAAGTCGATAACATATGATAACTTATACTATATCACTGGAATTTCAGAGATAATTCAGTCACTGCAATTACATATGTCAGTCACTGCAGTTACATATCATAATTTGTCTCATTCCTTCTACCACCCTCTTCATCATATTCTGGAAGCTCTAATTCTCGGAAACAATGTCACAGTTTCATCAGCTGGTCGTTGTCTAGCACGGAGCGTTTTAATGGCCGTTCATCCTGTGGTGGCTGAGCTTGCACTAGTACACAGGGTCATGCCGTGATCGTTGGGTCTGTATTACGCTTCTAGCACCGAATAAATGTGTCGGCTGTGTAGCGCTGCAGCCTTCATCCTCAGATCACACAGGATGGACACAGTTCCGAAAGGTGACTTCTGTCGTAGGCCGACCGGATGAATGGGTGGCTGAAGTGGCGTCGGGCAACTCCGAGCGCGGCACCAAATGAAGAGACATTGGTCCGTTGCGTTCTGTTTTACCAAGACCGGATAAACCTGTGCCAAGGGGAAGTCAGACCCAGCTACTGTCGTGAGCACCGAATGAATGGGCATTCGTCCGGTGCTTACTATTGGTGGCTCACCGTATAAAACTGTCGTTTAGGCAACATCACGGTCAACTATGTTCGCGCCACCATTATGTAAACGTTGTGTGATCGTGCCGACGGAATGAAAGGGCATTCAAACGCTCCTGTCTATGTCTATGGTGTGACGAGCGTATAAAATGTTGGTCATATAGTCGATTAATATGCAAGGGCTTACAAATTTCAAATTTGAATATAAGTTAATATAGTAACGTGAAGACGTCCCCCTTCATACCCTCTGAGGCAATCAATCCTTACAATACACATGCATACAAATTGAAATTTGAACAGAAGGTAATATACATGTCATATCTAGCCGGTGACAATTCTTGGTTCTCCATCATTCCGTGCCCATGGCTTTTCGCCCCTTTTTATGCCTGCTTCTACATTCTGTATCTTCTCTAGTAGATCTTGGAAGAGGTTCATTTCTTCGAACTGATTGTATTGTTCGACGTCCTCAACTCCGTCAGCTCCTATAATAGCTTGTTTTCCAGGGATCACAATGTGCTTCTGTTTTTTAGAAGGGTCGATTACATAAAGAACCTGTGCAACATGTGAAGCAAGTATCCAAGGGTCATCTTTATATCCAATATTTTGGAGGTCAACAATTGTTAGTCCATAGTTGTCCACCTCAACACCTCTTGGGTGGTTCACCCATCTACACCGAAAGACGGGGAACTTAATATTACAACCATAGTCTAGTTCCCATATATCATCTATGATGCCATAATATGTGATGTTTTTGCCGGTATTTCCGTCTAAGGCTTGTGTGCGAACACCGCTATTTTGAGACATGCTTTTCTTGTCTTTTTTGGCAGTATAAAATATGTAGCCATTAATATCATAACCTTGCCATGATGTGACCTGAGCGGATGGTCCTGATGCCAATCTTTTGATTGTTTTTTCTTCTATGGTTTCCCCATCTGGTATGTCCTGTTCCTTTAACCAATCGACGAATCGACGCTTGTGCTCCTTCATGATCCAATCTTGTGAGCGGCCATGACTTTCTGCTCTTACAACATCCAGGTGTCTTTGGATGAATGGTCCCATTAGTGTGATGCGTTGCAGGACACTGTAATGTGCTAGTTTTATCTCATTCATGTCATTGTCGATGAATGTTTTCCTCCCCGCTATGCCGATACCATCCAATCTTCCCTGATGAAGTGACGCTGGTAAACCAATCCCCAAATTATCTTTTAGATAAGCCAGGCAGCACTCGATGACTTCTTCAGTACTGTATCCCTCTATCATGCTTCCCTCAGGGTTTGCATGATTCAGTACGTATCGGTTCAAGATTGACAAGAAACGCTCGTATGACCACATTTCGTGTAAGTATAGGGGACCCAGTGCCCTTATCTGATCTACCATGTGAATCATGAGGTGTTCTGTGATGTCAAAAAATTGTGGAGGAAAGCACATCTCAAGCTGCACCATGGTCTCCCTGACAAAAACCTGCAGATCGTCCAATTCGTCTTTGACAATCACCTTCTGAGAAATTCTGTCGAAGAAGTAACACAACCGAGTGATCACCATCTTTACGTATACTGGCTTGATCGCCCTGATTGCAATTGGAAGGAACACAGTCAGCATAACATGGCAATCGTGACAATTGTATCCAGTAAACGAGAGATCTTTCATCGACACTAGTTTCTTGATGTTGGATGAGTAACGACTCGGAACTCTGATACCCCGTAAACACTGACATACTGCCCTTTTCTCAGCCAATGTTAAGTTGTAGCTAGCCGCGGGAAGTTTATATCGTCCATTCCCCATATCTATAGGGTGAAGATCATCTCTAATGTTCATAGCTACCAAGTCCTGGCGCGACTTCAGGTTATCCTTTGAATCCAGTAAGAGCCCAATCATGTTACCGAACACATTCTTCTTCATGTGCATACCATCTATGGCATGGCGGACCTCTAGGTCCTCCCAATACGGTAAGTACTTGAAGAAAATTGACTTCTTCTTAAACGGCACGCCATCCTTAGGTGCCTTATCTCTTTTTTTTCGGCTTTCCGTCTTTTGTCATCTTCCCATATTCAACCTCGATGTCCTTGACCATCTCAAAAACTGCGTGTCCGTCTTGTTTTGCAGGAGCGGGACCTATCACAGCGTCGCCTCCAAAAAATTGATGGAACTTCTTACCTCGGTACTTGTGTCCTTCCTCTAAGAAGCGTCTGTACCTCAGGAAAACTCCCTTTCTAGTTCCGTCGAGGAAATACCAAGCGGTTTCGTCGTCCAAGCATACACTGCATGCCGTCTTTCCTTTGACCTGCCCTGAAAGCACAAACAATGCCTGGTAATCGTTGATGGTAACGAAGATCATAGCTCTTAGGGTGAATTCTTGCTGTGTAAAACCATCAATCATCTTGATACCGTTGTTCCATAAATTTGCCATCTCTTCCAACAGAGGCTCAAGAAAAACATCAATATCTATGCCTGGATGCTTTGGGCCTTGTATAAGTATGCATAGGAAAAGATACTTTCGCTTCTGGCACAACCATGTAGGTAGGTTGAACATGCTCAAGACAACTGGCCATGTGCTGTGTGTGCTCATCCTTTGACCAAATGGATTCATTCCATCCGTACTCAAAGCAAACCGAACATTTCTTGGATCTTTTGCAAATTCTTTATGCTTCTCGTCGAATTTCTGCCACTGGCTAGCGTCGGCTGGATGGCGAAGCTTTCCGTCTCCCTTCCTGCGCTTATCAGAATCCCACCAGCGCATCAGTTCAGCGTCATTTGGGTTTGAGAACAGACGCCTCAGGCGATCGGCCACAGGGAGGTACCACACGACCATGGAGGGAATTTTCCTCTGCTTCCCATCATCATCAACGCCTACACAAGTGTCAGGTTCCTCATTACAAGCAATACTACCCCTCCTCTTTCTTTTATTCCCGTCTGTTTGAACTTTGTCCTCGCCCCCACAATAGCTAGCATTGTTTTTGTACCGTTTTGCACCACATACCGGGCATTTGTCCAAATTTTTGAATGCATCCCCTCGGTACAATATACAATGATTTGGACAAGCATGAATTCTTTCCACACCCATCGTGAAGGGACTAATAAGCTTCTTTGCTCGATAAGTGTTCTCCGGTACTTTATTAGGCTTTGGAAGCAACCATGCTAAGATACGAAGGAGATCATTGAAACTAACGTCGGACCAACCATATTTAGCCTTTAGAATCAACAGCTCGAGTATGAAGCGAAGCACAGTCCAGTGTCTCGGACAACCCTTTGAATGCTCATACACAGTTTCCTGAGCTGCCTTTTTCAACGACTCAACATTTTGTGCGCCTTTCACACTGCCAACTAATAGTTCCTCTTCGGTATGATGCAACAACTGGCCCAAGAAATCGCTGTCATCAAATTCATCACCACCTTCATCCCCAACAATGTCCTCAGCACCTTCATCCCCAGCAATGTCCTCACCACCACCGACTCCATCACCACCACTTCCATAGTCAACACCATCATCACTTCCGTCATCCTCGAAACCATAATCTTCATCATAACCGTCAAAGTATCTGTTGACGGCTTCAGGGTCTCGCCAGATGTCTTGCAACTGGTCCACAACGTCGGTATCCTTCTTCTCACCATGGTATGTCCATAATGTGTACTCCTTCACGAAACCATGAACCAGCACATGTGATCGGATTGTAACCAAGTCATTGAAAACACAATGGTTTTGGCACATTCGGCAGGGGCAACGCATATCTTTGGTCCTCTCGTCCATTGCATGATTCTCTGCGACTTTAAGAAACTTGTCAAGCTCTCGGCGAAAATATTCACCATGCCTTGATATATTGTACATCCATGACCGATCCATCTTGTAACCTTGAAAAATTCCATTAAAAAAATAAGTCAAGAAAAAATAACACATATCCATGAACAAAAAATATAAGACATTATATGAGGCTAACGTTGAAAATGTAACAAAAAGAAAAGAAATGCACGCTTATTGTAAAAAAGATAAATCTTCTTGTCTCTCCTCCATGGTTTTAGCAATTTCCCCATCCATGAATGAGCCTAAAAAGTCAAATCCGAGGCAAATTAAGGGAGAATCATCTTCCCCTACTTCACTAACCTAGTTCCATCCAAAAGGTTGAGCTTAATTGGGGTCCAATCGGCCAAGTACTACCATACATGGAGATTTAGATCTAGCTAGAGGTACTACCATGGAGATCTAATTGAGCCATATAATCAATGCAATAAGCTTAAGAATAGTCATAGGATAAGCATCAACTCACCTCCTAATGAGGGGACAAACCATCCACTTGTCCTCCACTTGTCTTGGGAAATTTGGGCAGCACCTCCCTCTCCTTTTTCCGGTTTGGAGTCCACTTGTCGGGCTGTGGAAGAAGACCTCTCGCTTTATGTACGGTGCAACACTTCTAGGGGCGGTTCATGGCGCGAGCCGCCCCTGATAATCAGTTTCAGGGGCGGGTCATAGCATGGGCCGCCTCTGGAATATACAGCATTTACAGGGGCGGTCGACGCCATTGCCCGACCCTGGAAATGCTATTTACAGGGGCGGTTGATGGGGCCAGCCGCCCCTGATAATAAGTTTCCAGGGGCGGGTCATGGCATTGGCCGCCCCTGGAAAGGGAAGCATTTGCAGGGGCGGGCCATCCCATCGCCCGCCCCTAGAAAGTGCTATTTACAGGGGCGGGTCATGGCGTCACCCGCCCCTGAAAAAATTGGTTGTTTCCAGGGGCGGCTCATGGCATCACCCGCCCCTGTAAATCGTTCTGTAGGGGCGGCCCTTAGCTACAGTGTCGTTCATGCATTTGTAGGGGCGTGTCGCCTTTTAGTCCGCCCCTTAAAAAAAAACCCCTGGCTCTTACAAATGTTTTTTGTAGTAGTGTGAATCAGTTTTGAAGAAGCTGAAGCTGAAGCTGAATCAGTTTTGAAGAAGCTGGCTCGTGAAGCCGGCCCAGGAGCCGAATCAAATGGGCTAGGGAAACACAAAGAGGGAGAGCTAGGCCGGTCAAATTAAGTACGTGCCTGTCGTAGCTTCCTCCTAGCTTTAGGGAGCATGCAACAACGTAACCACAGAAAAAGGGTACACGTAGGCCCAAAAGGCAGGCTTTGCTGCTTTTGGAGTTAGGTACGGAGCACGCCCGTCATGCTACGGGCATTGTTGATCAGATACGACTTGCATGCCTCGAGCGTGCGTATACGGATGGGCATGCATTTGACGGTTAATTGGAGAAAAATATTTCGTGAACATGGCTGTGCCGTAAAGTGCACATAATAATAAAGCAACCCGCAAATAAAATAAATCATATACACACAATATTTTGAATAAGTCGAATGGTCAAAGCAATGATAAAAAGTCATTGGTGACAAATATTTCGATACGAAGGAAGCAGAATAAACTAAAAGAAAATTCTTCAGGCTAAGGATTCAGTTTTTGGAGCATGGACGATATGTATGGATCAGGGCTGTCGCGCGCTGTATATCTTGCATTGTCATCATGTACGTACATTAGTAGTAGATGTTAAGCTAATAATTATTTATGTAATCTGTTATTGGTACAACCACTTGTAGAGAGGGCTGACCGATGGACACTGTTCTGATTTCTCCCCGGGTCGTCGGCTTCTGTCTGCCCTTGATACTGACCGTATCGGAGGCTCGGAGCAGTTGGTCGGCCATGGCCATGCCCCAACTGCGCCGCATTTCTTTCTTGTTTTTCCCCTTTTTGCAAATAAAGCTGACGTGGACGTGCAGCTAGTCTACCTGCCGCATGGCCGAACGCGGTTAAACTTGTTTATAATTATGTAACCACTCTCCCAATCCCCGTCAGATTCAGTACACAGTAGGTGGCAGTGACGCCGCCGTGTTCGGCAGCCGGGACAAAAAAAAAAATTGTCCCGCATTACTGTCGTATGCATGAGGGTTTAAATGAAGTTTATTTACAAAATTTTTTCACAGATGAGTGCAACTTTGCGCGACGAATCTACTGCACCTAATTAATCCATGATTTGCTACAGTAATGCTACAGTAACCATCTTCTAATCGTGCGGTCAAAGGCCTCATTAGATTCGTCTTGCGAATTTGCCAGGAGGCTGTGGAGATAGTTTTGTAAACTGACTTTATTTAATACCCCTAATTAGTGGTCAAAATAGCATTTAATGGAGGGACAAAAAAATTTGTCCCTCCAACCGAACACGGCCGACAGATGCATGGTGTATTACTGGCTACTACACGTGTGGGGTCAGCTAAAATATGCCCAGTAGGTCAACTCCTGACAACGCTAGCTGACTAGTTGTTGGCTCGCGTGTGTTTAGATGGCGGTGAAAAATTTTTCACCCAGCATTAAATGCAGAGAATCTCACATGTATGGAGTACTAAATGAAGTCTATTTGTAAAACTTTTTTACAGATGAGTGCAACTTTGCGCGATGAATCTAATGAGCATAATTAATCCATGATTTGCTACAGTAATACTACAGTAACCATCCTCTAATCGTGTGGTCAAATGCCTCATTAGATTCTTCTCCGAAATTTACCTAGGGGTGTGGAGGTAGTTTTGTAAACTGTCTTTATTTAATACCTGAATTAATGGTCAAAGTTGTATTTAATACTACAAAAAATTTTCCAATCTCCAACTGAGGTTGGAAAATTTTTTCCTGATGCTGTTGCTGCTCAGCTGCTGCACCTGCAAAGTCAGAAGCCGGAGAGCAGAAGATAGAGAGAGGGAGAGACCGCGGCCGGCCGCAGGCGCCGTGGACACGGTCCACTGGGCAGAGCTGACCCAAGCGGCCCCGCTCGCGGGCAGGGGGGCGGGCTGGGCGCCGGCCCATGCGGTGGGTGCGCGGAGGCGCGTGGGCCCCATGGGGCTGGGCAGTGGCGGAGCCGTTGGGTCGGTTGGGCTCGGCGCCACCATTGGTTGCCTGCCGCATAGGCCCATAGACCGCACCAAGCGTGCGTGACGCGGCCCGGCGCGTCCACATCGCACACCAACACTAGCCGTTATATCCGGCTGATTTCGCTGCCCCTGTTCCGCGACTCTTTTTTTTTTGGTCTATTCATTCAAATACACCTCTTTTTTTGCGAAATCATTCAAATACACATAATAATCTTTTCCACACATTTTTGTACAAGTTTCTCGCAAATCCTCTTCCTCTGCGACAGGCCATAAGGAAAATTACCTAGAGACAATTATGAGTTATCCTTTTCGAACCCTTTTGGGGACGAAAGAGGAGAAAAAAAATGAAATGGCACCAAAGAGCTAGAAACGTAAATTTTCAGGGAGCTAGAAACAGCCAAGACTTTGACATTCTTTAAATCATTTTTTTACTATTTTTTTTTACAGAATCTTCACCTCTACCTAATTGATTTTTCTTCAACGACTTTCTGATATACTCTTGTAGATAAAGAAGAGCCTTCTGTAAATCGAGCATTGTACTGTCACCGTCGCTCTGCACTGCATCACACTGGAAGCACATTTTTCCACAGTGGCCGCATTTTGCGTTCCCACATCTGACCAAGTGTACCAAAGGTCGGAAATGGAGAGTGAAGTGTGCACTCAAGTCGGTGGTAATGCCACTATTTGTGGGAACACATAGGCCTTGTTTAGTTCGAAAAGTGAAAACTTATCAAATCCTAAAAATAGGATGTTGGAAGAGATATTTGGATACTAATAAAAAAAATAATTACACAACTCGTCTGGAAATTGAATTTCGAATCTATTAAGCCTAATTAATCCGTCATTAGAGATTGTTTACTATAGCATGATGTTGTCTAATCATGGCCTAATTAGGCTCAATAGATTCGTCTCACGAATTATCCGGAGTCATGGAATGGATTTTATCATTAATCTACATTTAATATTCCTAATTAGTGTCGATACATTCGATGTGATGGTGAATAATGAAAACTTGCCAGAAACTTGCCGATCTAAACAAGGTCATAACCTTTACCTCTGAGACTCTGACCATGTGTGGCAGCCTTGTTAGGAATAGGGTCCTGTTTAGTTCGCGAACTTTTTTCATCGCTACAGTAAATTCGAATGTTTGAATACGAATTAGGAGTATTAAATGTGTATAACTGACAAAACTCATTTTATAATCCTCGGGTGAAATTGCGAGATGAATCTATTAAGCCTAATTAGGCCATGATCAGACAATGTCGTGCTACAGTAAACAATCCCTAATGATGGATTAATTAGGCTTAATATATTCGTCTCGCGATTTCGCGTCCATATGTGTAATTAGTTTTATAATTAGATCATGTTTAGTCCTTCTAATCTTTGATTTATAATTGCTACATTAAATTTCGCAAAAATTTTTCTAACAACTAAACAGGCCCTAGGATAAAGCCAATTTGACTCTCTTAAAAAAGAAAAAAAAAGAAAAAGATTGAGACCTGTACTGTAACTTTTCGTGTCTCTGGACGATACACTGTGGGCCCAGACGATACGGAACTTTCAAGCAGGCATTGACTCTGGTGCTGGTACATGTCTGGATAAAGCCAATTACTAAATGAAAGTCTATTTGCAAAATCTCTTCACCGATGAGCGTAACTTTTCGAGACGAATCTAATGAGCCTAACTAATCGATAATTGGCTACAGTGATGCTACAGTAATCATCCTTTAATCATGCGGTCAAAGGCCTCATTAAATTCTTCAGGGTTCCTAGTGCAGGGGTTCTGGAGTTAGTTTTGTAAAATACCTTTATTTAATACCTGTAATTAGTGATCAAAGTTTTAAACAGTATCTAGTGCTGGAAAACCAAACGGGGCCAGAGATGCAGAAAATTTATGGCATGGAAAAAGATTTCATGGACAGTGCATCACTCGTCAATAAATAAATTCGGGACAACGAGAGTTGTTGCAACGTTCTCAACTCCTCATCCATGCACAACGTCCGCCCCGGCTCCTTTATTATTTATTCATTGCCACGAATATAAATTGAAATTCGCGGGCTTGCAATGGTGCAAACTGGGCCCCACGAAACAAATAAATATATAAATAAAATAAATATATAGATAGATAGATAAAAATAAATAAATAATTAAATAATTAAAATAAATATGGGATGTGGGTAGTTGTTTTGCTAGATCGTTAGAGCATCTTCAAGAGACTTTCTAAAAATGAATAGCTAAAATTCTGATTTAGCTATTATGTAAAACGAAATGACTAGCAAAAAAGTGATGAAATCTAACAGCTTGTCCGAACAACCTCTCGAAACCAGGGGCGAGGCCACGGGAAAGCGGATGGCGAGTGCGTTGCTTGGCAAAAATACCGACGGGAGGGAGAAGGATAACGAGTCTAGAAAGATGGCAATCATGTTGCCGATTCTGTTGGATGAGATTTTTTTTTCTCTCTTTTTTCTTTTTTTTTGCTAGCTCAAGTCAGATAGAGAGCCTCTTGGAGATGCTGTAATTTTTCTTTTCTTTTTTTTGGCATAAGCATAAGCTATAAAAAATCGCCACGAGGAAATAGCACACGATTTAGTACAGGACTCTGAGGTCAAAATGGCGTATGTTGAAACTTGAAACGGTCCCAAACGGACACAAGTGTAGTCTCTGTTTCCTGGTGTGCAACTCGTCAACTCTTGACTGTTCCTTGCTGCTTCTTCTTTTTCTTCTTTTTATGGTCTTCAGGATACCCTCCCACGTTTTGCGTTCCAGGCACAAGCATACCGAATCGCATAAAACAAAAAACTACGGATTTTATGCATTACTAAAGTGCTTAAAATCCTTCATTTGTTTTTTTTCATTTTCCCATTTCCCTCATGGCATTGTAAAAACATTTCAACAGATGGTAAAAAAAAAATCTTTAGATCTCGCTCCGTTCTACTCCAGCTACCGAATTTATCTGTCGCCACTGAACCAATTGATCACCGCAACCAATGTGTACGTTGGCCATAAATGAGTCAACCCCGCCCACGCAAATCCCTTTTCGAAATAAGACTATTTGCAATGATGTCCTCTAAACAAGCCTCTTCTCTAAATATAGAGGTTTTATTCTCAAAATCATCCTGCAGCAGCAGTACCCTGTATCTCGTCCTCTATTTTTCAGGTCCGCTCCTCTCTCCCCCAAATTTGGAGACTTCTCGTCCTCCGCGAACCGCGTGGAGCAGCAACAGCTGCCTGCTGGCTTGCGTGCCGGCCTTCTTGTGGTCGTGGGCCGCTGGCTACGCGCGCCGCTGGGCCGCGTGCCCGCTGGCCGCAGAGCCTCCTCGCTAGTGCGCTCACTTCATCGCTGCCGCAGGATGCACCGCGTAGTGAGCGTATACAGGATTTTTTACAGATTATCGTTGCAATTGAAATTAGATTTAGAGGATAAAATATTTTACAAAGCCTCTAAATTTTGCTTTGAAACCCTGAAGAATTTGGGATGGTCTCAAGGAAAGTCTATCACGCGACGCGTCGCGCGGAAGCGCGAGCGCGCGACGCGCCGCGCGACTCCTTCTTCTTCCTCTCCGGCCATAGAAAGAGGGGCCCCGGGGAGGCCGGCCGGCCAGGCGGTGGGGACGGCGGCGGGCGGCCTTAGGGCCCTGGCGGCGGGGGAGGCGGCCGGGCCAGGTAGGGGCGGGGGCGCGGCATNGGAGGGGGGGAGGCGGGGCCAGGTGAGGGCGGCCGCCGCCGGCGCTAGGGTTCGGCGGGGCTCCGATGAGCCCGCTAGGGTTCGTCGGAGCTCGCCGAACCCTAGCGCCGGCGGCGGGGCGGTGGCCGGCGGCGGGGGAGAGCAGAGAACGACGGCGGCGGCGGGGTCGCGCGCTCCCCAACAGCGCGACCCGTCGCGTAATAACCCTGTCCGGTCTCAAAACCCATCCCAATCCAAACCAAACCGCGTGCGCCACCGCCGCGCGCTCGCCGGCTCGCCGTCGCCATTCACACGCCGGCCCGTGCGCTCGATGCCATGGCCAGGTAAAAACCAAAACCAAAAGGCTCTCCTGTTGCATCGCGAGGCGAGCAGAGAGAGTCGCACACACCATTGGCGAGCCTGGACCACACGGTGACGACGGCGCGACGCCATCCGCACGGGATCTCGGAGCGATTAGCCGCGTGCTTTATCCGGCGGCTAGCCGGGAGCCGCCCCCATTGATCCTTGATTAGCACGGAGCTTATCCTAGCACCTTTTATCTCCGCAATTTCCTCCTCGTCTCCTCCTCGTCTCTCTGCTCTGACTCTGCTATGCTTGCTCTCCCCTTGGCAGATCGATAAAGAACAGCCTCTTTCTCTCCCCATCTTTCCTCGCCAAAAGCAGAGTGGAGCGAGACGAGAGGGCGGCTGCACAAAAGCGTTCGTCGTCCGGGCCTTTGGATTCCCAAGAATTCCCTTCCAAAGCAGCTGAATCTCGGGACCCCGCCTGCCTTCTTGCTCCTCTTCCTCCCCTCCCCTCCCCTCCCTTCGTCCTCGTCCTCCCGCCTCCACCTCCAGCGCCAGAGCCCGTAGCCCAGAGCGGAGCAGCGCGAGCAAATCTTGGGGATTCCGCCTCGCTCCCTCACGCGCGCCCGTGCTGGTGGTGGATCCGCTCGAGCGGGGGCCGCCCGACCGCCTGCCCCGCTCCTTTTCCGTACTCCGGGTTGGGTTGGATTTGGTTGCGAGGTGTGGAGAGGTGTGGTTGGGGGTGGGACTGGGAGCTCGGGGGAGTGGTTACTTCCCCCCTTGGCTTCTTGCTGCGCGCCCGCCCCGCTGGGTCGTGTCGTGCCATTAAAGCCGGCGCCTTTGGGTTTCTCTCTCCATCTCCCCTCCGCCCTTCTCTCTCTATCCGTCCATCCAGCTCCCTCTCTCTCTCTCTTCCTCTAGCTACCTGGCTGCAGATTGGTGCGGTGGTTGTGGCCGGGTTCCTGCGCCTGCCCGGAGCGCGCAGCTCGGGACTCCAAAGGCGCCGCCTTTCCGGCGCTCCGCCCACACCGCGGAATTCTCGCGTTCTTGGGGCTCCGAATCTCGCCGCCGGCGCAGCCGCTGGAGCGGGGCGTGTCGATTCGCGGCGTTTCTTGGCTGCTGTGGGCGATTGCGGCCCCTGGATGGGAAGGATTTGAGTGGATTCGCGAAGAGGAGGAGGAGGGGGAGCTCTGATTCGGTTCGCCTTGGTATGTGCCATGAGGAAGCTCTTCTTCTCCGAGTCGGCCTGCAAGGAGACCAAGCTCCACTCCGCGCCCCACTCGTGGCTGCCCCTCGAGAGGGGGAAGCTCTCCAAGTTCTCCGGCCATGCCGCCGCCGGCTCCTCAGTGTAAGCGCCCATCCCTTGCTCTGCCGTACTTGATTTCTCGCTTGATTTTGCAAGACATGCTCGTTATGTCTGAATTGTGTCGCTCAAGATCCAGTCTTTTTGGTACTTGTGTTGGTTTTGCCGTGGAAAATTGGCTGATTGAGATACTCATCTTCGTTTCTCCCCTGCTGTCTGTTGCAGGGAGTCATTGATGAAGATGCCGGAGCCGGCGGTCCTTCCGCACTTCAAGCCTGCGGACTATGTCGACATACTGGCTCAGATACACGAGGAGCTGGAGTCTTGCCCTCCGGACGAGAGGTCCTGCCTGTACCTGCTCCAATTCCAGGTTTTCCGCGGCCTTGGGGAGGCCAAGCTGTCGCGGCGGAGCCTCCAGTCTGCGTGGGAGAAGGCGAGCACCATACACGAGAAGCTCATCTTCGGGGCATGGCTCAAGTATGAGAAGAAAGGGGAGGAGGCGATTTCTGACCTGCTCAGCTCGTGTGGCAAGTGCTCGCAGGAGTTCAGGCTCCTGGATTTCGTGTCACAGGTCTCCACCGGGTCACATGACATGAGCTATGATGATGAGTCTGATGAATTTCGGGGCTCCTCGGTGGTTCATTTCCGGATAAGAGATGATATGATTGCATGTGATCGGCGGAAGCTCGCTGCTTTGTCAACTCCGCTGTATGCAATGCTTAATGGCGGTTTTAAGGAATCATATCTTGAGGTTATTGACATGTCTCGAAATGGCATCTCCCCTATTGGCATGAGGGCAATCAGTAAATTCAGCCTATCAGGAAGACTACCTTATTTGTCCGCTGATGCTATTTTGGAAATGCTTGATTTTGCCAATAAGTTTTGCTGCAAGGGGCTTAAGGATGCTTGTGAGAGAAAGCTTGCTTCTTTTGTCTCTTCAAGGCAAGATGCTATAGACTTCATGGAATGTGCTCTTGAGCTGGGTTGTTCCATCCTTGCTGCTTCATGCTTGCAGGTGCTCTTGAATGAGCTTCCAGAGTGCTTGAGTGATGAGCAAGTGGTTAGGATATTCTCCTCTGCGAATAAGCAGCAGAGGTTGACAATGGTTGGCAATGCATCTTTCTCCCTATATTGCCTTCTTAGTGAAGTCTCCATGAGTACCAACCCAACATCGGATGTCACTGTAAGTTTCTTGGAAAAGCTTGTGGAGTCAGCATCAGATTCTAGACAGAAGCAATTGGCCTTACATCAGCTTGCTTGCACAAGATTTCTAAGGAAAGAGTATGCTGAGGCTGAGCGCCTGTTCAATGCTGCCTTTTCTGCTGGCCATCTATATTCGGTTGTGGGTTTGGCTAGATTGGCCTCTCTTAGGGGTAATAAGCATTTTGCTCTCAAGTTGCTAGACTCTGTGATGTCATCTCGGTGGCCTCTTGGATGGATGTATCAAGAGAGAGCACTATATTTGGATGGTGATAGCAAGTTAGAAAATCTTAACAAGGCTACTGAGTTGGACCCTACTCTTACATATCCCTATATGTTCCGAGCTGCATCTTTGATGAAAAGGCAAAGTGTTGAAGCTGCATTGATGGAGATCAACCGCATCCTGGGATTCAAGCTGGTGCTGGAATGCTTAGAACTAAGGTTCTGTTGCTACCTTGCTCTTGAGGATTATAGAGCTGCCTTATGTGATGTGCAGGCAATCCTCACGCTTGCCCCTGATTATCGTATGATTGGTGGCCGTGTGGCTGCCAAGCAGCTGCGTATGCTAGTGCTGGAGAATGTAGAGCAGTGGACAACTGCTGACTGTTGGATGCAACTTTATGATCGGTGGTCAGCTGTTGATGATATAGGATCCCTCTCTGTTATATATCAAATGCTGGAGTCAGATACTGCCAAAGGAGTTTTGTACTTTAGGCAATCTTTGCTTCTTCTCAGGTAAATAAATTAATTTATGTTATTGCTCAGAAGAAAGTTTTCATAATTCAGTAGTATACAGTCAGGCAATAATGGGTATAGTAGATGCTCATGCTACTGCACATGGTTGGCATGCCTGGCATGTCTTGCACCTACTAGTATTATGTATCTGGAAGCTGGAATGTTCTCACATGTTTGGCTGATCAGCATGTTTGCACATGCCTCCTGTGCTAAGTGCTAACTTAATGATTTTTTTTCGGAAACACTATTTGGGATGTTAGGATTAATATGGTTTCCTTTTGTTTTACCAGATTAAACTGTCCTGAGGCTGCAATGAGGAGTTTGCAGCTTGCTCGCGAGCATGCTGCAAGCGATCATGAAAGACTTGTCTATGAAGGATGGATTTTGTATGATACTGGCCATTGTGAGGAAGGGTTGCAGAAAGCGGAAGCATCCATTGCAATACAAAGGTCATTTGAGGCATTTTTTCTAAAAGCTTATGCTTTGGCTGATTCAAGTCTTGATCCTTCAACCTCAGCAACAGTTGTATCACTTCTAGAAGATGCATTGCGGTGTCCCTCAGATAGACTTCGGAAGGGTCAGGTAAGAGTTCTTTCTCCCACATAATTTCCTCAATTCTGCTTAGTAAACGGACTATGAAAGATAAGGAGCTGCTGTCCTTTTTCTGTGACATTGACATGTTGCAAATCTTGAGATCTAACATCTAAGAGATCTTATACCAAAATAAGAAATATAACTGCAACCCAAAAAAAAAAATTTCTTGACTTCTATCGGTTTCCTTGGACAATATGAACTGGAAATTTATTTCTGCATTTGTTAAGTAGTCCTTTTTTTTTGGTAAGAAATGGTCTTGGATTCTTGTTATTGGTTTCATTCTTCACATATGCATTTGTTCTACTGCCAGGTGTTGCTAAATTTTGTTAGGAAGTTAAGATGTCCTACTCATTGTCTCATTAAGTATTGGAATGGCACTATCACTCTTAAAAATGGCTGCCTTGGCTCTCTTAACATGGCAACTGATCAACTGGAGTCCTTGGTACACTCCAAGAATAATATAATTTCCTAGCGATCAGATATCCTGTTAGCTAAGTTAGAGCATCCCATGCCATCTTCATTACCCGGAATTTTCATTTTAACCATATGGATAAATGGAGCACTCCTGTCAAGGGCTAATCAAAAGATTTTTTTTTTTAAATGTTTCCAGCTTAGCTACATGAACTTCAGAAACTTCCCTGTTTACATCTCTAGCATTTTAGTATGAGATGTTCACATAGGATGCATAACTGCAAGTTACTGATAGATTTTAACATCTTTTAGGCTCTGAACAACCTCGGAAGTGTTTATGTGGATTGTGGGAAGCTAGACCTAGCAGCTGAATGCTACATTAATGCCTTAAAAATTGGCCACACCAGAGCTCATCAAGGCCTTGCAAGGGTTCATTTTCTTCGCAACAACAGAACCGGGGCATACGAAGAAATGACCAAGCTAATAGAGAAGGCCAGGAACAATGCATCAGCATACGAGAAGAGATCTGAGTACTGTGACCGGGAGCTGACGAAAGCAGACTTGCAGATGGTCACCAAACTCGACCCTCTGCGAGTGTACCCCTACAGATACCGTGCTGCTGGTAAGCTCTGCTTCCTGCATGGCATATCCAGTTTCTTATAATTTTTGGTATGACAAAGCTAGGACGTGACGTGATTCTAGACCACCAAATTCAAAACAGATTGAAACTGAGGATATAAAATTCTTGACACAGTTGTTTAATTGTTAATAGATGTTAGCTCATCTGTGCTCAACTCCTAGTGGTTTGTGCTACTTTAACTAACCAACTACCCCTGTTTCTAACATAAGCTGGTAAGAGGTCAATGTGGTCTGCCATATTCTTTGTTCAACTTGATCAGTAGGTGTAACAACCATAACATATTCCATTCAGTTCATGAATTAGCTCATCTGTTTATTGCCTTCTTGCTTCCTCGGCTGACGTGGACTCTGCCCTGATTGTGTACACAGTGCTGATGGACAACCACAAGGAGAAAGAGGCCATTGCGGAGCTGACCAAGGCGATCGCCTTCAAGGCGGACCTGAACCTGCTCCACCTGCGGGCGGCCTTCCACGAACACATTGGCGACATCTCGAGCGCCCTACGGGACTGCCGCGCGGCCCTCTCGGTGGACCCCAACCACCAGGAGATGCTGGAGCTTCACCACCGGGTGAACAGCCAGGAACCCTGAAACCCCATGGTGTACATACAGGAGCTCTCTCTCAAAGAGAACCAGCCAGCCAACCATACCAGTGTATGTTTTGTACCATACACAGCAGATGAAATGTAAGGATAGTATAAGCCATTTAGGTCCCCCCTTCAAAACCAAACTCCATTCCTTGTGTCCCTAATTAGATATGCTGTTTGCCATAGCCTCCACTTAGTAAATTATTATTGTCGATTGTGATTAAGCCTCCTAATTGTACCCGCCATGTGCCCCAGCAGCCCATTCTGGCAGAATCAAAAAGTTTTGACTGTATCATGTGTATATGAAATGGGAAAAAGATGAATGGAAGCTTTTGTCGGCGCGAAACTGTCAAACCTGAATGATTGCACATGTGCAGATATGCTTCTTGGCTGTTGATAATTCTGGAGCGTTCTCTGTTATCTAGTCATGAGTCAGGATTAGCATGCGGTCATTGTTGCACTGATTGGGGGTGAAGACCGAAGGAGAGCAACGGCTTTTGCAGCTTCTGAAAATGAATGGTCAGTGAGTGAGGACTGAAGGCAGGGCGTCACTTTCTCAGGCTGAATGGTCCAGAAATGGTGAACCGGAAGGTCTAGTGGAGGGAGAAATCTTGGGATTCCTTTTTCCCATAATGAGCAGCATATGATGGTGTGCTTGTATGTGACGTTTAGCTGCACTAAATTGACTGAAGCATAAAGGATAACTATATCCTCCTATTTCTATGTCACTGATGACGACATAATCCATGGTTGAGTAAACAGAAGACTAGGTTTGGAATCCAAGTCCTCAGACGACAAAGCTCCTCACTAATCTAGTGATGAGGACTTCAGAGCAGCCATCCCCACCCCAACACCCACTTTTGGTCATGTAGGACATGTAGAAATTCACCTAAAAAATCTCCAAACACGCGTTGTGTGCTTTCTCCATAGCCTTTTGTGCACGCCTTTAAATCTCTTTTGGTCCTTTTGCCTCCTGTTTTTCCTTCAAACCATTGACATAAATCTTTTCTGGTACGCCAAACAAAGCCCAGCAAATACGATCGCATATGTCGTATCACCAAGATCTCCAACATCTGTATAATTTCTAAAGGAGAAAGGTGTGATTCAATTAGGTGACCGGTGTAACCATCCAGGCACAAATCGACAAAGGTTGGGGGCCCTTTTTTGTGCCGAACTGCCGGTCGCCAAATGTCTGAAACGTCAAGATGACTCGCGTCATGGGGGCAGCAGCGGCCGCCCCCAACTTTTGTGGTGGATTATCGGCGCCAAGCTTCCTGTGAGAGCCTGAGAGGTACATGAGGGAAAGCGATGTGAATTCGTTGAATACATCACGGGTGCTGACGGTGTCTGTCGGATGAGCATGGAATGCGAACAAAGCGTGGATAAGAGCTGATCAGGTGATGATAAGTTCTTGGCATCTGCTTCTGAAGCACAAAAGGTTTTAAGATTGACGAGGGTCCGGATTAGGGGTACCCAATCCAACCTCTTAATCCCGGAGCTCGCGATAATCCACCCCTCAAAAAACAAAAATCAAAGACCCAAAGCAAGGCAAGCTTCCCATACCCCGACTGCTTGGATCGCCCGGGTGGCCTCCTCATTCGCCCGAGAGGTTCTCCGCCTCCGAGTGGTTCGACGATTCGCCCGAGAGGCTCTCCGCTCCCGAGTGGCCCCCTCATTCGCCCGAGGGGTTCGCCGCCCCCGGGCGGCCTCCCGGTTCGCCCGAGGAGTTTTCCGCTCCCGAGTGGTCCCCGACTTCTCGGGTGAAACTGCCCGGTCGCGCCCCGGCCCATCCGGCGCCGTACCCACTTGGTACTCGCCGTGTCAGAAGCGTGATGGGCGCCCGTCCTTCGCCACGGCAGCCACAGTGGCACCCGTCTCGTCTCAACAGGAGTGCTACAGTCTTGGGGAGAATGCATGCGCTACACCAGGCACTCAAGTACGACTCAGGCACCCGCGGACGACATCTGGAGCCCGGGCAGGACACCTGGAGCGCCTGAAGACCTCGAGCAAGTCAACCACGACCCGGAACTACCCGGGAGCTTACCCGAGAAGGCACCAACGTCAACCACCCGGGATGTACGATCCCGGGTCCGGCGGGGCGCCCACTCCGTCAACACCTGCTCCCCGTACGGCTCGGCAGACGACGCTGAATGAAGCTCTCGGGGGCAGTAACTCCCGCTGTAATTTTCTTCTTTCTTACCCCCCGCTCCCTTCTCTCCTTGAAGCTATAAAAGGGGACGAGGGAACGTCAGCGCGGGGGGAGAGGTGAACTGGAACACCATTCGAACACTCGGGCACAGCACGCACAGCACACTCACTCGCTCCACACAGGGACTTGGGACCCTCTCCCTCTCCCGACTAGTTTGTACACCCCTACTACAGACTTGGACTTGAGAACAGCGACACTCACTGGACGTAGGGTATTACTCTCCGGAGGCCCGAACCAGTATAAACCCCCTGTCTCTCGAGTCACCGTCCGGATCCTGACACGCGATCGTAGGAAATTTACTTGTCGGCGGTAGAGAACCCCGACAGTTGGCGCGCCAGGTAGGGGCATTTCGCGTGTCACGACGCTTCACCAGGGTCCGGATGGCCCACGGCGGCGCCTCGCTGGCGCCCGGCGATCACCTGCGGTTCGGCTCCCTCGACTTCGTCATCGACAAGTCGGTGGAGCCCATCATTGGGGCGACTTTCGTGCGCCCCAAGCTTGCCCGCGACGACGGCAAGACGTTCCACGACGAGGGGCCCAAGCCCTCCCACGCCATGGCGGGAGCCACCGCCTACGTCTTCGACCTACTCGGAGGGGACCTGGCGGCCGCCCTGGGACGGAGCCCGTCCCAGGAACACTTCCGCAACGTCTCCTACATGCTTACCAACCTCGCCCTCCAGGTTGGAGGGCAGGAGCAGCTCCCCTGGGACGAGTTCATCGACTGCTACAACGCCATGTACCCGGAGGGACAGCCGGGCTTGCCAAGCGACCCGGTGGCCACCCCGACACCGGCGGAGATCGCCCCCCGCGCTTCGCCAACCACCGAGGGTACGGCGAGCAAGCAAAGCTCCCGCCCACGGTTGACGTGGGCTCCGCCGAACTTCGACCCCTATCGGGAGTGTTTCATGTGTCACACCCCCGACGGAGACGTGCACTCCGCGAGCAGCTCCACGGGAGGTGGCCCCCCCGCGGCACCACCTGCCAACGCCGCAGCGGCTCCACCTGCCCGAGCCCCTGCAGCACCACGTGCCAACGCTCCTGCGCCACCACCGCCTAACGCCCCGGCAGACGACGCTCGGCGGGTCAGGCTGCAGGAGTTGGACGAAGCCCGGCGCCAGATCGAGGAAGAGCGGCAGCAGCTCAACCGCGAGCTCGGGAGAAACGCGGACGGAGGAGCCGCCCGTGCACGAGCCCGGGACGTACAACAGCGCATCATCAACGACGGTGGCAACGCCAACGACGCGCAGGTCTTCAACCGGGCGTCCCAGAACCTCGCAGCGGCTGCCGTCCTGCTCCGCGAGCATCCCGAACCAGCGGCGCCCGAAGATCGGAGGTTCCATCAGCAGCTCCGTGCGCTCCTGGAAACAGCAGCAGTCCAGCAGGCGGAAAGTTCTGCCTCACGCCAGCGGGCCCCTCGAGAACCCGAGCACGAGCGTTCCGTACATCATCGCGCGGCCGCAGCTGACGAAGGCGCCAAGCAACGGGACGAGCACCATCAACGTCGACCACGCCGAGCCTACAACAGGCGGCGTGGAGGCCGCTATGACAGCGGCGAAGACCGGAGCAGGAGTGCGTCACCTGACCCCAGGGGGCCGCGCGCCTTCGGACCCCGCGTCCTCGGCGCCCAGGTTCCCCCACGCTTCCGTGCTCCCACGACGGTGCCCAAGTACGACGGGGACACCAACCCCAGCGTCTGGCTGGAGGACTACCGGCTCGCGTGTCATGCGGGGGGAGCACAGGACGATTACTTCATCATCAAGAGCCTCCCCCTCTACCTCGCCGACTCGGCTCGAACGTGGCTGGAGCACCTCCCTGCGGGTAAGATCGACAGCTGGGCGCAGCTGCGTGACGCCTTCATTGGCAACTTCCAGGGTACCTACACTCGTCCTGGGAATCCCTGGGACCTCCGCAACTGCCTCCAGGCAGAAGACGAGTCTCTGCGCGACTACATCAAGCGCTTCTCCAAGCGCTGCACCGAGCTGCCTAACACCACAGACACCGATGTCGTCTCCGCGTTCCGGTTCGGAACCACCTGCTCGACCCTCATCCATGAGTTGGGACGCCGAAAGCCACGAACCATCCGGGAGCTCCTTGACATCGCCACCGACTACGCCGACGGAGAAGATGCCGTTGCCGCAACCCTTGATCGACCTCAGGGCAAGGGCAAGAAGTCGAAGACGGTGGATGAAGGCACCTCCGCCCGGCCCGACCACAAGAAACGAAAGGACAAGCGGGGGCGCGACGGCCGCGTGGTAGCGGCGGCCGAGCGGAAGGCCACCAAGCCCAAGGGAAACCCGGCGTCAAGGGATCACTTCGAGAAGCTCCTCGAGGCACCCTGCACCCACCACGAGGGCCCCGTCAAGCACGCCCTGAAGGACTGCCGACTCATGAGAAGCTTCCTCGCCGGCGCCCAGAAGAAGAAGCCACACGAGGGCCGAGACGGGGCCGGTGGCTCCAACAACGACGACGGTTATCCCAGGGAGGACGGCGCAATCATGATGATCGTCGGGGGGACGGCGGCTTGCCCCCCGAAGCGTGAAGAAAAGCTGATCCGGCGAGAAGTCTGCCACACCGAGCCCGCGGTGCCCTCCTACCTGAAATGGTCCGAGGCCCCGATCACCTTCGACCGTTCCGACCATCCCGACCATGTCCCGCAACCAGGCAGATACCCGCTCGTGGTCGGGACGAAGCGCGTCCACAAGGTGTTGATGGACGGCGGGAGCGGCCTCAACATCCTCTACGTTGACACCCTTGACGAGATGGGGATCCCGCGGTCCCAGCTTCGACCATCCCCTGTGCCATTCCACGGGATCGTCCCGGGAGTGGACGCGATACCGCTCGGGCAGATCGATCTGCCCGTCACGTTTGGGACCCCACGAAACTTCCGCAGAGAAACCCTCACTTTCGAAGTGGTGGCGTTTCCGGGAACGTATCACGCCATCCTCGGGAGGCCTGCATACGCGAAGTTCATGGCTGTCCCAAATTACACGTACCTCAAGTTGAAGATCCCCGGACCGAAAGGTGTCATCACCGTGGGGACTTCATTCGAGCATGCGTTCGCCTGCGAAACCGAGTGCTTCCAATTCGTGGAGGCGCAAGTCCAGTCCAAAAGGCTCGCCGCCGAGCCTTCACCCAGGGACTTGGATATCCCCGAGACCTCCAAGCGCGCCGCGTGCTCCTTTGAGCCGGCCAAGGACGTCAAGGAGGTTGTCGTGGCCGACGATGGCCGCACCCTCCGCATCGGGACGGCGCTCGATCCTAAATAGGAAAGCGCGCTCGTCGACTTTCTCGATGTGTTTGCATGGAAACCCTCGGACATGCCAGGGATTCCAAGGGAAGTCGCCGAGCACAAACTCGATATCAAGCCTGGCGCTCGACCCGTCAAGCAGAAGCTCCGACGTTACGACGACGAGAAGTACAAGGCCATCGGCGAAGAGCTCAAAAAGCTCCTCAGCGCCGGCTTCATTAGGGAGGTATACCACCCCGAGTGGTTGGCCAACCCGGTCCTTGTAAAAAAGAAAAATGGGAAATGGAGGATGTGTGTTGACTATACTGGCCTTAACAAGGCATGTCCAAAAGACTCCTTCCCTCTTCCGCGTATAGATCAGGTGGTCGACTCCACCGCGGGGTGCGAAACCCTATGCTTTCTCGATGCGTACTCCGGGTACCACCAGATCGCGATGAGCTTGGCCGACCAGCTCGCGACGTCGTTTATCACGCCTTACGGCACCTACTGCTATTCGTCTATGCCCTTCGGGCTGAAAAACGCAGGCGCCACGTTCCAGAGATGCATGCGACGCGTCTTTAGTGACTTGATCGGCCGACTGGTCGAGGCGTACGTTGACGACATAGTAGTGAAGTCCAAGCGTACGGGCGACTTGGTTTCTGACCTCACAGCTGTCTTTGAGAAGCTCCGGCTGAACAAAGTAAAGCTGAACCCCGAGAAATGCGTTTTCGGGGTCCCGAGAGGCATGCTCCTTGGCTTTATCGTATCGGAACGAGGCATCGAAGCCAACCCCGAGAAGATAACTGCCATCACCGACATGGGGCCAATCCAGAACGTAAAGGGGGTCCAACGCGTCACGGGATGCTTGGCCGCACTCAGCCGCTTCATCGCCCGACTCGGGGAACGAAGCCTGCCCCTGTACCGACTGCTTAAGAAGTCGGACCACTTCATCTGGAACGCTGAAGCACAGCAGGCCCTCGACTCGCTCAAAGCTACGCTCAAGAACCCACCAATCCTGACCGCTCCGGTGGAAGGGGAGCCGATGCTGCTCTACATCGCGGCGACCACCCATGTGGTAAGCACCGCCCTCGTCGTCGAACGAGACGAGCCCGAGAAGATCCAGAAGGTGCAGCGTCCAGTCTACTTCATCAGCGAGGTCCTGTCCGACACCAAGGTACGGTATCCCCAAATCCAGAAACTCGTATACGCTGTCCTCATCACTAGGCGGAAGCTCCGGCACTACTTCGACGCCCATCCCGTCACGGTGGTGTCGAGGTATCCACTCGGTGAAGTGATCCAGAACCCCGAGGCTGACGGAAGAATAGCCAAGTGGGCGCTCGAGTTGATGGGGAAGAACATCACCTACGCGCCACGGGACGCCATCAAGTCACAAGCACTGGTCGACTTCGTCGCCGAGTGGACCGAGGCCCAGACTCCTCCGACCTCCGTCGAGCACGAGACCTGGGTCATGTACTTCGACGGGTCGCTGATGAAGGAAGGGGCAGGCGTCGGCCTGGTCTTCGTCTCGCCCCTGGGCGTACGCATGGAGTACATGGTTCGACTGCACTTCTCGGCCTCCAACAACGCCGCTGAGTACGAGGCCCTCATCAACGGACTCCGAATCGCCCTCGAGCTCGGCATACGGCGTCTCGAGATCCGGGGAGACTCGGAGCTGTCGTCGATCAAGTGATGAAGGAGTCGAGCTGCGTCAGCCCCAAGATGGCCGCCTACTGCCGGGCGGTCCGCGAGCTGGAAGACAAGTTCCTCGGCCTCGAGCTCAAGCACGTCCAACGACGATACAACGAGGCGGCCGACACCCTCGCCAAGGCGGCCTCCAACCGGAAGCCCGTCCCCCATGGAGTGTTCGCCAGGGACCAGCACGCCCCCTCCATCCGACTCGACGACGAGCCACCCGGACCCGCAGTGCAGGAGGAGGCGGAAGTCATGGAGATAGACGCAGCCGCCGAGCCGAACCTCGAGGATCCCGACTGGAGAATTCCGCTACTCGAGTGGATTGTGGAAGGCAAGCTCCCACCCGACCCAACCGAGGCTCGGCGGATCGCGCGCTGGGCCAAAACCTTCACGCTCATCGAGGGAGAGCTCTACCGACGAGGCTCCTTTGGCATCCTAATGCGCTGCATTCCGATCGATCAAGGTAAGGAGTTGTTGAGGGACATCCATGCAGGGGCATGTGGGCATCACGCCGCGCCAAAGACGCTCGTCGGCAAAGCTTTCCGGCAAGGGTTCTACTGGCCAACCGCGGTGGCCAACGCCAAGGATATCGTGCGTAGATGCGAAGGCTGTCAATTCTACGCAAGGCAAACTCACCTCCCGGCGCAAGCCCTGCAGACCATCCCTATCACGTGGCCTTTCGCCGTGTGGGGTTTGGATCTAGTCGGGCCACTGAAGAAAGCACCCGGGGGCTTCACGCATCTCCTCGTCGCCGTCGACAAGTTCACCAAATGGATCGAGGCGAGGCCCATCCGGCGCGTTCGCTCGCAAGAAGCTGTCCAGTTCTTCACCGACATCATCTACCGCTTCGGGGTCCCGAACGTGATCATCACCGACAACGGCACTCAGTTCACGGGCAAAAAGTTTCTCAACTTCTGCGACGACAACAACATCCGAGTGGACTGGGCCGCCGTCAGCCACCCCAAAACCAACGGACAGGTGGAGAGAGCCAACGGCATGATCTTGCAAGGACTGAAGCCACGAATCTTCAAACGTCTCGAGAAGTTCAAGGCAAGATGGGTCGCGGAGCTCCCGTCGGTCCTCTGGAGCCTACGAACCACCCCAAGTCGGGCCACGGGCTGCACGCCCTTCTTCATGGTACACGGGTCCGAGGCCGTCCTTCCAACTGACCTCGACTACGGTAGCCCACGGATCCGCGCCTACGACGACGAAGGAAACCAAGCCTCCTTGGAAGACGCCATCGACCAGCTGGACGAGGCACGCAGCGTCGCACTACTCCACTCGGCCAAGTACCAGCAGGCCCTACGACGATACCACGACCGCAACATCCGAAGCCGGGCCTTTCAAGTCGGCGACCTCGTCCTCCGACGAGTTCAGGACAACCGCGGCCGCCACAAGCTTTCACCGCCATGGGAAGGCCCCTACATCGTCGATCAAGTCCTACGCCCGGGGACTTACAAGCTCAAGGACGAGGACGGCCAAGTCCTCACGAACGCTTGGAACATAGAGCAGCTACGTCGCTTTTACCCCTAAAAAGCATGTGTACTTTGTCATTCGCTTATGATAATAGAAATGCTCTCCCGTTCCGAATTTTTTGAGCTTACAGTCGTCCCCCGAGACGCTCTCCAAGCCCACCGAAACAAGAGGCGAGTAGCTCTTTCCCCGCATAGGGTCGAACGCCCTCCACGAACAACACGGTAAGTATCTGCGATGGCCTGTCAAACGCCAGGGGTTCGAAGGCTGGCCCATCGAAGGGTTCTACAGCCGCCCCCGAGCACCCCGAGTGAGGGGCAGCTAGGGATGGGTCCCAGCGGCCAGTACCCGGACGCACGAGCGTCGTGGGCATCCCGAACTGCGTTCGAGTCTTGATGGTAAGAATGGTCATGGTTTTTCCCCCGAACGGAAAGGCAACGAGCCGCCAACTCCCATCGAACGGACTTGGTAACTAGATGATCTCGCCACCAAGAATCTGAAGCTGGCCACCAGCTGGTCCGATCGGAACCCATCGAACGGGATGCCGTGGCTTCACTCGAACTGGCCCGTTATTAGCTCACACGGACACCGCATTTTCGGCCAACGAGGCAAAAATACGGCTCGGTCCGGCCCCTCCACCTTTTGCGAAAAAAGATGCATGAGGGGTTACGACGTAAGGAGAAAAAGGCCTCTCCGCTAGAACCCTGCAGCGCGCAGGGTCCCAGGTCACGAAACAAGACCTGTAAGAAATCTCGCCGCGACAAAACGCAGCCGAGGACAATCCAGGAAGGAGCGCGCGAGGGAAAAACGACAAAAAGGCGAGATGGTTTCCCACCCCACCGACTCAGGGGCGCATGAGGAAATCACAAAGACAGGCCGACTGCGTGGCCGCGGTAAGACACATTATTATTACAGGGGAACTAACTAAGCCGTAGTCGCCCCAGGAGCCCCACCGCTGGGTCCGGCGTCATCGTCGCCGCCCGCACCGTCGCCTTCGCCGTCGTCGTCGTCGTCGTCGTCGTCGCTGCAGGCATCCCGGACCATGGGGAGCTTCTCAAGCTCTTCAGCCAGGCCGTAGATCTTGAAGGCGAAGTCCTTGACGGTCCAGTCCTTCGGATAATCCGGCGCCTTGATGCCGAACGCGGTGGCCACACCGCGAAGCTTCGCGAACGCTTCGCGGAGTATGTCACCGCTCCAGGCGTTGTCGGCGACGATCTGCTCCGCCCTGGCCTCCCGCTGCTCCGCCGCCTTGGCCTCCTGCTCCGCCTTGGCCTTTTTCCGGCGGCTGTCGTCGTCGTCCTCCTCTCTCCCCCGCTTCATCGACGAACGGTCGCCCGACGATGCCATGCCGCTACCGCTCTTCTTGGCCTGCTCTCCCCGCTCGCCTTTGCCGCCGGGCTGTGTGCTGGACTGGGTGATGGCAGGATTGGCTGATGGCAGGACCGGGTGAGGACAATGCCAAATTTATAG